>VBSM01000361.1:72296063-72307013 GCA_008086735.1 Cheirogaleus medius | reverse complement strand
AAAAAAAAAAAAAAAGAAAGGAACAAAGTGGCCTTTCTGAAGTTCTTAAGCAAGGCCATGTCATCTACAGAAAATGATTATTAATGTAAACCATTCAAAAAGAGCCCCTGGCTTGCTACTGAGCCCTAAGAAGGTGCACTTGCCCATGGGACATCAAGTAACTACGCCGGCAGAACTGCCCATGGTGAGCTGGATATTGTCAGTCACACCAAGTCACAATGTTAGGCTAGCCCAGCAGAGATGCATTGTAAAACAGAAATGGTACACTGGGAATCAAGAAGAGCAGGGCCCAAAGACACAAGTAAAATGCTTGAGCAGGTAGCCCAGAATCCCATGTCACTGTCACCCACTGTTGTCACACCGGCACCTGTCGCTCAGCTAACATTTATGTCCACATGGAGGGTCTCTTAAGATCAAATGACAGGAAGAAAATGACTGAGCTTTTTAAAGGATGGGTCCATGTGGTAAATGTCTGCAAGCTGAAGATGAGCAGTAGCCACAGTATAGCTCTACTGGGGGGTGGCGGGGCAGGAGGACAGCAGTCAAGGAAACACTTCCCAATAAGCAGATCGGGGAAGAGCATGTGGATGGACCTCAGGAGCAGTTCCAAAGTATTTCTGTCACAAATCAAAGCCCTCCCTAGAGCACCCACACTGCAGCAGGCATTAAAAACCAATGGGACAAAATGATTCAGCCAGTTGACATTAACCACCCTCTGTCATTAACCTCTCAGTGCTGGCACAGTGAGCTCATGAAGTGTGTAGCCACAGCAGCAAGAATGGTTATGAATGGGCCTTACAGCATGGGCTTCCTCTCAGCAAGGCTGTCTTACTGCTGCTGCCAAATGTCCAATTTACCAGCAACAGAAGCCAATGCTTAGCCCCTTTTATGGCACCCTTTCTGGAAGTCAACTAGACACTTAGGGTTAAGGTGAACACTTTGAACATTTTTCTGTATGTAGGGCCTCAGCCAGCACCACTATTCTAAGTTTAGAGAGTGTTTGAGCCTCTTAAGTGAAATTCTGTATACCATCATATCTGACTAAAGAACATAATTTAGTGCAAATCAGATGAGGTTATGGACACATGATCATGGGACCCACTGGCCCTACTACACATTGTACCTGCCCTAAAATTGTGTCAGCCTGACAGTGACAGAAAAGCTCTGACAGCACAGCTGAGGTGCTAGCTTGGAGATGAACCTCTGCAAAAATGAGGCACCATCTTTCAGGATGCAGTGTACACACTAAATCAACCACCCTTATATTGTCTGTGTCCACAGTAGGTAAAACACCTGTGTCTGAATCTGGGAGACAATAGGTGAAAAGAAATATGATGGCTCTGCTTACCGTTAATCCCAATGGGGCACTTGGTGAATGTGTTCTTTGCTCACCTGCAAGACTAGCTTCTGCAGGTCTAAATGTGTTGGTTTAGATGACCAGAGAACATAGCAAATGACCCATTAAACTCTCAGCTATGAATGCAACTTGTTCACTTTGGGCTCCTTATGCAAAGAAACTACCAGGAAGCAAGGAAGTGAGTCACCATTCTCACAGGTGTGATTCATCTGTCACTCAGGAGGAGGTAGAGTTTCTCTCATGCAATAGAAGCAGGGAAAAAATGTTTTAGCAATTAAGTGATGCATTGGCATGTCTCTTAGAACTTCCCTGCCCAACTGTAGTGAGAATGGACAAAAACAGCAGCCATGACCTGACAAGGGCATAGCAATCAGGAGAGACAATGATCTGGGTTACTAGATAAGCCACTAGATAAGCCATCTAGACCAGCAGAGATACTGGACAGAAGAAATCAGAATGGTTAGTAGAGGAGAGAAAAAATGACTATCACTTGTAGGTTTTAAGACCAGCTCCAGTATAGGGACTATAATTTATCCTACTAATCTTCCTATTATATATCTCCCCAGCAAAAAAGATAAACCAGAAACCTGAAGGAATTGTTTCTACATGGAGTGAACTTATACAAAAAAATTATACAAATTTAGGTAGTTAGGAATCCGGTTCCCTAGGGACAAAAGTTTGTGCTTTGTCTTGGTGCAATTGCCTCACCTGGGAAGAAGGACAAAGTTGGGCCCCAGGCCCCCATCTTGGTCCTGCCCCACCTTAATCCTGCCCTGAACTACTGCCGTATCTGGGGGAGGAGGGAATATCCTATGAATCTGCCAAATATAACTTAGCATGCCAGCTGCGAAAAAATGCAGAGGACTCTAGCCCACAGACCAAGCAGTATAGGTAACCTAGAGTCTGGAAATTGACCTAGAACAACCCTCATGCATAACAGTGCAACTTGCCACTGTCCAATCAAAGTGGTTCCATGGTGATGTCCTAGCCACTAGGGAGGTCTCAATCCGGGCACTATAAAACAAGGTGCAGACCATAACCAAGTCCTTTTTTTGCGCCCTTCCTTTTGCTTTCCCTTTGCTGAGACAATGGGTCTGGTCATCATCTGTGGCGTATGTATCATGCTCTGTAAATCTATATCTTGCTCTTGCCCCATAATCCTATCTTTCTCTCCTCAATAAACCTCATTTTCGTGCTTGCCTTACTTTGGTGCATCTGGTCATTCTTTGACCATGAGTATGCCAAGAACTGATATTTTCACACTGAAACCTGACTATGGGACTGCATTGGCATAAAAAGGCCTGGTGCTTGCCTCAATTTGAGATAATTTGGGGCAGCTCTGGCAATATATTCTAGATCAAGGGCCCTATTTAATTGGCTGAGGCCTCTGGTTATATCCTCATCTCACTTAAATTCCCCTTCTGCCCAATCTTGTTTTCTTCACTTCTTTACACATGTTCTTGTGATTTGCCCTCCCTGATAAACCTCCCACACAGGAATCTTAATCTCAGAGCCTGTTTCCTGGGGAACACACTATGAGACAGTAATATTTCATAGCGTTTTCATGATTGATCGATTTTTCAATGTAAAATAAATTAATGGCATTTTTAAAGAAGTGGATTTTCAAATACAAAAATGTGAAGACATAACTGGCTAAATTAATTCCCAAAGTAGCACAAACAGATTCTCATAGCAAAACAGATTTTACTATATTACTTTCAGTTTGGGTTTTTGTTCTGAAACCAAAGAGCCACAGGAAGCTCTGATTCTCACCAGCCAATTTTCTTCCTTCATGAGTAGAATTCCTTATGAGACTTAATTCTTCTGGTTTTGTTTCTAATTTAGATTTTACCCCCCAAATGCTAGCTATCAAAAAAGGTACTAGCACAATAGAAGCAAGGAGAAAACAAAACAAAACAAACTTTTGTTTATTTCTAAATACCCTATAGGAAGTTGTAAAAAGATTCATGCATAAGAATAGAATGTAAATTTAGGTAATGATTTGGATCTTCTCCAATTGCAGCCTCAGCCTTGAAAACAACAGATTTCCTTAGAAATTCATTGTAGCTCAAACATAAAATTCTTGTTACATCATTGCTAATTGACATTGCACAAGTATATGTAATGAGTTTTTCAATAAAGAAATAAATACCTTTTGTATAGAGGGAGAAAAAACCGCCTATATGGGAGAATATTTTAGTAAATGAATCAAGATAGGGATTTGGATGTTTTAAGTCTTTTCGTTTATATTTGCATTTATATCACTGATCCGTAAAATTTCCAAATGAAAAAGTGGCAGCACTCTGTGACAGAGGCATACTAGAGTAATTATGGGGAAAAAAAATCCAAAAAACCCTGAGGTCCCCATGTTTAATTAGTATAAAAGCATTAGCCTTGCAAATTTACATAGTTTCATTTCTTCTTTTGTTTTTTGACCCTGGGATATGGGGAAAATAATAACTAACATATAATATAGATATGGGATGAATTCAAAACCACCATTTCCTTAGCCTATGTGATTCACTCAAATTGCTATTTTTAAACCATTTCTTGAAAATCTGCTAGTTTCTAGAAAAGATTTAAGATGGCTTGAAAATACTAAAGCAAGAAAAATAAAAGGGTGTATAAGAGGAAATAAATTTGAATAGAGAACAAAAACAAAGTGAGACAAGAGAAGCTGAGCAGAGGCCTGTTATTACAGTAGCACACAACATGTTAACACCAAGCAGTGCATTTAATGGAGGACTGAGAATTTAACCTAAACTTACTAGCAGCCAGCAAAAAGAGTGAATGATGTTAGGGATTTTATTTACAATCTCTACAATGTAGAAAGAACCCCATGGATTAAAGCAAGCACAATGATCCTTGTTGCTGAGACCTGAAAGATATGTCTCCTGAGTCTTTCCAAAGATGCCACTATAGGAGTTATAAAAAAAAAAAATCTTCAATTACATTTTCTATGAAAATTGTTGAAGAAGCAAAAGTTTCCCAAGGTTGTTTTCATAATGTCCTTCAATTTAAGCCAGTGAAACAAGGCTGAAAAGCAAGTCAGCAAATAAAATTTAAATAAAGCTTACCCTAGATATATATCATGTGCTAACATTGAAGACTGCCAAGTTCTGTTCAAAAAAAAGTTTGGTGAATACTTGTACTTTAGGTTAGTATAGCTGCATCTAAAATAATAGTCTGCAATGAAGCAAATATCCTAACCCCTTGAACCAACAATAAAAGGGACAAAGAGAAATAACTATTTCCTACTCATGTTTCCACGCAAAGGAGCTTCTGTTAGAGCAATGGTTCTCAAACTTTTTGTCTCAGGACACCTTTACACTTTGAAGTATTACTGAGGACAACAAAGAGCGTTTGTTTATATGAGTTATATGCGCTGTATAAGGAACAGAAAAATTGTTTAAAAATTTACCTAACATTTATTTAAAGTAAAAATAATAATCTTACAGGTTAGTTTATTAACATAACAGTATTATGAAAAATAACCATGTTTTTCATATAAAAAATCATCAAGATTAAACGTACTGTTGTACATTTTTGTAAATCTCTTTCATGTCTGACAATAGAAGGCAACAGGATCTATAAATCTGTTTCTCATTCACTGGGATGTAATGTTTTGGTTGACGTATACAAAGAGGATCCAGCCTCAGATTGATATGTGGTTGGAAAAGGAGGACCTTACAGATCCCTAAAAGATTTCTGGGAAGCCCCAGGGATCCTCCACCACACTTTCAGAACCATTCCTTTAAAGTAACTCTGCTAGTCTCTGTATCCCCACTCTTCCCTCCAGGGAGGAGTCATGAATTTCCTAACAGATGACTTGGGGAAGGAAATATGCTATTCTCCATAACACAGATTTTATATTTCAGGAACTCCTGGGGGCGGTTTGTGATTGACCAGTGTAACCTCTGATGGGCAGTAAATCTGCCTAATTCGGGTGTACCATAGTCCTTTTTGCACAGAGCTAAAGATACATTTTTCTGATGAGAATTTATCAGAAAAAGAAAAAGTTTAAATATTTGTCTCCAACTGCCTGACTGCTAAGCCTATCTTTCCGCTGGTTTTGAAAACAAGAAGAGAAGACAGGAGAGTTATTTACTGACGGCCTTGAATGCCAGCAAAGAGAAGGCTATATGCTGGGCCATCCAAAGCCATATTGCCTTGAAAATACAATGGCAGATACAGCAAGGGAGTAAGGTTAAGATGTTTCTCAAAGAGATGTTAACTAACATTTTAATTTTTAGTAATATAATTAATAAAATTATGTATATCAATTAGCTAGAATATAAATTTTAAAAAATTTAAAGACACTGGAAAGAAGGCATATGGCAAAGCAAAAACTTTGACTAGTTTGTGTTTATCAATGGAATTACTTTATAATGCCAGATTAGGACCAGCATTAATAATGAGGTGAGTATGGCACTCAATTTGGGTGCAAGATTTAAGGAAGTGCTGAAGAATTTAGTAATAATGGAATAGTTAGTGAAAGGAGCACATGTTCTTTAAGTACATAACTTTCTCTACACAGATTATGCACCTAGGTAGAGTATGAACTCAGGATGAGAACCTCAAAGGACAGATCTACCAATCTGACTTCAACTTGTAATATACTTGTTAAACACCAAGAATTATTCAGTGAAATACTTAACATATGTAAACAAAATGAAAATAAACCATTTAAAATACTGTTAAAAGAACCCCAGCAAAATGCTTTGTATTTTAAGCCTTCACAAAATGCACAATAAAGTGCTAATAAAAGGTATATATGATCAATTACTGTGTTTTTGCACAGTGAGGAAACCACAAAGCATTTGTCTCTGTTGTAAGATGGAATTTTATTGATGTAACTCAAAATTAATAAGAAAATAACATTGAATTATCATCTAAACTTAGTCTAAGTGGTAATTAATTTATATTGAAAGTCAGCCTTCTTTCTCACTTAAGACTATGTTTTAGCTTGAGGTTTCTCAACTCATGTATGATTTCTTACCTAAGAAATGTGGGAGCAAAATACATTCAATTAGACCACAGGACTCTTTAGAAAAGGGGTTGTGGCATATTAGTAAATATGGATGTTTTTGAAGTTACTGTTTGGAATATTTAACATGTTTTGTGCTTGAATGAATAGATGAATGTTCATTGAATATAGCTTTCTTGTTAGCTACATCATCACTATTTACAGCTGTCTCCTGAGAACTCTCTGCACTTAACATACTTTTTAAATTGTCATGAATACTCCTAATCTCATTATCTTCACTACTAATCATAATTGTCAATCAGATGCCCTTGTTTTTAGATTATGACCAGCATCAAAATGAGGTGAGTATGGCACTCAATTCCCGTGCAAAATTAAAGGAGGTGCTGACAAATGTAGTATCGATATAAATGCCACTAGAAATAATCTTACTGGCAGCTACCATGACTAGCAGCTACCATACCCTCCTTGTTTTCTTTGAACCTTTTGGTTAACCTTTTAACCAAAAGGTTAACCTTTTAACCATTTTGTATCTCTTGCAGGTTCTTCTTCTTCTACTTACCATTAATTGTTGGTATTTCTGATGCCATATGTCTGCTTACATTTTCATCCTGTATTCAATATTTGACAATCTTATCCACATCTTTAAATTCACAGGCACCTGTATGATTCTTACAGCAATATGTATAATTCTCAGATTCAGACTCGATTGCTTCCTCTATATATCCATTTGTATCTTTCAAAATTATTTCATTCTCACTTTGTCCAAGACCAAACTCAACTTTCTCTCCCATCTTTGGTCCTTTTCCTTCCCAGTAACACAAATTAGAAATCAAGGAGTCCTCTTTCACACATCTCTGCCTTTCCATATCACCCAGAACTGCGTCTTCCAAATCCATCCACTACTGTGCACCCCTATAGCTGCCTCTGTCTTCACTTCTGAATCATCACGTCACTTCTAGACTACAGTGATAATGCCAACTAATCTCCCTGGTCCACTTTTGTCCCCTTTTGTGCATTATCGACACTGAAGCTGGAGCTAATTAAAGAAAAATATATTACCTTTCTTTGTTTTGAAAGATTATTCTGTCTGTCATGTGGAAAATGTACTAGAAGGAGAAGGTATCAGAGGCAAGAAGACCAGTTAAGAGGATTCTGCAATAGTTCGAGCAAGATATGATAAAGGGCTAGAAAGACTAAAAGATACACACTCAAGCTATTTTTAAGAAATAGAAGTGATAGCACATGGGGGCTGACTGAAGGGCATTAAGGAAGAGTAGCTAAAGAAACTCTGTCTTGGAAAATTTAAGCTTCTTACACCTGATCAGGAGATTTGGAAATTGTAGAGTCTGAGCTCAGGCGTTCTAGATTTCAAAGCAGAGTGTTTTTTTAGCACTTCTTGAATTTTCACACATAAGTATGTGAAAGTTTTTCCCAGTTAAAATCGCCTTTTCAATCCTACATCATCCTCCTGTTTGGGGTTATTCATCAATTTATTCTCTAAGTCAAAATGCTTCTTCCTCTTAATAGTTCTGGATCCTCTCTCACTTCTCTCTCCAAATTGCCAATCTGTTGCTCATTTGCTCATTATTTTCCATGTACATATGATTTCTCTCCCTCAATTTATTTCCCATATTGCTGTCAAAGCATATTTGTTATTAACTCCACCATGTGATATCCTTTAATGCCACAAGCATTCTAAAATTCCATAACAGGATTTATAAAACCTTCCATAATGTGATCCTCTTTACCACTTCTACTCTACCCCCTAAGAAATACCATTCCACCAATGCACTTTTCTTAGTTGCATACTTTTGCAATAGATATTTTGATCTTCTTGCCTAAAATGCTCTTCCTACCTGATCTTCTTATGGCAAACTTCACTGTTCAAATTTCATTCCTGTTCTACTTCCTCCTTCGGGAAGTCTTTCTGACAAGTCTCTCTCTGAGTTCTCCTTCCAAAAGCCTCTATAGCACCCTATAAAATATATTTTTAATAATGACTTTTTTTGGGCTGTATTCTACGTTAATTTGAGCACTTGGGGATCAGAAACTCATATAATGAGGAAATATAATTTCCTCATGGTAAATAGAGTGGGTTGTGGACTCATATACTCTGCATTTAAATCCCCATGCTGACTTTTTTTAAAATGTACCCAAGATGCCATTATAAATCACTCATCATACCAGGAACAAGAAAAATCACAACTTGAATTAAAAAGGAAAATCAACTCACAAAAACACTGAGATGAGTCATATATTGATAAATTATTTGACAAGGATTTTAAAGCAATCATATAAACATACTTCAACAATTAATTATAAATTCTCTTAAATGAAAAAAATAGATAATGTCAGCAAAGAAACAGAAGTTATTAAACAACAAAATGGAAATTATAAGACTGAAATGATCTTCCACCTGTTTACATCCTCTGCTATTTCCTTCTTCAGTGTTTCATAGTTCTCCATGTAAAGGTCTTTTACCTCCTTTTACCTTCGTTAAATATATTCCTAGGTACTTTATTTTCTTTGTAGCTATTTTGAAGGGAATTGAGTCTTTGATTTGGTTCTCACTTTGTTGTTGGCGTGTATGAATGCCTCTGATTTGTGTGTATTGATTTTGTATCCTGAGACTTTACTGAATTCATTTATCAATTCAAGGAGTCTCTTGGTTGAATCCTTGGGGTTTTCTAGGTATAATATCATATCATCAGCAAAGAGTGAGAGTTTTATCTCTTCTGCTCCCGCTTGGATGCCCTTAATTCCGCTCTCTTGTCTGATTGCTATAGCAAGGACTTCCAGCACTATGTTGAATAGAAGTGGAGATAGTGGGCAGCCTTGTCTTGTTCCAGTTCTAAGTGGGAATGCTTTCAATTTTTCCCCTTTCAGTATAATGTTGGCTGTGGGTTTGTCATGTATGGCTTGTATCATTTTTAAGTAAGCAGCTATTTGCTGCTTACCAAGAGGCATCACATTTTACAATTGCAAAGCTGTGGTAACAATCCAAGTGTCTATCAATATATGAGTGGATTAATAAAATGTGCTATATGTATACCATGGAGTTCTACTCAGCCACAAAAAGCAATGGTAGTCTAGCACCTCTTATATTAACCTGGATAGAGCTGGAGCCCATCCTACTAAGTGAAGTATCACAAGAATGGAAAAACAAATACCACATGTACTCACCATAAAATTGGTATTAACTGATCAACATTTATGTGCATATATAGTAGTAACATTCATCGGGTGTTGGACAGGTGGGAGGGGGGAGGAAGAAGAAGGGGATGAGTATATTCACACCTAATGAGTGTGGGGTACACCATCTGTGGGGAGAGGTGGACAATCTTGAAGCTATGATTCAGGCGAGGCAAAGGCAATATATGTAACCTAAACATTTGTACCCCCGTAATATGCTAAAATAAAACATCTTTTAAAAAAGAAGCTCACTTCAAATTTAAATGACATAAGTAGATTGAAAGTAAATAGATGGAAAAGTATACCATGCAACCATTAACAAAAAATAAGCAAGGGTAGCTGCATTGATGCCTGATATAGAAGACTTCTAAGAAAAGAATGTTACTAGAGCCAAAAGGCAATATTACATAATTACAAAAGGATCAAACCATATGAAAGACATAATAGTCTGAAATGTGTATGTACCCAAGAACAGAGCCTCAAAATGCATGAAGCAAAAGCTCATAGAGCTGAAAGGAGAAACAAATACACAGTTATATTTAGAGATGTCTATATCACTCTCTCAGCAACTGATTGAACTATTAGCAATAGAATATCAGCAAAGATATAGAAGATATGAACAACACAATCAATCAACAAAATCTAATTGACATATATTGAACACTCCATGCAACAGCATCAGAATAAACATTTTTTCACACACTGAGGAAACAATCACCAAGATATATAATATTCTGGGCCATAAAACAAACAATCAAATTTAAAGATTGAAATCATACAGTATCTTTCCTGACCATAACAGAATCAAACTAGAAATCAATAACAGAAAGATAGCAGGACATCTACAAACATTTGAAAGGTAAATAACACACTTTAATCCATGGATCAAGGAAGTCTCAAAGGAAATTATTAAAAAGATAGAGCTGAATGAAAATAAAAATATGACATATCAAAATATGTAGAATGAAGCCAAAAGTGCTGAAAGGGAAATATAGGACAAAATATTTACATTGGAAATGAGAAAAAAAAAACTCACATCAATAATCTAAGTTCCTACCTCTATCAACCAGGAAAAGAAGAGTAAACCCAAAGTAAGTAGGAAAAAAGAAACAATGAAGATAACAGCAGAAATCAATGATAGTAAAAATAGGAAAACAATATTGAAAAACAATGAAATAAAAATACTTCTTAAAAAATAAAATTGATAAACCTTTAGCTAGCAAGTCTGAGAAAAATTCAAAATGAAAGAAGAAACAAATGGTATTGGGAAAGGAATAAGGGATATCACTACAAATCCTGCAGCCATTAAAAGGATAAGGAGACACTACAAATAATTTTGCACTCATAAATTAGACAACTTAGAAGAAATACACCATTTCCTTGACAACCAAAAACTACCAAAACTCAACAAAGT
>VBSM01000361.1:72257410-72295963 GCA_008086735.1 Cheirogaleus medius | reverse complement strand
ACTCTAGCCGGGGCAACAAGAGTAAGACTCTGTCCAAAAAAAATAAAAATAAAAAAATAATCTGAATAATGCTACAAACATTAAGAAGTTGAATTCATATTATAAAAACTCCTGAAAAACAAACAAACAAAAAAAATCCCTGCAGGTCCAGATAGTCTCAATGGAGAATTCTGTGAAACATTTAAAGAAGAATCAATATCAATTCTCTATAATCTTTTCTGGAAAACAGAGGAGGAAGCAACACTTCCCAGCTTGATTTATGTGACCAGGATTACCCTGAAACCAAAACCAGACAAAGACATTTTTAAAAAAGGAAACTATAGGATACAGATAACTATCTATCATAAGCTTACGTGCAAAATGCTAAACAAAATGTATTAGCAAAATGATTTCAAAAATGCACAAAACGTTATAGACCAAGTGTAATTTATTCCAGGTATGCAAAGCTGGTTTGATATTTGAAAATCAATCAATGTAATCTACCATATCAATAGGCTAAAGACAAGAGATCATATAATAATATCAGTTAACATACACATAAAAAAACATTTAACAAAATTCTAAACCCATTCATGATAAAAACTCTCGACCAGTTAAGAAAAGAGGGGTAGTTCCTTAACCTGAAAAAGAATATCTAACAAAAACCCACAGCCAACATCATACTTAATGGTGAAAGACTGAATGAATGATTGCTCTGTAAGATCAGGAGCAAGGCAAGTATGTCCACTTTCACAGCTATTATTCAACACAGTACTTGTTAGGAGCTGAAGTATGCCTTCTTAAAAGTCATATGTTGGAACCCTAGTACCTCGTGGCTCACAATGTGACTGTAGATAAGGCCTTAAAAGAGGTAATTAAGCAAAAATGTGACTGTTAGGGTGAGCCCTAATCTCATGTGACTGGTGTCTTTGTAAGAGAAAATTTGGCCACATACAGAGACACCAGGAATATGTATACACAAAAGAAAGACCATGTGAGGACACAGTGAGAAGGTAGCCATTGACAAGACAAGGAGAGAAACCTCAGAAGAAACCAATCCTGTCAACATGTTGATCTTGGACTTTTGGCCTCCAAAACTGTGATAAAATAAACTTCTATTGCTTAAGCCACCTAGTCAGTGGTCTTTTGTTATGGAAGATCTAACAAATTAGTACAGTACTGGAAGTTCTAGTCATATCAGTGAAGCAAAAAACAAAACAAACAAACAAAAGGAAGGCATACATATCAGAATGGAAGAAATAAAATTGTTCTTATTTGGAGGTTACATGATTGGTATGCAGAAAATTCTAAGAAATCTCAAAGAAAAAAAAAGAAACAACAAAAAACCAAAACTACTCCCAGAACTAATAAGCAAATTTAGCAAGGTACTAGAATAATACAAGATCAATGCACAAAAATCAATCATATTCCTATATTTTAACAACAAAGATGCAGACACCAAAGTTAAAAACAAAATACCTTTCTAAGTCCGGGTGTGGTGGCTCACACCTTTAATCCTAGCACTCTGGCTGACTAAGGGAGGAGGATCGCTTGAGGCCAGGAGTTCAAGACCAGCCTGATAAACATAGTGAGACCCTGTCTCTAAAATTAAAAAAAAAAAAAAAAAAAAAGTTAGCCAGTGTGGTGGCATGTACCTGCAGTCCCAGCTACTCGGAAGCTTGAGGCAGGGGGTTTGTTTGAGGCTAGAGTGAGCTATGACACCACTGCACTCCAGCCAAGGCAATAGAGTGAAACCCTGCCCTGTCTCAAAAAAACCCACAAAAACCAAAAAACTCACTATTTATAATAGCCTCAAAGAAAATTAAGTATTTAGATATGTACTTATCAAAACATATACAGGGTCTTTATGCTGAAAGTTACAAAATTAAGATGAAAGAAATTTAAAAAAAGAAAGAAAGAAATGAAGAGATGTACCATATTCATGAATTAGAAGATTCAACATGTTAAAGATGTCAATTCTTCCTAAATGGATCTATGGGTTTAATTCAATGTATATAAAAATCCTAGCCAGATTTTTCCTCTCTTACTCCTTATATTTCAATATTTTTTTTTGTTATATCAGTTGATTCAAAAATATTACTTAGAAGAGTCAGACTCGTGTAGCTTAGAGATGTGGACTGTAGATCTACTTTGATTCCTATCTCTGTCATTTACTGGCTGTCTGACCTTGACCCAGTAACAATATCTCTGAGCCTCAATTCCTTCATCAATAAAACAATACTTATAAGGTTGCTGTCAAGATCAAATGTGATTACACCTAGCACAGTGTATCCCTTCAATAAATGTCAACTAAAATCATTATTATTTGTGGTTAACTCACAACTTGTGTAGAGTAAAAGATAATTCTATATGGAACTTTTTTCTTTGATTTTTCTCTCTGCCAATGTCATTTAAAAAGAGAGATAAGAATAAGATTTAAGCCAAACTTGTTTTGTACAAGAAATTTAAAAAAGTAGGCATTTTAATGAATGTTTCTTTAATCTGTTTTTTTTTTTCAAAAGATTTAATTACAAAATAAAGTGTTCTGTTATATTCATCAAGGCACTGATCTTTCTGGGTCTTTTATCTTTTTAAGCTTGTTTTTATACCTTTTCAGCTTATAAATTTCTTATCATCTCATTAAATTTTTTATTTCAAAACAAATCCTCTTTTCCCCTTAATGTTATTCAATCATTATTGAACTAGGCTTCAAAATGCAAAATAAACTCATGATTAGTCTTACTGCTTATGGAAAATTATTGCTTTTGGTAGGATCTAGGGGTTAAATAAGTATCAGATTCTATACTCTGTATATAATAAAGAAAATATTGTTTGCTCCTTCCTCTCTCCCCACAACCAGTATTAATAAATATTCTTGATTTTCCTGGGGAAAAAAATGCATGTAGTCTTTTTTGGTGATCAACATCATTGTCCAGAAAAATCACAGTGCTTGTGCCCTGAGCTGTTTCCATAGCTATTTTATAAGGAAACTCTGGTAAATAGTAAAAATCCTGTTTCAGGGTCATCATTGTAGTTTATGTAGACACCTATTTGCTGTCTCAGCTGGGCCACTAAGAACCTCTGAAAAAGACACACAGAATATTGACAACTATATTTTTTAACATCTGACCTATATATTCTGACTAGCTTACTTTAAAATTAATTGCCATTCTTTTGCTTCATTTTTTATCCATAAGATAGTCATGGATCTTGTTTTACTTATTTATTTTTATTTCTCTCTCATTAGGAATATAAGTACCAGAAGGGCAAGAATTTTTTAATGTTTTGTTCACTGCACTTTCCCAAGACCTAGAACAGTATCTGGTACCTAGTAGGCACTTAAAATATATTTTTGTGAATTGAATAAATGAATTTGACATTACCCTACTTTACATGTTGTATACTTAAATGCTACTTTTAAATCTTTAATAACAAGACAAAATTAACTTAACTATTGTATCTATTAGAAAAAAACAATAAAACATTATGTTTTCTTTTCCTGCTAATTGGACACCTAAACCATTTTGCTAATAGAAACATGCATATTTAAAAGGCAACCTCTAAAATGTATATATTCATACATATAATCTATATATATGTAGCAAAATTCTTGACCTACTAAAGTCCTTATGAACGGTAAGGTAAGCAATAATTGACTAAACATTTATAAGAGCAAAATAGAATACATATTTATTATAAATTTTATAGTAGTTTGAGATTGATTTCACCTCATATATATATATGTATATATATCACTTGTTATAATTATGCTGTTAGTCCTAGTGTTTTTTTTAAATGGTCAATCTTCAAAATGAAGACCTGTAGAAAGTATTCCCGAAAATAGCCAAAAATAGAAGGAATACATTTCAACACTTCATGGAACCAAAAAAAAAAAAATGCTTATTATTCATCTATTTTAGAGCCAAGAAGAACATGAGTTGAAAATAGTTCAAAGAAAGAAATGTCAGATAATGCTGACTCTCATGAGGGTTTATAAGAAGAAGAGCAAAACTCTTCCTATTTGTGTGGCATTATATCAATATTTAGTATAATTTAGTGTGACACAAATACAGATCTTCATATTTTCTTTTTCTGAAAAGCCTCTATATTGTTTAACTATCATGTTGAATTAGACTGTAGAACTCTCAAATTGGCTAAGTGGTTCTACAATAGTGCAACTGAATCTAGGCTGCCAAGCAAGTGCCAACTCAGCATGATTTCTGAATAGTTGGCAAATGAAGCTTCAACATTCTGGGGTTTAAAATGAAAGCACTTTCTTAACAAAAATTATCTCAGAATTACATGTCTGTTACAATAACAATTTTAGAAAAAATACTTTGACATTTAAAACAGAAAAGGCAAATATTTTATTAATTAATTGATGAAAAGGTAATCATTGAATGTTTTCAGTTAGTGTAACACTCACTATACTACCCACTATGGTAAATATAAAAGAAGAATGCACTAAAAGTGGATCACACAGAACCCCTTTTCTTAGTGGTGTTTTTAAAAATAGGCAAATCATGGTGAAACCAAATGACACTGACAGGAGAGACAAGGATGAATTGCATTATTCGTGTTCTTTTGTGGTGTCAAGTGCATTAAGGAAATTCTAAAATTCCTCCTATATAGAAAGGAAGTGATCTGATCAACTCATTCATAGTTAGAATTTCTCCCTGATAAGTGGTTTTGTTTTTAAAAGCTAGGAGAAATAATTAAATCATGATAATGAATCACTAGTGATAAAAGCCTTGGTGTTAAGGACTCAGGAATACAGGGTGTGCCTGACCTACTCGCTTGTGCCTCAACAGATCCAAACCATCACTCTTTCCCAGCAATCAGCAGCCAGCAGTGAAGGAGGTAGATCATGGAGAGGGAGGACCAGAATGTTTCCTGCCATCACAACTTAACATATGGAAGTACAGGAGGGGAAAAATGTAGCTGTCTGAATCATGACAGAAAAGAAAATACAATACATAAATCCACAGTGAATGGTGAAATATGCCACAGTACTATGTCTTCTCTGAAAGTGTAAACATGCAAACCTTTCATCTGGAGAGAAACCAGAAAACAAACATATAATATCAGCATTTTCTCCGGCAGGGAATCTTCTACTGTCATATCAACATGTGCTTTTCCGATTGTAATGCCTCTATGTGACCTCTCTGTGTGTATCTGTGTGTGTGGCATCCAAGGTGGGTGGTAAATTGTGTGTAATGTGTTTAAATGCTGCCATTCATGATTTGAATCCACAGACAACACCTGATTAAGTGTCTTCTTGGTGCAAATATAAGTAGGGGAAGGTCAGTTATTTATGTCCAATATTGCATGCCCAGTAAAGCCCAGTTTGAATGAATTATTTCAACAAACAATTATATATTTCAGGCAATGTGGTAGGAATGCAAAGATGAATATGACAAGATTACTGTGTTGTTTGAAATTCTCAAATTCTTGCTGAGGACAGACACAATAAGAAAAAATTATGAAACAGATACTTAGAAATGTTTAATAAACGTATATTCAGAGTGAAAAATGATTAATTTGTTTAGAGAAATCAGGGATACTTAACAGAAAAGGTGATTTTTAAAACTCTCATAAAAAAATGACTAATATGTACCATATTTTTGTGGTAATTTGGATATTGCTTGTTTTCAGTGTTTCAAGAAAATCTTCTTTCTTCCAACTAAATTATTTATGCTCAGAGAAGATATTATTTTTCTTTTGAAACTCTCAATTACTAACATACTTGACATTTCCCAATTTAACACTTGGAGTTTCTATTTCTGTGAATAGTAGAAGGCCTATGATATGTATTCACTTGTGATTTTGATGAGGCACAAATTTGAATCATAGCTTTGTGAGATGGGTGTGTGGGAATGACTCATGCAGCTAATGCCTGAGTCTGACAACTTCTCACTATCCACAGACTGACATGGGTTTATTGTATCATTTGCTACAACAGCAATAACTCTTGGGCTGTGAAAAAAGTTTTGCAACTTCATCTAGTTATACTAATAATGTAATGAAATATATAATAGAGTATATTTTATTTTAGTAGTGAAATTAACATTCATAACTTTATAATTACTTCCTATATTTATTGAATTGCTTATGTATTTGAAGTCATTCTTTAACATGTTTAGTTGTATTTTACTGTTTTATCACGAATATTTCATATTAAAATATCATTGGTAAATTTGAGTAGTCACAGTAGTCTGTTATTTTCTCAGACAATGTCAAGTGTATTCTGTACTTCCCAAGCCATAAGGACTCAATATGTTCTTGCTAAACAAGAAAGATAAAAGGTGAAACATTTTCATATTAATCATTCATTTTTAAAGAATCTTCATAATTTAAATAATTACGATGACAAGTACAGATTGTACGGGCATAGACAACTAAAAATAATAAAAGCTAAGTGGCAAATTAGTTGTTAATAATGACAAATTGCTTATTTCATTCTTATATATGAATGAAGACTAATTTGTAAAATATTTCATAGATTTGATTAACACCTAGTAACTGGCTAGCGTATTTCTTCACTAATGATAAGACAATCACAGACTCCTCAAAGGTAAAGAACTTATTATGTAAGCACTAAAGAGTTCCCTTTTGCAACTATTTCACTGTGAAGAATAAGGATTTTGAAACTTTGTACTTAATTTTATTCATAAAAATTTATACATGTTGCTACAATTTAATTTTATAAAAATGTTTGCTATAAGTAAAAAGACATTCATTATATTTTATTTTACTATAGTAACTTTCTTCTTAAATATGGCCAAGATAATTATTCTGCTTGGATATATACAAATGCAATCATGAGCAGAAAGTAAACAGATATCCTTAAATGAAGACTTGACAAGCCATTCCTGACAGTGTTCTTGTAAGGGAGACTATTTTAATAGTGTCCTGTTCTTTCAATATCCAGGAATATATTGTAGAGTCAAAAACTATTAGTTGTATCTGATTGTTATTATTGATTTAAATCTAAAATTCTAAACAGCATGAAAAATTCTCTTCTTAAATATATATTTAAAGTATTTCTACTAGCTATGTCCACTAGAGTCACAAGTTCCCCTGGTTTGCCTGCTACCTTTATAAGTGCTTTTATTTCCCTGTCAGAGCCACGCAGTATTTTTTTTTTAAGAACAAGGTCTTGCTGTGTTGCCCAGGCTGGAGTCTTAGGCTCAGTTGATCCTCTTGTGTTAGCCTCCCGAGTAGATGAGACTACAGGTACATGCTACCTCACCCAAGTTATTTTTCTGTAGTAGATTTTCTGTAGGATTGGGATATGCTGGAAGCTTTTTGTTTGCTTGTTTGTATTTAACTTAACTTTTAAAAAATTTGAATACCAATTTCAATTGCTCCTGCTTTATACACACAAACAAACACATATACACCCAATGCCACACTTGTGAACCATTTTTCACAGATAAGGTAACTTTTGTTGTCACTTCTTAGAGAACAATTTTAAGTATCTAATATGCTTCCTTCCTCTCTCTTTTGCTAATCATATGAAAAGTTAATTTACCAGCACTCTGAAACTATGTAGTGCTACAATTCCCTTTACATTTCCTCATTTTAAAAAATACCATTGAATCAGATTGGAAATTCCTTTTAAAATATAAAGGCTGACTCCATAGTTTTGTCAATAGTGAAAACAAAATATATAGAATTAAATGTCTGCTTCCTTCTATTATAAAGAATAATAAACATATTCTATATTTTATTACATATACATATATTACATATACATATATTTATTATATTTATATATATACATACATTTAAATCAAGATGACCATGAGTTGTAATGGAATAACCGTTAGATTTAGAATCAGAGGGCAAACTAGAGTTTCACTTCTGTCTTTTGATAATTATGTAACATTGGATTACTTAGCTTCTTTGAGCCTCCATTTTTTGTTCTATAAAACAGGAATGAAACTACTTCAGATTGGCAATATAGCATTATATGTTTAAGAGAATGCTAGAGCTTGCCTCTCTGAATTTGATTTCTGGCTCTGTCTTATATTACTATGTGATGTTAGGCAAATTACTTCATGACTCTGTGATTTGATTTCATCATCCACAAAATGAAGGTAATATAGTAACCTACTTCTTAGTATTATTGTTAAGATTAAATGAGTGAGTAAATGTAGAATAGTGTCAATGCCATAGTAAATCCTCAATGAATGTTGTTTTTACCTTTAATATGATTTTTATTTAAAGAGTTCTTATAAAAATTAAGAAAAAACAGAAAATATCCTATAATCGTAAAACATTACACAAAGTGGTAGTACACAACAAAGGAATTTTGATATAGTTTTTCTGTATCTATTACTAAGAATTTTTGATTGGACTTACCATTTCACTATCACATACTAATCCCTTAGCAACTTGTTACATGCTACATTTAATTTTTACTTAGCTCTAAAGAGTTAAAACAGCTTTTCAAAGCACTTTCTGATTTTGGCACAATTTATCAAAACTTATTATTAATTCACAAAAGTTGGCAATAGACCATGAACTTCTTCAGAAATAATTACAAAGCAATAGCATTCAGCTGCCTCAAAAATAAATTCAGCTTTCTTTCTAAAGGGGAGGATTTTAAAATAAAATGCTTTTCTTTTATCTTTAAATTGATTTGGGGACATTATAAATTCTGTTTTTTAAGAATCAATCAAACATAATCTCAATTAACTATACACAGAAATTCCAATAAATAGGAGTAAGCTTTTAAAAATTACCATGTTGGTCACCACAAAAAAAAAAACCTTCACAGAATTAGATATGCCCCTGTACAATATTATAGGTTTAAATATACAACTCATATTCCAGAGCTATTATTATGGTCTCAAAGTCTGAGACTGAAACTGAAAGATGCACTTCAGCTGCAAATATGTAGCAATTATCATGAAATGAACTTCATTCCACATTCTTGCTAATCACCATGGTAACCTGCATTCAATGGATTCTTTCTGGGAAATATTCCAGATTTGATCAGACATTTTTAGTTTAGAAGTTTGGAATATTTTTACTTACTTGCTTGCTTATATTGTTGTTTTTAGCAATATATAATGACATTATAAAAAGAATGTTCTAGAATATTGAACCAGTTTAAAAATTCCAACCAAGGAACATATAATAATAAAATTCTTAAGTTCAAAAGGCATGAAGAATGATTTAAACTTATATTTACTACTAATAATTTATAAATATGTTAATGAATCCAATCCATAGTGCATAGTTTTATATAATTTCTTAAGTGATCTAAATTCATAGACATATGGTCAAATAAATGTATATACTTTATATGCTTTCAATTTTAAGCATTAAATATATTGGGCATAACATTGAAGCTCATCTCTGAAATGATATTAACAAGAATTTATCATTTAGCTACAGATAAAAAATGTCCATTTTGGCAATTAAGCATTTTGAGAAATGTATTATCTTAGGATACATATTAGAAGGATGATAAGTTTTGGCACCAGATAAATCTCACCTTCTCATGCCAATGTACATTGCTTGGGAGATAACCTACATGTCAGAATTAGGGAATATGGACACCTGCTAGCTCCTCAAAGAGATTGCCACCAGGTCTGGGCATGTTGGCAGGGTCACTGGGAAAGAACTCACAATGAACAGTTTGCTTTAGGATTGGGATAAAACCAGGGGAGGGTAAAGTAACATTGAGATTGATGGCCAGGTATCCAAAACATATAACCATAGTCCCCAGGGAGCAAAAGTACACCCCCAAGAAGCATATTATGGTGCAGGTACTTACGTGGAGATAAAATTAAATTAGGCAACCTTGTTTCTAACACAATTGTTGGTGTTACCTAAAAATGCTCTTGCTTAAGCCCTAGGCCTTTTGCCAAAACCCCAGGACTTGGGATTTAATAAATAACATGTCAAATAAAATAGTTTTATAACTTGAGTTTTATAAGCAACTCAGATGGAAGGGCAATGATGCTTTGAGCCTGAATCTACATGAATGGAAATGGAAGGTCAAGGGAAATAGACGTACTAAAAGACTGAAATTTTATTGGAAGATTAGGAAACACTCCTTTTCCTCTACACCTTACCACCACACCAATAGGCCTCTGGTATAGTAACACTGGATTATAGCTGACAGAGTTGTAAGAGACAAACACATAGTAATGCTAGGAGTACTAAGGAAACCCAAAGTCAAGAAGAAATATTATGGCCTCAACTGTGATCTCTAAAATTGACGTGACATTGTAACCCCAGTTCTTCAGATTATGGTAGTATTTGGGGATAGGATCTTTAAAGAGGTAAATGAGGTCATATCAGTTACCCCTAATCCAATATGACTGATGTCCTTACAAGAAGAGGTTAGAGTACAGACTAATAAAAGGAGGATCAGGTGAAGATAGCCATTGTTAAGCCCAGGAGAGAGGCCTTACAGAAAGACCTTGCCAGCAGCTTGATCTCAGATTCTATCCTCCAGAATTGTGAGAAAATAAATTTCTGTTGTTTAAGCTACTCAATTTGTGGCACTTTGTTATGGCAACCCTATCAAACTAATACAAGAGAGATAAACACAGGGGCACTAGAGGAATTTTTACCTTTTGTCACCTTTAGCTACAACAAATATTAAGAAAGAGCCCAGCTCCTAACAAGATTAACACAAATCAGCAGACTTAGAGGCCTATTCATTTCAGTTTTTATTACTCTATACAAAATGTCTCTCTTCCAAGAAAAAATTATAAAGCATAACAAGGAAAGAAAAAAATACACTCAAGAGACAAAACAAGCGTTAGAATCAGACTCATATATGACCCAGAATGTTGGAATTATCACACAGGGAATTTAAAATAACTATGACTAAGGACAATAATGGAAAAAGTAGGCAATGTGCAAGGCCATATGGGTAATGTAAGCAGAGATATACCGTGTTTCCTCGAAAATAAGACCTACCCATAAAATAAGCCCTGGCAGGATTTCTAAGCATTTGCACAATATAAGCCCTACCCTGAAAATAAGACCTAGTGATGGGTGTGGCTACACAGAGTATCTGCACAACTCATGCATTTCATCGCAGAGCGATAAAGAAGATGAACAGCCCTTCTCATCTGCCCCATCGTGACTGCTGCTATCCCAGAGGTGACCAGAAAGGTGCGGCAGCCCCACCAACAAGGTCGGCTCCCCCTGTCAGGTCGTGGCCATCCTGCGCATGCTGCAAGCTGAGGCTATGAGGGGAAAATAACACATCCCCTGAAAATAAGCCCTAAGGTGTCTTCTTGAGGAAAAATAAATATAAGACCCTGTCTTATTTTGGGGGAAACACAGTAGAAATTATAAGAAAGAATCAAAAGGAAATGCTAGAAGTAAAACTGTAACAGAAATAAAGAATGGTTTGGATGGACTCCTCTATAGACTCAACATGACTGAGAAATGGATCTGTGAACTTGAAGATAGGTAAACAGAAACTTCCAAAACTGAAATGTAAAGAGAAAAAAGAATTGAGAGAATGGAACATAATATTCAAAAACAGTGGGAAAATTTCAAAAGTTATAACAAACATGTGGTTGAAATATTAGAAGCAGAAAGAGAGAATGGGAAAGAAGAAATATATAAAGAAAAAAACGGCCAAGAACTTTTCAAAATTAATGACAGACAGTAAATCGCAGATTTAGGAGTTTAGAGAAACCCATAAATGGTCAATATGAATGGACAATATGACCATTTAAGTGTTTGTACCAGTCTGTGGCTTCAGCAGCTTCTGCTCCAGAATAAATGCCAAAGCAGAATAAATAGCAAAATAATAATAATAATAATGATCATAACAACGTACTTGTATGTTATACTAAAATTTCAGAAAACCAAAGACAAAGGCAAATTCTTGAAGAAAGCCAGAGGAAAAAATGCCTCACCTATGAAGGAACAAGGATATTAATTACAGCAGACTTCTCATCAGAAACTGTGTAAGCAAGAATACAATGGAGTGAAATATTTAAAGCACTGAGGAAAAAAAATGCACAAACCTGAAATCCTGTATCTAGTGAATTTATCCTTTGAAACACTTTCTTAGACAAACAAAAACTGAGGGAATTCATCACAAGCAGATCTGCCTTGTAGAAAATGTTAAAAGAAGTTTTTTAGGCAGAAAGAAAATAATACAGATCAGAAACTTGAATTTCCAGAAAGAAAAGAAGAGTATAGGAAAAGAAATAAATGAAGATAAAACTATTTTATATTTCTTATTAATTTATCTAACAAATAACTGCTTAAAGCAATAATAGTAGTAATAATAATGTTGTTGGATGATAAAAACACATGTATGAGTGAAATGGAAGAAAACAATTGTCATACAGGATGAGAGAGAGGAATGGGGTATATATGTTCTAAGGTAATTTCACAACACTTGAATGGTATAGAGTTATTGAAGGTAGGCTTAGATAAGTTTAAAAATATAGTGCAACTACTACAATTTTTTAAAATAAGTATAATTGATACACAAGAAATATATAGAGACCTAAGAAATAGATGCACACAGACATAGCCAACTGATCTTTGACAAAGGAGCAAAGGCAATTCAACAGAGATAGTCTTTTCAACAAACACGACTGGAATACCTAGATATCCACATGCAAAAAAAGCAAATCTAGACAAAATTAATTCAAAATGGATCATAGCCCTAAATGTAAAATGCAAAACTATGAAACTTCTTTAATGAGACATAGAAGAAAATCTAATTTTCTTATGTGTGGTAATGAATTTTTAAATATAACACCAATAACATGATCTATGCAACAGTAATTAATAAACTGGACTTTATTAAAATTGCTTTGTGAAAGATACTGTTAAAGAAATGAAAAGATAGGGTATGGACAGGGAAAAATATCTGCTAAATACATAGCTAATAAAAAATGTATATCCAGAATATACAAAGAATTCTTAAAACTGAGCAATAAGAAAACAACCCAACTATAAGATGGGTAAGACATCTGAAAAGACACCACATCATAGACGATACACAGATAGCACATAAACATATGAGTAGATACCCAGTCTCATTTGTTTATAATAACAAATTGCAGCAATGAGATATAATGATACAACTATTAGAATGGCTAAAATCCAAAACACACAAATAAAAAATCCTAACAATACCAGTCACTGGTAAAGATATGTAGTGGCAAGAACTATCATTCAATGTTGGTGGGAATGTAAAGTGGTACAGCCACTTTGGAAGACAATTTGACAGCTTCAAACTGTCAAAAATAAGTGTAGCCTTACTATGTGATCCAACAATTAGTTCCTAGGCATTTACTCAAGTGATTTAATAACTCGTGTCCACATAAAAACCTGCACATGCATGATTACAGCAGCTTTATTCATAATTTCCCCCAATTTAATGCAACCAAGATATATTTCACAAGGTAAATGGATAACAAACTATGGTACATCTATACAATATTCAGGAAAGAGAAAGTGAAATGAGCTATCAAATCACAAGAAGACAGGGGTGAATCTAAAATGCATATTGCTAGTGAAAGAAGTCAGTGTGAGAAGCTACATTCTGTTTAATTCCAATGTATGACATTCTGGAAAAGTCATTACTATAGAGATGACAAACAGATTAGTGGTTGTCAGGGGTTTAGTGAAGGATAGGGTGACATTAGTAAGTGAAACAGAGGAATTTTGGGATGGCAAAACTATTCTGTATAATACGGTAATAGCGAATACAAAATATAAAACCTGTAGCATCAGACTGTATCGAACTTTACAGCATAAAAAGTAAGCCTTTATGTATAAAATTTTCTAAAACTAATTTAAGAGGTTGAAAGATCTCAAAATGAAATGCATAATGTGACAAAATAATCTAACTGTGTTACAATTGTATGAAACAATCTCACTGAGTTGGTGGGAGAATAAGCAATTGACCTAAGCAACTTTGGGAGTGAGTAGAGTCTATAAGACTAAAGTCAAAGGAAACTGTACATAAAACTACACTCTACTTGATAAAGCTGTTTCTCATGGGGGCTTAGGTTAACAATCCTGAAACCATTATGTACATACACTAGAACTGGACAGTTAAGTAAACAGGTGGCAGATGGTGGGAGCCAGGTTTTTCACTGTTATAGAGAAAAGTTGCAGATAAGTAAGGAAAGAAGCTAAAATGATCCATTTGGTAACTAATTAGAGTTGGAGATATCAGTATGAACTCATGTTTAGCTTAATAGAGATAGATATGGTTGCATATTTAAATATTTATAAATATAGATACATATTTATGGTTATGTATATATGTTTACAGGTTATTGTATACACATATATCTCATTACTCTGTCATCCGAGAAGGCTTAGAAGCAGCAACACTCCAGTAGCAATGAGCAAACCTAGCACCTATATCTGGTTTCTAACATCATCCTCCAATTAAAAAGAGTAAGTTTCTTTGGAGAGTTGACTGGTTCTAGGACTGGAGCAGGAAATATACAAGATGGGCCAGGAGCATCTTCTGGTGCCAGAAAGTAAGGATGTGCTTGGAAAAAAAGCCTACACTGATGAGGGGTATGTCCAAAAGACATATAGGAGTCAACTGAAAGAGTTCCCAATGGTCATAGCTGGAAAAGTTTTAGCAACAAAATGAAGTAGTGTTGGATTGTCTTAGTTTTGGCTACTGTAACAAAAATACCATAAACTAATGGGCTTATAAATTTATTTCTCACTATTGTGGAGACTGGAAAGTCTAAGATAAATGTGCCGGCAGATTTTTAAATTTTCTCATACTGGGAAATTCTTACTCAGAAGTAGGATCTTTGAACTCATTTTTTAAAATATAAATCTTCTCTTCCATTTTTTTCATCTCTTTATATTTTTGCTATATTTTCTGGGACAATGTCTCAACTTTATCTTACAACATTTCTTTTTTAGTTTTTCATTTCTGCTGTTATAATCTGAATTTCCAGGCACATTTTTCTTTTTTTCTCTGAATCTGGCTCTTTTGTAGCATATTCTTTTCTTTTCATTGAGGCAATATAATCTTTTATGTTTTCATAGTCTTTGTTTCCTGCAAGGTGTTTATCTTAGTATGTTTGGGCTCGTATAACAAAATACTGTAAACTGGGTAGCTTATTAGTAACAGAAATTTATCTTGCACAGTTCTGAAGGTGAGCAAGTTCAAAATCAAGGAGCCAGCTGATTTGGTGTGTGGTGGAGACATGCTTTCTCTTTCACAGATGGCCATCTTCTGTGTCCTCACATGGCAGGAGTGAGGAAGTCCCCTGGGATATTTTTTATAGGGTCATTAATCCCATTCATGAGAGCAGAGCCCTCATGACCCAATCACCTCCCAAAGGCCCAACCTCTTCATACCATCACATTGCACATTAGGATTTCAACATGTGAATTTTGGGGGACACATTTGGTCTGTAGTATGGATTATAACCCCAAATGTGAAATAAATATCCATGAGCACTTAATGATATAAATAAATGAATTAATTAATAAATAAATAGACAAATCTTCTCCCCTGGAGAAGAATTCCAACTAATTTGTATAGATATACTGCACTCAAGGAGGTAGAACGTAACACTTCTTAAGGTGTGAGCTGTGAATAGTGACTTTCTTCTAAAGGGGAGAAAAAAAATAACAGTGGAGAAACCTGACAAACACTGCTGCAGTCAGGTATCAAGGTTAACACCAATAGCGCTTAAGTCATATTGATATTAAATGTCCTCTTGACATAATGTGATGATGATGGCACTTTACCTCTGTTGTCTTCCTCCTCAAAACCCATAACCCAAGTCTAATCATGAGAAAAATGTTAGAAAAATCACAATCGTAGGACCTTCTACAAAATACTTGACCAGTAATTCTCAAGATTATCAAAATCAACAAATTTATCAAAATCAAAAAGTCTGAGAAACTGTCACAACCCAGAACAGCCTAGCAGGCATGATGACTACATATCACATGGTATTCTGGAGAGAATCCTGGATCAGAAAAAGGACTTTAGGGAAAAGCTGAAGAAATATGAGCAGTCTGGAGTTCAGCTGACAATAAGGTATCAACACTGGTTTATTAATTATGACAAATGGACTAAATTAATGTAAGATATTAGAAATAGGGGAAATTGGGTACAGCATATATGAGGACTCTGAATTTATCCTTAAAAATATTCTGTAAATCTAATGCTATTCTAAAATAAAAAGTTATTTAAAAGTTTATTAGATCTTTCACAAGGGTAATTTTTTTCCCTTTTTTCATTTCTTTTTTTTGTTCTTCATGAAATCACCACATATTACTGTTACAATGATGTGTTCTGCCTCTATCCAATCCCCATTCCTCCTGGCTAGAGGTAATTTCCACCTTCATTTTAAAATAAATCATAAAATTAGGTTTGCACATATTTATAGCTGCCAAAGATATATTTTGTCCAGTTGCGTTTGTTTTTAGGCTTTATGAAAATGGAATCATTCTCCTCTGCAGTCATCTGCAAAGGGTTTTTTCTAGTCAATATTGTTTCTATACTTTGTTTTTATACAAACAAGTCCCATCCTTCCCCCAGCCTATAAGTTAAAAATTCAGAAGGAATACAAACACTGTGACTTTCATTTCAAATGTATATTGTGTCCCCTTTCAGATGCATGCTTTCCTTGTTTACTGTGACTCATATGGCTTTCCAAATCTAAAAATTCATACATATATATGATGTTTGTCATATATATTTTTTCTTTACTGACTCCTCCTCTTTTCAAAATGTGTACTCTAATTCTTTTTTAAAAGTGAATCATAAAATGTAACCAAAATGTTTGTACCCTCATAATATCCTTAAATAAAAAAATATATAAATAAAAAATATAAATAGTGAGTTTATTTGCTTGTAAATAAATAAACTCCTGTGGATTCTAAAAGTTCTAAAACAGTTTATGAAAAGGTGCTCAGTGTGTGTGTGCATGTGTGTGTGTGTGTCCTTTATAGGCTGGGAAATTTGTTACAGAATATGTAAAACTGCTTTGCTAAAGCTGAGGTGAAACAGATGAGAACTTTTGGCTAATAGATGCTTCCTCTATTTCTTCCTTCACAAACCTTTCTATTCTTTAATAACAAAAGTAATATTTCATCTAATATTAATTTAACTTAATTTTCACTGTTGAATAACATTCCACAATGAGACCACACCTAACTTTATTTAAACCAATATTATATATGGACAGTGCTATGTCCAGTTGGTATATATTACAAATTCTGCTTCTGTGAACATTCCTCTACATGAACCCTGATGCATATGAGCAAGTGTTTCCTATGACTTATACCTGGATGTGAAAGTTTGATTATAAGGTAAATGAATATCAGCCTTGCAAATTTATGCTAATTTGGTCTCAAAGTAGTTGTTTCAATTCACACTTCAGCTAGTCATGTCTCTATTGAGCCACATCTTCTATAGTAATAGATATTGTTGAAGTTCCTGTTTATTGCTGTTAAAAAGGTAAACCAATGCACAATATAATTTTAAAGAATTTGTTTAAGCAAACAGCAATTCATGAATTGAGTATCTCCAATCTGGAAGTAGTTGGGGGTTTCTGCCAAGAGAACACAAAGGAAGGCCTTTATGGAGCCAACACAAAATTAAAGAAAAGAAAATATTTGATTTGTTAGAGTTATACAGTTGCCTTATTTGATCAATTCTGCTGGGAAGTCCATAGTTATATAACTATAAGTTAGCTGATGCCTTCTGATTAGTTGACCTTGTTTCATTTTTCCTTAATATGGCATTTATAAGAAATAGTTCATTAAGTTTCACTTATGTTTGCAAATTAAGCAAGCTTAAGGGCAAGTATAAAGCCCAACTGGCTTTGTTTGCACAGGGATTCTTCAGGCCTGATCTCTATTTTAATCTACTTTAACATAGCCTATCCGCTAGGCTTAAAAGGTATCTCATTATGATATTAATTTGCATTTACTTAATCACTAACGAAGTTGAGCCTTTCACCATATATTTATTGACAATACATGTTTCCTTGATCTGAAATGCCTGTATATCTTTTGGCCATATTTGTATTAGATTGCCTCTTCTAATTGATAGAAGTTCTCTATATTATTAATAAACATTAAAAGGGTTGTATATATTCCAGATATTTTTTTGTCAGATCATGGCTTGGTTTTTCATTTGTAATAATGCCTTTTAATTTAACTATTAAAAGATTAAAATTTTCAATTTTAATATGATCTAATTGATCAATCTTTTCCCTCATGGTTATCATTTTCTTCACAATGTCAAAGTCAGAGAAATATTTTACTTTCTTATAAAAAGTTTAAAGGTTTTAAAATCACCTTCAAATCATTAAATTAATCATAAGTTGATTTTTTGGGGGTGCTAGTTAGCAATATTATTTTTCTCCCTTCCCTCCCTCCCCAACTCTCCTCCTTCCCTCTCCCCTTCCTCCTTCCTTCTTTCCTTCCTTCCCTCTCTTTCTCCCTTCTTTCCTCTCTTTCTTCCTTTGTTCCTTTTCCCTTCTTTTCTTGTTTTTTTCTTCTTTTGGATTCTAGTTGTTTTAGCATGTTATATGTAATCGTCCATTATTTCCCCTCTGATATGTAATGCCATCTTTGTCTTACATCATAGTTTCTCATTTCCACCACTGTTTCTGGACTTTCCATTCACTTTACTGATTATTTTCTCAAACTGTGTGCAAATATCACAATTTTAAATTATGAAAAACTTATAATTACCATTGACATTGGCATCAGGAATGCAATACCTCATCCCTCCCCCCAAGTATGACCACTGTTTTCATTTTAAGAGAGTCTTGGTTATTCTTGGCTCTTTGTTCTTACATATAAAATTCAAGATCATTTTGTTCTATGAAAAATTTTATTGGGATATTGAGTAGAATTTATTTGACTCTAAACATAAAATTTGAGGAAGGTTGACATCATCACAATATTGCATCTTCCAAACTATGTATTTAGGATACTTCTCCACTTATGTGCCTTTTTCTCAAGATTTTTACATAATTTTATAAGTTTACTTAATGAAGTCTTACACATTTTGTTAGATACAATCTTAAGTTTCTTACAGTTTTTGATGCTATTGTCAATAATATCTTTTTAAAAATTACATTTTCTGTTTATTGCTGGCTTATAGAAATTAAATTGCTTTTGCACATTAATTTTATAGACTAAAAGTCTTCCCTTTTTTCCTCCATTGTTTCAATCAAAATTTACTTAACACTAGCAATTGCAGTGCAGGCACAGTACTGGGGGCTTTAGAGGATGCAAATATAAGACAAACATAAACTGATAAGAAGTTTATAATATATTCAGAAATAATCTAATTTGTACTGGAATATTTTTGTTTCTTCTATAATTCCCCAGTATACCAAGTTGTTACTGAAAAATAATTATTTATATATTATTATATGTTGTTATTGCATAATTTAATCTATTAGTCTTATTTGTGAACTTTTCTGAGTAAAATGACCTTATATAGTTTCTAATCTAGAAGTTAGTTTCTATTCTTTCTAATCTAGAAGTTAGTTTCTATTCTTTATCTGAAGAATAATTGGATATAAACACTTGTCAGTCTATTAGGAAACTATTAATAGATTAAGAGAATGCCACTGACCCCAAAAAAGGGTGGGGGGAGCATGGGTTTTTTATATAGTTATGAGTGCGGGTTTTGGCGGAGCCATCTACATACCAACCCTCTGCAAGGCCCTTTTTAAACCACTCATACATTTGTAATTGCAACAATCCTGCTTGGGTTGACTGTTGTAGTTTAGAATTATAACCAATGACAGACAGTAGGTTGACTATGAGCCTATGATGTGACTTTATAAATCTCTTCCATATGTTTAAACAATTTTAGCTTTGACTTTTCTCATTACAGCATATTAATTAAGCACACAGGGTTTGGGTAAGACTTTTGTTCTGGTTTCATCTTTGCAACTTCCAACTGGTTTTAAACTACATTCTTGCAGGTTCATAACTACTTTCCAATGGCCTTTATGTTTGAAGGTCAACCTGACAGGTTATGAAGTCCTTGTTTCACATTTTCTTCCTTTGAGTATCATAAATGTGTTGCATCAACTTGCCAGACACATAGTCACCTTAGAAGTGGAAGCTGCAGTCCCATGAAAGCTTCAAATGACTCAAGTCCTGGCCAACATCTTGAATTGCAACCACATAAGAGATCTGAACCATTGGCACCTAATGAAGCCACTCCTGAATTCCTGAGCCACAGGTATAATGTGAGATAATATAAATATTTGTTTATTTAAGTCACTAAGTTTATGAGTAATGTATGAGCAATTGACAACCAATATAGCAAGCTTTCTGAGGAAAGAGCACATCAGCAAGAGGAAGCATTTCCTATAAAGTTCTTGAGGCAAAAGCATGAACAATTCTACAAATCGCAAGGAAACCAATACAGTTGGAGCAGAGTGGACCATGAGGTTGGAGAGATGATTATATAGGTTTTACAGACTAGGGTCATAATTTTGGCTCTACTTTGAATGAGATGGGAAGCCTCTGGAAGATTTGAGGTATGATTTCATTTGTGACTTTTTTATGACATTAGCTGTTGTGTGGACAATAGACTATAATAGAATAGACAATAGCAGGTGAAGTATGTAAAGAGTGAGACCAGTAGAAAGACTATTAAATATAGTCTAGGCATGCCACAAAGATAGCAGGCTTGTTTTTTGACTTTCTGGTCCTTGGTTATTATCTCTGAGTTTTAACTCTACAATTTGCCCTTGGATTCTGTGAAGTACTTGACCTTAACCAATTTTTTCTTAAGTTTGTTTGAGTTAGTTGGTGTTTGCAATTAAACAATAAAATAATAATACAGGTGTAATGCAATTTCTATTTCTTTATATAGATCATCATACAAGTGAAATTTAATTTTGGGAAGAGATTAAGTGATAATCTCTAAAAGAAGCTTCTTAGATGCTGGGGTCTTCAAATGTTAGCAAACATTTAGATTGGAGATAAATGTACAGGTGATACATTTTACTTTTGAATTTGGGTGATAGATATTTTAAAGTGTGATTTTATTTTGAGAATACTATGATACATGATGATTTCAATTCTACCAGTTGATATTTAAACAGTTTTAGCTTTGACTATAGGTTTTACTTTGTCATTACAGTATATTAACTAAGTGCATAGGGTTTTGTTGGATTTGATTTCACTGTGCAACTCCTATTAATGTAAACCTACATTCTTGCAGGTTCATAACTACTTGCCTGTGGTCTTTATGATTGAAGGTCAACAATGTAAACACTGTTGGCTTTTATGGATTTGAATTCCTTTTTTAGTTGACTTGAAACTAACTTGTATATAAATAATTCTTAACTTCTAATTGATCAAACCACATCATAACAGTATTTTCACAAGTCAAACTTTGTGTGGAATACCATTCTTTCTAAAGAATAACTGAGAGTTGATTAACTCAATAATGTGGTGAGGATTAAAATCTATTGTTTCTTAAAATAGTAACTGACCTAAAATTGAGGAAAAATACATATTTTGTTTGGATAGATATCTTGATTTGTTGGTCAATACATGTGTTTAACTTACTAATTTTTGTACCTGCTATCTATGTTCCTTATGTGCATAAAATATTTGACTTTTTAGGAGTATTATTAATGTAAGAAGTATTTAAAATACCCTCTTGTACCTTACTGACATTTACTTTATGTCCAGCTGCATTTACCAATGCTAAAATATTTTAGTAGATAATTCAGCAATCACAAATCTTCAAAGGTCAGAGAAAGCCCAAAGAGTTTTTCAATGGGACTGAACCCTTACATATTACAGGGAAGTAATTTGTATTGTGAAACTGTTTACATGAAGCTTGGTATCTTTAGGATGATTATATTCATGCCATAGGAGATTGTGTGAGATCACACATATAGACATTTTAAGAATGAAAAAAAAAATAGATCTTTACCCATGAAGCAGGATAGAAGAATCTATTTTAATAAAAGTGTTATTTTTTTTAGAATTTTTGTCATTATATAATTTAGTGAGTATCATGGATAAAATAACTAAGAAAATAATCAGGCAGTGTTTAACATTGGAAACAGAAACCCCTGTAGATATTTAAGCAAGATTTTATTTAATACAGGAATTTAAATGCTTTGCAAAATTGTTGAATTGGGTAAACCAGCAGTTTCCAGGCTGGGACTCTTGGAATGACTCCAATAACAATATGAAACTGATGCACTAGGGAACTACCATGTCTAATATCAAGAATTGTAGCAGTGTAGATCTGAAGTTGTGCTCACCTTCTCAACAGTTTCTGCACACAGGGAAATTAGAGAATGGACACCTGAAGCTGCTGCAAACCAGGCTGATATAGTTTGGATATTTGGACTCTCCAAATCTTATGTTGAAATTTGATTTCAGTATTGGATGTGGGGCCTGGTGGGAGGTGTTTTGGTCATGGGGACAGATCCCTCATGAAAGGCTTTGTGCCCTCCTAGTGATAATATGTGAGATATTTATCAGTTCACTGGAGAGTTGGTTGTTTAAAAGAGTCTGTCACTTTCTCCTCTCTCTTGCTCCCTGGCTCACCATGGAACACACCTGTTCCCCCTTTGCCTTCTGCCTTGATTGGAGGCTTCCTGAAATCCTCACCAGAAGCAAATGCAATGTTTCTTCTACAGCCAGTATATCTATAAGCTAAATAAATCCCTTTTCTTTGTAAACTCTCTAGTCTCAGGTATTTCCTTTATAGCAATGCAGAATGGACTAACACACAGGTATTACAGGGTCTTTGTGAAAATGAACACTGGAACCTATTACAGAGAAACCATAACCTTCCTAACTGATGGTGACAGCCAGAAATCACAGAAGGATTACTTCTGCCTCATTTGCACTTTTCAGTTTTTGTGGAAGGGCATCTAATTGGTGAAACTTTAGCTACTTGAAAATCCAGGAAAGGTAACTTTTAGCTTTCTAACCTCTTCAAATACAAGTGGATAAAATAAAAACTGAGAAAGCCAATCTAAGTATCAACCACTGCCTATTAAAAATATATTTTAGGACACATTGCCAAGAATAACAAAACACATTCCCAAAGTTCATTTTAAATAGAAATAAAGCAAAAAACTATAGAATTTATTTCTGACATATAGTAACTGGCATATAGTAGAAGGCTAATACATATTTCTGGAATAATTTAATTAGTTTATAAGTTATTAAAGAAATAAGAAGCAAAATGTCATAGATAAAAAGATAGCTCATTTTTACATTCAATTTTAATTCTGATGATTTTAGAAAATGCTCATGCTTCTTGGTGCCCAGAGGTAATAGGTATTTAAAAAGTTTTAAGAGAATAGGATGCTAAAGACATCATTTCAAATGGAAACACAAATTGATTTTCAAAATGTCATCACAAAAGTAAAGCAAAATTTTTGATTAACATGGCAACATTATAAATTGCTGGATTTTCCTCAAGATATTAAGAAAATGAAGAATGGTCTAAAATATAATTGAGAAAATCTATGTATAAAAAATAAAATAAAACTTTAATAATTTCCCTGTCCTTTTGGTATATTTCCTCACAGTTGTTCATTTATTCCATAACTATTTTTTAAAATTTGGTATATCCTGTATTATAGTTTTATATTCTGCATTTTTCACATAGAAAAATATTAAGTATTTTTGATAGTATTAAAATTATATAAAATAAACAATTTAATAGCTGCACAATAATTCTATTATATGCACAAAACATAATTTATTTTGCTGTTATTCTTGTCAACCTAAAAAACAGAGATAGAGATACTCTCTAAAAGAAAATGGTATTTGAGAATAGGTATTACAATGAGACTATGCGTGCCATAATAAACTACGCGCATATTTAGGGAGGTAAGGGAAGATGAAGGTTTGTAAAAGAAAACTGAGGAGATTGACACAATTGTTTTCAGATATTAATAATTATCCTGGCTACAAGGATCGAAAACAAGAGTGGCACCAGTCTGCAGCTGGACAAGTAGTTGCTGGTAGACGTCCTCATAGAAGTATTTTTTTGTGATGTGATGGCCTTTGTGCAAGGTTGTAGTTTTTGCAGTCTTTGTGATGTTTCTTGTTATCAAACATTTGTACATGAGAACCCTTCTTTCATGGCCTTCCCTGGCTCCATATTTTAGCATTTTAATACATGTGACTCCATTTTGATTCTTACCACTTTCAAACTCTTGTCATCGATTTAGGTTTGTTGCGATTTTTTAACTATTTTCAAAAAATGCTCTCTGGCTGGGTGCAGTGGCTCATGCTGGTAATTCCAGAACTTTGGGAGCTGAGGCAGGAAGATTGCTTGAGGCCCAGCATTAGAGACTAGCGTGAGCAACAGAGCAAGAACTCTTCTCTATAAAAAATATAAAATTAGCCGGGTGTGGTGATGATCACCTGTAGGCCCAAGCTACTAGGGAGGCTGAAGAAGGAGCCCGGGAGTTTGAGGTCACAGTAAGCTATGCTCTTGTTACTGCACTGTAGCCTGGGCAATGGAGTGAGACCCTGTCTTCCCCCCCACCAAAGAAATGCTCTCATGTAAACATTTATTTTATCAAAATCTTTGAATGCAATTAGTATAACATTTCTCATAAATTCTCTGCAAAGATTTATTCCTTCTAATACTTTTAAATGGTATGCATTAAAAAACTATATCAAAACCAGACAAAGACACAACAAAAAAGAAAACTATAAGCCAATATCCCTGATGAACATGGACACAAAAATATTCAACGAAATGCTAACAAACCAAATACAACAATGTATTTAAAAGATCATTCACCATAATCAAGTGAGATTCATCCCAGGGATGCAAGTATGGTTCAACATAGGCAAATCAATAAGTGAATGTGAAATATCACATTAACAGAATCAAAGATCATTTCAATAGATACTGAAAAACATTCAACAAGGTTCAACATGCCTTTATGACAAAAACTCTCAACAAACTGGGCATAGAAGGATCATACCTCAAAACAATAAAGGCCATATATGATAAACCCACAGCTAACATCATAGTGAATGGGGAAACATTTAAAGCCTTTCTAAGATCTGGAACAAGACAAAGATTCCCGTTTTCACTTTTATTTAAAATAGTACTAGAATTTTTAGCTAGAGTGATTAAGCAAAAGAAAGATCTAAAGGACTTCCAAATTGGAAAGGAAGAAGTCAAATTTTCCTTCACAGATGACATGATATTATACTTAGATAAACCTGATGACTCCACCAAAAAAATGTTAGAACAGATAAACAAATTCAGTAAAGTTACAGAATAAAAAATCAACATATTCTATAAAAACCTGTAGCATTTATATACACCACAGAAAACAAAATGAAAAAGCAATCAAGAAAGTAGTCTCATTTATAATAGCTACAAAAATTTAAAATACATAGGAATAAATTTAAAGCACAAAAGAGCTCTATGCAAAAATTTATAAAACACTAATGAAAAAAATTGAAGAGGACACAAATAAATGGAGACATCTCATGCTCATCCTCATGGATTAGAAGAATTAATATTGTTAAAATAATACTATCCAAAGCAATCTGCAGAGTCAATGCAGTCCCTATCAAAATACCAATACCAATGACATTCTTCAGAGAAATAGAAAAAACAATCCTAAAATTTGTATAGAACCACAAACGACTTCAACTAGTCAAAGCAATTCTGAGCAAAAGGAGCAAATCTGGAGGCATCACACTACTTGATTTCAAAATATGCTACAAATCCATAGTAACCAAAACAGCATGGCACTGACCTAAAAACAGAAACATAGAGCAATGGAACAATAGAGAACCCAGAAATAAATCCACACATTTATAGCCAACTGATTTTCAACTGAGATGTCAAGATCATGTATTGGGGAAAGAAGAGTATCTTCAATAAATGGTGCTGGGAAATGTGGATAACTATATGCACAAGAATGAAGCTAGATCCTTATCCCTATCTCTCCCCATATACAAAAATCAAATCAAAATGGACTAAAGAATTAAATCTAAAACTTCATCTATGTTGATCAAATTAACTCTCATCCAATATCACTAAAATGTATTCATTTAAATTAGTTATAAAAGGAACAAATGGAATGTAGAGATATGCTGGTCCAATGCCTGAAATTATAAAAGTCAGGAATTTTATATTTGGGAACCTGAATGTAAAAGATACTGATTTGAAGAATTGTTGAAGTTCATATGGAAATAAAGATACATTTTTCTGAGAGAAGTAGACTCAATAGAGATTACTGATAGTTTAAAACATTGATCCAGCAGACAAATGCTAACTTCGGTCTTTGATTTTGACTTACATCAAATAATTTTCTTACATCAGGTCATGACCTCAAAATTTCAAATGATAAATTTACACTCATTTTTACTTCTGTACTAATATATAGACATCATTGTCTTTTGTAATAATATGTCTTTCACATATATCTTGGAAATATGCAAAAAAGAGCTAGCAATTATGTGTTTGTATGGGGGTGTTATATTTGCATTTCTATCTGCTCAGTTATTTCAAGATTGAATATGTTTTATATGATCCTATGTCATTTACTTAAATAGTAACTACATAATCATAAACCTTGCATAATAATTTGTGATTGAAGATTTACAGTTTTATAACCATTACATTCTTGATCTTCACAACTTGCTTTGAGGGCTTAATGTTGTAACTGTTAGTATTTGTGATTTATAAATGGAGAAAATGAAATAGGCAGGTGAGATTATTTATTTGTAATAGATATTGACTGAGCTGGGAATGGAGCCAGAACTCTGGAGTCTTGTTCATTCTCTAGTCCTCTAGCTTAGTTATGGAATCTAATGATTCATTAATTTAATTGAGTTACAATAACATAGCAAATTATTTGACACCTGACATTTTGTCAAATGGAACCATACATGTTATAGTTCTATAAACAATGAAGGCAACAATAACATCTCTAACATACTTTAAATTGAGGGCTTTCTGAATTTAAACTAAATCTATTAATATTAAAGTAAAACATTAAATAGTAGTGTTACTGTTATGTATATTTTACTTCATTATAATAATTGAAAAATTTATAATCTTAGAGTACCTTCTATAAAGACTCTCAATCAAATAGACCTTTTTATTGTACCGAATACTATGATCCATAGATACCACAAATCCATGTAGAATAATAGTTAGCTGCTTGCACTTGTCTTTTATTTAACATGCAACTAATTAATTGTGATGTGTGTGTGTGTGTGTGTGTGTGTGTGTGTGTGTGATGGAAAGCCGTTAAAGGAGGTTGATCAGAAAATGCCAGACTTAGTGGTACTCATCAGGCTATAGCATGGGACAAATATTGGGTTGTGGCTAGGAGACAAGCAACTCTTGTGTCTGAAAGGCAGATATGAGACTTGCAGGATGAGGTAAAATAAAACTGATTCAAAATACAGATTGTAATCAGTCTTTGGAAGAACAGACAAATCTAGACATAAGCATTAAAAACAGGAGAAAGAGAGACAGTGTTCCCAATTTTATGCAGTCAATGTCAACAATACACACATAGGTCATCTGACCTAATTGATGATTGGCAGACAAGCATTCACAGGTGCATTCTAGTAGTTTTTCAATGCATTGGGCTAATAAGAAAGAGGCTATTAGTAGCTTCTAGGCCAAATATTATATTAAAACTTAAGTTCTGTATCAGATTTATCACAGAAGTAAAACCAGTAGAAACAGAATCAACATATATACAGAGAGATTTATAGCAATTGTGGATGCTGGCAAGTCCTAGATCTGTAGAGCTGGCCCACAGGCTGAAAACTCTCTGGCAGGAACTCATGCTGCAGTCTTAAGATAGACTTAAGATAGTCTTAAGATAACTGATTGGATCAAGCCCCCTCTGATCATTGAGGATAATCTCCTTTACTTAAAGTTAACTGATTTCAAATCGTATCCACATCTACAAAGTGTCTTCACAGCAATACCTAGTTTAGTGTTTAATTGAATAACTGGATACTATAGCCCAGTCAAGTTGAAACGTAAAGTTAGCCACCACAACTTCCTAAAATCAAAATTTGTAGTTCAAAGAATGGATTCATAAAATTTAGGATATAAATGTCTTCAATATGTTTATTACAGTATGCTTATTGAAGATGTGTGGGAAAGAACTGAGCATATCCTTTTGTTAAGGAATGTACATACATATTGAGAGCAGAGCCTTGGATGAGATTTAATCCAGTGCCCCACAGAAATTGTGATAATCTCTGAGCAGTAGCTGGAAACTAGAAGAGATGGCTCTGATCATCTCAACAGCATTCTGATGAATAAATCATTTAATACCATGAATGAATGTATCTGTGTCACTTTTATAATAGTTTGTTCCTATGTTTACAGTTCACTTATTTCCTCAGTCATTTTTGTATATATTTGTAGAACTGTATATATGTCCAGTGGTACTAACTCTAATCTAGGTAGAGCAAACCCATGGAAAAGTGTTAAGTAGAGGAGATTTGCTTCCTGCCTGCCTGCATTTGCCCTACTCCTTTGGTTCCCCACTAGGTCAGGCTCCTATTATGTTGATTTGGGTCACAAGACTTTCAGGTTGGTTCCCTAGAAACAAGGCTTGATATAGGGATTCTTACTTATGTGTTTATCTCAGGAGAGAGTGAAGGAAGCAGGATAAGGTAGGGGAAAAAGAATTTTGTCTTGCGGTGTCTATCTGATCGCATAATGAAGTTTGGTGAGGAAAGGTACCATAGACTTAGCCCAAATAGAGTCAGGTGGAACATTTGATTCAGTCTTTGGTGAAGTTCTACCCCAGGGGGCTGGAAGGGTGCAGTGTGTAGCCACCTAGTTAAATTGACTTTCATTTGGCTGAGGGCAACTTTTTAGTAATGGGAGCAGATGTGAGTAGGTATCAGTCAACACTCACAAAAGCTGGAGAATAAGTGCTCCTTATCTTAATAAGTATTTGGGCGGGGCATCTGTAATAGCTCTAGTATACATTTCAATCCCCTCCCTGCACTACTCAGATCCGCTTACTGATCACATTAAGTTCTCTTTATCCAGACACAGCTTCTCCAGGATTCTGATTTATCAAAATTTCTGATAAAACTTTTAAAAGAGTTTATACTATACTGCCATTGCTTCATTTGACCTCAAGATTATAATTAATACTTAGCATATCACTTTTTCACCAAATTCTTCCTCCCTTTGGCTAGAACTTATGTTAGTCTGTCTTGCCTGGCAGGTTGGCTAAGACCCATATCTCTAAGTGGTTTGATTCCTGGTTACTATGCCCTTATCAAGCCTCAATAGCTTTTATAGATATAACTGTGCAACTGTATCAAGAGCCACAGTTGATTGCTAAATATATTGCTCCCCACCCCTGTTATGAGTGGCAGCCTTAACTCCTCATGAAGATCAGAATCAATCGTCCCTGCCAGTATGAGAACTCATTTCTTTGCTTATTTCTCAACCTGATAAGGGACACTTACAAAAATCCTGCAATGAACATAAGACTTAACAGTGAAAGATTGAATGTTTACCCCCAAGATCAAAAAGAGAGACAAGAGGATCCATTCTCAGCCTTCTATTCAATATTCTACTAGAGGCAATAGCCAGCACAATCGATTTAAAAAGAGAGATAAAAGTCATCCAGATTAGACAAGAATCTAACAAAAGTCTTTATTTGAAGATGACATGATTGTCTATGTGGAAATGTAATGAATCTATAAAAATGCTACTAGCATTAATAAATAAGTTTAGCAAAGTTATGTAATCAAGATTAATATATAAATGTAATATGAAATGTATTCAGTAAGCTACCAATGAAAATTGGCAATTAAAATTTATAACACAACACCATTTTTAATAGCATCAAATATATGAAATCCTTGGAAATGTATGACAAGAGATTGGAACTACCCGAAAACTTAAAACTACAAAACATTGTTGAAAGAAATTAAAGAAAACCTAAATAAATGGATAAATAAATTCATGGATTGGAAAGCTCATCTTATCAATATGTTAATTGTCTCCAATTTGATCCACAGATTCAACCCATTCTCTATAAAAATACAAGCAGTAATTTCTGAGGAAATAAATTGATAAACTGTTTCTAAGATTCATATAGAAATACAAAAGACCTAGCATTGCCAAAACAAATTTAATATAAAAAGAAGTTAGAGAATTTACACTAACTGACTTTAAGACCTATGTTTATCATTTGAATTTTTTTTCTCCAAAACTCATGAATTGGAAATTTAATATCTGATATCATATCAGTGTTGGGTGGTGGGGCCTTTTGAGACATTTTTAGGGCATGAGAGGTCTGCCTTCGTTAATGGATTGAAGCCATGATGAAAGGGCTTGCTCTTCCGCTGTGTAAGGATACAACATTCCTCCTCCCTGAAGATGCAGCAATGTGCCCCATTTTGGAACCAGAGACCAAACCTGTCAGAGTCTTGATCTTAGACTCCTCAGCCTCCAGAACTGTGAGAAAAACATTTCTATTCTGCAAAAATTGCCCAGTCTAGGTATTCTGTTAGAGCAGCACAAACCAAACTAAGACAACCTACTATAAAGCTGCAGTATTAGGACAGTATGAAATTTTTATAAAGATAGATAAATCGATCAAAGAACTGGCTAGAAAGCCCAGAAATAGGCCCATACAGGGTCAATTGATATTTGGCAAAAGTACAAAGGTAATTCTGTGGCACAAGAGAAGGCTTTTCAACAAATAATGCTAGAATAACTGGATATTAATATGCAAGAAATTGTATATTGATCCACACCTTTCATACTATATAAAAATTGACTTAAAATGTATCATAGAACTAAACATAAAACATAATGACATAAAAGTTCTAGAATAAAGCCAAATGGAAACATTGGGTTTGGCAAACATTTCCTAGATACAATATTAAAAGGGTGATCCATACAAGAAAATATTTTTAAGTTGAACTTCATGAAAATTAAAAGTTTCTGATCTTTAAAAGACACATTTAAGAGAATAAAAGGAAAAAGCTAAGAGTAGGATAAAATATTTGCAGATTACATATCTGATAAAAGACTTCTATCCAGAATATATTAAAAAAACTCCCATAACACAATAATAAAAGGGTCTATTGTTTAATTTCCATTTTTCAGACAACTACACTTCATAAATTTCAGGTATAGTAACAGCAATCTAGACAAATCAAGAACTATTATGCCAAAAGCCCTGTGGATAAGAATTTATTTAGCTATCTCCAACTAGTAAATGCCATTAGGATATTTACAAGGATGTCTGACCAAGCCAAAATTGACTAGGACCAGTTTTCCCAAATTTTTTGTCATCATCACCAATCTACAGAAACTTTTTATACAGATTTTTCTAATTGTACTCCATTAAATTTTTATGCCACAGATATTCTGTTTATATTTTTATGTATTGTATGTATATTTGTGCTTTATACATCAAAAACATAAGTTTTTTTTTGCCTCAAAGACCAATATTTTCCTTCAGCAGTTGAGAATGCATGGCCTTGGACATTTCCCAAGGGAAAGAGTTTTAGTCCTACTGTGAAATCTTTTTTTCCCAGTCCAGCCTCTGATTTGTATCAGTTTCTCCTTACTTCATGTTTCTCAGGAAATATTTAAAAATGTCTTTCAAAAATTTCTGCAGTTTTTTATACAAACATATAACCTATGAGTATTCCAGTGATGTGCACCATCAGTGAGGAGTTGGAATTATCATTATAAAATATGTTAATTGTGACCATATCCCTGTTTGATACTCTGTTACTAGTTTTCCATCATCAAAAGTATTTTGAACCTCTTTATATGTATTGATGAAAGTGCATGTGTAAATGTAACATTTTTACACATTCATTTGCTTTTTAGAAAATCAAATTTCATAGACATTCTATCTGTTGCAGGCTTCAAAGCAATCTTCTAGAGTATTTTCTACCCTGAAGATTACTGTCTATATAAGTTTGATTTTATTTAATTGTATTAGTATAAATTAAGACCACATGACTGTGTCTGTGTCAGAGGGATTAAAATAATATTTAACATACTATGCAAATGTTATGGAAGAAGACTTCCAGGTTCTTTAAGGACAGCACAGTGTAGGTTCTTCATTTGTCCAATCCTGATGCCAATGTCTCACTCGTGACCAATAGAATGTAGTGGATATAGCACTATTTGCTTCTAAGACTAGTTCTTAAGTAGCCCTGTAGCTTCCACCTGGAATTCTCACTCTGGGGAAAGTAAGGCTCATGCATAAAGTCAGACTACCGTATTGTGAGAGAGCCCGTGTTAGCTATGTTGTATTAATAGATGTCCTGTGGAAAGAGACTTCCAGGTAGTTCCAGTCTGTTCTATTTGTCTTAGCTAAGCTGCCAGCCATAGAAGTAAATAGCTATCTTATGAATGCAGCCCAGTTGAGTCTTCAAAAGACACCAGCCTCAGCTACCAAGTAATTGTAACCACCTAAGAGACCGCATATAAGAACTTCCCATCTGAGCCCACAGAACTATTAGAGATAATAATAAATTGTTGTTTAGGTCACTGTGTTTTCAGGTGGTTTATTGTGCAGAAATAGATAAATGACTCATCGAGAGAGAGTATAAGTCCCCACTTAGCATCAGTCATGGATGTGATGTTCTACTAGCTTGGTGACACATCTAGTCCACTTATGAATCACTTCATTTTCTTTCCTAATTTACTATTGGCTTTCCAGAAATACTGTATCCATTTAGTTTAGCAGCTCTTTTTCATCATAATAATGAGCTTTTAGAAAGGACCTTTTTGCTGGACCCAGTCATTGGTGACCACTTTCTACTATTTCCATATCATATCTGGCTAGGTGGGAGTGAGTGCTGATTTAGTTGCCATATATATTGTCACTATTAAGCATTTGTAGCATGGGCACAATTTGGGTACATAATAAACACTCAAATTATTGGGTGTTTCATGAAACTTTCCTGTGGGTATATTCTGTGACATACGACTCTGTTATTTCTATTTCTCACTCCTCTCGAGGCTATCTTCGTTCTGTTTCTGCTTTCCTTAAAGTCATTCAATCTATATTTGCATTTGATGTAGTCAAAAGAGAAAAGCAAGCTCTGGTACACTAGGCAGGCAACAGCAATCTGCTTCTCATCCTTCTCAGGCAACTCCTTAAGCAGTGTGCTGCCATCTTGATTAACCAGCACACAGTGTGCACCAACCCATGCTCTGTGCAATTCCAAGGGAATTTCTCTCTCTGGTTATCTGAGAAAGAACCAGGTTGTAAACATAGTCTATAAATAGTGAGCCAAATGGTAGCTACAATTGGCAATTCTAATTGGCTATTGGTCAGTTGAGTCACCAGGGGGCACTGCATCACATCTTTTTCCAGACTGTCTAGGTGGAGTCTAGGCAGAGCTTGTAAATAAGCATGGATTTAATTTTTCTTCTTTGGAGAAAATAGTTCAGATGATTTCTTCCAGCATGGGCCATTTATCAAAATGTAACCTGACAGAAATAGCTGAGAGTATTATTCTCTTGCTCTGAGTTGATCTTGTGGGAATAATATCATTACATCCTTTCCTGGAGATTTGATCCATTTGTGCCTCCTTTCTACTTGCCATAATCTTTATGGCTTCCCTTTATTATCCATTTTAACCTATACCCTTCTTCCTTGGTAAGAGAATTTGATACAACAGTAACATTTACCCCCAAATCAGGCTGTAACAGTCATGCCAAGGCCTCTCCATGGCATAGCTGAAAAAAAGGAGTTGTTTTACAAAAGGTATATAATCCTTCCCTGAAGATGACAAGTCCTTCTCAAGAAATCCAATGGTCCAAATTGTGATTCTTCCACTGAGACTTAATATAAATTCCTCATACTGTATTTTTTCTCATCAAATATATTCTAGTACTTTAGAATCTCCTGGGTGTAGTGCCCAAAGGTAGGGTACCTTGCACCGCAACCTGGGCTTGCTGCAGAGACCTTGTCTGCTCTAGGCTCCACTGAAGGCCAGCATCCATTTGTGCCACTGGGATATGGGATGGACAGTATTCTCAGGTACAGAATATGTTGCCCACAGAATGCAAAAAGGCTTTTCAGGCATTGTCATATTTTCTTCATTGTGGGTAAGACAAGATTAAATAATTTGACCCTTACCTTGGAGAAGATATGCTGGTTTATTTCTAAATACTAGTCCTGTGAAAGTTTAACTCATGTGGTGGGCCCCTGAATCATCGTAGGGGTTTATCTCACCTCTCTCTACAGCATGAATGTCTTACCAAGACCTCTAACATGCTACTCTGGTCTGATTAGCATGGTGTTATTTATATAGTAGATTTCTATGATAGTCTCTGAAATATTCTGATGATCCAGATTGTTTCACACTACCTTTCAACAGAAGGTAGGGGAGGTTATACAGCTGTGGAGCAAAACTGTAAACATATGCTTTTGTCCATTCTGCATGAATGTGAATTATTTCTGTTCCTCTTTTTTGACAGATGCAGGGAAGAATGCATTTGTGAAATCAATAATGGCATGTCATATACCATAGACCATATTAATCTGCCCCAGTAAGAGTGCTATATCTCTCATGGTGGCTGAAATTGCCACTACTACACCTGTGAGTTTGCGGTAGTCTACTGCCATTCTTCTATTACACATCTATCTGATTTCTGGAGCCAGGCTGGTGAATTAAATTGAGATATGATGGACATTGCTACCTTTAGAGCTTTTAGAACAGGGGTTGGTAAACTTTTTCTGAAAAGGGACAGACAGCAAGTATTTAGGCTTTGCATGTTATATGATTTCTGTTGCAACTATTCTGCCGTTGTCATGTGAAAGTAGCTGTAAACACATAATACATAAATAGATGGATTCCAATAAAATTTTACTTACAAAAACAGATGGTGAGATGGATTTAGCCTGTGGGTCATAGTCTGCCAATTCCTGCTTTAGATCCTTAAAGATGGTACTGTCTTCCACTATTCACTCAAGGTGCAATATTTTTTTTTATGTCACTCTCTAAGCTCATGAGGGTCTCAGTGTCTTCTGCTTGGCTTTCTTCGTGGGATAGTCTATACATCTCAGGGCAAGGACCTAATGTGGAGGTTGGGCTCACAGCTAAATACATCTATCCAAATTATATATTCAGAGACTTGGGAAATGACTAGTGATTTGGCCTGTGGGCACAGTGGACCTATTTGGGACTCACACTCTCCTGCAATGGCCTCCAGATCTGAAAACTTAAGTCAAGGGATCATGACATTTTATTGGGTACCCTCAGCCTTCTGATCATTCATTCCTGCTTAATTATCATGGTACAAATTGAATGTTTTTTGGTTATGAACAAATATATTTGGTCATGAATCCATCTAGTTTGTCCCTAGAAACACTGTGTTCTGTTAATTACCTGCACAGCACCCTGCAGGTTAGATCTCCTTGCCTGGTATTCCAACCTTGCCTTATTGTGAAAACTGGATCCACCTGGCCTGTGTTGTTTTAATGTCCTACCATTGCCTTTGCTATTATAAAGGCTGGTTCTATAACAGCTTCTGCAATTGTCATCCCTGAACTAGGAAGGAGAACCCACACTGACCTCCTCAGTTATGCTGGTTCTTCTCTCATTAGAATATTGCTAGAGTCTTAGAAAATAGCATATCCTCTGGGCCTTCCAGTGGAACATAATTATTTGGTGACTTTTCCAGGCTAACGTAGACCATCCACTTTAGCGGGCACACTTCTCTGTGCCTTTTAGTCCGTTCGTCCACCATAGCCTCTGCACTTGTGATATTTCAACATAACTCTAGGAAACATCCTATTTGGGAGTTTGCACCATCTCCTGGGGATTCTTGCTTAGAAGTTGAATTATGTATTTTAGAAGGGTGCACCCAAATTGATAGGTCCTCCTTACTCAATCTTGTTTGCCAGTGCCCTTGATCAAACATTCTCAGAATCTACTCCCATGTGTACCCTCTAGTTCTTGCTGGTACATGTTGGAGTACATCTTCTACCTGGATTATTCTGTGACTTAACTTATTGTAACAGGCTTAATGTTTAGGAGGGGAGAGAAGAAAATATATGTAAAGGAGAGGAGGCTAGACAAGAAGGAAGTGCTAGTTCTGAATAGAAAGGGGTGGGCCACTACTGCAGGCTAAGGGAATCTGGGAATTAGTGGGTCTAATCTTCAGTTTTTTCTCTTCTCTTTGTTGTTTGTATGTTACCAGAAAGGCCCGCTGGCTTTCATATTTGGCTTTTAATCACATATTAATCCCTCTAAGCCTTTTCACTATTTATTTTGAGAATATCAATATAGTTGGGCAATATCCATGCAAATCTTTTTTTTTTTTTTGAGATGGGGTCTTGCTATGTTGCCCTGGCTGGTCTTAAACTCTTAGATTCAAGATGTTCACTCACTCACCTCAACCTTCTAAGTAGCTAGGACTACAGGTGCACCACTGAGCCTGGCTCCATTATCCATATAAATCCTTTTGGTTGCAATTTCCCCTTTATTTGTCAATACCTGATAGATATCAGCAAATTAATTGCTTACTCAAGTATAAAATTCTGATTCACCATAGATGAAAGTTTTATTGATTAGACTGCCATCAGTCTATCAAACTGTTCTCCACCTACAATTAGTGATGAGGCCTTAATTACTAAATAGGGTATGATGGATGATTAATGTTTTTACAAAGCTCTATTTCTGATATCATCATAGGTTAGGATTCTCTAAAAAGAAGATTCTGGATGGAATTTATCGTGTATGGTATTTATCAGGGAGTGTCATTGGGATCAATACCTGTGGAAAGGAGGAGAAGAAAGCAGGACTAGTCAGAGTGAGAAGTCAAGCTGTAATACAAGTCAATAATACTTCTGGCCAACCTCACAGTGACCTGTGGTACTAAAATTAACTCTCAGAATTGTACAGCATTGGGCAAAAAATGGCCAGGCATTCATATGCTGACCTTGATCACTCATTGCATATTAGCCTCCCTGGAAAGTGTGTCACTTTTTACAGCTGAGGCAATTCCTGAAGACATCACTCCAGCTATTGGGTGGCACATTGGCCACAAGTGTCAATTTCATTTAACATAACTTTATAGTTCCCTGAGATTACCAATAATGGTCTGAAATGATCCACTTTCCAGCTATATTTAGACCTTCATTCTGAAGGAATTCTTCAGAAAGCTATTTCCAATTTATTTCTGCCCTCTTGATGTCAAGTACAGTCTTGCCACATTAGTGATTTCAGCAGTTGCAAAGAGAATATGTCATCATTTGGCCCATCTTTGCTTTGCTTGGCAACCTTCATGCCATCTTATTTTGTGAACCCAGAAAATGCAGATTTTAGTCGGAGTACTCCCATCATTGAACCAAACAGCTTCTTCTTCCTTGGGTGGGAAAGAATGAGAATTCAAACTATAGAGTGATGAGAGTAGCTGGATCCTCAGTGAACTCTATCATTGGCAGTGAATAAACCTGTCTATTCATATATCTGTGATAAATTTCCACTGAACATCAGCCTTGTTGTGAGTTCTTAGATGTGCTATTTGCATTTTACCAATGGGCTCTGTTTTTCTCTCTTCTTTACTGTTTCTCTCATGTTATCCAAGACCTGATAGGTAGTTTTAATATCGGGATTGTTTGATGTTCTTCTGCAGTGGGAGCAGTCCTAGTTACAATAAGTAGCTATGTTTCTGCATAAGGATTATGTGAAGTATCTGAATCAGGTTGCTTTTGAATCTAAAACTCCAGCAATTTTCACTGAAGAGTAGTATTCAGTTTCTGCCACATGCTCCAAATGACCTGTGTTCTATTTACAGACACCTTTAAAATCAACTGAGCATTTGAGGTAAAAGGTTTGAGGGAGAATGCCTGGGACACAGGTATCTGTAAATCTTTCAACATTTTTTCCTTCTCCGGTTTCAACCAAAGGGTAATTCTTCATTTAATCTCTGCTAGTCTACTGCCCGCCCCCATGTTGGCCTGTGACTGCCTTGTTTGTAGCTCAGATGGGACTGTTTAAAAAGGAGCTAATGGGACCCCGTACTCTAGTTTCAACAATTTCCTTATTTAAAGTAGTGAATCCTTGCTGCTCTCCTAGAATTGTACATTGCTTGACGTTTACTAACAAGAAGGGCTCAAGCAATACCACGTTTCTCCATTTAGCATGTGCAATTAAAAGCTGGTACAGGGCAAACTTTGCTATATTTTACTTGATAAGGCAAATCTTATATTCCAATTCTAGATGGCTAGAGTTGAAGATGCTTTCTTAGGTTCCAAAGGTTGATAATGTGTTATGAATTCTCTAGTAAGTATCCTTTCAATTTCCTCCTTTTTCTTTCTACTTTTCAACAGCCTTCTAAAAAGTCCACCAAGTTAAGCTGATTTTTATTCCCTTTATCCTTTTTCACCCTCCCCCTCTACACCAGTACCACCTTTCCTTTGGCTAGCACAAATCTTCCATTATTAAGTCCCATGAGTGACAACTGGTCTAGAAAATCATATTCTGTCATCTGAATAATATCCTGGCCCCCAAGAGCCATAAGATGGTTACATAAGATGTCTGAGGTTAGAGAACTCCTTTTGATAGCTGCTTTTTTTT
>VBSM01000361.1:72215801-72257216 GCA_008086735.1 Cheirogaleus medius | reverse complement strand
CCTCCCAGAGTGCTAGGATTACAGGCGTGAGCCACCGCGCCCGGCCTGATAGCTGCTTTTGTAATCAGTTACCAGCATTAAGTTAGGTGTCTGTTTTTGATCACCATAGAGCCAACCAATCTAAGAATACCTGTACTCACATATTCCTACACTTTGGAAGGAATTTCCATGTCTTCATCAGGGAAGCAGTGGGTCTATATGGAGTTGTGCTTTCAGGGTAAATCAGCCCAACTCTCACCTTTACCCACAATATTAAGTTAGTTGTCAATTCAACTTGATGAAGCTACTCACAAATGTTTGTAGACAGTTGCTTATCTGTGGTCAATCCAAATAATCCCTTCCTTTCAGCAGTATCTAGAATCAGTGGTAGGATCCCCTGGTCATTTATTCTGAAGATTCAAGTAGCAGGGGTTCATCAGTCTTCTGCAGAATTTCTCCATGAAGTGTCCCAGCTTTTTAAATGACAGCCTATTCTCTAGATGTCTTGGACATCTGGCCATGCCCCTTTACTTCCTTTATAGTCTTTTCAGTGATTAATATTAATAATAAGCAAATTACTTTGAGAATGAATACAGTATCTGCCCAGTTGACCATAATAACATAAAGAGGCCTTCTGGTAACTGAAAAAAAAAAGTGTTTTGATTTCTTTCTGTTCCAAATTTCTAGTTGACCCTTTAGAGATGGAGTTTTCATCAATGATACAGTAGCAGCTTGGAATTCTCTGTCTATCCACTTGGCTATCTCCCCCCAGGGCTAAGTCTACTCATCCAAAGTCACCTGGTAATACATGGTCCCAGAATCTTCTACAAGGTTTTCACCACTTCTTCTCAAGGATGTGAAGGGAGCTAACTTGGCCTCAAATTCTCTTTAATTCTCATCAAATTCTTCTTTCTCCTCTCTTTTCATAAAAACTTCCTGGATTTGAGAGATAATCTTGCCACTGCTATAAAGCTGTGCCATAAAGGCTGAATTTTCAAAGCAAACTCATATGAATCAAAAGTATTACCCAATACCAATATTTTCTAATATTTAACAAATTATACAAGTAAGCTACAAGCACTATATGGAGAGAGTGAGTTGCAGACTCATGGTTCTTTCCTTCAACCAGGCTATTGCTCTGTTCCACCTCCATCCACTTCCCTTAGGCAATTATTCAGATCCAGACCTAGGGTGATTTCAGTCTTTCCCTAGATCCCTGTACTAGCATCTGCCCTCTTACACTTCTTACTGTGTCCAGAGGATTTTAATTGTGTTTCATGGAAATTGGCTACTTTCCTATTAAGAGGCACATATAAATTTCCTGGCTGAGGCAACTCTCATGTAGCATTGCTACAAGCCCTCAGCATCTATTTTTCTTCTTCCTTTGTTAGTTTGTTAGTATTACTGACTCTTTGGATCTTGTCTGTCGGGATTCATGGCAGAGAATAGAAATCACTCAACATTTTCAAGCAGAAAAGAATTCAATACCAGAATTAAGATGCTTACAGAATTGTATTGGAGGAGAAGCAAGAGGTCAAGAAATGCTACTGCCACCCAGTGATCAGGGAAATGCTGCTGTAATAGTTACCACTACTAACAACTTCATAACTATGGCTCACCCAGGCTTACTTTATGGGTATGATCAGGGGGGCTAGTTCCAGCAGATGGAACACCTGCTGTGTCCCGCTTAACAGCCTGCTCCACTAAAATAACAAAAATGGCTCTACTTCCATTTTCCAAATTTGAATCAGTGCATCTCAATGGTGGAAGCTAATCTCATCCAACAATTAATTGCAAGGGCATCTGGGATATGTAGATTTAGTCATATTGTCCCTATGATACAAGACATGGGGGTATAAAATAGGAAGAGGGTGGAACATTTTACTGAGTGCCAGATAATGATACCTAACACAAATGTATTTGTTAACTTTCCCAGCTAAAGAAGTCTATCAATGTCCTGAGTCTACACACTTGACACAATATGTTCCTTCTGCCTCTTCTCAACAATTCTTTTTCATGCTTTTTCAGTAGGTCAGGATCTTTAAGAAATGGCAGCTAGCTATTTATAATTTTAAAAATTAATGATAATAGATTAATATTTTCACTACTGGTGAAGCATATACATTATTACTGAGGCCTTCTGGAATCATTAGCTTAACTTTAACAATGACTCTATGGGGAAAACAGGTTCCATGCCAGCTGACATTGGAAATGTGTTCATTAGCAAGATTTTGGAGCCTTTCAACTTAGGCCACCCATAAAACCTGCCCTCTTTGCCTCTGTCCCCAGAGCTGGCCCAATCCATTACAGTGAAATAAAAATCAATTTCTTATTTTATGATCATGGAATTATGAGCAGTATTTTTCTATCCTGAAAATAACAATGTACCAAATAAAAGAAAATTTTATTTTTCTGATGTTTCTATAAGGCCAGAGAGGATTATTGTTTGTAATAATGATTATAAAAATATCCATCTCAAAAGTGACAAAAAAGTTTAAAATACTTTGGAATCAATCTCTAGAAACCTTTTGTCTTGGCCTCTTCTATGTTTTAGTCAGTAGGAACAATCTCAAAATTGCATCCCTTCAAAATCTCCAACTGGTAATTGAGAAAATGGTTTAAAATTCCATTTTTGGAATTTGCTATTTATATGCTAAGTTTGAACTATAACATGGAATAAAAATTCTTTGAACAATGTCCCCAACAGTGCATATCTCATGATAATTACATTCTTGATTTTCTTATTGTTTGTTCCTTGCCCATTCTTTGATCTTTCTTGCTCTGACTCTCTTTACTTGTTCTACTTTTTCATTGCAAACATTTAAGATTTGGGCTATTTTTTCTTTAACATTTATTTTATTGTTGAAGGGAAAATTTTCATTACCCAAATAGTGTATTTTCTGAGTAAATTAAATACTGTTTCAAAGCTGATATTTTTGATAAGTGTTGAGCTTTTACTGTAATTGTACAGAACATCATGATAGGAACATTATTCAAAGCAGAATGTTCAAGATATTGTGACAGAACAAAAGAAGATACCAAAGAAAGAATATAATGTTTTCCTGCCTCTTGGGAATGAAAATTTGGTGTTACTGATGGTACTGATTTTTCACTGAGATATATTATTCACTATTTTTAAACAAATTCTGCATGCTAATGAATGCTGGACAGTGTAAACCATGGAGGCTATGTAGTGAAAAGTTTTAATCAGCCAAAGAAATCAAATATTATAAAAATATCCCAGATTTGTACAGAAAGTGTCAGGAAGATGAATACCTGTTTGCTTTACTAGATATTCAAAATATGAGTAATATCTAGATGAAAATTTACGTCAAAAAATGATACTATGTACATACACCTGTTAGGAACTAGTTGAAACTGCGCTACTTACCAAACTATAAGTAATTTATTAAAATTACAGGGATAATGCATATTTTTTTGTAATTTCCCATGGAAAAAACCAAATGATTTCATTTCAATACTAATATGTTTAAATGCTCAAGGACATTTTAATAGTCTGTCAAGTAGTAAGGTTTAGGTTATTTGTGCAGGTGAGCCACTGTAGCTTTTTTATAGATGGAATATAAAAGAGGGACAAGAGAGAATGAGGTTTAACTCCAAATGTCTTAAAGACACCCCATCTTAGTCATGCCTAGACTTGGTGCTGTGTGTGACATAAACTGGTTCACAGTTATTGTAAGTTAAATGAATAACTGATGTTTCAATAATGATGTTAAAAAATGTTTGTTATATAGCTTATAGCTTATCACTGGATAAGATTTAGATGGAAATTCAATATTTATTCAGTCCTACTTTGTGCCAAGCTCTCCATTAATCTTTTTTACATCTTCTATCTCATTTACTTCTTTCAACAATCTGCATATACTTTGGGAGGAGGGAACAGTTATAGTTCATTCTAAAGGGATTTTATAGTATTAAGAATCAAATTAAAAAGTAGTGAGAAACATATCACAAAATTAATACTTGCTATTGCACCAGAAACTGTTGTCTCATCTAGCAAGAAGCAATAGGTTCTGACTAAAGATAGGCTGTGCCTTGAGGAGGTATCATCCTGGCAAGTGGATACTGTGGGTACCACTGACATAAAAATTTTGGCTGCTTCCAGGGCCCTTTGGACTTCCGGTTCCCAGGTACCAGCAGGTAAGAAGAGGAGTTACCATTCTGGCAGGTGATACTAATGCTGATGCTTAGAGAAGTAGGGCTGCTTTTACACAATGGAGCCAGGGAAGAATATGTATGGAATCCAGGTAATCCACTTGGGCACCTCCTCTTGCTCCCCTGGCCCATCCTAACTGTGAATAAACATGTGCAGCAACCTTAGACTAAGAGGGGTGTGATTGTCAGGAGTCATGGCATTCAGAAATAAAGGTTTGTGTCATGTCACCGTGTAAGCACCATGATCTGCCAATGTGATAGCCAAGAATGAAGGGGAGAATTTGAACAAGTAGAGGAAGGAGAGTTATGAAACAACGGCAACCCCAACATCAGCTACAGCAACTGGGGCCATAGTTCTTCCTCCACACCCTCTTTCCTTTTCACAATTTCTCTCAGGAAGAGAGGCCTATGGGATCCAGGGAGGAGTTTGTCATATATCTGTGTAGAGTGGTACAGAGGGTGGATGCCGTGGCCACCAGAATGGGTCTCTGACTGGATGGAACAGAACTCACTGAGAGCCTCAGCTGCTGCCATCTGACATCCACTGCCGTGTTAGAGCAGATGCCACATTTCCCACAGGCTGCTCTTGCCAGTAAGTGAGTGTGGCAGGGATTTAAAGGCAGAATTATTCCCAAGAGAATCAGGTCCACTCTGACAGCCACATTGGCTCCCCAATGGCCTTGCTGTGTTTTCCTGTGAACTTCAGCCTAAGGATTTCTACCTGACTTTGCTCCTCCCTTTCCTTTCTCCTTCATTCAGGGTCAGATTTAAATTGTGATCCCATGACCCTCCTATCCTCCCTTGGCTCTCCCCATTTTCTCTCACAGCCTACCTCCTGGAGGACTCTGAGAAACACAGATGCTTACTAGTAAAATGTGTCCACCTGCTCACTGAGCAGCTTTTTGTTTGTGTTGCAGAATGAGCTGAACACCCAACGATCATGAGGTTGACAAGTCTCATATTTCCCCCAAATTAATCAAATTTTCAGGCCTGTTGAAGAAATCTCGCCAGTTTTTGCTGCTCCTGCAGGTAACTATCTTAAGTTTTTGCTCTTTTCTTTGTTAATTTCAATATGATAAGGGGAGGAAGAAGGAGTTAACAGCATTTGGAGAGGAAAAAAGAGCTACAGATTGATGATCCCTTATCTGAAATGCCTGGGACCAGAAGTGTTTCAGAATTTGAATTTTTTTTGGATTTTGTAATATTTGCATGCACATAATGAGATATGTTGGGGATGGGACCAAGTCTAAATATGAAATTTATTTATGTTTTGTATATACCTAATATGTGCAGCCTGAAGATAATTTATATGATATTTGTAATACTTTTGTTCATGAGGCAACATTCTGTTAAGTACTCACGTGTGGAATTTTCCACTTATGGTGTTACGTTGGTGTTCAAAAAGTTTTGCAGTTTGGAACATTTCAGATTTTCAGATTAGGGATGCTCAACCTGAACTAACATGGTGAAACTGAACACCCTTCCTTAAAATCTTTAATGTTAGTTCTAGTTATAAGTTAAACTTTTCTCAGTTTTAATTGTCGCTCTTGCTATACGTATTTTTTTCTATTATCTAACGTGCCTGCTAATCTCAGTACTATTCCTCCCTCAGTTTGAAGTCTTGTCCTTCTTGCAAATGCTTCCACTTTGTGTTTACTACTTATGGTTTGAACATACGTATTCCTCCAGAATTCATATGTTGGAACTTAAACCCCAATGTGATAGTATTAAGGGGTGGGGCCTTAAGAGGTAATTAGGTTATAAGGGCAGAGTTCTCATGCATGGGATTAGCACCCTTATGGAAGGCATGGAGGGAGCTAGCTAGACCTTTTTACCATTCTATCTTCCACCATGTGAGGACATAGCTTTTTACTCCTCTAGAGGACTCAGCAGCAAGGTGCCATCTTGGAAGGAGAGAGATTGTGCTCTCACCAGACACTTAACCTGATTATATCACAAATGGACTAAGACAATCAGTCATTCATTTAACCACATTTATTGAAATTCACCTCAACACTAGGCAAGGAATGGGTGTGAAAAATGAGTGCAACATGGATTTATTCTCTATAAACTAACATTGTACTCAATCTAAAACATATTAGAGCTTTTTAATAGCTAGGAGATACTTAAGGAAAACACATGTCTATTTTTTGGCATGACTCTTATTCTGCCCCTTTTTGTCATGTTATGAGTTACCCAGGTCATATGACCATTTAAAGAAGAACGTATAACCAAATAAAAGTGTGGAAAGATAAAAATTGTATACATTATGGTGGAAAAGTGAAGGACAATTTTTGTAACTGCTATAGAGAGGTTGCTATAGTAAGCATATTTCCCAATCATAATTTTTTTTTTGTAATCATGGAAAACTGCTTATTGTGAGCACTTATTACCCAATTGAAATGATTTCTTTTAAGGATAAAGTATGATTGAGTCTTATCCAATTGGAAGCTTATCATGAAGCATGATTGCATGTCTTTATGCATTATATACAATCAGAAAAAATATATGTTAATTAGGTAAATTCTGTGCAAGTATGTTTATGAAATGCTGGGTTTAAAAGACCTTGCATTCAAAATTGATGATGACATACTCATAGGGACAAGGTTTAAGGCCAGAAAAAAACAAAAAGAAAGAAAAGAACAATAGTAGCAATGCCTGTTTCTATGGACTCCTGCTTTTGCCTTTATTGGCTTTAAACTCAGATTTTATCTTGGTATCTGATTTTCACATTCATCTTATTGATATAATAACCCTTCTTTTACCAACTTGGTAACTTGGTATCTGACTTCAGTCTATCTGTTATATTTTATGAAGCTACATTTTATTATAGCTCTCCTTATTTACCAACCTCGATAGGGCTGGTCCTTTTTTTTTTCACAAGATTTTATTATGAAAAATTTTAAACATAGAGTGAAATTCTACCAATAAGATACTGCAATTAATACTTACTATACTGGGTTTGCCACACACACGTCTCTCTATCCATTTGACAATTCCTCTTATTTGGAGACACATTTCAAAGTTAGCTGTGGATATAATACCCCAGCATGCATATCACTAACTAGAATTCTGTATTTTTTTATTATTCTATTTTCTTCTTCTGAGGTAAAATTTACCTACAAGGAAATGTCAAATCATAAGTGTTTCATTTCATAAAAATTTTAATAAATTCTTTACCTGTATAACCCAAATTCCTATGGATATACTTTCTTTGTTAAGCATTGAGTAACTAACAGCTCATAGCTTATAAACACATTGACATGCAACTGAATTTAGCCAGGGCAAGAGAAACTGTACTGGGAAACAAACCTGGTTTATGATCAGAATCACTGTATGACATCTTGATGGCTAGGACAAACTACAATGTAATATTGTAATTTGCCCTTCAACATGGCAGTCAACTCCTCTTACCCCAGACGATGGCTCAACATTGACAGAAACAATCTCACTGATCTATAATCCCTAACACTTAATAGGAGATAAATACATAAATAAAAATTGCATATTGATCTACACAAGAAATGTTCCCCAAATGATAATGCATACAAGTATTTAGTGGCAAATAGATTTAGTTTCTGAGATAAGATAGTAACTTGGACTTGGACCACATGCATATATATAAATTTATATTTATAAATTTTAAAAATCTGTATATTCCTTAATTCCAGAATACATATTTTACCTGTTCAAATACTTTTTTTTGTGTGTGCCTATTTTGACCTCTGATATAGATCAGAGAATCAAATGCTCATTCAGCTGAGGGTATCTGCATGATATTGGCTTAGAGTAGTTTTCCAGATTAATAACTATGATTAAGAGAATCTGATTATGAGTAAATGACTCTATATTTTTCCACTGAAGGATATCAGGGCTGTTGCTGGATAAAAATATAGTTCCAGATTTCTGTGGACTGTGGTTTATTTGACAGAAAAGGATAAAACGATGGTATAAAGAGAATCTTGGTATGTCTGGGAGTTCTCATGAAAGCCGCTTCCTTCATCCCAGAAAAGGCTTTTCTTGGTGTGTGTTTAGCAAAGGCATCACCAGAGTAACACCCCCTGAGAGTAATTTCTGGATCATATTGATTGCTGAGAGCATGTGCACACACTATTTCGTGTTTACAGACTCACTTATGTCGCAATTACTCAGATCCTAGAAGTGTTCCTCATCTTCACTGTGCTACATTCTCATTATTGCTCCATTTTGCACCTGCATCATAGTAATTTGTCATTGTCCTCAAGTGACCCCCCATCCGCACCCAGCATTTCTCCTGGCAGTAAACTTCCCTGGGCCTCCCACAAGTGTGAAGAAATGTAAAAACAATGTTAAGAGAATGAAACATGGGTAAAGGCAGATCTGGGCACTATACAAACTCATAAGAACCAATGAGAACTTAATAAGAAAGGGGCAAAATACACTTTCAACAGTCTAAGTTAACCAAGTCTAACTTAGACCAAGTAAATCAAGCTGTTAAGTCTGGAAGCCTGAGATACTCAGCAGATCTGTGGAAACAGACTCCCACAAAGCCATTTTGCAGCCTGATTCTGATTTCCTGGATTCTGTTTAAGGGTTTATAGTCATCTGTTTCAGGTCCTACTTGCTGTGACACCTGCCACTTATATCATCACTAATCAATCAATTACCTTCCTGGACCTCCGGACACTTGCAGATTATAAATTCTAAGAGCAGCATGTCCTATTGTACTGATTGACTCTATATGCTCTGGTATTCCAGATACTCCTTTTATGATGCCCCTTTAGTGTTGGCATTTTAATAATTACCAGCTGTGATGGTTAATTTTAGGTGTCAACTTGACTGTGTTAAGGGATACCCGGATAGCTGGTAAAGCATTATTTCTGGGCATGTCTGTGAGCGTGATTCCAGAAGAGATTATCAGTTGAATCAGTGGACTGAGTAAGGAAGATCACTGTCACCTAATGTGGGTGGGCATCATCCAACTCACTAAGGGCCCAGATATATAAGAAAAACACAGAGGAAAGACAAATCCATGCTCTCTTCCTGAGCTAGTATACCTATCTCATCCTGCCATTGGACATCAGGACCCCTGGTTCTCCAGCCTTTGGACTTTGGCACTTGCACTAGCAGCCTTCCAGGTTCTCAGGACTTCGGCCTCTGATGGAGAGTTGCACAATTAGCTCCCTTTTTCCTCAGGCCTTCAGACTTGGACTGAGCTATGCCATTGGCTTCCCTGCTTCTCCAGTTTGCAGATGGCAGATTGTGGGACTTCTCCACCTCCATAATTGTATGAGCCAATTCCTGTGATAGATCCACTCTCATATATCTATATACATAGAGGAACACAGGATTTCCCCCCCTCATGTCTCTATTCTGCTCTCAGTTTTCAGCTATCCCTGAATGCTTGTGCCATAAAGTAGGCCTTCTCTCCACACTCTTCCCGTAATCTAGTGGCAGATTTGATAGCTTGTAACTTGGTACTTTCTGGGCTTGTGTGGGGGCAGAAAGAAAGTCTCTGTTGTTCTGGTCCAGATGGAATCTTCAGTAGGTCTTGTGCTCCTGGACCTCAGGGAGGGTCTTCCTCAGGATTTATGCCCCCTTTTCCCAAGGCAGCTAAACTTTATCTCATATCTGTAGCAGAATTTATGTGGTAAAGATTATTCTGCCACTTTTCTAGTTATATTACTATAGGATGATGGGTCTGGTATTCTTTCTGCTGCACTCTCTGGTCTTTTTCCTTCTAAGCCTCCTGAAGCATCAATGTGCCTTCATTTGTACTATAAAGATAACAGGATTTCCTGGCCTGCTCTTAGTGGCTTGAGCCTTTTGCTCCATATGTGAGGAGAATCATAGCAGGGGTGTGGGATTCCATGCCTTTCTGTCAGTGGTAGCTAATTTCCTCCTTTATGCCTGCACCACCATGGGGGCTTTCTCTGATATCCCATATTATCTCCCAATCTTTTTCATTAGCAATGAGTGAAGGTCCATGGAAAAAAGACAGTGAGAGTTTGCAGATTCTGCTTGGGACTGGAAATCCCAGAGATTCTATATTGTCATAGTAATCTACACTTGAATTTAGAAATTCATTGATTTTTTTAAAAACTATTCTTCTTTTTTGTTTGTATATTGGATAGTGCCTCTTTCTCCCATGTTATTCCCCAGGTAAGAAAGTCTCAGTATTTTCTCTCCTTAGAAGGACCTATTTCTCCTTGAGATTTAAGCTGTTTCATTGCTTTGCAACCTCTGCTCTCTGATGAGCCTGTGCTTTTAACCATTATACTTACCTAATTTCCAAGTAGCTGGGAATTGAATAATTTAGGGATTATATGTATATAATGTACTGAAGAGGTTCAACTTTGTCCTGAAGGGTAGATGGGAGAGAGCAAAGGATTTTCAACAAGGGAATAACCTAATCAGATTTGGGATATAGAAAAAAAAAAAGAACTTCAGCAGTAGTATTAAAGGGTATATGTTAGAAGCAGGAGTATCAGTTGGGCTTGAAATATTTTAGGGATGAGATAAAGAGAACTTGAATAAGAAGAAGTGGGCCTTAAAAAGGTCAAGATTGTGGAGTCAGTGACTAATTTACTGAAAGAAAGAAGATAATACTCCTGTAACTGCACATCCCAATTTACCAGTATATTTATTGAGTGCCCCATTTCATTATCAAGCATGTCTTATTCTGAATTAAACATTAAGTTATATGATCAACTTAAGCAAAGAGTGACTCCAAGATTTCCAACTTGGGAAACTGGGTCACAGTCATTAAGACAGTTAAGGTGTTCTTTAAATGGAGCCAATATTGGAGGAAGAGGAGGTGCTCAAAGTAACATTACTGATCTCCACATCGGGTGCTAATGTTCAACAGAGAGCAGGATATATGGGTCTGAAGATCAGAAGAGAGATCTATATATAGTAGAGATACAGATTTTATAATTATTAGTGATATTGGAATTTACTGAAATAAATGAGATAATCCACAGAATGTGAAATTAGAAGATCCAGATAGGAGCCTGATTGAGAATGGCTAGAGAAGAAAAATGGATGTCATTGTAGAAAATTGCCATGAAATACAAGACAGTAAAAGAGCTTTAAGTACGGGTGGTCAATAGTTTCAAGAAATTATTGAGTAAAGTAAAAAGTGAATTTAAAATAAACTAGTGGATTTCCTAAACACGTACAACAGGAAAATGGGGAACAAAGCCCAAGAAGGGGGAATTCAGTTGGGGGAATTCGCAATAAGCACTATGCCACATTGATCTACCCTTCTCACCCAATTCTATGACGTCTCAAGCAAAAAGATTACATTTGGAAGAATAGAATTGCATGTGGTAATATTTCTTCAGAAGATAATACTGATTTTTAATTTATTTGTTCTTACCTTTTTAGCTTGATACATTGAAAACAAAACTATAACATATATATCACAATTCGTGGGGCTCATTTGATATACTTCTGTTTTATTACATTTCAAACTGTTAAAAATACTCTTTCTCTACAATGTCAGACTATGTAATATAGGAGAGGGAGTGGTGGGAACCAGAAAAAATGGTTTTAACCTAGAGGCAAAGGGCTCTGTGTGTGTGTGTGTGTGTGTGTGTGTGTGTGTGCAGGAACACACACACCATTGTTTCATTGTATTTAAGAGTTTAATTTAGAATTAAAAATTCTGTAGTGAAATAGTCATTGCATATTGACATGTACAGAAGAGTTGATTTTTCAGTATCGAGGAGTCAATATTTGTCCTCAGTGTCCTTTTTCAATAGCTAATTTATAATTAGTCTTCTTTCCTTCCTACATTAGGCAAAATAATTTGATTCATCTGGATTTACAGCTCCACCTAACTGCATTTTTTTCTAAGAATGAGGTTTTCTTATCTTTCAGATATTTTTTGTTCAGATTTTCAGTATTGTGCTTCCTTCATCATTTTATATTTAATAACTTCAGACCGTTTAGGGATATTTCTGTTGTTGAAACAAAGCATAGTCCTGTTTGTGAAATGTCCTTTCTGCATGCCCAAAGTCTCTAATTGTCCTTTACTCTCACAATACAAATATTTCTTTGTGTCTTCTTTTGTTTTGTTTCAATTATGCTTAATGTAAACCTTCTATGACCTGTCTAGAGGCCTCTCAGACTTAGTACTGTTGGCAGTGATTACCCTTAATTGTGCTCTTGACATTGTGTAGTTTGTCCCTATCTGCTCTGAGCTTCAGGATGATTTCAAAGTATTCATCCCTCTGCCTGTCGCTTTCCCCCTCACTCTTTGCATAGGCATTCATAAAAATATCTCTTGCTACACTCTGACATTTGCACTTCTTTCTCTGAGTCTTACTCAGAAAAGAGGAATGGACTCTACTCCATTATTTCTGGAGTGAGAAGCATTGAATGTTCCTTTTACCTCACCTGTTCGTAATACATCTAAAATATTTTACCCTCAATTCCACTTAAATTCCTCTTACTTTTTTTGGCAGGTATTGAGGAAGGAATGTTCATTTCCATTGACTTATTTCTCTCTTTCTCCAGACAATGTTTCTATTTTCCCCTCCATCACTTAAAAAAATGCACACACACACACACATATACATATAATTATTTTTTTCTTATTCTTTTTCTTTAAAATTCTTTTCTCCTTCTACTGTTTTTAAGTATCAGAGGTATATCTTTCCTGGTCATCACTCTTGCATAGGTGTCCACTGCACTGAATTCGGGAGCTCTCAACTCTTCCTGCACATTAGAGTTACTTAGAAATTTCAAAAGAATTTGAATTAATACAAAGACAGGATTTACTTTTTTAGACTTTGGCTTTGGCTAAATGTCGCTTAAATAGTTAATTGGACCGATATTCTGGATAAGGTGAAGAACTGACTATGGACTTTGTGTAGTCGGATGGAGAATGTGGACAGTCCAACTTCACTTTCAGGGGACTGGGTCCAGAGTAAGTAGGAAAGCTCACTCCCTCCCACTTTTTCAGCTGGAAGCTTTAATGTTTTTCCTTCCCTAGGGGTCCAGCATTTTGTCAAGTTCTCTTCTGATTCTCTCCTAGCCCCTTACATCATCTAAGAAGCCATTCCTAGACAGGGGTTCATTTTCTTTAGACTGTGGGTCTACTTTTTTTATCCTGGGGATAAATGCAACTCCTAATAGCTAGTGTTCCCTATATAGGGAAAGAGAGATAACATTGCTTGGCTTACTAGTTTTGCTGTGAGTAATGCAGAACATTAATTGTTTGGATGATTGTTCATGGAGCTCAATTCTGTTTCCACACTTACAACTATGAACATCTTTGGAACTGTTCTCACTCTGAATCTTTGCAGTGGTTTCTTCCTGAACATATTTTAAGCTTATGGGTTCCTCCATTCATGCCAAATGAATCCCATCTATTTTCTAGCTTCTGAGAGTTTCTTCCAATGTCTCAGATGCTAGATCATCTACTTTATTGGCTGTAAATGCATTCTGTAATTTTAAGGAATTTTGATGAGAGTGAGGGCAGAAAAAACAAAACCCAAATTGATCAAATATTGTTTTAGTAAGAAAAAAGGAAATAAAACCTCTGATTAATTGAAGCTGAAGTGGAGTTCCATTGAGAGGGTATTAGGAAGCTCTCAGGATTTCTCTTAAATCTTTCAGAACCAGCTTTAGAAATCTTCAGTGTAACTGTGCTCTAGAATCACAAGAGGCTGAGACAATGAAAACCTTATATTCTGATCTTTGATAATGGCAGGAAGGCAGCAAGTCTTTTTCAAACTCTCAGTCTATAGGTCACCTTCTGGCTTCACCTGCCTCACTGCCAACATGGCTGCACTTTCCAGTGATGTACTCATTACCACTGTAAAAAGCCTTTGTATATTTAACCTTGTATTGTGTCAACTTGCCAATCTTCAACAGCGAATCACTCCACCATCTGTTTTGCAGGTTTTATTCCCATGTTGCTGGACTTTGCTGGATAAACTCTCAAAATTATGCTGACTGAAAATTCATGCTAACTTAATTCTGAGTCATGAATTTGTCCATGGTTTCTCCCTGACCTTCCTTTCTTCTTTCTCTTCATTCTTTGTCCCTCATCAGCTGTGGCATAAATGAAGGAGCAGGAAGCTTGGAATCAGAAAACATGATTTTAAGTCTCCATTCTATCAGTGACAGTTGTGTGATTTATAGAAGAATTCTTCATCTCAATCTGTGCCAGTTTTGTCTGTGACATAGAGATAATACTTAAAGGATGCTTTTGACAATGAAAGAGGGATGTAAAATTAGCTTTTGGTCTACATTATGCCCACATATGGTAGCTATGATATACTTTATGTGCAAAACAATCCAAAATCTTTATTCAAAATATTTCCTTGCTGATTATATTTCTTCTATGGAAGTTATTAATAATTTCCAAATTTCCAGCTCTTTCTAGACATACGATTTGAAATCTCCACTGACACTTCAAACTAAAAATGTTTATAACAAGCCTTCTCATTTTCTACCAAAACTTCTCTTCTTTCTGACTTGGGCAATTCTAGTTAATTAAGAGAGATCTTTCAGTATTATATGGCATTATTCATTTCATCCCATCACACTTTTATCATCATGTTTTAAAACATCTTTCCTTTTACCAGATTTTGACCAAGGGCATAATGTTCTGTCCTGTCAATTTGGCGCTATTAAAACAAAAACTAGCAATCTTCTTTCATATACTAATTTACTGCCCAAGACATGATAAAATCCCTGGAATAAGAAGAAAAATCTAAGCAATCCAGGCTATCTAATCACTTTATTTATTTCCTTTTAATTCCAGTAAATTCCACAATCCAATTTATAAACCCATTAAACACTGTATTTGCATAACAAATACCATATTTCCATCTCAAAGCAGATCATACACCCTTTTACTTGTGTTTCTTCATATAGCTATTAGTATATCCATCTTATATTGCTTCATTCTAATTACTGTATTTCAAACTATGGAATCATTATAATTGAAGGCCCCTCTGCTCTCTGTACTGACATGAATATGGATTTGCAGAAGACACCCTCTGCCCCTTGATATCCTTGTTTCAATGTGCTAAATTGTATAAACTCTCCGGTCCTTACTTCCTAAAAATCCTCTCATTAAAATCAGAAAGAATGATGTTTATAAACCAACTACAGAAGCAGGATTTGCTTTTCTTGTGTTCACAATTGAGAGGTAAAAATTCTGCTGCAATATAATGTTTAGAGTTTTCTCTTGTGAGAATGCAGATGGAAGATACAGCTGCTTTCCTCCAAATCAATTTCCTCCCATTGGTCTTCTGTTATCCTTTTTCCCAGAGAGAAATCTTGTTTTCTATGAGTGTATTTTCCCACACAATCTGAAGTATATTTATATAGTCAATTCATGAGTTTTAATTTAACTCTTCAATGATATCCAAACTTGTCTTACTTTCACCTGAAATTATTAAGTCATTATGTTTTTTGACCTCAAAGCAGTGGGTCTGTGATTTCCTGGCTGTACAGTGCAGTCATTTTGTGGTAATAGAATTTAAAATATAATTAGTAATTTATACAATTAATAGCTCTATTTGTTAGAGATACAGATCCATAAATTCTAAATAAAGGATGCTAATATCGAGTGCCCCTTAATGGGTTAGAAAGGCTGCCTTGAAATGTCAGGTAATTACAAATATGTTTGTCAAACAGCTCTAACACAATTTTGTCTTTGCATAGGCTTTACTTAACAGAAGTGCTCAGTAATATCATCACTATTTATGCATTATTGTATAACATAAGTTTGAGTGGAAAATTAATGTAGTCAATTTGTTAATTTGAAAATATATTAATATATACACTATGTGTATATGTGCATCTACATATATATTTTCTATAAATACACACATACATATATATATATACATACGGACACACTGCCTCAACTTTGGCAATTTTAAGAAAACGACATATAGATATACCAAGCAGATATGGTATTTATTGATAGGAAAGCAATAAAAATATTTTGGAACAAATGTAGTTACTATACAAACATTCTCTTTTGTAATCTCTAAAAAACAGATTTGACTTACAAGTATGTTTTTGTGGAGTTTATCATGTCTCTGACATACATAAACCTTTAGCCAAAATTAGAGGTAACTAGGTAGGCAGAGATACAGAATTATTGAGATCCATGTGGTTTGTGGTATAGTCTTTTGTATAACTTTTAAGAGAACATATTATATTTTTATTTCTCTCATTACAAGTGACAAAACATATATTTCATTTTTTTATTTTTTAAAATTTTCATTTATTTCAAAATATTAAGGGGGTACAAATATTTTTGTCACATGGATACCTTGAATAATACTTAAGTTGGGGCTTTTAGTGTGCCTAGCACCAGAATTAATGTTCTTTGTACCCAACTCCCTCCAAACTTCCCTTCTCCTTGGTTTCCAATGTCTTTCACATCACTTTGTGCCCATGGTCTGCTCATAATTTAGCTCTCAATTATTACAGAGTACATGTGGTGTTTGTTTTTCCATTCATGAGATACTTCACTTAGGATAATTGTCTCCAATTGCATCCAAGTTCCTGCAAAAGACAGTATCTCATTCCTTTTATGGCTGAGTAGTACTCTATGGTGTGTATATAACACATCATGTTTTCTTTATCCACTCATGAATTGATGGGCACTTAGGTTGATTCCACATCTTTGCAATTGTGAATTGTGCTGTGATAAACATTTGAGTGCAGGCGTCTTTTTGATAAAACAACTTCTTTGCCCAGGAGTAGATACCCATTAGTATGATTCCTATATAGAACAGTAGATATACTTTTAGTTCTTTTCCTTGTATAGAGCTTTTTAAAGCATTTCCTGTAGGGAAGGTGTAGAGGTGACAAATTCCCTTAGTGTTTGTTTGTCTGGGGGAAGCTTTATAACTCTTTTATTTATGAAACTTAATGTTGCAGGAAACAAAATTCTTGGATAGTAGTTATTTTGTTTAAGAAAACTAAAAATGGGACCCTAATCCCTTCTGGCTTGCATCGTCTCTGCTTAAAGGTCTGCTGTTAGTCTGACAGGTTTTTCTTTGTAAGTAACTTGTTGCTTTCATCTCCCAGCTTGTAGGATTTTCTGTTTCACTTTGACTTCACTCAGACTGATGACTACATGTCTTGCTGATGTCCTATTTCCTAGGAATCTTCCAGGTGCTCGATGACCATCTTGTGTCTGAATATTAAGCCTCTAGAGATACCAGGGAAGTTTTCCTCTATTATTCTCTCAGACAGGTTTTCTATGATTATTTTCTCCTTCTTCTTTCTCAGGGATACCTATAATTATTATATTTGTTTATTTAGCATGATCCTATATTTCTCACAGTGATTGTTTATTCTTCTTTATTCTTTTTTCTACATTTTTTACTGACTGAGTTACTTTAAAATCCTTGTCTTCAATCTCTGAAATTCTGTCTTATGCTTGGTCTTGTCTGTTTTTAAAGCTTTCTGCTCTATTTTTAAATTTCCTAAATGACTCTTTCATTTAATTAAGTTTTGTTATTCCTCTTCTAACATTATCTATCTCTTTAGTGATTTTTTTAATCATTGCAGGTTAGATGAATTTCTTGTCCTGAATTATTTTTTTGATTTCTTTGAGATGGTTTTCTACTATCTCCTCAGTTCCATCTCATCCATAATTTGGATTCCATATCTGTACTTTCAACAATTTCCTTTTGGTTTGAGTTCATGGCTGGAGAGCTATTATGACCCTTTGGGGCTGTTGAGACATTCTGTTCTTTCATGTTGCCAGAGTTTTTACACTGGGTTCTTCTCCTCTGGGAACCCTTCTCTCAGTTTAAAATAGCAGATATGGTACACCTGTTCTCCTCTGCTGGGACCTCTTTTACTTGGTGAAGAAAAGGATGGGCCCCTGGATGGTGTACTTGGGTCCTATTCTGGATGCTTGACCAGGCAGGAGAGGGGTGGAAGTACTGTGAGCTTTTAACACTGCTGCTCTGCTCCACCTCTCCTGTTCCCCTGTGATTGTCACAAGGCCACTACAGCAGGGCTGGCCCCTGGTGCCAGGTATGCACATGAGGTGGGGCTGGCTGGCAGGGTGAGGTGTGCATGTGGGATAGAGGAGGTCCACTGGGCATGGTGTGCAAGCATGCAGGCTTTAGCAGCCAAAGTTCCAGGTTCATGAGCAGGGTGAGGTCAGTGCCGAGTACAGCACAGGCTGTAGCAGATGCGAAAGGTGTAGTGGCTCCACAAGACCATGAGGCATGGGGCAGTGTGGAGCAAGCCAGTGGGTCACAACTCATGCACAGGGAGGAGCAGGGATCCATGAGAGTGTGGGCCCGTGGGGCAGGGTGCCTATGTGGGATGGATCAGTTCTGCAAGGCATGTCACTCTCACTTGTGTGTGTTGGGGCAGCTGTAGGGTGCCTGAGCAGGATTGTGTAGGTCCGTGATGTGCAATCTGCCCAGATCCAAAGGCTGTGGCTGGTTGTGCTGGCTTTCATCCCACTTGGGGCCTTTTAGGTAGCAGCAGCAGCAGTGGTCCAGCTGTCCTGTAAGTGGGCAGTGGGTGCCAAGGGCTACGGGCATGTTCTCTACCTGGGTTTCAGAGGATGTGTGATTGAAAGGGATTTCCCAGGCCATAGCAGCGGGCACAAGGCCTATAGTCTCCTGCTCTGCCCAGGACCCCTGGGGGCAGCAGTTCAGGTAAACATCATTTGCCCACAGGGTGTACAGGAGTGCTGGGATTCTCTGTTCTCTCCTCAGTTGGCAGGGCCAAAAGGGAGACAGCAGTCACAGATATGACCTCTGGGAAAAAGTAGTTTTCCAAGATTGGGATGGTACAATGATGCCAACAGCAGTTCCTAGGGCTTGCAAGCCAGCCATTTCTTCTCTCCATGCAATGCAATTGCACAGACTCCAGGCAGGTCTCTGTATCAGTCTGGAGGCCTGCTGCAGTGGAGGGGCCCTCCCACCTTTCTGTTTGCAGTATCCTCAGGGAAGCACAAAGGCCTGGATTTTCTCCTCTGTCCATTAACATCTGAGCACCTTCCCTAATTACCCAAAGTCCAGCTGAGCAGCTCATCCCTCTTCTGTCTTCTTCACTTCACTCCCATGTCCTCTCTGTGGATTCCCTGGGCTCTCAGATGATTGATCCAAAGGTGGGTTTCTATTTGCCACTTTCAATCCTCTCTGTGAGAGTGGTGTTGTGCAGGCTGATTCTAGTCTGCCACCTTGGCCTACTCGTAGCATACATTTTTAAAGTCGTTATCAGTTTTAAAAAATGATACGTTTAAGAGTAGAAGAGGCAGTAAAAGTCAGAAGGAACCTGGTCCTCAATCTCGTAATAGTGCTAACATTGAGATGTGGCCAGTCCCAGGCTCCTGGTGCCTAGGGATGTATTAGTCAGGCTACAAAGATGTGTTGTTTCTAAGTGTTGGTGATACAGAAATAAAGCAGATAGAGCCTTCTTTCAAGCAGCTTGACTAGTTGAAAGGGACAGAGAGTTAACCTGAAAATAAATAAGACAATTTCAGGTACTGAAAAGTTTTATGAAGAAGATAAATAATAGTAGGGAGTGACATTTTAGTAGGTCAGGAAAGGCCTCTCTGACAATGTACGTTTCCACTAAGATCTGAATAATGAGACATGAGCGGTTCTGTGAAGATTTGAGAGAGTTCTAAGCAGGAAGAACAGCAAGTACAAAAGCTCTTATCCATAAAAGAGCATTTTACAGTTTAGATTTTTATTCTGAGTAACAGGTAGGCAGTGAAGTTTTTAAAAGTGTGGTGAAGTGATATAATTTATACTTTAGAAAGATCATTTAGGCTGTGATGTGGCAAATACACTCTGTAGGCAAGAGTAGTTAGGATGATCAGTTCACTGGTGCTACTGAAATCCATGAATAGATGATAAGCAATTGGACCAGAGATGCATTAACAAAGACAGTGAGAAGGTGCATATTTGGAATATATTTGGCAGAAGAGTTGGGACAGGACATACTGATGGGTAGAAAATAGAATGCACATGAGAAGAGTCACAACTATTTACCTCATTCTTTCTTCATCTTTCCCCCCAGAAATAGTTTTGTTACAAATATAACAAAATACACATAAATGTATAAATATAGGGCTTTTCCTTCCCTCCTCCCCACTTTTCAATTGGTCTTTTCTCTTAACTTTGTTTTTGACCATCACAAAATTAAAAAACAAGCAACCAATATATATATTAATATAATTTCCATATGATCATGGCAAAGGAAATCAGTTGTGTTCATCAACACGTTTTCTCTTTAAAAATCTGTTTTGCTTCTTATCTTACCCAGTGAATGAACAAAGATGCTGAGGACAGCTTAGTATCCCCTATCTACATCAATGTTGCTAATATCAAGAATAGAAATGGGATATTAGATTCCTTTATCAAGTGAAAGCTAATTGCTGGCTTGAGGCTAAGAAAACTACAAGAGAAATAATAATGGCAATTATTTTTCGAGCACTTGCTTTGTACCTGACATGGTTCTTCTTATGTTAACAAAATAAACCCAAAGCAATCTTGTGTATTTTAGATATGAGAAACTGAGGCACTGGGGTGTAGAAAATTGCCCAAGGTCATGGAGTTAATACATGAGAGATCTGGTTTCAGTTCCAGGCAGCCAACTCTAGAGGCTGAGCACTCTACCACTGGGTATTGGTATTCTTTCTCATATTGGAACAGTTTTGGAAATGGCAGAAGAATACCTATTTCTATCATCCTCTGTAATTATGAAGAGAGATGCAACACAGCCTCTTAATCTTTGAGGTAAAAGAAAATAACATAAATGCTCATTGGTGGCTAATGATGGATAATATAGGGAACTATGTATGCTGGCCACTCTACTGTCTCTAAAAATGAATTTATTCTAATTATCTAAGATGAAAATTCCTCAACAAATATTCTAAAATTAAAAATATGAATTCTGAGTATAGGAGAAAACAACACTTGGTGTACCTTTTATATGTTATCAACTGTGAAATTTCACAAATCTCCTAATATAAGTATTATTATTATGGTGTTATGAATGGGGTCCAAAAATTATGAATTTGCCCAAGAGCCACACAATGAACTTCAGAATTAAAATGATCACTTTTGAATTCATCCAAATCCCTATGCACTTTCCAAAACAATGTCCTGTGTTATTAGTAAATTAGAGGAGCTAGCAGCACTTTAGTCCAGTTTTGAAAATCAAATTAAATTGATACTGTATTCGACTAATGCCAATAGAATTTTGATTTAAAAACAATTATGAGAATAGGATTATTCCTTTGTTTTGTATTTTCATTTATATTGACTTTTCTACAAATAAACTTCAATGGCTCTTTCAAAACAAAACCACAGTAGCACAAAATGAAATAAAAGTATGAAGTTATTGTTTTGAAGAGGTAAAACCACAAAAACAATACCTTTTTTCATGGTTTGTTAATCAAGAGTTCTATTTTTTTATTTTTATTTTTTCAACCACTATGGTGTGTATGTCTCTTTCTAGATGACTGTCATTTTTCTATATTTCATTGCATAATTTTGTCCTATGGAACTTTCTTGGTTGGCTTTTGTTTTGTTTATACTTATAAATATGTGCATTTTCATTGCAAAGGTAGAACTCTGCAGTAATAGTAAACTGATAAATCTAATTTAATCCTACTGAAAAAATAGAATCTTCCAAATACTTGAGCAATAACTTTAGTGTAGAAGAATGAGTGCTCTGTAGCTGAAGAGATAGAAAAATTTTTCAGCAGTTAAATGTGAGTTGTAATAGAACTATACAGGAATAAGTATAGTCAGACAGGAATCTACAAGGTGTGCTGCTTAACTGGTCTGATCATTTGGACTATCAGATTCTTCTTGAGTTTCGTTGGCCAGTTGAGTAAGTCCATCTAATCCACACATCTACCTAAATCAGGTATTTTATAAAGATAACAAGAATAACAATTAGAAATAACCAAAATAACACTGCAGGTTGAAAAACTATATATGATTTTTAAAAATATTAATTCTATACATGACCCCTCTGTTCCAAGTTTGTAATGTTCCTAGATTTGCCTAGTTTGGTCATAATGTACAAGAACACAATGTTTCTCTTCTTTACCACCCTGATATGTGCCCAACAATTTCTAGGGCATTTCTAAGCATCCTGGGTTATGATAAGAAAATGATATCTAGAAGTAGCTCAACAATTTGACTTCTTGTACCCAGAGAACTAGTCAGGAGATAATCTACTCAAACTATAGCTGGGACAGTTTTGAGGCTCAAGTAGTGTGATAGTTCCACCCAAGTGATAGACAACCTGGCTAGACCAGTTGTTTATCCCCTGCTTAAGGGCTTACATGGGTTCTCTGAGTGCCCACAGCTCCTAAGACCTTGAACACTGATTCCTCAGAGTTCTTCTGATCTAGGAACTCTGAAACTTTTTGGGCCACAGACTTAATTTAGGATGACTTGCAGAGATGAAGCCAAGGTATGAAAATTCTACATTTTTCTTTGTCATCCTTACCTGAATCTCTTCTGGATTCCCACTCACTTCTCTTCCTGGTCTTCTCACAACAAATTCGTCCTACTCTTCTCTGCAGAAATGGAGTTTTAGTGTTTTCTCAAAGGGCTACCTTAAATCACATCATTCTCTCCCATCCTGCTTCAACCATCTAGCCTCTAATCAACCTCTCCAAAACCCATTTTATGCCTTAGAGAAGAAAAGGAAAAGCCTCCATCAGGCTTTCTGCTTTACATACATTACAGATTTTAGCAGTTTTGTTCTTATTTTCTACTTCACCATCAGAAGGGGATAATAAAACATGAGACAAGTTTTCATTGTGAAGATATTTTTCATTTTTACAAATTATTACAAAGTAAACATTTTTGTCATCTCTCCAACTTTCCTTTGCTCTCAATCCTCAGACAATCACTGATCTGACTTTTGTGACTATAGATTACATTTTCTAGAATCTTATGTAAATGTTATCAAGCAGTATGTATTCTTTTTTGTCTTTTTTTTCACTCAGCATAATAATTTTGAGATTTATACACATTGTTCCATGTATCAATAGTTTTTATTTCTGAGTAGTATTATATTGATTCAGTACACCAATTTGTTTATCCATTTACTTACTGATGGACATTTGAGCCATTTTAAGTTTTATATTATTTCAAATAAAGCTGAAATAAACATTAATGCACAAGTCTTTGTATGGACATATATTTATAAAGTAGGTTTATTTTTTAACTTTTAAGAAACTAAAGAACTGTTTTCCAAAATGCCTGGGCCATTTTGCATTCTGCCAAGCAATACATGAGAGTTCCAGTTGCTTCATATTTTTGCCAACACGTAGTATGGTCAGTTCTTTCACTTTTGGCCATTCTAATAGGAGTGTAGTAATATTTCATTGTGGTTTTAATAAGAATTTCTGTGATGACTAGTAATTTTGAAATGTTTTTGTGTCCTTATTGTGTACCTTGTGTGGTAAATTCTGTGCTCAAATCTCTTGCCTATTGTTTAATTTGGTTATTTTTTTCTTATTGAGTCATAATATTATGTAGACAATTAAGATCTCTGGTTTTTCTAAGGATAAAGGTATCCTGCTTTGGCGCTATCTCAAGCAATTGCTCCACCTGGGAAGAAGGATAAGGGTAGGCATTCCATTTTGGTGTTGTCCTACCCTTAATCTTATCCTGGGCAACTGCTACACCTGGGGAAGGAGAGAATACTTTATCAATTTGGAAATTCCCCAGCCCAGGCATGATAGGATTTGGAAAGTGACCTAGAGTAACCTAAAGGTAATTATTATGTTATTAGATTAAATCTACATTGTGATTCACACCCCTCCCCCAGGTGGGCTTTCTTGGAGGGAGCTTGTATATGCAGATGGAATTTTGAGGACACCTGTTGATCATTTGGTAATATCCCACATCTCCTGAGAGCCCTTCTCCAGACTGGGCCAATAAAACCAAACAATCCGAGAAGTCAGTGAGTCAGTCAGAAAGTGATTGAGTGTGTGCATGCTTCAGTCAGTCAGTCAGTCAGTCGGTGAGTTGGTGAGTTGGTCTGTCTCTCTCTCCACTCTCGAAGACAGACCCATTTTGTTCTACAATAAAGAGCTGCTCATGTGAAACTGCTTCCTGCCTGGGGTTACTCTGTCCTATTGGCCCTGCTGGTGATTTTTCCAAGATAATAGTCTACACTTGACACTTTGGTGTCTCTGGTCATTCTTCAGCCAAGAGCACACCAAGAACCGAGGGAAGACTGCCACCCTGAGAATAAGAGTTCTTTATATAATATATTCTGCACTCAGGTAATTTGTGTGATTTATGTATTGTGAATATTTTCTGTTAGTGTGCATTATTGTTTTATTAATGGCATCTTTTGAGGAGCAAAAGTTTTTAGTTTTGATGAAATTCAGTATTATTTTTTCTTTCATGGGTCCTGCTTTTTCTGTTCTATCTAAAAAAATTGCCTATCTCTAGGTCACAATGATTTTTCTTATGTTTTATTCTAGAAATTTTTTTTAGGTCTAAATATGGTATGAAGTTAGATGGATGCTCTTTTAAAAAATATATACACATACGGTTGATCCTTTTAAAAATATATAAGACATACAGTTGATCTGGCATTATTTGTTGAAAAGACATTCCTTTCCTCCATTGAATTGCCTGACATGTTTGTCGTAATATAATTGACCACATATGTCTGAGTCTGTTTCTGTACACTCTATTCTGTTTCCCTAGTCAATACATCTATCTTTTACCCTAAAATAATGTCTTGATTACTATAGTTTTATATAAAATATTGAAAATAAGAATAGTAAATCCTTACAATTTATTCTCCTTTGTGCATATTTGTTATACTGGTCTTTTATGTGCGTTAAGTCTGTGTTCCATGCTCTCCTTGTTAGAAGGTAATGTGCCCTAGAGTAACTATTACTCAGAACTGTAGAATTCAAAATATTTTGAACTATGGATCTAAGGAAATGTTTCTCTTCTAGTATAAACTGTACTTGGGGAAGGAATAGCTTTTATTTTTCTCAGGCATTCTTAAACTGAGCTTTTGCAGTAAAGGTCTTTATAATCCTTGCATTTAAAAAAATATGCTTAAAGCTCTTCTGGTTAGGGGTAGTGAGTACAACAGATAGAGACTTGTTAAGAGTGAGATCATTTGGAAGGTCACCTTAGGGGCTGTGCCATCAGAATATTTTTAAGAGACTTTGGAGAAAACCAAGATTGGACAAAAATGTACAATTGGGGTTGATTTGTGAGCTGAGATCAGGAAATGTGCTGTTATAGAAGAGGGAAGTGGGATAGAGGATCTGAGAATGAAGAAGCAAGATGATCAAGGAGTCGCAAAGAGAGAAAAAACAGAACCATCCCAAGCAAATATCTAGAGTGCTGATCATTTAACTCCTTTTATTGTTTGTTTATTTTAGAGTAGTTCACAAAAGGAAAAATTACATTTAAAGTGCCAAGGTAGACACTATCTCATATAATTATTGAGTTTTCATCCATGTGCCAGGCACTGCTCTAAGTACTTTTCATGAATTGACATAATCCTCAGAACAACCCAATGAGGTCTATTTATTATAAGCTCCATTTGGGAGGTAAGAAAACCAAGGTACTAAAAGACATCAAATAATTCCATCAATTTACATCACCAATAAGGGTTGATGGGTGTTGAAGGTAGTGGGGCCTAGATTTGAACTCAGCCTCCTGCTGTTACCCACCTTCCTATTCTTCCAGTTTGGAAGGAAACAGTTCCCAGGCTGAGTTTTTCTTTATATTTACTGGTGGTTCATTTATTGACCACTATTCCAATAATTTGGTGGTGGCAGTCTGTGTATTCAACAATATCATCTCATCCTAGAAATAAGGTTAGTTGTATAGAGAAACAAGTCACATAAAATGTACAGTTTTAAACTTTTTAACCTGTAGAATTCAAGATAAGATTTCTTTTACAAGTATCACAGACTTTGTGAAAGCCTCTATAATGAATATCGCTTTTTATATTCTAATTGGTCTCAAATTTTTACAAACATATATAGTATTTACCTTTAGTCAATATTGAGGTTTGGGAATGCAAAATTGTTTATTGGATTTGATCTGGGTACATTGTTCTCATCATACTTTCTCACACTTTCTCTGCATCATTCCTGAAATGGAGACATCTTAAAGTCTTACTATTTTTATAATTTAAAATATATTTTTCTTTCAATATTTAAGCAAGTTCATTTAGGACAAATTATTTTTCCTTAATGGAAAAAATGCTGAAGAAGTACCCTGGACCCCAGTGAAATTTATAAATACACAGAGATTCAAGAAATCTCTTCAGTGGCAGTGCAGTATTGCATTTTCACTAAGCATGTCCATAACTATAGTTTTTTTGTTTTTGGTATTTGAAATTGGCATTGGTTCATGAATTGGGAATGTAAGTTGGCATTCTCTACATTTTTTAGCATTTTGTTCTTGCCTGAAACTATTTACACATTAACAAGGGAGAGTGCTAAAATAACCATGTATTTTTCACAACTCTTCAAAGTTATAGATATTTTCGGAAAATCCAATTCTATGAATTTGACGAGAATAGAGTATGGTATGAAAGTTAGGATCATGGGCTTTGTAGTCAGACACATTTGGGATGAGATCTGTTTTTATTATTTTCTATATGTGATGGTGGTCACATTTCATAATGTATGTAAGTAAAATGATAAATTCATTAATAATTATAGTCATGATGATGAAATTTACTTATCACTTACCTTACGAATACATTATTTATTTTCAACCTCACCACCTCATAATTACCTGGAAATCACTATCCTCATTTTGAAATAAGGAAATTAGGCTAAAAGTGGAAAAGAAAAGAAAGACATTTGCCCAAATTGATATATGTGGTGGAGCAGAGCCAGGATTAGAACTGAAGTTGTCTGATTTTGTATTATTTGCCATAGCATCTTCTTTGTTGACTAGAACAGGGCTGAGCATACGGTAAGCACAAGAAGTAGATTTACCAAGAAGCTAGTAATGCTGAAGCTTCAGGACCCTCAGTTGCGTGGACACCTTTCAAAACTGTACCTACACTTGCATTCTTTTTCTTACAAATAGCCCTGAAGATCATGTGTTTTAGTGCTCCCTAAGCCTGGATCTGCTTCAGATAGGCAGTAAACAAATGTTAGTTTCTGTTATTGTAAGCACCCAGTTACTATTGACAGCTATATAATAATATTCATGAAGTTTATGCTGAATTTGCAACTTCCCAGCTATCCCATCTCATCTCTGCTTCCTGTTTGCCAGCTCCATCCACCTTCTGTTGATTCTTTGTTTACCCACTCTTCTCTGTGAAACTAACCTGGTTATACATTAACTTTTACAGGGATATAACATGGATACAAAAGGGTTTACCAAATGTGAATTGCAATATATATATTTGAATTTTTATCACCACTATGATTAAGCACATGCTTTTGAGATGTGAGAAGACAATCTGGAAAGACAGGTTCTCTGGTTGCCATTCCCAACTCACCCCTCACTCTCTCTACCCTCTGCCATTTGTGATACTGAATAAAATACTAAGTGTTCTAAGAACTTAGCATGGCCTTGAAATCTATATAAAGGCAATGATATAAACATTAAAGTCATTATCATCATGATAATAATAATGCCAGAAATTGATTATTGATGTAGTTATAGGCTAAAAATGTAACCTATATTATGTCATTTAATAATACTAAAACCTTCTGTGGTTGGAATTTTCTCCCAAATTTACAGATAAGGAAAGAAAGCCTTAGATTAAATGACTTGGCCAAGGTCACACAGTAAGTGGTAAAGCCAAGATTAAAACTCTTATCTGTGACCTCAGTGCCCTGTATCTAGCCAGTCTCCATCCTTCCTGTACCCAACAGTGTTCAGATCACTACCATCTTGATTTCCCTACCCTAAGTATAGGTATAAATAGTAAATTGATTCAGGGGGGAGAAAACCTCGAAAAACTAAACTCTTTATGTCTCAAGTGTTCAGACAAATCATAGAGTTAATTATATATTCTAAAATTATGCAAATGATCTTTTTAGTTGTGAATTAATCAATGCTAATCACTTGAAAAATAGTTTTTAGGGTTTCTTTTTTCTTAGAGATGTGTCAGAGTATTTTAAATTCTCTTACTAAGCTTCCTTTTTAAGAATTCCATTTTTTTTCCCTGGCACATGAAGACTACTTGAGTTATTTTGGTGTTGAGCAACAGTCACAGTAGGTGATTAAATTAGAGGCAGGTGTAAAACTGCTAAGGTTTACCAGGCCTCTGCTTTCTTAGGGTTATGGATTAGCAGCAAATTTTTGACACTTGAATGTCTTCCTTTTGTGTAAGGGAAAGAGATACTAATGTGACCTACTATTTACAAAGAGGAGTCAATAAAGGCATAGAATGAATATTGGATGAAGAAGATATGGCTCATTTGCTTATTTGAATTTGGAAGCAACACATTCTCAGCTGTGGGTATTTCAAGTGTACCGTTAAGAAAAATGCAAATAGAACAAATGAAATGTCAATCCTCTTATCACTAAACAGTAAGCCCAGTAACTCTACATTCATTTTCAAAAGACCTTCATCTACTGATGTTAAGTAAAATTTCTAAAGGTCCTCTGGTGAATGAAACTCATTCCAGTTTGTTATTGACCTTCATAAATTTGTTAAAACAACAAAAGTGTAGAGATTTAATACATAACATGAGGAACTGCTCCAAATCTATTATGCAAGGGTGAATTTACTCCTGAGTTTCTCAAATTATTATTATTTATTTATTTATTTTCAGATGATTAGAGATGTATTTTGAATCTACATTTTGTACCAAGAATATATATAGATATATTTTTTTTCTTCCAAAAGAATATATCAAAGCACCTCAGAGATTTGAATATCCCAAACTATTTTTAACATAAATATTCATAAAATGTATTGCTGTTAGGCATTTGATGGGTTTTAGTATAGCTATGATTATTCTTTTCCACTTACAAATATTGCATTAACTTTTTTCCTTTTATAAAAAAAATGTTATTAAAGGTTCTTACCATCTATAGTTCTCAAGTTGAGCAGCTTCATACCATTTGAAAGGCAGATGATTAATCAGAAATGGTTTGATTTCCCCACTGGGTACTTCTAAACTTGATGTATTAATAACTAGGGTATGGTATAATTTTTCCTGGATCTGTCTGATTCATGCTGATGGACCTACAAATTAAGTTTCATATCTAGAACCTTATAAACTTACAATATAATAGAATTCTCTTTTTCCAGAGTGGCCAAAGACTGAAAGATGTTAGCATCTAAACCTCAACTGCTCTAGGAAGGACTCTGCAAATACATTTGTTTTTCAGAGTAAAATCTTTTATGAATCTTTTAAATAATTTATCGATATATTAGTATTCCAGAATGTCTTATAGTTGGCAGATATGTGTGGCCGAAAAACCCCAATGCATTGAGGTCACAGTTATATACTTTATCAAATGGAATTCAAGTTTTTAAGGTAAAAACTAATGAAAAGATTTAGATTTTTGAAAACAAATGGCTCCATACACACTTTCTAGTACTTAAAATAATAGTTTCAAACACTATTCACCAAAATCTTAAAATGTTGGCATTCTATTCCATGGTTGACTTTAGAGAGGAGAATTACGTTTCAGTAAATGCTTATGTTATCAAAATTAATTATAAAATATCATATTTAAAAACATCTGGGTGTGTTTTTACTTAAAAAGACATGCACATTATACAGATTACAGTTAGATGCTCAGTAAGTCCTTATTGACTGAGGCTGATGACAAGAGCTTTATTCATTAACATAGGAAATCAAAATTCAACATTTTGAGGGTACATAGAAAAAACATTCCAATGAAAAGGAAGGTGGTTGCTGTATTTTCCAGAGCTAATTAGACTAATTGAATATATGATTCTAAAGATTTACCAATCATATCAACTTTGTTTCAGATGAATCAAAAAATTATCCTAAAACAAAGAGGAAGGACAGGGATCATTTGAAGTCTTACTTCACTTCTCATTTACTATTATCATTCACTGGCATTTATTACATATAGATTTACTTCTTGTTTTGTTGACAGTTTATTATAAAAATAAATGGCTCTGAAACTGCTTAAATATTTGGCTTTTTTTTTTTGCAATAAAATAGAAACAAAGGAAGCAATAAATGAAATCACTTTCCATGAAGGTATTTACTAAGACTTCCCTGGCCCTCAGAGGTTGAGATTTATGTTTCACAATGGGCTCCATTACCAAGACCTCTGAGTCCATTTCCATGCCTGTGCAAAACACCTTGGATCCATTCTCCACCATCCAAGATGCAAGACTCTGCTTTATATTGCCTTCCACTAGGACTCTTCACAACAAGGAGGTCAAACATGAAGTAAACATTAGCCTCAAATCTACTTATATATTCTTGAAGTGGAATCTAAGGTGACCGACTCATTCTGATTGACCCAAAACTATCTTAGTTTTAAAACTGAAAATCCAAGATCCTGAGGGCAAACCAGAATAGTTGGTCTCCCTAAAATCCCTCATTGCTTGACCCTAATTTTAAAACAAAGAGATTGCTCCAGAGAAAAAGTGTATTCCAAGATAGGTCTTTAGTACCAAGTTAAAGTTTAGCATAGTGACAGAGACTCTAGGTTGAGCACCTGACTCTTACCTGTTTCCAGGGCACAAAATATACTTTCCAGTCTCTCTTACTAAATGTAGCCATGTGACTGGTGCCAGTCAATAGAATGTGAATGAAAGTGTCAGTTCATAAAAACCTGCATGTGCCATCATCCTTGTTCCTTCCATCCTATGGCTTGATGCAGATTAACACAGCCACCTTGAAGTCCACTTGTTGAAGATTGCAGAGCCACAAGATAGAAGGAACATGAGAAGAAAAGCTGCCTTGAAACAGGAAAACCAACATTGAATTTTATGATTGAGAAATAAATTCCTCTTTTGTCAAGCTACTGAACTTTTGAACTTTTTCTATACAGTACACAGTGTCACCAGAAATAATATACATAGTAGTTAAAAGAAAATTTTAGATCTAGGCTGCCAGAGCTCAAGTCTTAGATATTCTACATGCTGGCTGTGTGTTCTTAGCAAATATCTTACCTTTCTGAGCCTTAGTTCTCTCATCATTAAAGTGGAAATAATGATGGTACCTGTTTCATAGATAGCATTGCTGTGAGAATTAGTTTTTTTACAGCTAAAGAACATATATGTCAGAGTCTGACATATAATATAATATATATAATATGATAAGTACTATATGAGTGTTATTATTATTTCATAACTTTTTACAGTGATTTTTTTCTATATATTTCCTCTCAGAGCAAATTTTTGCTCATTGACCTTAATTTTTCAATGTTACTTTTTATCTTCTTTGAGAGTGACTTGAATCAATAATTCAAGGCTTTAGATCTACACATACTACTGCTCGATCCTATAACTTTCTAGTAATTACCATTGTTTCTTCTCTTTTGAAAAACAAGTTTTGAGATATAATTCACATACCATGCAATGTACTCATTTAAAGTGTATAATTCAATGGATTTTAGTTTACACACAGTTTGTTGACCACCATAATTATTTTGTTTCTCCATTTCTGAGAGCTATGTTAAATATTTTAGGAGTTTGTTATAACTATGACTCCAAATCCTACATTCTCAAATCTCTGGCTCTGAATTCCCTGCCAGGATCCCTATGAGTTTTTAGCTCTGAGAAATGGTCTCCACAGCCAACTGCACTTTAGTTATTCAGCCTCAAGGGACCACTGTTTCATTGAGTGAAGTGGGGCAGGGATCTTTATCAGTCCAAAATTGTCTGCCATCATGAACTAATTTTCCCCTTCCAAGAAAGATTCTAACTTCTTAAGGAAGTTTATGTCAGTGAAGGATGGATTGAAATCCAACCTCCAGCCTGAAATTTTTTAATGGATTTATTCACTTCAGAAAGTCATACAATAAACTTGCTTACTTCTCTGAATCACTTAATCTGAAATAGTTCATCCTCTGCCAAAGGCTGTAATTCTACTCTTGGAGTAGTTTCCTGACTATTAAGTGGTAGGCCAAGAACTATGCATTCAACAAAAGGGAAGGTGAACTCAATGTAGTTATAAGGTGGTCATTTTATTCCTAATTCTGGTAGTTTGTTCAAAAATCCTGGAAGAGCTACTAAATATAAGCCGGAGGTAGAATGGATCCTTCTTATTCACTCCTTCTTGATTCAGCCCTGAGTCAGGGAACCTGGCTTCTTGCTGAATTCAGCCCCCACTCATTCCTAAATCAAGTGTCATTTTACAGGTATCAATTGCATAAGGATATGTTTGTGGTGGCTCACTTCAGCCTCCAATTTAATCTTACTTCCTCAGCTCCCCAGGCGTCTCCCTCTCTGAGTTCAAATAAACTGACTGGATCCTGCCTCCTGTTGATCTAGTCAGAAACTCTATTCCAAACACACTGTGATTTTTAAGATTTCATTGAATATTTGCTAGATGAGATAGCAGGTGGAGCAACTTACAAAGTGTGTTGATTCATCCCTCTAGTCGACTGCAACTTTGCTTCCTTTCTTTGTTATGGCTCGTTTCTTCCTCATATTATAATCATCTAAAACTTCCTTGCTATACATAATACTAGGATTTTTAGTTAGGCTTGTGCACTGCAATTACTTCTCCCTAGAGACAACCTTACAGCCAGAAAGACTTTCCAAATGCCCACACTCCCCACCCATCTCCAGGGACTTTTAGTGAATACACTTCTCCTTCTCTTTACTAAATAAATAACCATCAGACATGTTGTCTTAGAAAAGTCAAATATTTTGAATAGACCTCATATATTGTAGGAAAAAAGTCTACTAAAGAAACAATGAACTAGAGACTCACTATGTAATATGATGTAAAAACTTAATAGGTCTTTGGAATTATGTCAAAATCCATTGCATGTCAAAAGACCAGTTTCTGGATTGTTTAACTTCTCTCACGATGAAAAATGCCATCAGATTTGTCATTGAAAATTAAGCAATAAAATGATTTGACATATGAAAGAAAATTTTAACACAGTAGTTTTTCTTCCAATTGTCACAACTCATTTAGATACCAATTGTCTGCAATTGCAAATCTCTGAATTGAAATGTCAGCAAATGACTGTCTATGGCAGGGGAAAATGTCTCTAAGGTGAATATGAATATTAATTGCCAGAGCTATATCAAGAAAAAAACCTGTGATTGCTTTTTTCTTTTATTAGAATTAAAAATGTACACAGACATTGGAGAATCTGACACAGATAAAGACCCAAATCCAAAGTATTCTCAAGAACATTCTAAGTCTGATGCTATTCTGAAAATTTGTTCCCTTGCCCAAATATTGTATCGTATTGTGCCGTAAATCTCTCCAACACACTTCTTGAGACACTTGCGGTATTTCCAGAAGAGAAGAAAAAAGATAGGAAAGCAATACCCACTCTTCCAAATTTCCCTGCCTTTGTCAGTATATCATAGTCTTGTTATATCAGACATAGGCTGTTATGTACTTAAGAATGTCATTTTTTTGTTGTTGACATAGTTTTTATAGAAGAAAACTACTAAAGTTTTTGAGAATAGTCCTGACGAATATTAACAAGGTAGATAGATTAACTGATAGATTAACTTTTTCCTTTATTTTCCTGTGCTTAACTCAGACCAGATGGTACAAAAGATCCTATGACTATTACATCTTCAGTGTGGAATGTTAAATATACTTTTCCCAAAAGAAAAAGACTGAATCAATTAATCAGATTATTATAACTAGGCATTAAGCCTTATATAGAAAAATGATAAAATTCTGTTAAGCTTTTCTAAACTTTGTCTATGTAAACAATCCTAAACTTCTACATTGTGAAACACTGACTCTTCCATTTTTTGGAATCTGAGTTTCCTAGGTGATTGTTCTCAAACTTTGTGCCTGAATAAATTCTTTTTAAATGAGATTCTGATCCTTTTTCATTATTTTAGGTTGACAATCTATTTAATAAACATTAGTGGTATAGAAATAATTTTAATCATGATTTTTTCACTTAATATATTTGTTAATGTTATTATTTTTATATTAATGCTATTTTTTTCTAAACATATTTTAAAGGTTCTAATCTACAGATACCCTTGATATTTGACATATATATAATCTCTAGCATTAATGCTGCAATAACCATCATTGAACATGAAAAACTATCAACATTAGATGCTTTGCTTTTAATTGCTTCCACTGTAGTTTTGTTTTGTTTTGGTAAGCTTTTCTTTTACTAAAAATTGTGAATGGGTACATCATAATTCTTTGTGTTATATCATCTAATCCTGGCAATAATTGATATCTATTTTGGATTAATGTTATGTTTAATATCTTCTTGCAAGCTACACCATACTGCACATTTGCAGAATTTGGCATGGATTTCCACTCATTTTTACAAACTTCATTTAAAGATATTGATTGACTTTATTCATGATTTTACAATCAGGCAACACTTCATTCCATAAGATAAAATAAATGTTCCAATGATCTGATGAGAAGAGTTTGGCTTTATAGACAGAGAAAGGCTGAAGAAAGCAGAAGCAAGGAACAGAGTGTTATTAGTCATACAAAGTTACTTTTCTTATAAGGTGGGAACAAGGAGACATAACAATAGAAAAATAAATGATTACTTAACACAGGTCAATTCAGGCTACCTCTTTTGGGTGAGGATTAAAGCAGAAAGAATCTCATTGTCATGTTGATTGAAGATTTAAACTGGCCCATTTTGGAAACTGATTGTTATATCTTTCTCTTAATTTCTCAGAAGGTTAGACAACAATTTAGTTTGGGTTTGGTGACTTGGAACTTTAGCATGGTTGACTTGACTTTGATTTTTAGTCTGTTCTGTTGGGACCTAGTACAGAAGCTTAGGCCAAAACAATGACCTCCTATGATTTTTAATTGATACCAGTAAGTGTCAAATCCTGTCATATGCTATAATTTCTAGGTAGGCTTTTAAGAGCCTGCTGAATAGACACTCTAATGTTTGCAAAGTAAAATAATAAGTTTAACCATGTGCTATAATTACGATGAACTTTTTGTCAGTATAAGATTCCTTAAAAAATAGGCTAAAACATATGGCAAATCACACTACATCTGATCCAGCCAGTTACATTTTCTACATGAAACATTGAGACTGTATATGTGTGATATTGTGATTTAGAATAAGAAATATATATTTGGTCTTCATTCCCATTCCTGGCATAGATCTTCTAAACTAAAACCCTTGGCATTTCCTATGTGATAAGATCCATAAAGATGCAAGGAGGGCCTTTTGTTATTTGTAATAAGCCTATTTCAATCATACCTGAGTTCATGTAATGAGGTGACTTTTGGAAAGGCCCTAAGGATGGAGGGATGGTGATAGGGGAACCAATCATATGATTATTAGAGGGTTGGAACTTTGCGGAGGTAGCCCCAACTCCAAGGGGGGGGAGGAAGAGTTGCTGAAGGTTGAGCTAATCATCAAGGGCCAGTGATTTAGTCAATCATGCATACATAATGAAACATCCATAAAAACCCAGAAAATAAAGGGTTCAGAGAGCTTCCCGTTAGTGAACAAGAAGACATTCATGTGCCGGGAGGGTGGTGTATACCTACTCTATGGGGCAGAAACTCTTGCACTTGGGACCTTTCCAAACTTTGGCATAAATATCTCTTCATCTGGCTGTTCATTTGTATCCTTTAAAATATCCTTGTAATAAATCAGCAATGATAACTAAATTATTTTTCTGGGTTCTGTGAGCCACTCTAGCAAATCATCAAACCTCAGAATGGGGTTATAGGAACCCTGGAATTGTGGCCATGATGGACAAAAATTTGGGGTAACCTCGGGACCTATTGCTTGTGTTTGATGTCTGAAGTGGGGGCATTCTGTGAGACTGAACCTTTAACTTTCACGGTCCGAGGCAATCTCCAGGTAGGTAGTGTTAGAGTTGAGTTTAATTGTAGGACACCCAGTCTTCGTCCCATGTGAGTTGGAGAATTGCTTGATATGGGAAAAAACCTTCACATACTTTAGTGACCAGAAATGAAGTATGACAATGTTAAGAGAGGTATGAGTATATAGAAGAAAAAAACATTCCTTTGTTTTTTCTGACACAATATGATAAAATAAACTTTCATACACGAAAAGTTAAATTGATATTAGCTTCTTAGTGCCTAAGTATGTCTTAACCCTCTCTAGTTTCTGAGAAAAGATTATATAATCAAATAAGTTTTATCATGTACTTACAAACTGAATGCCTTGAATTTGATTGTTACGAAGGGAAGTAAATTGAGTTTGACAGGCCAACTGTCATAAGGAATGTTGAAGGAGCAAAATTAGAAAGAATCTGAGAAAGGCCTAACATACCTTATTATGTTAAACAATTTAAGTAGTATTTGTTGATAATAGACTATATATAGTACATTCAATGTTTGGAAATGATGAATTAACCAGTATTACTGGCAAATACTGTAATCAGATACTATTATCAGTACTATGATAATATTGGTTAATATTACTTAACGAAAATCATTGGCAAGTACTATCGATGGCATTATTTGTTGGAATTGCTATGTCATTGCCAAATCATACATTTATTCTTAAACTTGGAACTCAAGTAGAAGTGAATATTCTACCAAAAGACATTTGGAAATGATATACCCATACTTACCATGAATTATTGACCATTGGTCGCTCGGGCTGGAGAGAAAGAGCTGTAGCATCACAGATTCGTTCCTGATAAGAAATAAAGTAAGTGCCTAGGAATTCAAGACAGATTAGGAAAAAGTAAAACTTTCCATGCCGTTCAATTCCTAAATATCCAGTATTTCTTTCTTTTTTTTTTTTTCTTTCTTTCTTTTTTTTCTTTTTCTTTTTGTAGTAGCAACGGGCGGTATATAAATACCAGGTCTATAAACATATAGTATTTGAAATAAACTGTAGGTAAAAGACCGTCAACTTAGCAACTGGGCTCGGAGTAGAATGATATCCAATTGTAACACAGAAGGAGAGGATGATACTGGAGATACCCTGGACATGATCACCAAAACTAAGGCAAAGAAAAGAAGCAAGAAGCCAAAATTGAACTAGAGAAGAGAACTCTGATCCACTCTGGTTATCATCCAGCTATCAGTGATGGAGAACATAAGTTTATATCAGAGCTCCATTAAAGAATTTTTATACCAACTTGTATTTGTACCAACAGATGAATAATTTTGTAAAATATTTATATATTAAAATATATACATAGGTGTGTGAGATACACATGCACATACACACAGAACTCCGTGATTTCTCTTGCATAAAAAAGTAAAATATGTAAAGCCAGAGTTGTATTTCACTCATTCTCAGGAATTTTTTTTTGTCATTTTCATAAAAATTTACAAATTAAGGAAATATTTCATGCCTTGTTGTATCTGAGAGTTGAACTGTTTGTAATCCATTTTAATAAGAAAATCAAGATTCTGACTGCCAAGGAAAGTAAAACCTGATAAACTGCAAAGAATGCTGTATTATGGCCATTTATTCCTTAATCAGGACTGCAAGTTCCAAGAGAAGAGTAGATATCCATGTTTTTGGTCATGAGCAGCCATCTCCTTCTTTCAGTAGCAGCATCTCCACTTCCTTGTAGGGACTTTATTTTATTATGTGTAATATATGCCTTCTTTTTTTCTTGCATGGTAGACAGCTGACCAAAACCTAAATAATTGGTACTTCTGTTCTAGTACTTAAACTCTTAATTGGAAAGACATAAAGATGAAAAAAGTGTTGGAGCATGTTCATTTTAACCTTAGCCAGAGTTCAGGAATTCCTGAGGTTTATACTACTAGAGTTATTCTGGTTCCTGCTATTTTAATAAGCCTGTTTCTCTAATTTTCTGCCTATTAGATGAGCAAACCTCAATAAAGCACATTTCTTTTTTGCTCAACTTAGCCAAGATTAGTTTCAGTTGCTTTTAACCAAATACTTTAAATTATACATTAAATAAATGACTTATTTTTCATAATATGTTTGTTTGAGACTGAAGATTCAAAACATTTTTGCAACACTTGTGTTTCATCAACAAATAAGACATCATTTCCCCCCATCACAATATATTGAAAGCCAATATATTGGAAACTAACACAATAAAACTCCTGAGTGTTAAATCTTGGAATAAACACTCTCATCAGTTTCCAACTTTTGCAATCTGCTTTCAACAGCACTGACATAAAATGTTAGAATTACTGTCAGAATTAATAGACTTTGCATCACTCTAATGCTAAGCATGTACTTAGTACCTGACCATTAATTGGATAGCCTTTAGGAAAATGAACTGTTCAAAGAAGAAAATAGTAACATCACAGAAAAATGGAGAAATAATTAACAAATCCCAAGTTTGGGGGCATTTAACAATGTTAAATGTTACCTGCCAATTGACATTTTAGTTCAAGAACACTGAAAGACCATTATGCAAACAGATGTTCGAAGGTGGTAACTTTTTAAAAAGTTACTATATAAGAAGTCTTTCTCAGACTCAAATTACTTTTTAATATTAATGAACAAATTCAAATAATTTCAGTACTGCTCTTATAGTTTCAAGTGGCCCCTTTCTCTTATAAAACAATTTCTTCACTTACCTACTCTAGTTAGCTCTCTACTTGTGGTGACTTTAATAGTCTGAAAAAAATTTTTCCTGCCTATTTGCATTCAGAAATTGTTATATCCAATTCTCTATAAAAGGACCTAAAATTATTTGCAGAGTATTATTGTTTGAAGTTTTGATGGATGTCAGGTGTGTGGGGAGGGGAGGGGGATTTGTCTGTTTAGGAAGAACATCCTTCACTCACATTGTCTTTCTGTCATATGATCTGTGAACCTAGAAATGTTTCACCTCTGGAATATCAAGTTCAAAACCGAGCTTGCTGACTTCAGCCTTGTAACATTTCAGTGCACTCATTTGGTTAATTTCAGCAGTAGGTTTTTCCAGCCTCATCATGACATTCAGTATCAGACTTCCTCTACGTTCTTATTCATTGGATTACAAATATCTACTGAATGCCCACTCTGCACTAGACCAGGTTCTAGGCACTGGGAGTAAGATGTGAAATAAGACATATAGGACATTTTCTTGAGGACATTAAAATTTTAGAAAGGGAGGCATATAAAAAATAAGTATATCATGATTTGGGGTGGAAATGAATGGTATTAAAAAGTTTAGCTGAAAAAAGGTAAAGAAAAGTGATGCAATATGCATGGCTCTTTTAAAAAGAGTGTAATAGTTATCCCTTGCCACAATATTGCTGCGGAATAAAATAACTTCAAAATTTCAGTGTCTTATGACATAAGTATCTGCAGGCTAGCTGAAGTTTGGTGGTTCAGGCTGGGCTTTATGGGGATCCTGGCTACAGGTTGGATCCAGTTTTTCTCTACATGTTTTTCAATCCCCTTAAGTCAGCAGCTACCCGTGCATGTTCTTTTCATGGTAAAGGTTAGAAATATAAGGGAAAGACCAATTGAACAATCACATTTTGGGCCTTTGTTTTATCAAGTCTACTAATATTCCATTGGCCAAACCATGTCTCATGGCCAGACCCAAAAGTGAGGAGCAGAGTATACTCTGCCCACCACAAGGCCGTGCAAGGTTGGAGATGTGTAAAGTTAACACAGTGGAGTGACGAACTGTGACCAATTATTCAATCTATCATTTTGAGTGAAAAGGGGAAATTTCTTTGAAATTTCACTCATGACCTGAATTAGGCCAATGAACAAGTAATGTGAAAAACTGAGAACAGAATGTATGTGGTAGTGAAAGCAGCACAAATTGAAAGAACAATTATTTACAAGGTTTTGCAGAAATATCAGAGAGAAGAAAATGACTCATACTAGAGTGTTAACAGTACAGGTGGCGAGAAGTAGAATTCTGAATACATATCCAGAATATTGGCAGGACCAATATTATATGATGAGGGTTTGGATATGAGATGTGAGAGAAAGAGAGGAATCAAAGATAACAGCTAAATTTTTAATCTGAGCAGTTTAGTCATTGGTGTGGCATTTACTAAATGGAAAGAACTGAAGGAAGAATTGTGTTGGTGATAAAGACAAAAAATTTGTTTTACATAACCTAAGTTTGAGGTGTTTTGTGACATACAAAGAGAGATGTTAAGTGTTGGAAGAGCAGGAACAGAAGAGGTTGGTGTTGGAGTTATCAGAAAATAGATGGTGCTTAAAGTTTTGATACTGGAGATCACTTAGGGAATAAAAAAGAAGAGGTTCAATGATTCAGCTCTGGGTGCTTCCAAAATTATTCAGAAAGAGGAGATAAAACAGGAAGGCAAGACTGAGGAGTGACTGGTAAGGTAGGAATAAATCCAAAAATGTGTGGTGGTTTGGAACCCACATAAAGAAAGAATTTCAAGAAAGAATGAGTCTCTCTTGGTCTTGTTGCTGAAGAATCAAGAAAGATGAAGACTGAGAAGTATTTACTGGTACTTGGCAAGATGGAAATTATGAGTGCCTCTCACAAGGACAATTTCTATGGTGTGTTGGGGATGAAATCTTGTTGGAATGAGTTAAAAAGAGAGAATGAGAGGTAAAATAAGCTAGAATATTTAGCTCTTTGGAATTTTGCCAGCCTTTGAGCCCCTTCAACCTTCACTTTATTTCCTGTTCATATTAGATCATATGTTCACAGTTTCCAATCAGTTTAATTTCCTTGCTATCTTGCTTTTTCACTTGAATATCCAACAACTCCCCCAAAACTTGACCAATATAACTACCACCTTTTCATTTCTATATTTGAGCAGTTGAGCACTGCTGAGGGAAATCACAGACTTACATAGAATGGTGCCTTGAAAAATTCATATCATCAATACCATCTGTCATTCTCCCTGTGTTCTCCTAGTTATTTGTATAGATATGTTCCACACATCTATAATTTACTTGGTCTACATATATTCTTACTTTTTATAATCCTCTTATGAAGAACAAGTGTCCCTTATAATTTATCTATCTCAGTCTTATATAGTCACTCTCCCCGTTGCCTCTGTAATCTTGCTCCGTTAATTATCTCTTTTTTTTCTTATAGCTTCAAGGCCACCCTCCTCAATGGCTCCTTTCTATCAGCATTTAAATATTCTCATTTACTTTTCAGTTACTTTTCATCATAATTTCAATATTTCCTCATCTCTCTTTCTGATCCAATCTTTCACTCTCCTCACTCCAATGTCCATATTTCTTTTTTTTTTCAGCATATTATGGAGGTACA
>VBSM01000361.1:72184728-72215701 GCA_008086735.1 Cheirogaleus medius | reverse complement strand
TCCATGGTATACATATACTGCATTTTATTAATCCACTCATGAATTGATGGGCACCTGTCTTGTTTCCACAGCTTTGCAATTATGAATTGTGCTGCTATAAACATTCGAGTGCAGGTGTCTTTTTTGTAGAGTGTCATTTGATCTTTTGGGTCGATGCCCAGTAATGGGATTGCTGGATCAAATGGTAGATCCACTTGTATCGCTTTAAGGTATCTCCATATTGCTTTCCATGGAGGTTGAACTAGTTTGCAGTCCCACCAGCATTGTAGGAGTATTCCTATCTCTCCGCCTCCACACCAACATCTATTGTTTTGGGACGTTTTGATGAAGTCCATTCTTACTGGAAATAAGTGATATCTCATTGTAGTTTTGATTTGCTTTTCCCTGATGATTAGAGATGTTGAGCATTTTTTCAAATGTTTGTTAGCCATTATTCTGTCTTCTTTAGAAAAGTTTCTGTTCATGTACTTTGCCCACTTTTTGATAGGGTTGTTTCATTTTTTCTTGCTGATTTTCATGAGTTCTAAGTAGATTCTAGTTATCAGCCCCTTATCAGATGTGTAGGATGTGAAAATTTTCTCCCATTCTGTAGGTTGTCTGTTTACTTTCATGACTATTTCTTGACTGTGCAGAAGCTTTTTAGTTTGATCATGTCCCATTTATTTATTTTTGTTGCTGCTGTGATTGCCTTTGGGGTCTTCTTCATAAATTCTTTCTTTAAAGGATTTTCTCCACTCGTCATGGCCATATTTTGTCTCCAATTTCCAAATTTTTGCAGTCTGGAAGCCACTTTCTCCATCAGTCTGTTAAAACTTTCTTGTGATTGTAATCAGAAACTTTACTAAATCTCACAGCCCCTTTGGAAACTTTGTCTAATCTACCTTTTTTCCCTAGTGTTGGGCACTGCTGTATAGTTACTGAAATGTTCTTTATTGTTGGCTCTGGTTGTTTTCACACTTCATTTGCTTTCTTTATATCTTTCTGGTTGCTTTAAGTAAATGCCATCACTAACTCGGTTTTCTCTTTTTATGTGTTACATATTTATGTTTCACGGGGTTTCATCTGAGGTTTTTTTCTCTTCTCCCTTTGTATACTCTTACTACATAACCTCATTCCCTCCCATGACTTTAATCATCATCTATAATCTGTTGAGTGAAAAATGTATCCTCCTAGCCATGTATATCCAACAACCTCCTGGATGTCTCCACTTAGCTGCTCCTTTAACAACTTAAGCTCTGCAAGAGCATCACGTTGTCCACTGAAACCTGGCTATCCTCCATGGTCCTCTACATCAGTGACTTGAAGTCACCATGGATCCAAATGCCTAGTAAGGGGAATTAGATAAATATCACACCATTTGCTTATTCTCCAACGAAATCAACCATGTCCTGTTGACTCTATAGCACCTTGAAATCTTTTTAATTTATCCAATTCTGTCTGTCCCCTGTGGCTCTACCCAAGTTTAAGAACACTATCTCTCTCTGTTTTTCCTGAATTTCTTTAGCAGTTCTCCAGCTTGGTTCCTAGCTTACAGTTTCAACTTCCTCATTTACCTATAATACAATTTATGATACTGTTATTCCCTGTTTTATACTTTTAAAAGTCTTTACATTTTTAAATTTTGGGGGCAGATTTCAAATCTCTTTCGGCTTTGTTCATACTATTAATATTTAACATTTTTAAACACCCTTTCCCATTCATCTCTCATTCTTCTAGAGTCTAGTTATATCCTATTTTCATTCGATTTCAGCCAAGATAGCACTACTTCCTGGGTATTTCTCATCTCTCAAATTCAGACTTATGCTTTTTATAGCACTTATATTGAATTGAATAGCTCTTATCTGAATAGTTTCTTTAGTCTGTATATACAAATTAACTTCATCTTGACATTAATGCACATTTTCTGTTTTTACCTACCGTTTCTACTAATAGAAACTCTACTGTCCATTCTCCCATTGATATTTATTAAAGTCTTTGAAATGAATCAGTGCATCAGTTAGCAGATAATTTTTTTGAGGACCTACTATGAGGCCTGGCAGTACTTTACATTATTGGAATATAGAGGTGAAAACGATGGAATGGCTGCAGGATCATGAGACATTCAATAAACATAAAAACACATACATGATTTAAAGTGAAGATAAATGCAAAAAGCAGCCAAATAAGAAAATATGGTAGATTAACTAGGTGGAAAGGATGTGACAGGGAAAGGGGACAAGAAGAAGGTGATGTTTTACCTTAAAGAATTGTGAATTGACCTGAATGCTGAAAAGGCAGCAGTGCAATTATTCAGAAGAAGAGAATTTTATGCCAAAAGAACATACTATAATAATGTCTTGACATGAGAACAAGCTCGGCACACTTGAAGGCAGAAATGAGACTCTAATGATGGCAGCATTAGTTGGAGAGATAAAAATAGATCAGAGAGGTATTCAGGGCCATGCCATACAGGGCCTTGCAGGCATAGAAGGAGTTTGGATTTTATTCTGGTTGCAATGGAAAATCACGGAGAAGTTTGAGCAGAACAGTGATCCAGTGTGATCTTTGGTTCATTAGTTTCTGTGAGGTTAGAGAACTCACATGTTCCCACAACCATGTTCTCATCTTTGTAGTCAATGCATGGGCAAAGCTCTAGGTCCTTCAGGTTCTTAAATATGAAACAGCTAAAGGGCAAAGCTTGCAATTTCTGGTTCTCTCTCAAAAACTGACTCTGCTCCATCATTATGTTAACAGTAGACAGACGAGGGGTAATGACACTGAGAACCTCACTCTGTTTCACCAGTGTTAGCCTGGTGCTCCTTCACTGACCATGACCTTTTTTGGAAGCTGCAATGGTTACTTGTTCAGTCTTACATCCACAGGCCCAGCATAGTACCTGAGTAGAACTCAATTCCTGTTTGTTGAAGGAAAGAGAATTTATGGAGGCAGAATGGGGAATTTTAATGTACTGTCCATACAATGATTGGTTCTTCATGATGTCTATATATGCATGCCCATGTCCATCATTTATTTCCCTGAAACATCAGTCCACAGCTAACTGCAAGCTCCTAGCTTTCAGGACAAATTACCAGGTTTCCTCGCAAGTTTGAACTTTTATTTCTAAAACCCTGCCTAGGTGGGAACTCTATATTGCTTGCAGTTATGTAGATCCCTATGCAGGAAACAAATAAACAAAATACAACAACAACAACAAAACCCTAATTAAAATGAACTTGAAGAATTGGGTTGAAAAGGCATATATTTATTTGTATTTGGAAATTCAAATGACAAGATCTAGAGTTCTAATATAGAGTAGTGATTGACAATAATGAGTAATAATTCAGAAAAGAGAAACATATTGCTTGAGTCACAAAACCTCTAATGCCCCAAACATTTTCCCTCTTTTAAAAATTGGTCCTTTTTACATTATTTTTTTTTGTCAGAAAAGTTGTAGCTGCCATTCTTAGCTCAGTTTCCTTTGCATTCATGCTCATGGAAAAACAAAACTGCAAAACACAAGAGCTCTACATTTATATGTTCACATGAAAGACTGAAATCCCAAACACAGAAAGATATTGACATCTCTGACAGATCTATCTCTCACTTTAACAGTCAAAGATGGTTGCATAGAAACACTAACAGTCAAAAATAACTCCTATTGTTACAAAAAATAATGAGGAGGAGATGAATTGAAAGGCTCTGGGACCCAACTGAGTATCACAAAGATTATTCTAAAATTTTGGACCCGACATTTTATCCATTAATTTTCATTCTAAAATTTTCAAAATGAGTCTCAGAGAAATTTGCTTCACAGGTTGCTAATTTAAGCTTATAATAAAAACTGTGGCTTTCTCACAATGGCACTTTAAGATATTTAATTCCAATTTTTTCTACTGTGATTGATACTCTGAGTCTTACCCTCTTTTCATCATCTTCCTTAGTGCCGTTCTTAGAGTTCCATTTCAACTTTTCAATTTCACTTTCTCAACTGTTTCCAACGTTGTCATGTACAGAGCATTCCTAAAACAGAACACTCTCTCTTTTTTTTTTTTTTTTGGTGATATTCTATACTGTAGTTTGATTAAAAAACAGAAGATAAGAAGGCTAAAAACTGAAAGATAATTTTTAAGATTCAGGTAATAGGCTAAGAATTTCAATTCTGTGAAACCATCAAAGTAGCTATCTAGGAAATATTTTAAAAGTGGTTACTTAATGGGACTTTTTTCACGTTCTACTGAAATATATTGGCAGCCTATACCAAGCCTTATTTTTCAAAAGTTTGACTTGTTTGAAAAAAATGGACATTGTCATAGTTTAAGAAGGATTGAAATTCAGTGGAACTCATTTTCCCATATCTATAAATAACTGTTTATTGAAATTTAGCCTCTTACAAATTCTATTTCCTTTCTACCTACAAAGCTCTGCCTGAAAAGTGCCTATCTCTCATTAATATTTATTGGAATTATTTAGTTCCCTAATTTTTCGCCCTGTTTCTTGCTCTGTTCTCCAAGCAGACGGTTGTACCCTGGGGGACCTAAGAGCCATTAATTTTTGAGCCACCTTTGAAATTTAAGCTGCTTTGTGCACTCTTACCAAATTGATTCTCCGGCATGTTTTTTTCTGGCCTAGAAAGAGCTTACTTAACAGGAAACAACAAATTAATGATGTTGTTTGATTAATAAGTATTTTAGAAGGTAAATAAAACTGAGGCCACATACTCCCTCCCCACGTTCTCACCCTTACAACAAAGCCATCAAATTTTTCATAGTTGTCTAAGCTGCTTTCAAAATGTACCAATGCACTGTTGTATAATCTTCAAATTAGTAACTATATACCTGTATTTTTTCATTCAACTATATGTATCAAATATCACCTTTACTGAACCTAACCTTTGCAGGAGTCCTAGAGTAGCATGTATTACGGCAGTGAGATAGACTAATTAGGCTTGGAGAACTCTAGATATTCTTGGCTGCTTGGTGTAACCCATATCTTGGGAATCAGATTTACATAAGAAAAGAGAGGCTGCATAAAGCTTTGCCTAATATCCTTCCTTCAATTTTATCTCCCCTCCCAACACAATAATTCCTTGCAAATATATGATGTCGAGGGCATATGCTCAGTGGAAGGAATGAAAGAAATATCAAAGGACATCCCTTGCTGTCATAACCTGACTGCAATGGCTGCTATTGCAAAAGTGCAGGTAGAGTCTCATCGCTAAGAGCATGGCCTCTGGAGTCTATGGCCTTGGTTTGCACTCAGGCTCTGCCATGGACCAGCAGGGTGACCTTGGAACAGTAACTACTTTCCTCTGTGCCACAGGTTCCTTATTATAAAAATGAGGGATAATAATAGAATCTACCTCATAGGATTCTTATGAAGATTAAATCAATTCATACATGTAAATCGCTCAAAATAATATTTGGTCCTTACTGATCCTGTCTTCACATTTGTTATTTGTTACTGATCCTTTTGATATTTTGTTCACTGTGGTATTTTTAAATATTTCATTAAGATATTATTTATCTTGATTACTGAGTTTTCTGGCTCTCCCTTAAATTTTGCACCCAACATGAGTGTCTTGCCTGTTTCGTACTAATCCTGGCCCTGTTTGCAAATTATTATTATCACTAGCTTTCTTGATACTCCCAGTTAAATTTGAAAAATTCCTAGTTCTTTTGTTTTAACCATTTCTATTATGAAATATATAGTACATGTAGAAAAAGATATATATCTTGGTGATTTAATACAAAACAAATAAATGTTCATTTGGCCACCATCCAGATCAGGAAATAAAACATGGCAGCATCTCATGCCGTCCCCTATATGATTCTTTCATCCTTCTAAAAGGTTGACTGTTTTCCTGATATTTGTGGTAATTGCTCCCGTGATTTATTTGATCACTGGCCATCTAAATAATATGTATTCTTTTTTATTTAGTTTATTTTACTCATCATTAGCCTTGTGAGATTTACCCATGTCATACATAGTTATAGTTTGTACCATTTCCTTCCTGAATAGTAATCCCATCTATCAATATATCACAGTTTATCCATCCTACTTTTCATGAATTTGGGGTTTGTTTTCAGTTTTTGGCTGTTACTAGCAATGTTAAAGGACTACTCTTGTATCTGTCTCTTGATTCACATGTGGTACATGTGCTTGCATTTATATTAGGTATGTGCTTGAGAGTGGAATTCTATCAATGCTAATTTCCCAAAATGGTTTTTTCCAGTTTTTACCTATTAAAATAATTTGTTAATTCTAACAGTTTATCTGGAGATTATTTTGTATTTTCTATGTACATACTTATGTCAACTGGGGTTAATATTTGAATTTCTTCCATTCAAATCTTTCAACATTTTATTATTTATTTCTTTATTGCAGTAAGTCCACCATCCCCAGTACAGAGATGTGTTGTGTTCCCAGTTTTGCAAGGCAAAATTTCATCATTTCCCTATTAGATGAGTTGTTTGTTATACGTTTTGTATAAGGGCCATTTGTTAAAGAAGATCCTTAATATTTTTAAACATATACATATATTTATATACATGTCAAAGAATATTTTATTATATCAAATAATTTTTCTGTATCTGTTGAGATGGTCATATGATTTTCTCTCTTATTTGGTTAATGTGATGAATGATATTAATGATTTCCTAATGTTAAACTAACCTTATAGTTTTGGAGTAGACCCACATTGGACATGGGTTTATCATTCTTTTATGTATGCTGAATAGTTTGCTAATTTTTTCTGAGGACTTTTGCAGCTACATTTGTGAAGAGATTAGCTGCTTGTAATTTTTATTTCTTGTAATTTTCATGTCTGGTTTGATATCGAAGTTATTATAAACGGTTAAAACATGTTTTAGATTGGTAATACTTTATTCTCTAAAAGATTTTGTGTTAATGCTTATGTTCATTTATTCTCAAATATTTGGTAAAATTTACCAGTGAAGATATCTATGTCTGGAGTTTTTTTCTTTGAGAAAATTTTAAATTATGGATTTAATTTCTTCTTAAAACATCATATTTTCTAAATCTTCTTTTCTTAGTTTTGCTAATTGTATTTTTCCAAGGTTTCTCCATTTTATATAATTTTTCAAATTTATTGCCATTGTAGTGGGTCCCTAAAAAGATGGGACCAAGTCCTAACTCTCAGTACCTGGGAGTATAAACTTATTTGGAAAAAGGGTTTTTGCAGATGTAACTAAGTGAAGGATCTTGAGATGAGACTATCCTGGATTAATTGGGTGGGCTGTAAATCCTGTGACGAATGCTCTCTTAAGAAGAGGAGAATATGCAGAATACAGTGAAATCCATAAGGGACAGTTGTGTGAAGATGGAGGCAGAGTTTGGAGTTACTCTGCTATAAGCCAAGGAACACCAAAGATTGATGGCAGCCAACAGAGGCTAGGAAAGAGTCTGGAATAGACTCTCCCTTAGAGCCTTCAGAATGAATCAACCTTACTAACACATTGATTTAGATTTCTGGCCTTTAGAACTGTAAAATAATAAATTTATATTGTTTTAACCATCCATTTTGTGTTAATTTGTTATGGCAGTCCTAGGAAACTAATATGGTCATAAAGTTATAGTATTTTCATTCATTTTAATGTCTATGGCAACCATGGGATTTTTTTTTTCTATTCTGACACTAGTTTCTCTCTCTCTCTCTCTCTTTCCTCTTCTCTTATTTGCTTTTTGTACTTCATTAGTCTTATTAAGGGGTTATTCATTTTATTCTTTTATAGGATAAAATTTTGGCTCTGCTGATCTTCCCAATTACATGTTCATTTTCTATTTTCTTAACTTCCTGCATTCTCTTTACCCTTTCCTTCCTTCTACTTTTGTTTTATTGCTTATTCTTTTTCTGACTTCTTAAAATGAATGTCTAACTCTCGTTCTTTTTATGTATGTATTTATAGCTATAGATCTCCTTTCACACACAATTTTTCCTCAGTAAATCTTTCTTTTACCAATGGGTTATTTATAAGTCTATTTCTCAAATTTCAAACATATGAGAATTTTCTAGTGATCATTTTCTATTGTTTGCCTAATTGTACTGTGACCAGAGAATATAGTTTAGATTATTTAGTTCTCAGAAATATTTTGAAATTTCCTTTAGAGTTCAGCATGTGATCAATTTTTTAATATTATATGTTTCATTTTGAAAAGAATGTTCATTCTGTAGATTTGCACTGTACTGTACATTTGCAATTATGGTGTTTGTGTTATTAAGATATTTTATATTTCTGTATCCTTCTGATTTTCTATTGTCCTTTTATTTGATAAGAGATGTGTGGATTTAATCTATTTGTCTCATAAAGTTGTGTCAATTTTTGGTTTATATTGTTCAAAAATATGTTAGTAGGTGCATAGAAATTTAATGTTGTTGTATCTTCATGATTCATTATAACTTTTTTTTCATTATGTAGTCTCTTTATTTTTAGTAACGTTTTCTGCCTGAGAGCTGGCTTTGTCTAATATTAAGATATTCATGCTTGCCTTATTTGGTTGACACTACAAAGTATAACTTGTTTATATTTCTGTATTATTATATTTCAGATGAGTGTTTTATAAAGAACATATAGCTGAGTTTTATATTTTTAATCTGGTCTATCTTTAAAACAGATCATCCAGTTCCTTTACATTTGATGTAATTACCACTTTCTTTTAACTTACTCTTACTCTGACCTTTTTGTCCTTTCTCTACCCTATTTGTCCTTCCTTCCTTGGGTTTTCTCTCCTTTCTTCCCTTCTTTTATACTGAATTTTTAAATATTCCTTTTCATCTTCTATTGGCTAGAAGGATATGCACTTTTAAAATTCTTGTAGTGGTCTCTAGAGAAAACAACATTATTCTTCACTTACTAAATACCTACTAATTGTTATTTTCACCCTGCTCTTGAACAACTCAGGGAATTTGGAATACTGTAACTATGCCATCATGTTTACATATTTTAATTCCTTTCTACATTTTGAGGCCCACAAAGCATCATATTATTATTATTAAGTTATATTATCAGCATCACTAAGATGTTCTCAAATGTTGACCCTTCTGTGACTTCTTAATGTGTTTTTCCTTTTTTTTTCAAAGTGCTCTTTCTCTAAACAATGAAATAGTAGCTTTTAAATTTTAAATTTTTCCCCCCATTATAGGTAGCCTTATGTTTAAGACTTCATATTTTGTATTTCTGAAAATGTCTCAGATTTACCTCCAGTTTTGAAAGATATTCGTACTTGGGAATAGACTTCTAAGTTGTTAGTTATTTTCTTTCAGAATTCTATGGAAGTAATTTCATTCTTTTCTGGCTTACATTTTCCTGCTTAAATGTCAGTTATTAAGTCTCACTGATGCTCCTTTTAAGGTAACCTCTCTTGTTTTCTCTTGCAGTATTTAGATTTTATCCTTTGTCTTTGGTTTTCAGTGGTTTTACTGATGTCTGGGAGAGGTTTCTTTATATTCCTTCTTCATGGGGTTCCTCATGCTACTTGAATCTATGACTAGATAACATTCTTCAATTTTGGAAAGTTATGAATTATTTTCTTAAAATATCATCTGTCTTTCGAGGACTCCAGTTATACACTTAATAGACATTCTTTCAATCATCTTTTCCTTACATCTTATCATTTGTAATTTTTTGCCATTTTTCTGGGCTTTGTTATGGAGATATACTTTTTACTTACCTTTGACAGTGTCTAATTCACGATTAAACCTATCAAATGAATTCTTTTTTGAGTTATTAACTTTTTCAGTTCTAGAACTCTAACTTTTTATCTGTAACTTTTTAATTGTCCCTCGAACTTCTCATTCTTGGCTTTGTCTCCTTTAACATAGTAAGAATAATTATCATAACATCAATATTTGATATTTCCAATATCAGAGGTATTTGTAGTCTTTTTACACTGTTATTTCTGATTTTATTGGTTCGGGTTGTCTTGTGTCTTTATAGACTGGGTATTTTTTAATTGTGTCTTTGAATTGTATTTGTAACATTTGATAAAATAAACTCTGGCTTAGGATATTATCTTCCTCCAGAGAAGATTTGTATTTTATTATTATTATTGCTTTGGCCAGGTATCTTAGGGAAACAGCTTTTCAGAATTATCTTAATACAATTTCTGGATAAAATATTATGTGAGTCTGAGCTATAGTTCTTATGGGAGCCTATTTTGCTTTTTTTGTTTGTATTTTTGGTAATTTTTTACTTGTATACTTTAAGGTGTACAATATGATGTTTTGATACACTTGTTGTGATATACATAAGTGAGGTGTTTACTATAGTCAAGAAAATTAACATACCCATCTCATATAATTACCTTTCTCTTTTGAGGGGGTTGCTAAAGGTACCTCAAATCTACTCTCTTGGCAAATGATGAGTGTACAATACAATGTTATTAACTATAGTCCTCATGCTGTAGATTAGCTCTGTAGACTTATTTACCCTACAAAACTGCAATTTTATACCCTTGAACCTCCATTTTCTCATTCCCTCTACCCTCCCTCACCCTGTGTAACTGCTGTTTTACTCTGCTTCTGTGTATTTAATTTTTGTTTTTTAGTGTCCACATATAAGTGAAATCATGCATTACTTTGTGTGTCTAGCTTATTTCACTTAATGTAATGTCCTCTAGGTTGACCCATGTTGCTGCAAATGGTAGAATCTCCTTCTTTTTAAAGATGAATAATATTCCATTGTGTGTATGTGTTTGAACCATGTTTCTTTATTCATTCATCCATCAATAACACTTTAGTTGTTTCTATATCTTGGAAGCATGTCTATTTTCGATTCACCCCTTACTCCTTTCAAGTACAGGATGTGCAGAAAATCTGTTCTCTCTTGTGAGAACCTATAGTCAAAATCCTCATTCTAGTACATGAAGACTGTCTAAAGTACCACTCACCCTTTCAACTTTTAGTTATTCCTTCTGAAATAACAAAGAACCCAAAGGAAGAGAACTTCATAAGCTGGGCTTTCATACTCACTGGATCATGGCCTATTAATCTTCATTGTTTTATTAGTTCTAAAATACAGGCTTCAAAAAATATTATGTTCTTACCATCAAAGCTTTCTTGTTGTCTTTGGTTGGAGTGTTGGTACAAATTACCTCATATGACATTTCTAGAAGTGGAATTACTTTTCCTATATAAACTCATTATACCAGATAAGGAAAAATATCTGCACAGTTTAAAGCCACTGAAACTGAATCCAATTTCTTGAGGACTGTTTGTTTAACAGAAAAATTCTAACTTAATTAGAAAAGTCTTTTTACAAACATAAAACTATCCAATCTTAAAGGGTTCAGGCAAATATTGGGAAAGAGATAGTCATTTGAAGTTTTTTATCCCAGTTCATTTTCAGTTCTATTTTAATATTTGTATTGTCACTATTATAACTCATGTCAAGGGCCCGGCACTATGCTAGGTATAGAGCTACAATATGACTATGTGAACAAGATAGACAAAGCCTTTGTTCTAAAGAAGCTTAGAAAGAAATGGGAAAGATGCCTGGGATTAAATAAGATAATTAGTGAAAAGTTCTTAGTGCAATTCCTGGCATATAGTATATGCTCAAACACGGTATTTATATATTAATATGCAGTCATTTCAAAACAGCTCACAATTCCTAGGCCTCTGTGGGCCTTGTCTCCTACTCAGTAGATCTATGGAAGTGGGCAACAGTGTGCAAGCAGATTAGGCAATGGGGGCTTTATATGTACTCATGTGTTTTGATTGTAGAACTTTTAATAACTTTTTATACTTGGTTCAAAATACATGCAATAGTCTGAATGTTTGTGTTTCCCTAAATTCATATGTTGAAATTCAACCTCTAAGGTGATGATGGGTCCTGTAGGGGGGTGATTAGGTCATAAAAGGTCAGAACCCTTGCCAATGGGATTAGTGTATTATAAAATAGGCCCCAGAGAGCTGTCTTGCCCCTTCCACTGTGTGAAGACACAGTGAGAAAATGCTATCTTTGAACCAGAAAACAGAGTCTTGGACTTCTTAGTCTCAAGAACTGTAATAGATTTCTGTTGTTTATAAGCTACCTAGTCTATGGTATTTTGTTATTGTAGCCTGAATGAACTAAAACAATATGGGAGGGTATTTTGATAAGTATGGGGGGAGCACGTGCTTTTGTTTTGCACTGGGCTCCACTATGGCTCTGCACAGCACTTACATGGGTGAATGACAGAAACAGAAATGAAGAAGACACTGATCTAGATGCTATAATTTCCAGTGAATGAAGGGGCTTTCTGGGGCATAAAAGGATGGCACTCACAAGAAGGGGAACAGTAAATTCATGAATTTTAGAAAAGGGAGGAGAAACCTTCTGGAAAAAAATGAGAAGTAAGAAGAACACCAAAAAATATCTCCAGGATCTGAGGTACAAGTAAAAATATTGTCTGCCTGACAGACTGCATGAGAAAAGGTGTTCTCAGGGAAGGGTCAATCCTTAGTGAAAGCGTAACGGTGAAGGCAACATGGAGAAGAGGTTGAGGACTTTGCAGAGAAAAGACTATGATTTCAAGATAGCACTGTGGCACCTTTCGTGTATAGTTTCATGTGTAGAAAATGCAAACAACAAATTAGTCCTTATTTGCTTTCAAACTAGTAAAATATTCTTGACCAGGGACAGATACATGTTACTTCTTTTTTTTTTCTTTTCATTTTAAAGAGATGATTCTCTCCACCATTTTATATCTAGTGAGTATAGAGTGTTTAAATTTATCATTTAACTCTAGGTTCAGGGTTATAAAAAAGTATCTAGACCGGATCAAGAGTTTTATCCATCACTCAGAGAAAAATCAGCTGACACGATTTTGTGTTTAGGCCCTGTGGGTAGGAGGTGAGTATGTTTTTACTTGTATGTGGGATAGTTGTGGTGGAAGGCCAGGACGTTGCACATGTATAATCCTGGAAAGAGGTATGTGCAATTGTGTGTGTGTATGTGTTTGTCCTCATATATGCAATTAAGAGGAAACATCTGTTTTGTTGATCATTGAATAACATGGATGTGAACTGCTCAGGTCCAGGTCCACTTATATGCGGATTTTCATCTGCTCTGCCACCCCTGAGACAGCAAAACCAACCCTTCCTCTTCCTCCTATTCCTCAGCCCACTCAACATGAAGATCTTTGTGATGATCCACTTCCACTTAATGAATAGTAAATATATTTCTCTTCCTTGTGATTTGCCTAATAATATTTTCTTTTCTCTAGTTTACTTTATTATAAAAGTACAGTATATAATATGTATGATGCACAACATACAAAATTTGCGTTAATTGATTGTTTCTCTTATCGGTGAGGTCAACAGTAGGCTATTAGTAGTTAAGTTTTGGGGGAATCAAAAGTTCTATGCAGATTTTCAACTGTGATCCTTAAACTATGGTTTAAAGATCAACTATAATCCTTTTCACTTTCTTCTGGCAATAACATCCTCCTCCTTAGGCACCAGCTCTTCCCCCATACCTGTATCCTAGAGGTTTCTTGTGAGGCTGCCAATCATTGTACTGAGCCCTTCAGGCCACAAGATATTGGCTTGGGCTCCTCAAAGTGTTCCATTCTCCTGGTCCAGAGATTGATTTGGAAATGTGCTTGTAATTTAAGCCAGACCATCCTAAGGGCCCATCCCTACAATTTTTATATATAGACACTAAGAAAAGACAACTATTTCTTTCTTCTGGGATCATAATCTTGAATGACCTGAATGAACCTGGGGCTACCTATAGCCATGCTCATAACTTGCCCCATCCATGGAAAGTGTCTTTATAAATTAAGAGAGAATGAAGCAAATATATAGAGTTGAAAAACGGAAAAAGTACTGTGATAGTATTCATGTCCTTGGTTTCACAGATACATAAAACCATCCACCTCTTTTCAGGATTTAGGATAGACAGATGGTATTAGTATTTATTATAAATGGGGTTCTTATTAAAATCCAGAAAGGTTGGATAAGGGGGAAAAATCCCAGCAAGGAGAATTTAAAGAGTATTGGGCTGAGATTCTAGTTCATGCTCTTCAATAATTTATTTAAATATGAGTAAATCACTTAGCCTTCCCAAGACTTAGTCTTCTGCAAAATGACAAAGTTAGCTTTAACTATTTCTAAGATTCTTAAAACTGTAAGTGTACATGTCCTAAACACCTTTAAACTTATCACACTTTGAAATAAATGATCCACCTTTGAGTAGGTAGGTGTGTAATAAATTTTTTGATAATAAAATTTTATTTTTCCTTTCCTTTCCTGTGCTTTTAAGCTTTCCGTAAAAAAAAAAAAAAAAAAAAGAGTATGATGCTGCTAGATTAATCCAGTGGAATGTAAATGTAATCAGTGACTAAATCAAACGTGTCTGTAGTCCACAACATTTCCAAAGCAAAAACAAAATTATAGATCTTTCTAATTTGAACCAGCTGAAGTAACTGCTGATTTTTATAGTTCCAATGAAATAGTGAATTGTCGGAATTGATTGTCTCTGCAGATTATAATGCTGAGCACTTATGTACATGGAGACACAGCAGCCCCTACCCTAATTTAGAGGTTCTTGAAGTTTGGTATTGGCAATGCCCCTGTCTGTCCTTTCAATGAAATGTCAACCTTCTAAATCAGTCACCCTGATTTCAAATTCATGGCACCTCGGTTCATCATAAGGGCCAAGTGGGATAACCTGTTGTGGCTGCATGGATTACAGTGTTGGGGAGTTTTTCAAGACTGTATCTAGGCTCATGAGAAAAAATGCTATGAAAAATAAGCAGTGTCTGCAAAGGGCACAAGCCTGAAAAATGTGGCTTCTATGATGGGATGTGACATCCAGTTGCTAACTGAATTTTGTATTCCAAATGTTATTTGCCTTTTGATAGAAAATTTTCAGATTCATTTTTTAAATTATAGGACTTAGCCTTTGATTTGTATATAACAGTCTTCCCTTCTAGGTGACACATTTTGGGACCAGGGTGATTCCTACATTATTCTTGGTGTCTAACCATCTACTCAACTTACTGACCATGCCAATGCAGCATGGATTTATAGCCCCACTGTCTTTCACAACTCTGATTTGCTCCCAGCATGAAATATCACTTATATTCGTTTGAAATTCTATTCTAAACTTTGAGCCCACGATTTCTGTGTGGGATGTAAAGTTGACAAAACACGTACTTTTTTCCTAATGCAAATCCTACATGCATTGACTTTCAGGTAGTCAGGCTGACACTGTCGGGGGCGTGTAAGACAGAAAATAACTCCTGTTAAATAAATGGGTAAGAAGTGTGTAGAGAGGTGCAGATCTATTTTGTTAAATGGAATTTTTAGAGAGAGACAGAGCAAATGGTTCTGTTTTTGTTTTGAAAGAGATTAAGAATAAAAATAAAGTATTTAAAATCAGAGTGAATACGTGTTAGGAGGTCAAAGAAAGCTGACAATCTGCCAGTTGTGACAACATTTAATAATATTCAAATTAATTATAATATTGAAAATGGAAAATTCTGACTGCAAATGAATAATGAATAGCAAAACCAGACACGGCTCCGAGGTGAAATGTGATTTTCATGAGGATGGGAACATTTAACATTTATACAGCAGTTCATATTCTCAAAGTCATATGTCAGTGACAACTGTAAAATACATCTTTAATTTGAATTGATGAAATACTCTGTAGGGGTACAGTGAGGTGGTAGCACACTCTGCTCTCCAAATAAAAGGAGAGAAAGTCTGAAGACATTTGAATAAAGAAATGCTTAAAAACTGCTTATAAAAATGGAAGTCAAATGCCTTGATATCCAATCACAGAAATGATTTCATTCTTGGTAGGTATGTCTTTGTTCTTCATTCACATGAATATTCATAGGCTGTCACAACTCTTCATGTATTTAGAAGTTAAGAGTAATTCACATTCTGAATGCAAAAAGATTGATTTATAAATATGCACTGTAATCCTTAGATACTACTTTAAATAAAAGCCCTTTAGATCATGTATTTTCTCCAAAACTCTCATATCTGTACTGCTTTTCCCATATCCTTGCCTCAATTGAACTTTAGCTAAAACTTTTCTTAAAGGCCACACTTGTCTAAAGATTTTAGTTTAACCGTCTACTTCTCTGCTCCTCTGCTCAATCTACTAACATAGCTACAGAGAAGTCCCAAACTGCTCTGCAGTGGAGACCTCATTCCTAGTAATGGGGTTTTAGAAGGACTTCACTGCCATCACACAGCTCTACCTCTGCCTGCTAGTCATGACCAAGAATCAATTCTTCACCGGACACTAGAAATAGTAGTGATTTGTGTTGCTTTCAGGCTTGATCCATCCATACTGCATAGCAAATCTTTCCCCTTTCTGCTGCTGGAGTGGTAATGGCCAGAACAGTTTGGGAAGTCAATATATAATGCAAAACTGCCATTACCCAAAATCTCTAAATGACCCTATAGATATTAGCTGCCCACTAACCTAGAATATCTCCCTGGACTATCCACACTAGAGAGAAATAAGTTTTTATTTTGTTTGAGAGGTATATTTGAAGGTCTTGTTTTTGCCTATTTTCTTACCCTAATTAATCTAAGTCTGTGTTTGCTACTACAAACTTATGGTCTCTGAGGTCAGCTGACCTCTCACCAGCTCTCTACAGTTTTTAGGAAGTTGCCTCTTGCTTTACCTCTGCAGCTTTTTGAAACCTTGAGAACTCTCTTCAAGATGTCCTTTCACTCTGACCCTTTGTGTCTCAGCAGATGGCATTGGCTCATAGAGAAAATAATGCCAATATGCATGAATTCCTTTAATTTTTCCTCTTCACAACTAAAATATTATCTATGTTTATGCATAACTTTATTACTCTTCTTTTAACTTTACTAATAATTTTATTTCTCTGTAAAAATATTCTCTATATGATCTCTAATTTTACCCTTCTATCTGCTTCAAGCTCTCTATTTCTTATCTTTTCTTTCTCCTATATCATAAATCTTTCCTTCCTCACTCCAGTATTCCTTACCTCCATGGATAAACATGGTTAAGACTCTTTGACCTTTAAAAATGTCCCCTAATTTAGTCTGTATCCCTCTTTAATTCTTAATCCATCTTGCTCCTCTGCCTTTCAAAAAATTTTCCTTAAAGTATATTTTAGATTCACTATTCATTTTATGAGTTCTCATTCGCCCTGCATTCTATCATATGGCTTCTATGTGTAAGGCTCCATTGGAATTGCCTTAAGGAAACTGTGATGACCACTTAGTTATTGTATCCAATCTTTCTATTATAAAAGGTAAATATGATTATTTCATTTTCTTGTTTAAACACATTTCCAGCCAGGAGCAGTGCTTCATGCCTGTAATCCCAGTACTTTGGGAGGCCAAGGTGGAAGGATCCCTTAAGGCCAAGAGTTCAAGGCTGCAGTAAACTATGATCAGGCCACTTCACTCCAGCCTAGGCAACAGATGGTAAAATAAATAAATAAATAAAATAAGTAAAAATATTCAATGTCATCCTAAATCAGGCTTAAGTCTAAATGCCTTCATATGACTTATAAGATACTTTAGTATCTGTTTCGTTTTCATTCCCTTGTTTCTTTTTCTGTAGTTTCCTTACATGTAGCTTGTGACCAAATCTTACTGAACTATTTAAAGTTCATGATGCTTACGCCTCTATCATTTTTCCTGAGTTGTTTCCTCTACTTGGAAATTATGTCCTCAATCAACCATTTATATAAATAACTTCTTATACTTTACGAACCAACTTTACTTTCTCTTAAAGTTCTGTTAAAACTCCTTTTCTGCTACCCAATGCACAGTGTTTACTCTGGAACTTATTACACTAAATTGTAATGTTTAACTTTCTTATTAGACTGTATGTTTCTTGAAGGAAAAATCCTTGTCTTATTAATCTTTATATCACTAGAACTTAGCCTAGTGCTCAAGGAGTTGATATATATTTATTGAGCAATGGGAGTAATGAATAGAAGTTGTTTCCTTATCCAGAAGTAAGTCACAAAATTGGTGACTCTAGCTGGTATTTGGTAATGATAAACCATATACAATACATTGCATTGTTGATAATGTGAAACATCAAAATGCAAAGAATAAATTCATATTATGGATTTTTTTCAAAATTAGCAAATAGAAATATCCATTTAAATTATTTAAGAGGAAAAGAAAGTTATATCCAAGAATTGGCCAGCAGATATTTTACCTTTTATAGGAAAGGTGTTTGTGATTTTATTAGAAAACACAAAAGGCACAAATCATAAATTGCTTATGAATAGCAACCAGAAACATGAACTGAAGGTCGTATGTGATCAACTGCAGAATAGAAAGCAGTAATTTGAATTGTGGATGCTACAGGGGCCAACTACTTTAGGATATTGCAGATCCTTTTAAAGGGGACAGTGGTAGTGGATAGATGCCAATTCTTCAGAGAATGGATTCTCTAAGAAGGAAGGGGCAACCGCAGCCGTTGTCTTTGTTAACTGAAGAACAGATTGACGCAGGCAAACTTCTAAGAGAATGTTTGACAATGTCAAATGTGTGTGAGGAAAGAAGCCTGATACTGGAGACTCAGCTATTCATGAGTCAGAGTTAAAGAGAGGAAAGTTTTTAATTGCACTGGAATGCCTTCTGTCATTTGAAACGATCTGGATTACACAGTTTCTAAATAATCAGATGTTAAGCCAAACCTATGGAATGACTTTCAACCTTGATTAAAGAAATGAGCACAGGCCGTTTAGAGATAGTAATGAGGGCAGGATGAGATTTTCCATGACACAAATAGAACACAAAACAATTTAAAATGAAGTGAACAGCAGTGCAGAGATGAAGTAAAATAAATGAACTAATAGTTTAATTGAGGCTTTTCTTGTGATTCTGAAGATTAAGTTTATCAAGTACAAGCTTCAGAGGAATTTCTAAGTCACGTGATGGGATGTCAAGGTCAAGTGAAAACAAGTGCAATCAAATGGCCCAATGTTCACTTCTACTGTTCTAGTTTCTTCTGTAATTCTCCATTCTAAGGTTTAAAAAGCCAATGTTTATTCTTTCCAAATCTAAACTGTGTTTGCCAGTTTTTCTTCCTCTAAGAAGCTAAAAGTAAATCTCTTTTGTATATTTCCCCTGGTAACCTACTTCAACTGAAGCACTGAAAGAGTAGATTATATTTTGTTTGCTCTTAATTATGAAAGTTTTTTACACCATGTCACTCTGTTCTCCACCTCATTTGTTCAAATCATCCTGGTTGGTTATTTATGTCTCCTGTTAAAATGAACCTGAAAACTTAGGTTTACAATGAAATTATGCCAATTATTATTTTAAGACCCTAGTAAAGGCCACTTTCTATCCTAATTGTACATTCCATGCATTTACTTACATTCTGTTTAAACATACTATAATGTACAAAGTTTTTTCAATTACATTATTTCCGTTTACCACCAATTCATGATTAGGTTATTCAAATAGATAAGCCATTTATGTCCGTAAGTTAAAAAACAGAAGACGTTAAATACTAATCATAAAACTCTACTTTCTCTCGAATATATCCAGTACTGGAGAAAATAGGTGACAGGTGGTAAACAGCTATTTACCTATTTACTCCCAATTATATTAATATCTCTTCTTGCACTCCATAGAAAAAACAAATTGGCACTCAATGAGATAATGCAGTATGTTCTTGAAATAGTTATTTATTATATTTTGTAGTTACTTAGTGGAAACCAAAAATCAACAAAACTTCTCTGGTTGCCTCCTGAATGTTTTTACATTTTGAAACTCAATATGGATAAAAGTATCTGGCTCATAGCCAACTATAATATATGTCTTACTGATTGCTAGTTTATGATAATAGCAGACAGAGAACCCAAGTAAAAAAAAATTTGTTCTAAGGAAGAATATTTTTCTCTACTAATTTGAGTATTTAATACACCTAGTAAGAAACTACAAGGGTAACAATCAGTATAATCAGGTTGGAGACACAGCTTGGCCTAAATGCATTATTTAATAGGAAAACACACTTTCACGGTTTATCTTGTACTTATATAGACTAGGCCAGTTACTATTGTCCTAATTTCATGAATGCCTCTATATGTAAAACCATGATAAGTCTACCTGTGCTAATGATACAGAAATGGAGAATATCAGAAGCTACTGCTGAGAAGAGGGAACTACCACTTTTGGGTCATGTTGGAAGAGCCTGGTGGACTGGTAACATCTCTTTAAAATAAATACTTTTTTTAAAAAAATTTATTTTTTAATTGTTTTTTTGAGACAGGGTCTCACTATGTTGCCTAGGCTGGACTTGAGCTCCTGAGCCCAAGTGATCCTCCCACCTCAGCCTCCCAAATAGCTAGGACAACAAGTGCATGCCACTGTACCCAGCTTTAAAATGAATACCATTTAAAAATGAGGAAGGGCAGATACATTGTTTGTGATGTTTTATTCTTTGAGCTTCCTAGAAAATGGGGTATATACACTTACAAGAATGTCAGTTATTTGGTTTTGAAAAGCTTCATAGAATTCCATTTGAAACTCAAAGATATACCTCATGAATTGAGTTTCAAAAAAGCTAAAAGTTCTAAGAACTCTTCAAAATGAGAAATACACTAATTTCTCAATGTCTAATAAGATTCATCAGCTCCTTTCAAGGATAAGATTAAAATACTTATCCTAAAACATGTTTATTGGCTCGAACATTTTTTTTCTTCCTTTTCCTTCTAGTATGTTTAACATAAAATTAGTGATTGGGAACTTGATAGTAGTAACAGTCAGTAGGAATTTAATATTCTTGCTCTATCATCTCATTTTAACTTTATATTGAGTCAGGGTTTGAAATTGAGTTTTTTTCCTGTGTTAGCTAATTTTATTTAGGCCCCGACCCATGAAAATTCTTTTTTTTTTTTGACAGAATCTCACTCCGTTGCCCCAGCTAGAGTGCTGTGGTGTCAGCCTAGCTCATGGCAACCCCAAACTCCTGGGCTCAAGCAATCCTTCTGCCTCAGCCTCCCAAGTAGCTGGGACTACAGGCATGTGCCACCATGCCTGGCTAATTTTTCTATTTTTAGTAGAGACAGGGTCTCGCTCTTGCTCAGGCTGGTCTCGAACTCCTGAGCTCAAATGATTTGCACACCTCAGCCTCCCAGATTTCTAGGATTACAGGTGTGAGCCACCACACCCAGCTGGAAATTCTTAATGAGTTACTCAAGATATTGTTTCTTCAGTTGAGTACAGCGACAGATTATGATAGTAACTGATGGATGGAGATATGAATTGCTGTTTTCTTGAAATTGGAAGCACTGTGACAGTATTGAATGGTGATGTTTTAGGGGCAGAGAGAGGAAAGTTCTGCTTTTAGGATACCTCCTCCAGACTAGTGCTCTAGGAGGGTACTACGAGGATTTTGCACCTTTCCATTCTATTGGTGTACCTAATATGTTGTGATTCCTGTTACCTGCAAAGGATAGTATGTGCAACAAGGCCTCATTGCTTGGGAGAGGTTTCAGACTTGTAGTCAAAAGGCTCTAGGCCCTGTCCTGGATATAGGATCTTGTATAAAATCATGAATATTATCTGGAATTACCTCCTCCTTGTAAATTAAGATTACTTACTTACTAATTTATTTATTTAGCTTATGTATGAGCACTTTCTCTTGTGCCAGAAATGGGGACAGCAGATAAAGGCAGAACCTCTGACATGGAGGAGGTCACCATCTATGGAAATAGCTGTTGCAGTGCTCTTCTGAGCCTGAAAATTTAAAATAACAGATGTGCCTTTGCTTTATGATCTATGAAGTAATATACAAACTCAAGAGGTCTGACAACCAAAGACAACAAGTGAAGGCTAAAAAATTAAACTACAAGCATTTGTTAGGTTGAATATAAGAATAAAATAAAAGTGTATTTGACTTTTGATTATTCACGGATTGGCTAGTTTATGATTATCAATGCCCTTTGATTCTCATTCTCCTTCCAACTACCAACTATTGAATATTTCTCTGTTCATTAACACGTGTCTAGGAGTGGGAAGGTGAAATGCTAATCAGCCATTTTGGCTAATTGTTAGCTGCCGCCATAATCCTTTTTTTTTTCTTTTTTAAGTTGAGGAAGGTAAAAGTTGAAATCTTTTACTAAAATGTTAGCTGTAGATTTCTAAACTTTATGTTACTTTCCCTTCCTTTGACTGCATAGATAAATTCATAGATATTTTGTTTTCAGTAAGGTATTAAAGAGAATTAAAAAGATAATCACCAGTTCTCAAGTATCAGACTATAACTTCACATTACATAATTCTTATTGGTCAGTGTTTAGAAAATCTTAACCTCCGACAGCAAGACTAGAATAAAGCTTTGGGATTTAATAGTTGCAATTTTAAGTGTAGCCCTATATAAATAACAGCACTTGCTAAATGGATTTGGACCAATAGGGAATTAACTTTGAGAAAATTACTTGAGACTATCCTCCCCTTTGCCTCTGGGGTAGACATTACAGGACCCTCCCCAAACCAAATAAGGAAAAGAAGAATGTTCTGAGCTTTAAGGGCACTAAGAATAAATCTGAGCTGTCACAGATAAGATTACTTTCAACTCTTTATTTCATGTTTTCTGACATAGACTCCAGGATCTGTAATTATCTTAGAGAAACTGTGGGGGCTTAGACAGTACACTTAGTTCCTTTGGCTTTTGGGTTTTTGTTGTTGTTGTTTTGGTTTGGATTTTTTTTCCTATCTCTCTTTGGGGCTGGAGATCTGGGGTGTGTGTGTGGGTGTGTGTGTGTTCCTCTAGAGTGCCAAAAAAAAAAAAAAAGTGCTTAAGAGTCCTAGGGTGATGAGTCTATTTTTGTTTGAAGCTGATACTTCTAGCTGAGCCACAAGTGCTGCTTGGAAAGGGCTTAGGTTGTTTCCAGGGGGAGAACTCTGCAGAGAAGAGGCAAAGTTCAACAGGACAACAAAGAAGCAGCAGAAACAGCCAGAAAAAACGAAGAGCCCTCACGTTTAAACACACAGCCCTCTACCAGAGTTCTCGAATCTCAAAGTATTCTGCAAAGTGCTACTTGACGGGAACTTTTCACCTGACTTTTACTTTCTACGACCACCATGACTGAGATCACTGCTGAAGGTATTGCTACCATTTTCCGATAGTATCGAGTAAGGAAAAGAAAAATGTGTAAATTGACAGCCACATTGACTGTCAATATGTCCATTAAAAATGTTGCTTTGAGGTAATTGCCTTGTTCAATGATTCTATATATGATCAGAGAAGTGGATTTGGGAGCTGAGAGGCTGCCAGATCTGTATGTTGGGGGAGCAAGAAGAGATTTCTCTGAAATTTTGCATGTGGAAACTGTTCTCTGCTATAGCAAAGGGCCCACAAGTTAACAGTTGTCACCCACACCTCTATAAATAGCTATGGTCATGTAACATGATGGCTGATATTAAATATCTTATCTAGCAAAAATTACAAAGCTTGCAAGGTTGGAGACCCTGATAAACTTAAACTATTACATTTAATGCTTAAACTTAAAATAATAATTGTGAGCATTTTTGCTTTATGTTATTTTAAAATGGAGATCTTAAATCTGCTTTTCCTTTCCAACTAGAGTATGTAAATACACATGAACACATAGATAAGGCTTATATACAATTTAAGATATAAGTGCTCCAAAAAAATTTGTATCTATTTTGTTATTGATAGGTCTTCAGAGATAAAGTTTGGAATTCCATGAATTCACTACAGATTAATGCAATTTAAAAAATAAGGCAATTAAGTGTTAGAATTCTGATTCTATTTATAAACTCGTTCCTCTTTGCCCTCTAAATGTTGAATTGTATCCTTATATTAAAATAAATATTTTCTGTTTTAATGCTTTTATTGAAAACTACATGCTGTAACTAAAATATTTAATTTTTATTCTTTCCCTATGGAAGCAAGTTTAACACACACACACACACACACACACACGTTTCTTAGAATAAAGGAACCCTTTCAAACTAAGGCATTTTGAATACAGACAAAGTCTGATTCTAGTTAGGGTAAAAATTTTGGAGGTGGATCTAAAATTTGCTTCTGACAGCTGCAAGAAAACCAGACAGGTGGTGCTCTTGACAGTTTCCAAGTTAAATGCTGTACTGGTTTGTTTTGAATCAGACAACTGAAAAATAAAATATGTGTTTTTTGTCTTTTGGGGTAAAAATTAATATGAACACACAATAATTTCTGGTAGAAATTTTCAGTCAATATTTATAAGAAGAATTGTCCTACTTTTACCTTCCTCAGAGAAATTCAGAATGGTACCCCAAATTAATAACAATTACTGAGAGATTTCTATGTATTAAATGATTTGCTCATAATGTTATGAGTATTTACTTATTTTAACCTTATGCAATTCAATTAAGTAGGCATTATTATCCTCATTTTGCAGAAAAAGAAACTAACTAAAATGTTCTGTGACTTGTTCAAGACCACAGCATTGTCAGAATTTGAAGCCAGCTCCCTTAAATCTAGTTTGTTCTTTCTTTTCTGTAAGATAAAATAAAGTTTATTCTTTATCAATTTTAGTTCAGAATTTGCTACCTAAATATAAATAGCATTTTTTTCTATTCCTTAGATATTCTATGTCATGTGGCCTTTAGTTTGTCTTAAAGAGATCTGTCTATAAAAACTTCTTGCTTAGCTCTGCACAAGTTATTAAGATACCTGTGACTATGTTTCCCTACCTCTGTTCAGGGAATGGACTGGCAGCTGATTCAAGAGGTCAGTTGACCAAACCATTTTTGATTTGCCTGTGGATTATACTCTGTAGACCTTTGTACTTGATTCATAAAACTTTTTTAGGAGAAGTTTTGATTTTGAGGTAGAACATTTGTTTCTGCCTTCTCTCTATGGAGAGCTCAAAGGGGTTTTGGAAGACCTGAAGTTTTTTTGTTTTTGTTTTTTCAATTTTTATTTTTTAAATTGAATTAATAATAAATTTTAAAAGCAAAAATACCATCTAATTCCTGGATGATGGTCATTTACCACTCCTGATCTTAATAGTTCATAAGATCTATGTCATCTGAACATCAATTATGTGCTTTTTTCCTTTTCTGGAATGATTTATTAATAATATTTCTCAAATGAAAATTTGACTGCCAACTCAAATGAACTTATCTTTTAAGATTTAGTACCACAGTCATTCTGCGTGTTTATCCAGAGTTTTTTACACAGTGCTTTACTATACACTTTTCATTTTGTCTTTGTGACTCTCACTTTTGGTGCCCTAGCTACAATAGGCTGCTTCTCATCTTTTATTAAAGGTGTCCTTTTATACAGAGCCTTGGTACAGGCTATTCCCTAAACCTAGAATAGTCTTTTCTCTCATCTGCTATATTTCTTTGGCAACCACTTTTGGATATATTGATGAAACGTAAGCGTTACATCAGTAGTCTTGTGTGGTCTACCAATTACCCTTCCCATCTATTTGTCACAGAAAAAGCAAACAGTTTGTAACACTTAAGAAATTAAATCAGGGGTCCTCAAACTTTTTAAACAGGGGGCCAGTTCACTGCCCCTCAGACCGTTGGGGGGCCGGACTATAGTTTAAAAAAAAAAACTATGAACAAATTCCTATGCACACTGCACATATCTTATTTTGAAGTAAAAAAACAAAATGGGCAAGAACACCTAGAGGGCCGGATAAATGTCCTCAGCGGGCTGCATGTGGCCCGCGGGCCGTAGTTCGAGGACCCCTGAATTAAATGCTAAAACAGCAACTTCGAAAGCTCTAGTCCATTGTCCCCACCTCAATTTTTGGAAAGACCAGGTTCATACTGATTATATTATTCTTTCATGGTTGTGGAAAATTAAGGAAGGTCTGATGTAGATACCATTCACATCTCCTATGGCTTATTCCAATGCTTATTTCAACTATAGTGCATGCTTACATATACACCTTACCAAGTTCTTTACATACATTTCCACTGCATGCTCCAAGCTGGATTACTTCATCTAATGGAAGAAAAGAAATAATGCTAAATATAGAATTGCATTTCAGGTACAGAGCAATAAATAAACTAGAAGTAGGACAAAGTTGAACCCCAAAGGATATTAAGGAACCAACATCTTTGCTTCTGGCATGATAGATTAATAAAAATAAGTATAATGACAATGATAATAACAACTCACATATATTCTGAAGACATAAGATGTCAAGCACTGTGTTATACTTGTTATATGCTCATTTAATCCTCAGGGCAACCAAAATGAGACAAATACTCTTATTATTGCTTTTTATAGAGTAGAAAGCCGAGGTTTAGAGAAGTTAAGAAATAAGTTTGAATTCACACAGCTGTGTATGTGTATCCAGATCTGACCAGAGTCATGTTGAGTATGTCCTCTTACTGTGTATGAGACTGAGAGTTAGCTTGGTATCAATTAAGTTGTTCTTGGGGGCCTACATTAGACCAATGTTGGGTAGATTAGCTCAGGCCCCAGATGGGATTAGAATCAAACAGCACACAGGTTTAGGGCTATGAATAGCCCTCTACCTTCCTTCCAGAGACTCAATTATTCCTAGACAAGTGCTGAGGTTAGTTTCCCCTTCTGAAGTCCATACAAATTTTTGATCACCAAGTGTAGCTTGTATTTGATAGTATATATTACTATGCAAAAATACCTTTTATGTAATTTTGATAATGAAGCAAAGTTTAGATAATTCTTGATAGCCTTGTTGAAAAGATGGTGGAGACATTTTAAAAAGTTGGTGAAATATATAATGTTTTCAAATTGTCTATTAATTGATATACAGTCATTTTATGCTTTACAATAATATTTATATAATTGTGTTCCTTGGGTACCAAAACCTCCAAAATATGAGAAAATGCAAACTTCTATGTAACGGATTCAAGTTGGTGAGGATCCCTTATATAATTAGCTTAGAATTTACTAGAACATTTAGTGAAAGGAAATTATTTATTTAAATAATAGAAGAGCTTATGTCAAACCCTCTACTTCTAAACTATTATATAACCTTAGGGTTCAGGAGAAGGGTTATTGTACTACATATGGAATTCTTTCCTTACTATTAGCTGAACTGCATTCCACTGCTTTTGTAACAATCAAACCTATGAGAGAATTTGTTATTCAAAATTTAGAGCCACAATAGTCATTTATTTTACACATTGTTTTGCTCCTATAGACTCTGCAGCACAAGAGCACTCATTGTTGCTCTCGAGAAAAAAGATCAAGAATTCACAGTCAGACTACTTAACAACTAGGCATGCAAGTTATATCACCCAGAGCAACAGATGGTGAAATTAAAAGAAGGAGATCCAACCTATGTATCTGCTTTTACCTTACCAAAGCCAAGAGCAGGTACTCTTGGCGTAAATGAAGAGGACTTGGGGGTGAAGGAGGATGTAGCACTAGGTTCAAGTCCTAATCACTTCTGGGTTATGTTCTCCATTCTCCTGATCAAGAAAAGCAATAGACTACATATAAAATATCAAGTTTAGTTCCAGGAACACATTTTAAAATTGACATTGAAAAGCCAGTGTATTTGGAAAAGGAGGATCATGATGGTGAGAGGAACAGTTAAATGAAAGGATTTGTAAACGGGTCATTTAAGTAGAAGATAGGATTTTTTCATTATGTAGCACTTGAGAGCAATGCTCATGACTCTGGATAAAAGTCTGGAAGACACAAAAAAGGCTAACTGTTGGCAAAATATAAACAAAACCCAATTGATCATTAAAATGATAGCTAGAACTGACTCTTCTGACTGGCAAGAGAAAAAAAGAAAGGAAAGCAGAAAGGAAGGAATAAAGGAAGGAAGAAAGAAAGGAAAGAAAAGAGCAGAACACAGCTTCCAATTTTCAAGAAATAGAGCAATGAATGAGAAATATACTAACAACTACACCATCGTATGCAGTAGGCTATGGAAACCCCTATAGTATTGACCATCAGTTCCTTCAAATAAATTATAATAATAGGAACAAGAATAGATTAAAAGAAATATAAAAAATTTAGCAACCCATCACAATGTGTGGAATTACTGGGTCATAATATAAACAAACTTAATAAAATTCTGATGAAATAACTGAAAATTTAACATAATCTGAATATTATATTTGTAGTAGGAAAACCATATTGTGGTTATATTTTAAAATTACTTATCATTCAGAGATACATACTCAAATATTTATGAATGAGGTGATATGATGTTTGAACTTTGCTTCTAAATATTACAGCAGAGAGTAAAGTAGATGGTGCATAGACAGGGTAGGATTGGCTATGAGTTGATTATGTTGAGGCTGGTGATGTGTACATGGGGTTTCATTCTAGTATTCTGTCTACTTTTGTGAATATTTAAGCTTCTCCACAATAAAGAGTTAAGAAAAAAAGAACAGAGTTGATGTTGTTAGTAAAGTAAATAACTTTTAATAAGAATTCAATTTTCATAACGTACATGGGTCAGTGACTCCACTGGTCATCCAATTTATTTGTAAGTGCAAATTACTATCCAAATTGAACAGTATGTTGTTATTGAAGTGAAAACTGAATGTGCTTGTATTAAACAGAAGGGTCTAGAAATATACTTTTAAGTTTGTAAAAGCAGACTAGGAAATGATCATTTTTCCTGATCATGTGGGGATCTGGAGATTAGTTTCATATCATTTCTCAAAAGTATTAGTGACATTAATTGGAGACATGGATTAGAGACATTAATTAGAAATAGTTAATTTTTGAGATGGGCCATGGGAAAACCTAAGAACAATTAAAAATCCTAAAGAGTCAATATGGTACAATAAAAAAATGGTTCTAATATGTGTTATGGCCAGGAACATTGTGTCTATTGACAGGGTATTGAGTACCAAGCTTTTGCGTGAAGATCTCTTTGAAATATCATAGAAACTCTGAAAGGCAGGTATCACATCAGTCTGACTCTAAATCTTCTTGATTTTCTTTACTGCTCAAGTTGATTTTAGGCAAATAGAAGAAAAGTAGATTGTGAAAGCCATTAAGGTATAGTTCACTGAAAATCAGAGAGAAAAGGTAGCACAGAGCTAGAAGTAGGCAGAATTAAGAAAAGGCAGCGTGATAGAGTGGAAAGTGCATGAAGTCTTAAGACAGAAATCAGAGTCTAGGCACCAGCCTCACTGCTTAACCATTCGTGGTCTGGGGAGGATGAGCCCTTATGTGGGTGGGTATCACTAACAAGGGGGTCTACCTTGAGTAATTGTTTATAATATAGCCAGAGGAATTTTTCAATTTTTTACAAGATCATGCTAGTTGGCAAATTAAGTTTATGTTTTTTTTAATTGAGCAAAGCATCCATGATGCAAAATCTGTAGTACAAGTGAGCAGAAAATAGAGCTTTGTAGTATTGACCCTCACTGGAATCCAATGAGACTTTTCTTGTAGCTTTCATTATTATTTGTAATAGTGACTATTTTTCTTCCCACCCTATAAGCATGCAGTATCCATGGAAAATATTTATCAGTTTAAATGCTTCTTTTTTTTTTCCTATTTATTTTTGGTCTTCCTTGTGACTGTAATTTAAAAATCATGCTACTTTTACAATGCAAAAATGAATTGAAGCTATTCAGCTATTATATTAATACTAAAGGCTTAGAAATCCTTAGAGACTTAAAGCCTCCAATGCTGTTTGCATTAATTTTTAATCAGTTAACAATATTTAATATGAGAGAAACATAAAATAGTGCAACTAAGCAATTTTAAAATCATCTGCATTGACCTTTGGGTTGAATATATCAATTTGAAAAGAGAATGCATAGACGGTTAAGATTTTCCAGTTAAGCTTTTGGTTTTATAGTTTTGCTTATTTGGGAGCTTAAAGGCAGCATTAAAACATTATTATTTTTCTTTTCTTCCTTCAAATAAAAAGAATCCCTTTGGGTATATCCTTAATATCTAAAAATGCATATTATATAATGTAACACATTTAAAAAGAACGAAGTAGAGAAAAATCTTCAAGTGGCAACTATGCATGAACATCATACACTAATCTGAATTTTGTGGAGTTTAGTCTCCATTTAACTCAAAGGTCTAGGCAGATTTATCAAGGTTAAGTTTTTTGCTCTCTCCAGTTCCCACTTGCTTTGGATAGTGTGAGTTACATGCATAGTTTCTGATAGGAAGTGCTTATTTGAGTGTCACATAAACATGCATTGCCTCAAGTAAGGGTAATGTAGAGACAGATGAACTTCCTGGTCCGAAAAGGTGGTAATTTCCATCTTCAAAGGAAGCTAAAAAGAGTATCCTTGGCAAATGTGTAATAAGTAAAGTCCGCTCCTGCTCCGTTCTACAGCTCTATACTCTCTAAACATCAAACATCTCATCTCCAGGCCTGAAGTGAAGCTGTCAAAGATACATAGAGTTTACAATTTTGAGAGATACTTTGGTATATAAATAAGCTGTTACTTCCTAAACTCAAAACTCCATCTCATGTACAGTGTACTTTAAATATTACATATAAATATATTAGTATATGGTTTAGATATTTTCTAATTTGTTATCTGTGGCAGAGACTGGGGCATGTGGTATTCACCTAAGTAAGTTAAAGATACAATCTTTCGATTTCTCTATGTTGGGATTCTATTTGATAAAGCAGACAAAAATATACATTGGGAAAAAGAATCTCTCTTCAATAAATGGTGCTGGGAATACTGGGTATCTACATGCAGGAGAATGAATTAGGATCCCTACCTCTCACAAAAATCCACTCAAGATGGATAACAGATTAAACCTAAGGCATGAAACCTTAAGAATCCTAGAAGAAGATGTTGGGAAAACCCTTTCAGACATTGGCCTAGACAAAGAATTCTTGAAGAAGACCCCCAAAGCAATCATTGCAGCAACAAAAATAAACAAATGGGATCTGATCAAATTAAAAAGCTTCTGCACAGCCAAGGAAACTATCATTAGAGCAAATATACAACCTACAGAATGGGAGAAATTATTTGCTCTCTACACTTCTGATAAAGATCTGATAACAAGAATCTATTTAGAACTCAAAAGAATTAACAAGAAAA
>VBSM01000361.1:72172143-72184628 GCA_008086735.1 Cheirogaleus medius | reverse complement strand
ACACTATGGTGCTCAAATGGTGGTGGTGTTCACCAGGGATTCAGGGGTTGGGGGATAGACCCACATCTGAGGGATTGGTGAGCATTTTGGAGGGGAAGGGCATACCTCTAACCCTTGCTAGGGAGAGGCAAAGTCATAAAATGTAACCAAAATGTTAACAAAACCCAAAAAACATTTACTGGGTGTTGGGCAGGTGGGAGGGGGGAGGAGGGGATGGGTATATACATACAATACATAATGAGTGTGATGTGCACCATCTGGAGGATGAACAGACTTGAAGCTCTGACTCGATGGGGGAGGGGAGGCAAGGGCAATATATGTAACTTTAATATTTGTACTCCCATAATATGCTCAAAAAAATAAGATACAATCTTTCAACCTATAAGAACAAAGATAATTTACATTGAGCAATCTGCTCTTTGTAGGGAAAGTTGGTTTAGTTCAGGCAGCAGGAAGTTAGAACTCATTGTGACAAACTGCTTCTACCCTTACTGCTAATTTGCTGCCTCATTCTCCCTTCCCTGACACAAGGTACTGAAGAGCTTAGAAAAACAAAGGAATAGAAAAGCTCATAGTATTTTAAACTGAGTTTTGATAATGTTGAGGGCATTGGTAAGCTTGTGGAAGAAAGATGATCAGTTTCCATTTATTATATATAGACTTGCAAAGTACATTTTTAGCAAGGTTTCCCTGGAAAATTGATTGTTGCCTTTTAAAATAAAATCATCTTGGGTTAGGAGAATTTTCTGTTTGAGGTAGACATTTGATATAATGTCAGGACAAAAATGGCAAATATAAAGTGGAACTTCTTTGACATTCAGTGCTGGAGCTATTATTTTTGCCCATGGTTATTCCTATTTAGCCTATATATAATTGCCTAGGGGAAAAGTGTACTATAAAATCTATAAGTTGCTATGGTATGGTAAAATGCCAAGCTTGTAAAGTTAAATCTGCAGAAGTATTAGGCATTGTATTTAGAAAAGACAAAAAAGTACTTCTGTCTGAAATATAGGAAAATTTTAAACTCTATGGTTTAGATTTATAAAGCAGTATGTCATGTCAGAGGTATTCAGATGTATTCAATACTTTAACACTTGTACTGTATCAGGCTGAATGCCAAACAATAGGCACAGAATGATAGATAATACAAAGTCCCTGCCTCTAATATAGTAGATTGAAAAGCAAGCAGGAAAGAGTGAGAATGAAGACTGGACATTTAAAAACATATGACTCTAATTTGGAATTGCAAGCACACCACATTTTCTTGCACTTTGCTTTATTGTGCTTCTCAGATATTGCATTTTTTTTAACAAATTGAAAGTTTGTGGCCACCCTGTGTCTAGAAACTCTATTAGTGCCATTTTTCCAACAGTATATATTCATTTTGTGTCTCTGTGTCACATTTTGGTAATTCTCTCAATATTTCAATTTTTTTTTTCATTTTTATCATATCTGCTATGGTGGTCTGTGATCAGTGATCTTTGATGTTACTATTGTAATTGTTTTGGGGCAAAGCAAACCATGTCCATATAAGGTGGTGAACCTAATTGATAAATGTGGGTGTTTTGACTGCTCCAACAACCAGCCATTCCTACTCTCTCTGCCTCTCCTTGGGTCTCCATACTTCCTGAGACAGAGCAATATTGAAATTAGACCAACTGATAAACCTACAATGGCCTCTAAGTGTTCAAGTGAAAGGAAAATTTGCATATCTCTTAAACATTTAACCAAGTTGTGAATGCAAAGAAAGAGTTCTTGAAAAAATTAAAAGTGCTATTCCAATAAACACATGGATAATAAGAAAGTAAAACAGCCTTACTGCTTAAAAGGAGAAAGTTTAAATGGTCTGGATAGAAGACCAGACCATGCAAAACATTCCCTTTAGCAAAACCCTAATGCAGAGCAAGGCCCTAAAACTGTTTAATTCTATGAAGACTGAGGGAGCTGAAGAGGTAATGCTTGAAGCTAGCAGGGGTTAGTTCATGAGGAAAGAAGTCATCTCTGTAACAACAGGGCAAGGTGAAGCAGCAAGCACTGATGGAGAAGCTGCAGCAAGTTATTCAGAAGAGCTATCTAAGATCATTGATGAAGGTGGCTACACTAGACAATAGAGTTTTAATGTAGATGAAACAGCCTTCTATTGGAAGAAGATACCATCTAGGACATTTCATATCTAGAGAGAAGCCAATGCCTGGTTTCAAATCTTCAAAGGACAGGATGAATCTCTTGTTAGGAGCTAATGCAGCTGGTAACTTTCAGTAGAAGCCAATGCTCATTTACCATTCCTAAAATCCCAGGATCCTTAAGAATTATGCTAAATCTACTTTGCCTGTGTTCTATATATGGAACAACAAAGCTTGGATGATAGCTCATCTGCTTACAGTATGGTTTACTGAATATTTTAAGTCCACTGTGGAGACACTGCTCAGAAAAAAAAAAAAAAGATTCCTTTCAAATTATTACTGCTCATTGACAGCTCCTGCTCGTCCAAGAGCTCTGATGGAGATGTACAAGTAGAATAATGTTGTTTTCATGCCTGCTAACACAACATGCATTTTGCAGTCCCATGGATCAAAGAACAATTTTGACTTTCAAGTCTCATTCTTTAAGAAACACATTTTATAAGGCCATAGCTTCCATAAATAGCAATTCTTCTGAGGGATCTGGGCAAAATCAATTGACATCCTTCTGAAAAGGATTCACCATTCTAGATGTCATTAAGAACATTCCTATTTCCTGGGAGGAGGTTAAAATATCAACATTAACAGGAATTTGGGAGAAGTTGATTCCAACACACATGGATGACTTTGAGGAGTTCAAGACTTCAGAGGAAGTAGTGGTAGAAACTGCAAATGTGGTAGAAATAGCAAGAGATCTAAAATTAGAAGTGGAGCCTAAAAATGTGACTGAATTGTTGCAATCTCATCATTAAATGTTAATGGATGAGGAGTTGTTATTTATGGATGAGCAAAGAAAGTGGTTTCTGGAGCTGGAATCTACTTCTGGTTAAGATGCTGTGAAGATTGTTGAAATGACAACTAAGGATTTAGAACATTTCCTGAATTTAGTTCATAAAGTAGTGACAGTGTGTGAGAGGATTGATTACAGTTTTGAAAGAGATGCTCCTGTGGGTAAAATGCTATCAAACAGCAGCATCACATGTTACAGAGAAATCTTTCATGAAAGGAAGAGTCAATGGATGTGGCAAACTTCACTGTTATTTTAAGAAATTGCCACGGCCACCCTAGCCTTCAGCAATCACCATCATGAAGAGTCTGCACCCATCATCATGGAGGCAAGACCCTCCACCAGCAAAAACATCAAGACTCACTGAAAGCTGAGATGATTGGTAGCAGTTTCAGTAATAAAATGTTTTTAAATTAAGGTATGTACATCATCTTTTTAAGACATAATGCTAATGGAGACTTAATAGACTATATTATAATGTAAACATAGGCAACTGAACACTGGGAAAGCAAAAAAATCATGTGACTTGCTTTCTTACAAAATTTAGTTTATTGTAGTAGTCTGGAACCAAACCCACAATATCTCCATGGCTTCCCTCTTTGAATGATGATGTTTAATTTAGTTAAACCATGTCATGTTATTATTTATAAATGTTATAATTAGTGAGCACACCTTGAAACTTGCTGAAAATAATTTTAGAATAAGTATAAAGAATGTCCATTTATTGACACTGATAATTTGCCATGCACATAACGTTGTTGGGAAGATATAATGGTTGGTTAAGGAGTAAGGAGATCAAGAGTAGGTTTGATCAATGCAGAGGTGAAGGGAAAAGAGACAGGAGTTAGGCAAAATTAGCAGTCTGTGAGATGAAGCCCTAGGGCCAGTAGGGTACAAAGTCACCTGACTAAGAAATTGGGTAAAAATCCTGGTTTAAATACTCCATTTTGGTCAGTCACTCTATTGCTATAATAGAAACACAGTAAAATCTGTGTGTTTTATATTTCTGATTTATTTTAAACTAGTTGTTTATTGTGATACTTAGTTCCCATTCATTTCATCTGAGTGTTCTCCTTCTGTTTGATCTTCTATTGATGCTTTTCTTCCCCATGTATGCTACTTTGAGCTCTGTTTGTTTGGAGCACCATTTCCAATTCATAAAGAAATGATGAAATAATACCATCAGAAAGGCAATCACTAAAGAATTTCATCAGGTTAACAATGAGTAATTAGGCATTAAGGAAAAACTAATTCTATTGTTAGTGTTCTAAATACTACGAGAACTAATGTTTCAGGTCAGTGGTCTTGTTAGGACATCCTGTAAAGGCATTGCATTAAGCATTAAGCCAGGCAAGAGAGTTTTCAAGATGCTGAGGAAAGGCTTTTATCAGAAAAAGAGTGAAGAGACATGGTTCATAGACCAAGGCTCAGAAGTGTGACCAGGAAGTACTTAGTGTAGCAAAAATGACTATATTAAAGCAATAAGTTGGCAGAACTCTCTAGAGACTTTGTTCATAGTGACTGAGAATTATATGAGAAATAATAGTTCTGACAGCTCCCAGAAAATTTTGGCATTTCTTGAATGAGTAGACCAGGGTTAACTGCTCTGTTTCTGCTCAGTTCCTCTGGATTTGAAATGCCTTGTAGGTCCTGGCTAGAATGACTCCTTATAACCATCATTTAGCACGGGTCCCTAGTTTTGAATGGCATGGGCTCCTAATACCTAGATATTTTGGAACATAGTATTTTATCTACTTTGGGTTACTGTCATTTACCTGTGGATGGAGAGGAGTAAAATTGCTGGCACCCTAAATGATACACATTCACTTAACAAACATTACTTGTATATATTTTCAGTATTTGCTTTCCTAGTTACTGTTTTAAGCCTAGAGATGAAATGTGAAATATATATAAATTTAGCCCATAAGGGAAAAATGAGATCATTTTATATGTCACTATATAATACAAGACTGCCAGTTCAAAGTTTCCCAAAAGAATTACATATAAAATTATATATATAAATAGTGAGATAGATTCCTTGGTTTCTTGTCACTCAAGTTTAAAGTAGACAACATTTACATATATAAAAACAGAGAATGAATCAATATAGAACAAATAAGCAAATCAACTATTATGAGATATGACTATCAGGGAAATCTGAGAAGTAGGAGAATAGATGAATTTTGTTGATCAGGAACTGACATAAAGGAGTAGAAATTAAGTTAAAACTTGCAGGATGTTTCTAAATGGGAAGACAGGGGCATAAAGGTAAAAGCAAAGACTTAAGTTTTTAACAGTATCCCTAGATCCTGAAAGTTCAAGATTAATTCATTTAAAAAATAATTATTTTTTTATTTTTTACTAATTTAATATCTTGATCTTGGCCTCTGTGATCAAAGTCGGAGGAGACATACTCTATTGGCATTTGGGTCATGAAAATTTGTTGTAAAGATATTCCTATAAGGTTGCAGAGTAAGTAGTATCCACTAGCACCCCTCATCATAATTTTGACTCCATAAATACCCCCAAATATTTTCCTGTAGGGACAATGAACTATATAGTCTAGTTAAAAACAAGAATGTAAGACAAAGATGACCATAGATGCTAGTGGTAGTTTCAAAGGAAATGGGACTGAATGGGACTGAAGTACTTGACTATGAGAAATTCTAAATTTAGCTATCTTCCAATTTTATGTAGAATAATTTTTAGGTCAGTGTAGGGGATTTCAATTGGTGGGAAGGTCATTTTAACATTATCCAGTAAGTTATCAATTTACAGTTTAGTTTACTAAATACAGCCATCTAATTTGATGATTGGAAAGTTATTTGGGATAGAATGAAATCCTTATTAAAATAGAATTATATTTGCCTGTCTTGATTTACTACTTATAAGCATTTAATAGAAAGTAAAAAATGATAACTTAAGAAAATATAGGCAAAAAAAAATTACAAGCTAAGGGAATGACACGCTTCCCCCTGAGGAAAATCAGTGAAAGATGATAGTTTATATTCTGTGTCCTTGAGCTAATGAGTTGAGAAGTGCCTGCATAATTTGAGGAGAGGCACAGGTAGAAGCAGTTCTGATGGGTTAACTAAAGACAGTACTTTGCAAAATTGGCTGATATAGGTTTACAGAACTAAACAACAAACTTGAGGGTGGATTACATTTCTTCACTTGAGAGTCACTCTATATTGTGCCATAATTAACTCTATATCTTTGCCCAGAGTACTTCCAGTGTTTCTGTAATCCTTTGCAACGATACCCAAATGACAAATGTCTTCTCAAATAATGTATAAACTCACTTAAAATTAAGTTGTTCAGTAACACTCAGCTAGAAGCCAAAATGCACAAAAGCTCGAAAAGTGTAAAAATAATCAGGACGTGGTGATTATTGAATAATACTATCCCCCTTGGTTTCCAAGGGATCAGCACCTACTCAGTTCAGTGTTAAAACAAATACTATGAGTCATCACAATTTTTAAAATGTTTCTTTTCTTAAAATTTCTCTTTTGGTGGGGATTGGACTTGCTTGAAGCTCTGGCATGTGGGGGGGGAGGGGTGGTAGGGGCAATGTATGTAACCCTAACAATATTTGTACCCCCATTATATGATGAAATAAAAGGAAATAAAAGAATAAAAAATTTCTCTTTTGGTAAAATATAGACCCTGCAATATGTATAAATCATATATACAGTTGACCCTTGAAAAACACAGAGGTTAGGGGCACTGATCCTGTGCAAACAGCTGCATATCACTTTTGACTCCCCCAAAACTTTATTAATAGCCTACTGTTGACCAGAAGGCTTACCAAAATATAAATGGTTGATTAACAAATATTTTGTGTGTTATATATATATTATATATTGTATTCTTACAATAAAGTAAGCTATAGAAAAGAAAATGTGTTATTAAGAAAATCATTAAGGAAGAGATCTTGATTATCTTCACCTTGAGTAGGCTGAAGAGGAGAAAAGGGAGGGGTTGATCTTGCTGTTTCAGAGTTGGCAGAGGCAGAAGAGGTAGAGGAAGTTGGCAGGAAAGGCAGGCATACTCAGTGTAATTTTTCCTGAAAGAAATGTGTGTCTTAGTGGACCTGCACAGTTCGAACCTGTGTTGTTCAAGGGTCAACTGTCTTTATATATCATTTACTAAGTAGTGATGGAGTTGACATACACATAATCAACATCTCGATCAGTAAACTATTTCCAGCATCTCAGAAGCACATCTTCATCTATCCACCCAATGACTCTCACTTTGGTGTCCCTTCCCAATCAAAGCTCCTCTTTCCTCAAACTTTCCTCCCCAGGGAACAACTATCTCAACTTTTTTGGTAATAATTTTCTTCCTTTGCATTATAGTTTAATAACTTTCATATCTATAAGCAATATTTAGACAAACAAACAATAGTTTAGTTCTGCCAAGTTTGCTATTTATATAAATGGAGCCGCATAGCATGTGTTGTCATGCATTTTGCTACATTAATTCAACATTCTGTTTGCAAAAGTCATCTACATTGTTGTATGTAGCTACAGTTTGTTATTCTTTCTGTGCAGTATTCCATTGTATAAAAGTCACTATCCATTGGATATTTTTTCAACAGGGGTTGGGGAGGCTATAATGAATAGTACTGCTATGTTCATTCCTCTTTTTTAGTTTTAATATTCTATGATTCTATTATCAATGCATACTTATTTTATGGTAGTATGTTCTATAGTATACATACTGTAACATCATTTAAATCTAATAGAAACTTTGGAAAAATGGTGACTTCATATTTATCTCCTAGAAATGCCCCAGCCTATTTTTCAGAAGAAATTGATATAGTTCCATGAGATACACACAATAGGTATTGGATGAGCAGAGAGAGAATGTGTAAAATCCTGAGGACTACATAGGAAGACCTCATCTCTAAAATTAAAAAAAAAAATTAGCTGCTGTGGTGGTACATACCTGTAGTCCCAGCTACTTGAGAGGCTGAAGCAAGAAGATAACTTGAACCCAGGAGTTGGAGGTTACAGTGAGCTATGATGATGCCACTGCATTCTAACCCAGCAACAGAGCAATCTTGTTTTTTTAAAAAAATGGAAACTTAGTTCTGAGACCTTTCAAGGTAGATAGAGTGTGCTAAAAAAATAAAATTTTAAAAAGAACAAAGAAGAAGAAGGGGAGGAGGAGGAGAAAAGATATAACTCCTGCTGCCAATACTTACAGAAGCAGATTCTCAACTGAGATTATTACTCCACTTGAAGAGTTTGCAAATGTAAGTGCTCATTGTTTTGTTAGAATGCCTAAAAGATATTATGGTTGTGTGCCATAAATTTTAAGTAACACTGAGCAGGCCTAAACAAAACTCTGCATAGAGGAGTGTTCACATAATATCTATTGATTAAGAGTAGTGAGAATATCAGTTGTGATGTACAGAATAATGGCCTCCAAAGATACTCATACCCTAATGCCTAGAAACTGTGAATATGTTACCTTACATGGCAAAAGGGAATTTGTAGATGTGATTATATTAAGGACCTGGAGAGGAAGAGATTATCCTGGATTATCTGTGTGGGACCATCTAATCATGTTAGTCCTTAAAAGTGGAGAACCTTTCCTGGCTATGGTTAGAGGGATATGTAATGGAATGATGACTGGCCACTACTGGCTTTGAAGATATAGGAAGAGGTCAAGAGTCCACCTATAGAAGGTGGAGAGGGTAAAGAGACAGAGCCCCCTCCCCTAAAGCCTCCAAAAAGGAATGTAGCCTTGCTAACACATTCATTTTAGCCCCTTGAGACAAATCTTGGACTTCTGAGCAAAGAACTATAAAATGGTAAATTTGTGTTCTTTTAAGCCACTGAGTTTGTGGTAGTTTGTTATGGCAGCAGTAGAAAACTAATTTACTAGTATCTTTCTGATTATTGTAACTCTCATATGCACCAGGAGACCAATTTTTAGAGGGCTCATATAAAATTGATATAGAAGAATAGTAAATTTATTTCCATGAAATATTTTACATAAATCACTTTTTAATAAAGTAAATAGTCTCCTTTTTATACAAGAAATCTGAGAATACAAAGGAGTCCCTTTATCAAGATCACAGAGCTCATCATTAAAACAACTGATGATTGATTGAGGATTAACTAGCTTATTCCTTCTGCAGCAATAACTTTCCCTCCAAGAAATCAAATTATCTAGTAAGTAATATTTTCCCCCTAATAATCAGCAAAGCTATAGAATCACTTTGTTTTGTTTTTCCACAAATAGAAATTTGAAAATCTTAGGAAAGAGAGGTTGTATAGTTTTTGCCATATTTATTCCATCTTAATATCTCTAAAATTAACCTGCTTCCATTCATTCTAGTGGACATTTCTGAAACATGAACTGTGACTTGTTCCATTATCAATGGTGTTTGCATATATATTTATTCACCTACCCACAATGTATATGTGTGCATAGTGTACATATTGTCCATACTGTCTAGAAGATTATAAAGTGAACTTCTTTAAGAGGCTCCCCTAGTTCTTAGAACAGGACACCTTGCCTTTCTTTGGAATGAGTCTCTTTCACCTTCCTGGGCTTGCACACACCAGGAAATTATGTATATTTTCTGCTGGATAAGAGCCTATTAATAGCAAGCTGACATTGCTGCAGTTAAAAAAAAATCAGGTCAGAGATTAATTTCATGGAACCCACAGTCATGTCAGCTAAACATGATCTGTTTGAGGTAGGTGAAGGATGTGTGATCATTCTGTTTGTTGTGCAAACTAAAATAAATATGTCTCTCTTTTATATACAGATTCTGAAACATTCTTTCTTTTGTCTAGAACTTCTGAAGTAGCATTGTATAAAGTTCCTGAAGATTTTAAACTTCTGATGCAGTTTTTCTGCTTAAACATCTTCCAAATAAGACCAATTAGAGAATAAAGGGTATCAGAAGGTGGGATGCAGGAAGAAGACATGACAAAAGGGTTTAATTAAAATTGTTGAAATAATAAAAGTTAGAAAATAAATACTTGGAATTAAGTAAAGATAAAATTAGATTTGCAGGAAAGCAAAGTTGCATCAGTTTGACCTGGACACATTGAATATTCATTCAACCTGCAGTCTCCACCCTCCCACCCCCTGCAGACCAGTCAGTGGCCTGTTAAGAACCAGGTCACACAGCAGGAGGTGAGTGGTGTGGCTGAACAAGCCAAGCTTCATCTGTATTTACAGCCGCGTTCCATCACTGGTATCACTGCCTGAGCTCCACCTCCTGTTAGGACACCAGTTGCATTAGATTTTCATAGGAGTGTGAACTCTACTGTAAACTGCACATTGGAGGGATCTAGGTTGCTCACTTCTTATGAGAATCTAATGCCTGATGACCTGAGGTGGAGCTGAGGCAGTGATGCTAGCATTTGGATAGTGGCTGCAAATACAGATTATCATTAGCAGAGAGATTTGACTGCACAATAAATGTATTGAGCTTGAATCATCCCTGAACCATCCCTCCAACCCCAGTCCATTGTCTTCCATGAAACCAGTCCCTGATGCCAAAAAGGTTAGTGACTGCTACATTAAAGGACAGAATGCAGGTAAATATATCTTTCATGAGAAGCATTAAAAGAAAAAATTCAGGAAGGAAAGAAAACAACAACTGTGCAAAATTGCAAGTGGTAAGGAACTACACATACATATTTATACAGCATTTGCACAGTATAAATACATATGAATAAATATGAAGTATACAAATATTTGTGATGCATAGAATAAAATGCAAAATTAAAGAATTTAAAGTTCCTATAACATATAAGATACTGTGCATGAAGCACTAAGAGAAAATACTTGATTTTCTTTGCAAAATTGCTTAAAAATAGTAAAGCATAATGTGTATGATAGATATAATTTTGTCATTTTTGCTTTAATTATCATTTTAACTGCCATATAATAGTTCATATGGGGCACTCGTGATATTTTCATACATATATAAAATGCATAATGATCAAATTAGGGTAATTAGCATATTTATCATCTCTAACATGTCTTTTTTTTTCTTTATTTCAGCATAAATGGGGGTATAAATGTTAAGGTTACATACATTGCTATTGCCTTCCCTCCCCCCTCGAGTCAGAGCTTCAAGCATGTCCATCCTCCCGACAATGCACATTGCACTTATAATGTATATATATAAACCCATCCCCTCCCCCCACCTGTCCGACACCCGATGAATTTTTTTTTATAACATTTTAGTAAGATTTTATAACTTTGCCTTTACCTAGCAAAGGTTAGAGGTATGCCCTTCCCCTCCAAACTGTTCGCCACATCCCTCAGATGTGGGTCTATCCCCTCATCCCCCCGAATCTCTGGTGAACACCACTACCCTTTGAGCACCATATTGATAATCGGTCAGTACCAATGTGACGGCGAGTACATGTGGAGCCCATTTTTCTGATCTTGTGTCACCTCACTTTGGATAATGGGCTTAAGCTCAGTCCAGGATAGTATAAGCGATGCTAGCTCACTGTCGTTTCTTAGAATTGAGTAATATTCCATTGTAAACATATACCAAATTTTAATAATCCACTTATGAATTGACGGACACTTGGGTTGTTTCCACTTCCTTGCAATAGTGAAATGTGCTGCCATAAACATTCGAGTGCAGATGTATTTATAATAGAATGTCTTATGCTCTTTTGGGTAGATGCCAAATAATGCTATTTCTGGGTCGAACAGTATTTCCATTTTTAGCTGTTTGAGGTATCTCCAAATTCTTTTCCACAAAGGTTGCACTAATTTGCAGTCCCACCAGCAGTGTAAGAGTGTTCCTGTCTCTTCACATCCTTGCCAGCATTTGTTGTTTTGGGATTTCTTGATACGGGCCAGTCTCACTGGGGTTAGATGATATCTCATTGTGGTTTTGATTTGCATTTCTCTAATGATGAAATATGTTGAGCATTTTTTTTTATATGTTTGCAGGCCATTATACTGTCTTCTTTGTTAAAGTTTCTGTTCATTTCCGTTGCCTATTTCTTGTCTTATTTCTTTGTTCGAAACATTCACATCCACTCTTTTAGCTATTTAAAAATATAAAATGGGATTGCTGGATCAAATGGTAGATCAACTTGTATCACTTTAAGGTATCTCCATATTGCTTTCCATAGAGGTTGAACTAGTTTGCAGTCCCACCAGCAGCATAGGAGTGTTCCTATCTCTCCGCATCCACGCAAACATCTATTGTTTTGGGACGTTTTGATAAAGGCCATTCTTACTGGAAATAAGTGATATCTCATTGTAGTTTTGATTTGCATTTCCCTGATGATTAGAGATGTTGAGCATTTTTTCATATGTTTGTTAGCCATTATTCTGTCTTCTTTAGAAAAGTTTCTGTTCATGTCCATTGCCCACTTTTTGATAGGGTTGTTTGATTTTTCCTTGCTGATTTTAATGAGTTCTAAGTAGATTCTAGTTATCAGCCCCTTATCAGACCAGCTATCCCATTACTGGGCATCTACCCAAAAGATCCAATGACACTCTATAAAAAAGAC
>VBSM01000361.1:71985990-72172043 GCA_008086735.1 Cheirogaleus medius | reverse complement strand
AGGGCATTATTTGAAACCTTAAAATTTGTACCCCCATAATTTACTGAAATAAAATAATAAATAAATAAAAATATAAAATGAATTATTGTTAATTATAGTCATCCCACAGTGCTACAGGACACTAGAACTTGTTCCCCCTAACTGTAATTTTTGTATCTGTTAACTAACATCTGGCTATGCCCTATCCCACCCTTTCCAGCCTCTAGTAACCACTAGGCAACTCTTCTATGAGATAAAATCTTATATCTTCTCATATGAAGGAGAACATGCAATATTTGTTTTTCTGTATCTAGTTTATTTCACTTAACATAGCTCATCCATGTTGCCACAAATGACAGGATTTCATTCTTTTTTATGGCTGAATAGTACTCCACTGTACATATACCACATTTTCTTTTTCCATTCATCTCTGATGGGCATTTTGGTTGATTCCGTATCTTGGGTATTGTGAATAATGATGCAATAAACATGGGAGTGTAGATATCTTTACCATTTATTGATTTTCTGTCTTTTAGATATATACCCAGTAGTGGGGTTGCTGGATCATACAGTTCTATTTTTAGTTTTTTGAGGAAGCTACATACTATTTTCCATAATGGTTGTGCTAATTTACATTCCCACCTATGATATATAAGAATTTCTCTTTCTCCACATCCTATCCATCATTTGTTAGCATTTGTCTTTTTGATAATAAGCATTCTAACTTGGGTGAGATGATATCTCATTGTGGTTTTGATTTGCATTTCCCTGATGATTAGTGATGGTGAGCATTTTTTTTTCATATACTTGTTGGCCATTTGTATGCCTTCTTTTGAGAGAGGTCTATTCTGCTCATTTACCCATTTTTCAATTTGGATTATTATTTTTCTTTTCTGTTTAGTTGTTTGAGTTCCTAATATAGTCTGGATATTAATTCTTTGTAGGATTAATAGTTTGCAAACATTTTCTCCCATTCTACAGATTGTCTGTTCACTCTGTTGATTATTTTCTTTGCTGTACAAAAGTTTTTTTAGTTTGATATAATCCCATTTTGTCTGTTTTTGATTCTGTTGTCTGTGTTTTGAGGTCTTCTCTATAAAATCTTTGCCCAGACTAATGTCCTAAAGTGATTTCTATGTTTTCTTCTACTTATCTCATAGTTCCAGGTCTCATATTTGAGTCTGTAATCCATTTTGAGTTGATTTGTGTAAATTAAATTCATTTATTTAAAATTAATTTATATTTTCATATAAATGCATTTAAACTAATATTTATTAAGTTTATGTGGTATCAAATAGTTTCAATCCTGCCAAATCTAAAAAATAATTTTTCATCCTTTGATGATACTTTTATGATTATTTATGAAGGCTTAGTTTTTTAAAAGGGATACACATTGTAGGGCATTTTATTTTGATGATTTTTATCACTTAAAATTATGAATTACCATCATTTTTTATATATTGAATATCATTGGGTGTCTTTTATTAGATTTGACACTTCTGGATACATTTCTCTCAATAATGTATTGTAAACTTTATCCATGCTCAACTTAAAAAGAATCTTCAACCAACCTCTAGATAAATGAGTTCATCGAGAAACTAAAATAGTGGATTCATTAATAATACTGATAATTAATTGATTAGTGTAGAAAAATCATGTTTATCTCTCCTTCTGTAAGAATGACAATAAATTTAGAATTCCTTACAAGAATCAAGAAACATAAATATTTGCATATATATATTTGAATGTATTTATTTATTAAACTGCTACCCTATTTTTAAGTTTATTTCAATTGGAACTGGCAATGTTTCCTGGTATAAAAGTAGGTTTGGATTTTGCCCATGGAAAGTCTAGCACCAGCTGACCATTCCCAAATCATGAGTCTCTTTTCAAGTATACATGTTGGCACACTATATGAGCCTTAGATTTCTTCAGTGCATGAAATTTCCCAATATCCTATGAAGTGAAGGGTGATGCAATTGCCCTTTGTACTTATTTTAGATCATTATTCACCAAGTGTACCACTTTTCCTTGTTATTCAATGCTTCTAATTTAACCTTTATGCTGTGTTCAGTTATTGATTTTATTTCTATGATGAGAAAGAAATATGATAAAATAGATGGAATTATAGGAAAGTAGAGTTGAAATGGTTTCCACATCATTTCAAGCAATTTTATGTTAAAATACAAGCTTTATTCATCTTATAAAATTATGTCTCTGGAAACTACTTCTAGTATTTCTCCTGTCCCTAAGCATACTGTAAGAAATGTCAAAGAAAATTAATATCTACCTTACATTGAAATATTTCCATGCAACAGTATTCAACATTTTCCTTAGAAAACTATCTGTGTCTAACAATACTTATGTCATGTATTATGACCAGGTGCAGTAGTGTGCACCTGTAGTGCCAGCGACTCAGTAGGCTGAAGTGGGAGGATTGCCTGAGGCCAGGAGTATGAGGCTGTAGTGCATTATGATCATGCCTGTGAATAGCCACTGCACTCAAGCCTGGGCAACATAGTGAAACTCTACTAAAAAAAAACAATCCTCACCTAAATCTCCTAAATCTTCTTGTTAATATTAAAATTAATATTTCACACAATTTCTTCTGTTTTTGAACTTGAAAATAGCAATATTTTCTCTTTATAGTGACCCTTTATCTTGTAGAATACTAATCTTAAACATCATTCTTAGCTTTTGACTTAAGTTGAAAGAGTCAAGAAAAAAAAAGTTACTCCATATACTGTACATTATTTTCAGTCTTTTAGTCACATTAAATTCTTACCTGAAAATTTCAAATAATAGTGTACTTTGAGAAGGGGTAGATGTGATATTTCAAAATTTATTAACAGGTAAGGAAGAGTTATTGACTGATCAAACAAAAACCCTACCAAACCAATTAGGAGGAATGTCAGCCTTGGTTCTGTGCTTGGGCTTACTGACTAAATACCACCTCTGGGTATCCAGCATGTTTGCTGAAAAACTGTGTGTGAAATCAGACAGTCATAGCTATAAACTCCTGGCCTCCCTTGTACTGACGATGTTACCCACCTTATCCTTCTGAAATGCAGTTTCCTTATCTATGATAGAAAGATTATAATGAGAATTCACACAGTATATATATATATATGAAAGTGCTGAGTACTACCTGACATATACTAGGACGAAATAAATACTATTTTTTTTTCACTTATGTTGACCAAACAAAAATTATGGGAGCTCTAAATAATCATACATCTACATGGGTGTATATACGGGTCATACATATGTATGTATGATCAATACATAAAAACTGTTTTATTTTTATTTACTTATATAGTAATAATTATAATGTCCTTCTAATTCCAACACACTACAGTGGGGCAATTGTTTCATTGTTCTTTTGTTCCCTCTTGCATTTTGTGAATATAGGGTAATTTTTGTTCTAATCAGTTCAGTTCCCTAGGTTATTCTAAAATGATTGACATTTGCACTTATCAGATTTAGAATTTATAGTAAAACTATTTTTCATATATTGAGCTTTTACTTTTTAATTTTCTTTCACATACTAATCTCACTTTAATATTTTACAGTAATTATGAAGTTCCTAAGTAAATTTAGCTCTAAAAAGTGATACAAATGACTAAGGTAAATAGAATCTTCCGAGGGCTAATTCCACTTAGTGGGCCCTTAATTATTTTTCTATTGTTGCATAACAGTATTACCACAAATTCAGTGGCTTAAAAATAGCACATTATCTCACAGTTTCTGTGTTTCAGGAATCTGGGCATGACTTAGTTGGGTCTGCTACTTTGGGGTCTCTCAAATCTCTAAGACATTTATTTTCAGGGTCTTATCTGCTTTCCTGGATGTATCTAGACTCCGGGAGTTCTACTTTGGTGTTCAAGTAAGATTAATACAGTTTTTCCTTTTGTCAAATTTTATAAAAAGCACTAAGGACCAGACTCATTTAACCTTGTTCCCAGAAAGTCCCCATACTTGGCTTAAAAGGAAAACAGGAGGAATTTGGTGTCCTGGTCCTGAATTAACTTCTGCTAATCCCTCAGATTTCAGTCCGATTGTCACTGTCTGTGATTAAGGTCCATCATGGGCTCTCACAGCATGGGTTTTTTTTTTTTTTTTGTAGCATTTATCACAGTTGCAATTGTTCATTTATATGATTATTTAATAAATATCACTGTCACTTACTAGTCTTGGCTCAGTAAAGGCAGGGACCATGAAGAAATCTGCTCACTTTTTGAACCCAAGCACTAGCAGTGTGCTTGGTACATATCGGTAGTAAGCACTCAGTAAATCATTGCAGAATGTATAACCATGTGAGTACATGGAATGAGAATTATCAGGAGCTCAAAGCTCTCCCTAGGTCATATATGTGATGTTACCAGGCAGCAGGAAGCAATAGAAGGACATTGGTTTGAAGCTGGTACCTGTGTTAAGGGAAATAAGAAATTCACAGTGAGAATGACACACGGCTATGACTTAGTCATGTTGCTCTTTAACATGACTTCATTTTCAGCTCTTTCGTCTCTAACATTTTTAATACCCTGGCATCTATTAAGGCCCCATTAGACATGACACTTATTAAACCTTAGTATATTTTAGAGACTCTTTATAGCTATTGCATGGAAGAAATCATCCCATTTTCAAAGTCAACTGGACAAGTAAAAATAAAAATTAAAGCTATTTATGAAATAACTTATAGTTATCACTTAACACTTTATTCTTCATTTTCCAACTTTAATTTACTGAAATAACTTATTTCAAGATTTCTGAAATGGATTTAGTACTAATAATTTATAAAGTTTTTTATATTTCACCCATCCATTGAACAATAATATACTAAGTGCCTCTTTTTTTTATATAACTAGATATAGTAGGATGTAGTAGGGATAGAGACTAGGAAGGGGAACAGACAATAATTTTAATATAGTATAATAAGAGCTATGATCTTTATATAAGAAAATTATCATAATAATAATATAATATAATATAATATCACATAATATCATGACAGAACATAATAACTAGGAGATAGCCCATAGCATGACTTAGAGATCACAGTGAAAGCATTCTCAGGAAAGGATTCCATTTAGAGGAAATATGTGAGTGAAGTCTTAAGGAACTAATACAAGTCAGCTGGGAGAAGAACAAAGGGAGAAGTGATTAATTTCCTAGTTTTGCTCCATCTGTGTTTTACCACCTTTTGTTTAATCTTCTAATGTAATTAATTATTCAAGTGTTCAACCAGTTTTTGAAATTGGCAAGAGAAATTTCTTTCTTTAAAAATACACAAGTAACATATGTTTGAGGTATAGAAATAAGAAAATACAGATAAACAGAAAGAAAAAGAATACCCACAATCCTATCACTTTTATTATAACTATATTATGCTCCTCTGATTTCTTTTCATATAGATGATATAATTATATAATATATTCTTACAAAAATTAGGTTATGCTGAATAATGTTTTATAATAAGAATTCTCTCATAAAAATTTCTTGAGCATCTTTTTCTATCAATAAATATAAATTTTCATCAGCATATGTGTGACCATATTGTATTTCATTATATTGTTTATTTAACCAATCCTTTTATGTTGAGTATTTTATTGCTTCCATTTTTTCCTTAATATAAATAAAATGAAAATGGTCATATCTTTTTTCACTGGGATAATTCCTTTGTAAAACTTTAAAATGCTGATTCAAAGGTATGTAATGCATTGATATATAATGACAAATTTCCCCCACAAAATTTATCTCAATTTTAAAAACCACTTTCAATATGTTAATGTTTATCTCTTCATAGCTTTTCCAATACTGTTTAATATACTTTCAAATGTTTTTGACCTGATATAAGAAAAATAATATATCTTTTTTTTAAAGTTTTTTTAAAAGTTTTAATATATCTTTTTTAACATTTGTTAAAACTTATAAAATGTATAGTCAATTCACAGAAGAAACAGAATTGAACAATAATAGATTAAGGTTTATCATTTATTATTCAATTCTGTTTCTTTTGTGAATTGACTATATATTTTATAAGTTTTAATAAATTCAATGGATTTATCATTATATATTTGAAATGTATAAACCCTCTCTTAGTAGCCTTCAATTTCAACTCATTTAGTCATTTTTTTCATTAAAGATATTTATAATAAACACAACCTTTATGAAAGTATTTTAGGAAGGCTAAAGTTAGATTGGCAATACAATAATAAACACTGGGTAAGAACACACCAGGAGCCAGATAGGATTGCAAGCGCTTGACAATAAATTACATTATCATAACTGCCCTAGAAAATAGATCATATTAATAATAAAATTTAAAGAAGTACAGAGAGATTATAATAAATATTTTACCCAGTGTCAACCAGTTAGTAAGACATAGACGAAGACATTGAGTCCCTGTTGTCTGAATGCATGTATGTTACATGTTCTCGGAGTTTTACCTTTCTGCTGGTAAGTGACTGTACATTTACATTTACCATATCAACTCTTTCACAAGATGTGTGATCTTGAACAATTTATTTAAGCTCTTTGTGCCTCAAATTCCTTATCTATGCAATGGGGTTAATAACTATAACTATTCCATAGGCTCTACTGAGAACTAAGTGCAAGAATAGATTTAAAGGACTTGGCACAGTGTTTAACCCATAGTAAGTCCATAATAAAAATTACTCACATACTCATAATGCATAATATAAAAAACCTATATATGAATTATATATGCACATATCTATGTACATGCATATCATGTTCTCTCTCTCTCTCTCTCTCTCTCTCTCTTCTTCCCTCCCTCCTCTTGCTTTGTTCTTCCTGCAACTATATAATGTAATTTATTTTCTAAAATTGCCTTTTAGGGTTTCTCCTCATTTGATTTACATGGACAATTTTAATACATTGGTGATTAGTAACTTTTAGTAGTGTTTTAAGTTAAAATTTTAACAAATCTTAGGGATGAAGCTCACACCCTGTTCTATAATTGAAGGAACTAACAACTGATCTGTGGTCAGCCTCTGAGTCCCCAAGTTTCAGCCTGGTTTACTGGTTGTCACTGTGAAGACACCAAGGCTCTGAGGTTCTGTCCTTTCACATACTAAAAGGTGAGATCCTGCACAACTAAGCAAACATCCACTGTCTCTGATCTAGATGGAAAGATGGAAATTCTTCCCATGTCAATAATTTCTTTTTTATATTTTTCTCTAAGCTTACAACCCTGGAGATACTTCTGGTTTATCCAAAGCTGTTCAAATTTGCATGTTTTAAAAAGCATATTTTGATACTTCATTTTATTTTTGATAATCAAGTCACTAAATGTAAGTTTTATGGAGGAAGATGGCATATTAGAAATAATTGTTCATGTATCCCTGAACATCAGTCTTCCATGGATAATATTTAGAATTAGAAAGATATTTAGAGGTAGAGGGGGCTTGCCATTTACTAAGCACTTGATCCACCAGTGGCAATAGCATCTCCTGTATCTGGTGGACCACCACAAACCAAGGCTCTCCCACTGACTCACTGGTACTCAGTGATGGTGACGTAATTGTGTATGCATTGTTATGGCATCTGAGTATTTTCTCAGACATTTTTCTTATGGGGTTCTTTTTGATACTTTCAGGACACTAGTAAGATAGAACAGGTATTTTTATCTTGATTTTTTACAGACAGGAAAACTAAGGGACATATTAAAAATCTGATAGTAAATAATGAGGATAATGATAATATTAATATTTTGAACATATATAGTAGCTAATACTGTACTAATAATTTGCCAGTTATCTTCTCATTTAATCCTGTAACAAATCTATAATTATAGCCACTATTATTATCCTCAGTTTACACACCAGAAACATGAGCATTGGAGAGGTAAACTGACTTGCCTAAACAGTGAAAGTTTGTGCTCTTAAGTATTACCTTTATCTCAGGCTTCTAAGTTCAAGATCATTATTTTCACTTGCAGTTAGTAAATTCTGGAGTATATTTTGGCACCTCACTGACACTCACCTCTTTATAATAAAACTCACTTTAAAAGCATAGACCTGAATGTGTCATTAATGAAATTACATATTTAGAATGTAGGCTGCAAAGCTATGGAGCAACTTAACAGTAAAAAGAAAGAGGGTTTAATATTTTCTTTAAACATGACAGTATCTTTAGGTGATAAATCAGAATTTATGATATTGGCAAACAAACATCCTCCATGAGTTGTCTTATTTCTATATGGAAAGCAATTGATAATTTAAAATAATAGTGCTGCAACAAGACAAATGGCATGTTTGTAAATTCAAATACGAACAATGTGTGGAAAAAAATGCAGGCTCTGAGGGAGATATCCAAATCAGTGCTTGTTTGACATAGAAGAGGACCGTGTTCTGAAAATGCAATCTTCACATGTTAAGACACAATAATCTTATAAATTAATAGCATTTGTATGTAGAAAGTATATGATGACAGTTTCTGAGTCTTTTTTGAGGTTCCTTCTTAGTTTCTTCATAGGCATATATCAAAGTTTAGAACCTATTTTAGTTTTTACAATTGTGATTTTATGTCTCCCTAGCATAAATGTTCCTTTTATTAATATAAGTCCAGTTTAGTCTATGAACCATATTTACTTTCATACATTTACTCTCAGATCTGTGAATTAGCAGCATTAAAATTTTAAAGATCATGTACCTCATAATAGAAGCAGAAATTCATTAAGAAATAATTTGTGAAAATGAATCAATAAAGTAATCCCTAATTAATGCAATAATCTGGGACTATAATTGAATTCAGTTTGTTTTTAAGAACCACTTGTGCCTGTTTCTGAGAGTTTTGCAATGTTATCGAATTGTTTTGTAAGAAGAGAACCCTCTGATCCTTTCAGTGGAGACAGCAGCAAAAGCACAGATTATCAATGCTGTGTGGAGCATCCCAGAAGCCCCAAGTTTCCAGGCTATCTTAGTAGCTCATCTGTGGCCTCCCAAATTGGTATATGAACCGCTGATGGTAACAGTGATTGTACATAATATAAAGATGAATGTTTCTGTTTTAATAGTCATGCGTTTATCTGAATACTTATTAGAAGCAATATAACTAGCACATCTAACCCGTTATTTATAGACATTTATTACCTTTGTTAGCTAGATGAGCTGTATTTTTGATAATTGTGTTACATAAATAATAATAATTTTGTAAATAATATTATGATGATATATAACAAAGGAAATGTTTTAATTAGGATAAAACATAGGTTATTTAATAGTGTGTGGATATGGTCTATATCTGGAATAAAGTCATGGGACTTCTGTTTCTACCATATGTAAGAGTAAATTCCAGATGAATTAAAGACTTTAACATAAAAACAAAATGATAAAAGTCTTGACTAAAAACTAGAAAGCTATATGTAAAACCTATTGATGAGGAATTTCCTGAAACTGAAAATCCAGAATCCTTTCTTAAAAAGATGGACATATTCACACACACACACACACACACACAATCTATGATACAACAAATTATACCATAAACAAAGTAAATAGGAAAACAAAAACAAAGGAGGACAAACCATACTGTATCCAGTGGAAGTCTGTATTTGTTCAGAGGTATTTTTACACTTATGTAAAATTCATGGACATGTGTGGATGGATTATAACATTAAGTTAAAAGATTATTAAGATTAATATATGTGATACTTGATTATGTTAGAAATTATAAATTTTATACTTAAATTACTAAAATCTCCTTAGGGTCCTTCTTACTCTTCTAAATTATTTTATTTTAATTCATATAATTTCATTAAATGTTCTCTTTTTTATCTTGTTTGCAGTATAAATATATTTAGCAAATTGTTTATTCAATTTGCTATTGCAAACTATTGCAAGCTATTGCAATTTGTTATTGAAAACTAGGAAATAAACTTCAGTTTGGTCACATTGAATGACCAGTCTTTGAAGGGTCTATTTTCCAATAATGAACTTTGGGTAGGCTTCCTCTTTCACAGTGATAATGAAGTCAGTCTTCTGCATATGGCACTAAAGCTTATACTGAAAGTTTTACTCCATGACATTAACCATCAAAGACAAAATAGAAGGCTCAACAGGCATAAAAGTTGATTAAACTGTGGTTAAAATTTATAAATATTAATCTCTTCATGAATGCAAGCTTTATTTATTTTTTTATTTCATCATATTATGGGGGAATAGATGTTTAGGTTACATACATTGCCTTTGCCTAACCTGAGTCAGAGCTTCAAGTATGTCCATCCCTCAGATAGTGTGCACTGCATCCATTAGATGTGAATATACCCACCCCACCCCCCATCCCATCTGCCCAACACCCGATAAATGTTATTACTATATGTGTACATAAGTGTTGACCAGTTAATACCAATTTGATGGTGAGTACATATGGTGCTTGCTTTTCCATTCTTGTGATACTTCACTTAGTAGAATGGGGTATTTTTTGTTTGTATTTGGCTGGATTCTCTAAATGGTCTTGAATTATATGAATCATCGTATACATCTGATGTAGTACATCAATTATTTCATTCTCTCTTATAAAATATCAGCTTATTCCTCTCCAATATGTTCCCAATTGTTTTGTCCAGGCTTGGAAAGAGTTATATAGATTTTACATATATATTTTTTACATATTTTACATATATATATTTGTATTGCTTTGATAAGAATTATTATTAAAATCTTTATTTTGACAAAGGGGTATTTAGAATGAAATGAGGATAGAAAGCAGCATACCATCTGGCTACTTGGTTACAAGAGACACAATGATGACAGCTTACCTCTCAAAAACTTATTTTGTAAACAAATATATCTATACAAGTCTAGTTAACAGGTAATACATAAATCACATTCCCTTGTGCACACAGTGAAATATGTATATGTGTGTATGTAAATGTTTGGCATATTCATCAATACTTAGAAAATTTTAAGAACTAAGAAATGATCATTATTTTACCCAAATAGGCACCCAGCTATTCTAGTGACTGTACACTTATCATTTCTCCCAGCAAACCTGCTTCTTTTTCTCAATTTTCTGTCTTGGTAAATGACATCACCATCTATCTTTCTACCTACTTTCTACAGCTAAAACTCTAATAATCAAATCATTGACCTTCCCCGCTCTCTAATTATCATATCATTACCCACCGGCACACACATATACACACTAATCATCAAGTCATGCAAGTCCTGTAGATACTGTTTTCTGAATATTTTTGAATTCCATCTCTTTATCTCCATTATTCATGTCATCCCCAGAGTTCAGCCTCTTATCAGAGAAACCTGGATTCCTGCAAATGTTAGTTTCTGAGTCTTGCCCCAACCCTGTGCCCTGCTGTTTAAGTAAACTTCCTAAAATGCAAATATGATCAAGATCCTTCTGTGTAAAATTCAGTTCTGGCTTGCCATGTTATTTGTTACAAAGTCCAGCCTTCTCATTTCATCACTCACAGATGTTGCAGATGTATTTTCTGCCAACAGATCTCTTTATCCTCTTCTCTCCATTTTGCTATGAGTGTCTTTGCCTCCAGCAACATGAATAGACCTGCAGCTTCTTAAATATAGCCTTCTTTCATCCTCTAGGCCTTTATACATGCTGCTCCTGTGCCTGGCTTAGTTGTCCTCCTCACACTGTGTTCCCACAGTGGCCTCTGCCTGACACTGTCACACCATTAACATTGCTGTGATTATGGTTCTGTCTTCTTCAACAGTCACTCAGATGTTCAAGGGCAGGATAAGATCCTGTCTTTTTAACTCCAGCACTGTCATGGTAAATGCTCAATATACATTTATCAAAAGCATTTATCAAAGGGATAAAATTATGGTAACCACTCAAAGGTTGATATTGTTTTAGCGATCTTTTGATAACTCACCAATTTATTTCAGATAGGTGCAATGTTACTCATTTGATAACAATATTAATTCTAGTCCCATTTTCTTTAATAACATGTAAGAGAATATCAGCAGGGGAGAGTACATGATTGCAATTGATGCATTTGAGAAAAGTAGAATACCAGATACATATGATTTGCTAACTTCAGTGCATTCCCAATGATATCTTCATAAATGTATGCTTTAAGGTAAAGATTTCTGGAAAAATCTAACTTAAAAAAAAACTGTTGCAAAGCAGATATCCAGGGGAATTTTCAGTTATCATATCAGCAAAGGACTCAGGATCTATGGAAGATGGACAGTGATAGTCAGAAAAGTACAAAGACTCTCAAATCTTTAAAATTTAAGGATAGCAGAGTCTAGGTTTGTTTTATTTTTCATTCTCATGACATAAAACAATGCCTGGAACACTGTAAATGCTCAGTAAACATTTGATAAATGAATGTATAAATGAATAAATGCATGAATGTTGTGGGGATAATTGAATAAATAAATGAATAAATAAGTAAATCAAGCCTATATTATAATATTAAGCTATGAGGTAAAATAAAGCAAATATAATATCAAAGTAAGGTAAGGTGGCTTGATAAATTGCTACAGACCTCAATACAGAAATAAAACAGGTATATAGAAAGAAAAAACTTTGGAAGGAATGAAAATAACTCTGAACATAATCCATGGTACTAAAGTTTCGGTAAAAGATAAGATGTACATTGAGTTTGGTTAGAAAGATAAAATCAAGTGTTCCCATTTTTCCTAATAGTCTCTTAGATAAGACTAAATCAGTCTGTTCATTTCTAGTCCCAATTGTATGATTTTAGTTTAGATTATGTTTACAATTCATGAAAAACCAAACTTGGACAGAAACACAGCTTACTTTTCTTCTGTAATGGCTTTCTAATTTCTTTTGTGCTGATTACATTAGAAAATGAGCATACAGAAAAAATAAGAATAAATAGTATTATGGCTGTGATTGGATTTCAATAGCTCCTTGATCTATCCATTTGTTATAAATTAGCTTTTGAATAACAAAGTTATGAATTCTAAATATCTGAAATTTGAATAAGAACTGATGCTAAGTTAAATAATATATCCAAAGCCAAAATTTAGTTTTCTTACATAATTTTATAAATCTAAATCACATATTTCTTTTAAATATAATCACTGTCCTTTGGCTAAAGTAACATCATGAAGTCATTGTATGGGCAAATAACATAATGATTAAGTTGTTTTGTCTTTCTTGCTGTTTTGAGATTTAGTCCTGGGCTGTGGTTGTCAATACATAGGCCTATGGAAATAATGAGGGTCTTATTTTGAAAGCTTCCTTTTCCAAAGTCTACTTAGTGCAAAGAGAGGGAAGTCAATCATGAGTATTATGATTTTCCTGGAGCTCAGTTTCTCAGAGTCTCTATGTTGTCAGCAGTATCCTTTGTCTGGCAATACAATGAGATGGCATAACTCTTGATATCAGCTGAGTTTGGAAAGGTAAAAGGCTCAGTTAAAGTTGAACTTTTGCTTGTTATTCAAACTCATCTTAAAAGCTGTTTCAAAGATAATTTCTTCTTACTAGAATTTAAACATCATGACATCAGGGACTATATTCCCAGGCCTTAGAATAGTGCCTGACATATAGTTATCACTCATTAGGTATTTGTGATTTTTTGTGATGCCCTAGTTCCAGCTGATAGAATTGGTAAAATGTAGCTCTTTGGCTTGTAGTCTTGGGACCACCATTCTCCAGTACTTATCATATAATCTTTCTGAGCATCAGTTTCCTCTTCTCGAAACTGAGAGGAGATTAGCTGCCAATCTACCTCAAGATCAGTGTTCATATATGTGAATTGTATTACAAACTCCTACCAACTGTTGCACAATGTATAATATTGTTAACCTTACAAATAAACAAGTAAAAACTTTTGAATTGGTTGTCACCTACTAACTACAGTTCCATAGTCCATACAGATCAAAACTGGGACTGCCACAGGTTGCAGAAGGATGCCTGGATGAAGAAGTGAGAGACTGCAAATCTAGCATGCTCTCTATGCAACAAGCCCTGAGCAGCCATGACTGCTTAGAACATATACCTTTTACTAACTAGCACAAATAAGCCATTTGGAATAGCTGGAGCTCTGCCAAAGACCACCATTTTTTGGTTTTCCATCATATTCAATTTAGTGTTGAAGAAATATAGTCCCTGCTATAATGAAATATGCTTTTCAAGACAGAAAAAAGGCTGAAACTTTATTCTTCTTAAATCTTTGTGGGTAGGCATGCAGCATGGGTGAGCAAAAGGTGTGGATGATGGCATATCACTCTGGGTTTCTTTAACCTGCTGCAAGGTAAAAAATTATGTTGTTCATAAAAAGTTGATACATTTTGGCCCTCTAATGTCAGAATTGTCAAAGGCAAGGCATTTTGTTACCTACTAATTTAGAAATTCTATCTTTGCTTTATATCCAGGAAAATATGAAACTTGAATACTGATATCTTTATTAAAAATCAATATGCAGATATTTAATATTCATCATTTCCAAGTTGATTAAAGTATACTTCAAATAGCCTTTCTTGGCCAGCCTTGTTTACTAACAGAAATTAATTGACTATTGCTGGCGGAGGGAGTGGATAAGGAATTAGGTAGATATAGCACATATTGTTTTATTTTCTAAAAATATTTTTATATTTGGAATTTTTTGGTTGTGTTGAGTTATTCAACTGATAAATACAATATAAATAATACATTGTTTTGGTCTTTTTAAAAATTTATAAAGAGCCATAAATGCATACAGTACTATTCAATAGATACAATTGTGCTGAACTAAGGCAGAATCCTACCCTCTATAGTTTAAATGTAGGAAGCAAAAACAAGACAATAGAATTAGCCCTTAGCACTGTACTTAAGAACACTTCCCAGCAGCACTGATAATTATCTGTGATTATGAATGGTGAATACTCTTCTTCCTCAGCCCTCTTCTTCCACCTACTATAACTAGAGTTGTTAATATTTTTGAACACAAAACTCAGAATTTTCTTCCCATCCCTGTGTATCTCTACCAGGACAAAACTTTAGGATCTAGAAAAACTGAACAGCCATCACTACTTCTGTGCCCTCACCCTATATCTCCCTCCCTTTCCCATAGCAAAGTCTCCTGCCTCCCTCCTTAGCCCCCACTGCCAGGATCCTCCACCCATTTACTCCATTGTGTACTGCTCCGCCCTTTGTCATTGTCTGAAGCTAAGTCCCTCCCCGTCACACACCCAATTCAGGTGCCACTCTCAGAAGTGCACTCTCCCTTTCTCAGCTTCCTTCTCCTGGAAATCTGATTGCATTGGGCTGAGAGTCAATGGCGTTCCACATGCAGATCCTCTGCATGCTTAGGGGTAGGGAGAGCACCCTACTTCTTCGCCTGTTAGCAAGGCATCAGACACTGTGATGATCTGGTGATACAGGGTCAGATATAAATGTGCTCCTGGGACTGATAACACAAAGGACACAGAGGGGTTCATCTCTATTGACAGTACACACTTTTGGAGCATATATTACATAAAAATCACCATAGAGCATGCAGTATTCAGGTCATCACACCAATTCGATAACATGTACCTAGTGCTGGTCATTGTGCTGGGCACCAGAGGTATAAAAACGAATATGAGAAGCTTCAAGGAGTTTACATTCTAGTGAGAGATCCAGACATATGAACAGGCAATTGCAATATAATATGGCAGGGGTAAGATAAAAGTACAAAGAGGGTGGTCTGGAAGCATCCAGGAGGGACATTTTTCTCATCCTGGAAACTTAAATCCAAGGCTTCCTGAAAGAGCTTAGGCTGACTAGGACTTGCTCTGGACTAGATAATATGCAAACACATTTAAAAGTATGAGGATTTCTAGAGTTTTATTTGTATAACAATTCAGCTGCATAATATTGAGAAGGTTTTGATAGGCATACTGAGACCATAACAAACCTTCATAACATTCTTTAATTAAAATGGGGAAATACGCTTGCGCTTCATATAACGACCTTACAAAAAAATCCTTTGGGACCTAATGCATGTTTGGAATAAAGAATAACATCAAATTGTGGAAGGGATTAACAAAAATGGCAATACTGTGCTTTTTGTAATTGGTAGTGGATGCATTAAAAATACTATGATTTTTATATGAATGAAAATGCATAATTTTACCCATTATGCATTCTGAACATTGGTTGGAGAAATACATTTCTCAATTGTTTACATCCCTTGGCTTTATTATAATGGTTGTTATGAATGTGTTGAGCATCAGTTGTGTACTTTGCAATGGTAAAGTCTCTTCAAAGAAATGAACCTCTAAGCCTCCAGGGCTTACTTTATCAGTTATATAACCCCAATTATCATATACATGAAAAAACAGTTTAATCTCAGTATTTCAGAATTCCACAGATGGGCAAAAAGAATGAATGGATGGAGCTGAAGTAAATTTTTCCCCTAGAGAGACATTCCAAAAAGCCATATTTATATGGAAGAGTATTTATCACTATTATCAATTAATAAGTTGAAGTGGGGAAGGTTGGTAATAGAGGGAAAAGGAGTTAACAGCTATTGTGCCTGACACTTTGCTTAATACTGTAGCTATTCCATATGATCACACTATGAGGTTGTTTTAATTATTTTGGTTTTAGAGATGAACACCGAGGAGCAGTTGTTAGTGAGGAGCAAAGCCAGGATTCCAACCCAGCACTGTCCCTTCTAAACACTACTTTTCTTTCTCTGTGCCATATGCCTTTTCTACACCTGATTAATATTTATGAAATGCTAGCTGAAATTATTTCCCAATTTTAAAACCATATAGAAACACACATTTCTACTATGTCAGTTACTTTCCTAGACTCAAAGAGCAGGAATGGGCAAACTTCTGTAAAGGCAGTTGGTAAATATTTTAGGTTTGGTGGGATGTATGGTGTCTGTTGCTCCTGCTCAACTCCAACTCTGCTACTGTAGAAGGAAAGCACAGACAATAGAAAAAGACAATATATACACCAATGGGTGTGTCCGTGTTCTAATAAAATTGAGTCCTGAAGAGGGAGTAGGTGGCCAGGTAGCCAGTCAGGTGAATTCATGTGAGATTTAGGCTGCAAACTACTCAAATTCATGGAGGAATGAGAGAACACAATGTGTCCCAGCAATCACAGAGGTTTGGGGTTTGCTGGCATATATGAATGGACAGAATTAGTGATGGGAGCTGGGGTTGCCTAAAACTCAGTGTATGCAATTCTTTATATTCTTCCATTTTTTTAAATTGTTAAGGCTAGATACAGGGCCTCAAAGGTGGAGGCAGCAATTATAGTTTCAGTTTTGTGTCAACTGCAGGATAGCCTGTCTACAGCATTTAGGGCTTTACTACAGGTGCATTCCCTTAAGGGCACTTACTGAACACAACTGTTTTCCTTGACGAATACCATCATATGCTTTTTCTTTCTATTGATCTTGGCCACTGTAGAAGGGAGGGACAGCCCCTGATTTACATTTGCAGAGACTGACTAGCTTTCAGACAAATGAAGTGACATGTTTAGGGCCCCCCTAATCAGCCCTGCTCCCAGCACACCCTTTATTTCTCTAGCCCCAACACTTTGCTATTGAGTCATGGCATAATCTTAATGTCTTATTTAATAATCTAACAAGACCTTTTCTGATAACTTTTTACTTTCAAAGGAACTAAAGTCATCTTCAAAAGAAGTAATAATAATAATAAAAGCATACTTTAAAGATATTACAGGTTCACTTCCAGACCACTGTAATAAAGTTGTTATCACATTAAAGTAAGTCATACATTTTTTTGGTATCCTAATGCATATACAAGTTATGTCTACACTATACTATATAGTCTATTAAGTATGCAACAGCATTGTGTCTAAAAACAGGATGTACATACTTAATTTAAAAATACTTTATTGATAAAAAATGCTAACAGTCATCTCAGCATTCGGTGAGTCCTAATCTTTTTGTTGGTGGAGAATCTTGCCTCCATGATGATGGACGCCAACTCTTCAGGGTGGTGGTTGCTGAAGGTTGGGGTGGCTGTGTCAATTTCTTAAAAGAAGCAACAAGGAAGTCTCCTGCATACATTGATTCTTCTTTTCATGAAACATTTCTCTGTAGCATGTGATGTGGCTATTTGATAGCATTTTATCCACAGGAGCATCTCTTTCAAAGTTGTAGTCAATCCTCTCAAATACTGTTGCTGCTTTATCAACTAAGTTTAGCAAATGTTCCAAATCCTTTGTTGTCATTTCAATAATCTTCATAGCATCTTCACCAGGAGTAGATTTCCTCTCAAGAAACCACTTTCTTTGTTCATCCATAAAAGTAACTTCTCATTCATTAGTATTCGATAATGAGAGTGCAGCAAGGCAGTCACATTTTCAGGCTCCGCTTCTAATTCTAGATCTCTTGCTATTTCTACCACATCTGCAGTTTCTACCACTGCTTCCTCTGAAGTCTTGAACTCCTCAAAGTCATCCATGAGGGTTGGAATCAACTTCTACCAAATTCCTGTTTTTATTGATATTTTTTACCTCCTCCCAGGAAATAGGAATGTTCTTAATGGCATCTAGAATGGTGAATCCTTTTCAGAAAGTTATCAATTTACTTTGCCTAGATCCCTTAGAGGAATCACTATTTATGGCGGCTATGGCCTTACAAAATGTGTTTCTTAAAGAATAAGAGTTGAAAGTCAAAATTGCTCTTTGATCCATGAGCTGCAGAATGGATATTCTGTTAGCAGGCATGAAAACAACATTATTCTACTTGTACATCTCCGTTAGAGCTCTTGGATGATCATGAGATGTATCAATGAGCAGTAGTATTTTGAAAAGAATCTTTTTTTGAACAGTATCTCTCCACAGTGGGCTTAAAATATTCATTAAGCCATGCTGTAAACAGATGTTCTATCGCCCAGGCTTTGCTGTTCCACTGACAGAGTACAGGAAGAGTAGATATAGCATAATTTTTGAGGGCCCTAGGATTTTCAAAATGGTGAATGAGCATTGGCTTCAACTGAAACTCACCAGCTGCATTAGCCCTTAGCAAGAGATTCAGCCTGTTCTTTGAAGCTTTGAAACAAAGCATTGACTTCTCCCCGCAAGCCGTGAAAGTCCTAAATGGCATCTTCTTTCAATATAAAACTATTCTGTCTACACTGAATATCTGTTGTTTAGTGTAGCCACCTTCATAAATGATCTTAGCTGGATCCTCTGGATAACTTGCTGCAGCTTCTGCACCAACACTTGCTGCTTCACCTTGCACTTTTATGTTACGGAGATGGCTTCTTTCCTTAAACTTCATGAACCAACCTCTACTATTAATATTTCAAACTTTTCTTTTGCAGCTCCCTCACCTCTCTCAGCCTTCATAGAATTGAGGAGTGTGAAGGCCTTGCTCTCAATAAGGCTTTTGTTGAGGGGAATGTTTGGGATGGTTTGATCTTCTATCCAGACCACTTAAAGTCTGTCCATATCAGCAATAAGGCTTTTGTGCTTTCTTATCATACATGTATTCACTAGAGTAGCACTTTTAATTTTTTTCAAGAGCTGTTCCTTTGTAGTCACAACTTGGCTAACTGGTGCAAGAGGCCTAGCTTTCAGCCTATCTCAGCTTAACTTAATCATTTCTAGCTTTTGATTTAAAAGATAGATGTGTGACTCTTCCTTTCACTTGAATACTTAGAGGTCATTGTGGGGTTATTCATTGGCCTAATTTAAATATTCTTTTGTCTCAGGGAATAGGGAAGCCAGAGGAGAGGAAGACAGAGTGGGAGCAGCTGTTTGGTGCAGCAGTTAGAATATACACAGCATTTTCCAATTAAGTTCACCATTGTATTTGCATGGGGTTACTGGCACGCCAAAACAATTTAAATAGTATCATCCACGATCACTGATCACAGATTACCATAACAGATATAATAATAAGAAGAAAATTTAAATTATTTTGACAATTACAAAAATGTGACACAGAGATGGGAAGTGAGCACACACTATGGTAAACATGTTCTCAATAGACTTGCTAGATGCAGAGTTGACACAACCTTCAAATTGTAAAAAAAAAAATGCAACATCTCCAAAGCACAATAAAGCAAAGTGCAATAAAATGAAGTATGCTTGTACTTGAATGCTTTTTAATTTCTCGCTTAGGTTTCCAAATCTCTTTATGGTAAGTCCACTTAGTAGCTATTCAGTCTTTCATCAGGATCCACCGCAGGGCAAATTGATTTTGTCGCATTCACTAATAGCTTGCTTTAGGTCATAAAATCTGAGGAGGATGTGACTACAGGAAGTGTCATATGAAAAATAATAAAATCTTGTTTCATAGCGGACACTGCTAGAATAATGAGCTTGAAAAAAACTTATTCATAAGATCTATGAAAAGTACAAATGAACAATGGAATAAATTAATAAGTGATTTCATTAAAATGTTCTGCTGTACATAATTAAGAGTTAGATTTAATAGGTTATTTTTAGTTTAAATTTCATGAGAAATAATATGCAGGACACCAGGAAATGTTGCTGTTTTGCTATAAAATGCTTTTCAATGTTAATATGGGTTCCAGGTATTCAAAATTGTCATTATTTTGTGCATAAGGAATTGTGGTTCTCACAGATAGTGTAACACTGTTTCCATATAGCAGAAGCATATTCTGGGCTGAAACCATGTTTTAGACTTATTTCTGATTGTTTGCCTGGTTTTTGTTTCAATTATCAAATCTCTTGTTAGAGGATGGTATCTGATCATTTTGCAATGTAGAATTCCTCAGGATTGATTGATAAATGTAGTGAGCTTGGTTTTTTCATATTAAAACCATGTTACGCAAATAATACTAAAAATATATTAAAATCTTTTTTTTTTTGACATTGCACACTATAACTTTTCAGTTGCTTATTAACCCTGAAAAGATCCCAGTGCTATGGGTACTAATGGTAGTGAATTTTGTTGAGTAAATTACCTTAGGATCAATTAACAAATTTTACAGCTAGGCTTTAACTCTATTTAGTAACGTTCATGCTTTATGTATTTCTTAATCATTAGAGAAAATATTATTTCCTCTGGGATATGTAAAGGAAATGGATTTCCTTTGGAGAAATGTTTTATTGTAAATATTTTAATATAAAAATAATTTTTAAAAAGGCATGATGTAATTAAATCATACAAAGTCTACAACCTATACTAAAACTGTCTCTGCAATTATAACATCCATAAATATTGATTTCTTGGACAAAAAATAAAATATGTGGGCTTTATTTACATTATACTTTACAGATTCATAAGGTACTACCAGAAGCCATCTCTTGAATGATTTCAGAGTTTAGCTACTTTTGGAATTTGGGAGAAGCAATCACAGAATTTGTCTACAATTTAATTAATTGAAGGTTTCATTTTACACAAGTCATTAATAGTCATGCTTTGGAAGAAATTTAACTTAATCTTTCAAAAGATAATTTTAAGGAATGGTACAGAGACCATATGGTATTTGTCACGAGTTGAACTGTATTCTGCCAAATGCACATGTTGAAATTCTAATCCTCAGGACCTCAGAATGTGACCTTATTGGATGATAGTGTCTTTACAGAAATAATCAAGTTAAAATGAGATTATTAAAGTGTGACCTAATCCAATGTAACTGGTGTTCTTATGAAAAGGGGAAATGTGGAGATAGACACACATAGAGCAAGAATGTCCCATTAACACGAAGCCAGCCATCTACAAGCCAAAGAGAGAAGCAGCCTAGACAGAATCTGCCCTCGCAGGCCTCAGAAGGAACTCTACCCATGCCTTCATTTTCAGGCCTCCAGAACTGTGAGGCAATACATCTGTGTTGTGTGAGTCACCTAGTTTGCAGTATTTTGTTATGGCCACCCTAACAAACTAATGTAGAATTAACCTTTTGCCAAGTGACCAATCAACATTTGCCCACAGTTAAGTTTTGGTGAACCCTACTTATATGCAGAGTTCTTTTATTACCAGAGTGCTCTTTCTGAGTCACGGTGACTTCTGGAATGACTGAACATTTTCCAGAAGGTCATATTAATATATACATCCAGAGAATCTGGCTTGTGTGACAATTTTTAGTTTCCCTGGAGCAGAGATGCAATATCAGTGTAAAGCAATATAATTAGGATCAGTTTGGGGACTAGGATATTACCCATTATTATTTTCTCATGAAAATTGTCTTAGCAAAAGTTTTTCTGATCTGTCTCCTTCTATGATCTGTGGAATCTTTTAAAGGAGGCACATATAATAAGAAGTAAGATGTGGAATAGAAATGATACTATCTTTGCACAACCTCCTCTAATACTGAACCACTGGGTTTAATATTCAAATTTGAATAATGTGTTTCTCGTTTGTTATAAAATTAAAAAAGGAAAGTCATTTTTTTATGCAACAAAAAATGATCCCTAAACTGTTCTCCATTTCTCTTATCTTCTCAGATAGAAACAGACATTGGATGGCAAACACCTTCCAGAGCATAAGATCTATGTTACTCAAAGGAAGCTGCTTAGTAGTTTCTAAAAACACATGCTAGAAGGACAGCACAGTTTTATGAAGATTACTTTACTGAACTGGCTATGGCTTACTGATACTATGCAGTTGCAATGCTTAAATAAACTTAGTCAAATAAAGCTTATAAAAATGCTCACTCCATAGAAATCACTGTTCTGAGTGATCTAAATGTCAGAAATATGGGTTTGTCATTGTTTTCCCCAGTATAGCCCTATTCAGATAAGCTATTCGAAATGACACAGTAGGGAATTTCACTGTTCCCTGTAATACTGACTGACCCATTGCCTAGAGTGGACCCTGGACTGACCCTGAGAAAAGTGTCTCCCCTCCCGGTCTCCAGAAATAATACAAAGTTAAGTTCACCTGACAGTAAAAGTAAGTTCTTAAAGTCCGAGGGCCTAATTTTTCATTTATTTTTTTATTTCTTAAGGTGCTGAGGATATAACTTTAACTCAGGAATACATAATAAAATGACTGCTCTTCTGCTTAGTAAAAACTGAAATGTTTAGCAGCAAGAAGGGGCCAGATGGAAAATGTTCAATCATTCATTATTTTGTTTATATCTTTGCTTTTAGAATCATTTTCTCACAGTATGCAATTGCCAGAGAAAAAGCCTTTTATTAGTTGTCAGTGAGTGGCATTTCTTCTTCACAAAAAATTTAAGACCGATTTTAGGTCTATTTGGACAAACAGAGAATGAAAATGTTGGGGACTAAGCAATACATACTTTGAAAACTCTGATAATGAGTAGACTTCAGAAAACTGGTTCTCTTTAACTCCTGTGTTTCAATTTCCTTTCACATCAAAGAGAAGTAGAATACTTGTCCCTACTCTGTAGATGTGTGGAGCTTTATCAGCCTGTTTCTGAAACTCTGAGCTTCTTAGAAGAAAGGTGTTGTATAAAGTATTATTTGTGTTTACCTAATTGCTTGCCTTTTTAAAATATGGGCATGAATACCTTAATGTTCTTTTCAGAAATGCATAAAAGAGCTTCAAGCTCATTTAGAAGTTTTTGAAAGGCACAGGAAGCTGCTTTTTTTCCTCTGTAGATTAAATGATAAAAGAAACATATAAGAAATCTTATCTCTCTAAATTTTCAGGCTGCATTTTCTTCATGAGATATGGATATTTCCTTCATGAGATATGTAGACTCAATCCAGAAAGGTGGAGGTTTGAGATATACTATTTTGATCTGATGTAATGTTTCAAATAATTTAATGAAGATTTGGTTTCAAATAAAACAGTAATATCTTAATACAATAGTGTCCAATTCTTAAACATTTTATATTAGAGATAAAAATATTCTATGGATTTACTTTCAATACAATTATGGCAATAGCATTAATTCTAGAGTCACTATAGAAAATATCAATTTATATTACTGACAATTCAATTTATACTCCTGATAATAAAACATGAAAATAGTCATACTTCATTATAATTTTTATTCCAAAAGCTACTGGGGTACTTGAAAAAATTAGTCATATCTCTGCTTACTAGTTATATACTCTAAAATATTCTTATTCATATACATGTACATATGAAAATATTAAATTAGCACTGCTTTTCCAACAAATGGATGGAAATCCTTTATAATTACAAAATATAGGTCTACTTTTTATATTCAAATATATATTTTAAAAAACAAGGCCGGGTGTGGTGGCTCACACCTCTAATCCTATCACTCTGGGAGGCCAAGGCGGGAGGCTCGTTTGAGCTCAGGAGTTTGAGACCAGCCTGAGCAAGAGTGAGACCCCTGTCTCTACTAAAAATTAGAAAGAAATTAGCTGGACAACTAAAAATATATAGAAAAAATTAGCTGGGCATGGTGGCACATGCCTGTAGTCCCAGCTACTCGGGAGGCTGAGGCAGAAGAATCGCTTGAGCCCAGGAGTTTGAGGTTGCTGTGAGCTAGGCTGATGCCACGGCACTCTAGCCCGGGCAATAGAGTGAGCCTTTGTCTCCAAAAAAACAAGACAAAACAAAACAAAAAAACAGGTTTCTTCATGACATTAGCCTAGAAACTCACTCAGAGAAGTAAAACTTGAAAGAAATTCAGGTCCTAATTCTTGTATTTCCTTAAATTTTCTGAAAGTACCTGATGGCACTGTGAGGAATCCCTCATTTTATATGAGTATAGTTTTAAGCAGAAGCATTGCATGAAATATTTATCATTATTATTGAAGACACTTATATGAAAAGAGTATGCATGTGGTGTGTGCTTTGGGGGGAGGGTACTGTCATATTCTTTCACAGGAAGTAAAATAGAAGCTATTTTGACACCACAGAGGTATGATTATGACTCCATGTGGGGTAAAAGCAGCAGGAGATGATTAATTCTTAAGGAAGGTTTGATTTCTATGAAAAAGTCTTTAGGAAAGAGAAAGTAAAACATGCACATTAGACTCAACAAATCAGGGAAAGCTAATGATTCTGAAGCAGTTAGTTTAGTATTTTTTTTCTCCAAATTGAAATAGCATGTCATTACTCAAGATTTTTCTGTTTCTGCAGGTTTGCAATTCAATGACAATGGGACAATTTAGTAGGAGGAATGCTGGGGCTAGGTACAATGTTTCTTTTGTGCAAAGTTGGCCCAGGAAAAATATGTGTTAATCCAAACATAAAATACTAGAAAATTAATTTCTTAAAAGAACTAAATATAGTTCATGGATCTTATGTTTATCTTATTCAAATGATAGTTGCTAGGAACCAGATCCTTACTACTATTTTTATGAAACCAAATTCATAGAATTTGGGAGATTTTCTGTAGATTCCATAAACTTCTCCCTCACAAAGTGAGACAAACAGTGGAATGGCTTACCTTCTTGCATGAGACTTCCTAGGTTCATAAGGTGAGGCTGAATTATTTCCCTAAAATGAACCTGATTAAGCCTGTCAAATTAATTAGCCCAAAAGGGTCATCTCATGGGTCCCATTGATTAATTTTTGTCTCTAAAACTGTTCTACTACATATAATGCTTTTGACATTTTGATTTAAGCTACCTAGGCATGTAGCGGTAGTAAGGAACCCTGGCCATGATTTCCATTATTTTACCATGAAAACTCTGTTAAAATAGCTATGCTTCTGAAGCTTAAGATATATTAATAGCATTTAAATATATAATATAATATATTTATAAATAAATTAAATATATATAAATATTTATATGATATAAATACATTAAATATAATATATTTAAATATATTAATAGCATTTAAAATATATTTAAATGCTCTTTAGAGCATTTAAAAAAAATCAAAGTGAAAGATGTATGCTATAGGCTGAATTGTATCCACTCGCCTTGCCCCCCCCCCCAAAATTTATATATATATATATATCTCCTAATCCTCAATGTGTTGGGATTTGGAGATGGTAATTAGATTCAGAAGAAGTCATGAGGGTGAGGCCTTCATGATAAAATTAGTGCTCCTATAAGAAGAGACACCAGAGATCTTGTTTATTCTCTGCCATAGGAAAAGCCATGAGAAGGTGGCCATCTGCCAGCCAGGAAAAGAAGCCCTCAGAGAACCAAACCATGCTACACCCTGATCTCAGACTTCTAGCCTTCAGAAGTTTGAGAAATAAATATAATGTCATGAAAGCCCAAGCAGACTAAGACAATGAATCATCACACATTTGTAAATTGTCCATCAGTGTTTATATTCATCTACACATTTACTCTCTCCAATGTGGTTTTGTCAACCTCTCCCAGCTGCTGTACCTTTGGAGATTTAAAAACCTTGATAACATTGAGATGCTATCCCTAATCACCTTCTTAGAAAGGAGTGTCTCTACTTAATGATTGACACTATTTAGTAAGTATTAATATTAATATATTCTTTTTTAAAGTCAAAGATATTGCACATCTTTTTTTTCTACCCCACTAGGCTTTTCTCTTCTGTTGTAGGCTTAAATATTTTAATCACCTAAACTTCTCAGTTCTTATGAGATGTACCTGAACACATAGGATTTTACTTCTATCAGTTACATATCTCTTACCTCAACATTTTCTCATGTCATAAAAATATCAGTATTTTCTTTGTTACTTCATTTATTTCTCTCATTAGAAGTCACTATGTACTGCATACCTTTATATATACAGAAATATTGAGGTAATTTGGCATGATACTTTTTTAAGCTCATTCCCTTTAGTGACACTAATGATGTTTTTCATATTTAATAAGCATTTATTGGAGCCTTACTGTGTAAAAAGTGCTGTGTTAAGCACTATGAAAGGATAGATAAATTGCTCCCAACCTAATGCCTTGTTGAAGAACAAAGAGCTGAAGAAAAGTCAGAATAATTTTATCCATGTCATTATATTTATCAAAAAATGCTATAGTGTTACAGGTAAGAAAAATAGTGTTCGTGTCAAAAGATAAAGGAAATATTATTAAGGAGTTGACATTTGAGGTAAATCTTGAAACAGGAGTTAGATTTTAAGAGTAGAATTTTAATGATTTTTTTAAAAATAGAAAACCAGAAATTCGTCAGAAATCTTTGGCCATTTAAATGATAAAATACAATGGCTTTTACCTCTAATGTGTTAGGATTTCAATACATTTTGCTTCAAAAAATTCCAGCTATATACTCATTACTACTCTTTGTAAGAAAAACTAGTATTCAGAATGGTGAGTAACTGCTGCTAAGTTAAAAATGAAAAGTTCAAAAGGCCTTATAGGAATTAAAACAAGAAAGAGCATCTATTACTTTGTAGAAAAGACTATTGAAAAATGGACTAGCAAGTCATAACAAGTATCTTTGTTCAGGCTGCTATAACAAATTATCATAAACTAAGTGGCTTATTAACAACAGAAATTTATTTCTCACAGTTCTGGAGGCTGGGAAGTCCAAGATTAAAGTAGCTTCTGTTTCTGGTGAGAGACTGCTTCCTCACAGACAGCTCTCTTCTCATTTTACCTCACCTGGTGAAAGGAATGAGGAGTCTCTCTTGGATCTAAGGGCACTAATGCCATTCCTGAGGGCTCTACCCTTCTGAACTAATCACTTCCCAAAGGCCCCACCTCCAAATACTATCCATACCATCACCTTTGGAGTAAGGATTTCAAAATAGATTTTTAGGGGGTCCGAAACATTTAGACTGTGGCAGCCAGGTACTACTGCCAGGGGAGGAAGATCCTGCCTCTCACTCACTCAAAACACAAGTGAGTTATTCCTAGAGAGGGTGCGTCAATAATAGAAATTGACCTTGCAAACCACAGAAGACTTCTTTTCACTTAGGACCATGAGAACTCAGCCACTTGAGTAGTAAGAGTGAGATCTCAGATTTTATTTCAAAACTAAAAATAATTTTTAAAAAGATGCTGGGCATTCAGATTGTTCTGACTGATCACACTCCTCATGATACAAACAGTTGAAGAAAAATAATTATTTACATCCCTAACAGAGGCAAGAGCATCAATCAGAACTCAGGATGTCTAGTTGTACAAACACAATCTAATCAAAGTCATTTATGTGTCTTCATATAACTGGAGAGCCCAGAGATACATCTGACTCTAAGCACAGCTGGCTTCATGAGTCCACATGGTGGTATGTGGACCCTGGATCTTTCCATCTTGCAGCTGACTAGAGGGTGGACTAGAGGGCTCCTGCTGACTGCACACATCTTACCAGCTTTAGCAACCCCAGCAAAAAAGAATGTTCCCTGATTGTTCCATACAAAAATGTGAAGGACTCTGACTGTGCCATCCATTCACAGTAACAGACAAGAGGAAATGTTCTGAATGGTCAGGCTTGGCTTAAAGGTCCATTCCTAAGGTTGGGGATCAGAGGCTGGTTTAATCTGTAGTCCCACCACTAGAAAAAGAAATTCAGTCGGTAGAAGAGTAGACTGGGTGGGCAGGAAGGAGTGATGGATAACGTTAAAAATTTTTTTAAAAGGCAAATATATCTCAACCTCTGCAGGCAAATTAAGTGGCCAAAACATCCTCTGAAATTGTATTACAATAATCATATCCCCAAATTCTGGGAGAAAAGGTGGCAATTAAAGGCTTTCATTGAAATTGGTGGGGAACCAGTTTCTGGTTTGAGACAAAAGCCATGTTCATCCTTTTCCTTTTCCTTTTCTTTTCTTTTCTTTCTTTTTTTTTTTTTTTACAGCTGCTCCATTTTCATCTTTGAAAGAGAGTGAATAGTTACTTGTTTGTTTAAGTGCCTAACATCTTTATTCTTCTAAAAATGACATTATTTCTTTTGGTTTATCAATATTATATCCATTAAAATATATATGGTTATTTTGATGAAGATAAGTTTTGTGAATTGTCATGGTTCATCTTGCCTCTCAAAATCTATTTTCATTCAGTTTATATAAACTTGTAGAAAAACAATTTAATCTTCATGTAGACATTTTGCAAACACTAGAATTGGTAAAAATGTGTAAGTTAAAAGATGAATTTCTCTCTTTTCAAATTTATTTGCCAAAAATATCTTTTTAATCAAATTTCTGCAAGGTTCTTAGATACATGCATGTTTTTTAGAACATAAAAATATAGCAAGGGTCATTCTTACATGCAATTAGGAATTATGTTCTTAAAGCAATTTGGGAATAATGTGTCAATAGTATATGCTTTCTCTCTCTTGCTCTCTAATTCTTGAAAGAGATATTAATACAGTGTAAGAACTACACAAACCACATCACATGGTGAAATGCAAAATTCATAATTAATGTCTTCGTGTAATGACAATGCAATATTTTATTTATACGATTCTGGAATATAGGTGTCTTCCTTGAGCATCCTGGAAGGGATAGTATTGCCAGAGTCCTGTAAGAATAATAATCAGCAATTGCACTTGGCAGTTTCTTCATCTGATCAATAAGGCATGATGAGGTTAAGTGACTTCTATCAGGAGACTTATGATTTATTCTTCGTGCATAACCTGACTATGAAACCAGTCTTTGGAGCCATTACATCAGCAGCCTTTTCCTTTTACTTTATAGAGAAAAGTCACATGGCCATTCAGTCGGATCCCTACTTCTTTTGAACCTGATTCTGTCTGTCTGACAATCAAAATAATTTGTATGAAATCAAAAGAAATAGAATTAAAAAGTAGGCATGGAAAGCCCTGTCACATATCCTAGCTGCTCTGCCCCATTTCTGACATTCTAACTTTCAAGAAGCATAGCCCATGTCAAATTGCTCGGTAATATTTACCTCTCATTTTTTCCGCCATATCAATAACTAGCTCTTGTCATCTTTAAAGTGCTTCTCAAACATTAAATAATCTCAGATTACACACTCTGTTCTTTGCATTTATCTTGACCAGCTGTCAGAGAAGGCAATTTATTCCCTCTCAATTTTATTCCTCTTGGCTCTGTGTGCCTTCTGCAGTCAATTTGAATGGAAAATGAAAGGTACAACTTAGTGTGTTTCATAGCAAGGGCAACACATAATTTTTTTAAAGCCGGATGACCTTCAGATTACTTTCAAATTGCTTATGGCTTTGCGGTTGGATACTCAGAATATATTTTCATCACCTTTGAGTCTCGCTTAATTCCTAAGTGGAAATTTTGAGGATGTGAAGATAAAAAAAAAAAAAAGAACAATGACAAACAGAACAGTATTAACTTTATCATTTTTGTGTATTTAAAACTTGTACCATAATTGTATTGACAGAATCATAAAGTGAACAAAAACTTGAAATTCATATTATGTCAGTTCAAAAAATATAAAAGGTCATATTTTAACTGAAAATTTGCATAACTTTATGAATTGATATAGCTTCTCTTTTTTTGATCAAAGAAAGGAAAAATATATAAAAATCTGTGTTCCTTCTTGAATTTTCTGCCTGTTAAAAATGTGACCAAGATTCAACTAATTTGTATCAAATCTCAGTAAAATTACTCTTTGAGATTCAAGATACCAAGCAAGTATGTGTGACGCTGTCTACAGAAAATGCTCTGTAATGTACAACTCACTGCAGTGAATCTGAGGTGCAAATGCAATTCTTCAGATGTTCTCCTCTTAATTGTGGTAGAAAGCCTTTCAGAGGTTAAAAAACTGAAGGTTAGTGGATAAAAAACATATCAACTTTCAGGTGGGCCACTCCTAAATGCTCATAATTCGTTTACTCTCCTGCAAATCGTTATTCCAAAGGTTTGATTCACTTGTAGCTCCACTTGGGTCTTAAATCTCATTTCAAAGCACTTCAATCATTCATCCATTCTAAGAACTACCATTAGGAGTGATGGCGCAAAAATCGATGAGAGGATATGATATGAATTTTTTCTCATTTTTCCTCCTTTGAGGACCACCTCAAGTACAGTCTGTGAAATCTTTTTTATAGGGTATTTTTTTCCATCTTGGTATCATCCCCACTAAATTGAGTTCATGAACTTGGTATCTGTTTTCCCATAGGTTTATTTCAGAAAAGAAAGGAGATTTGTTATCACTATTATTAATTTCTATCTAAAGTTATTTTGAAATATTAATTAATTTATTTACCATGGATGTTCTTTATCGACTTTTTTTTCCTTCTCCTAGTTGGGATAAACTTATCAACTTTTTAATCTTTTAAAAATAGAGGCCAAGATTGACCACTGTTATCTAAAAAATAATTGTACCAGTCCTGTTTGATGATTACTACCTACTAAAATGTACTCTTGAATGTATTTTGATTTTCTTTTTCCTGAGTCATCATAGAATTTTATGTTATTTGTCTTATTTTGTAAAGAGAAGGATAATACTATTTTATGATTAAAGAAACAAAAAGCATAGACCTTATTAACTAGGATACTTAATTTTTCATACAGTCTTTTTCTTTCCCCAATACCTAAAAATTGTGTTATGAATTGGATTTATACTATAAGTATCCTATGTACATATCTGTTTGAAGGGTTCAAACTTTATTTTTTTAGTTTAAAAAATTCAGTTATACCAATAATGTTTGTACTATAATGAAATCACTTAATCACTTTATTTGCTATAGATCATCTCTCTCTCAATTTTGCTAATGGGGCAAAACAGCTTCTACTTATATTAATAAATTATAGTATGTGCTCCTTTTTTCCTGTATTAAAAGAAATAAATTAATTGATGAAAAAGCACACTGAGGGAGTCATAGAATTCTTTTTTTTGGTTACCTGGAAATATCTTAGCCTAATGTACATGCTTATTAAATGGAAACAAATGCCCACATTTAAAGAAGAGTTAGACCTTAAACCTTTGTTTCTGGGTTTAATCCTGCCTTTCTAGCCTTTCCTTAGAGTAATAGGAGGAGTCATAGTCAGAGTCATAATCATAGTGTTAGTAGTGGAGATGGTGATAGTAGTAATGAAGATGGTGATGATGAAATACTGGTAATGTTGCAGTTTAGTAGTTGTTTTATTGCTATTTATTGAATAATTACCATGTATCAGGAAATGTGCCAGTTTGCATGAGTTATTTCTCTACCATCACAAATCTGCAAATTGAGCCTTCCCGGTCTTATTCATCAGATATAGATGCTTCTCACTCAGAGGTGTAGTGTAATAGTGACCTTCTGGCCATTCAGGTGATGCAGGGAAGAGTCAGGAGTTAATCCCAATCTCTTCTCTCTAAAGCTCATGGCATAACATTTTGCTTTACTGTTTCATGCAAAAACTAGACTTAACTGAAAGGAAGACTTCTGAAGGCAGAGTAAGAGACTGTCAGATGGAAAGGAGAACTTTAATTCCACTCTGAGGCCCTCAAGGAGCACAAAGAGTTGCCTTTCATTTTGGAAGACTAAAATCTTTCTATTATTATTCATTACATTCTAAGAGTCACTACAACTACTCTTTCTGGTTAGGCAAAACCAAGTTTATGAAAAATGTTAAGGAAATTTGAAAATTTAGATTTGCTTTTTCTATACAACACACAGAAATGTTGCAAATTTAAAATGAATAATAAAATTGAAACAATGTAATGATGTATTTTAGAATATGATCAATGAAAATTTTCTCTTTCTTGATATGTAATTCTTAAATTATTATAGACAATGCAGTCCATATTTAGTATATATGAAAATATTTTTTCTCTGCTTCTGGCAAAAATATGTGAATTAATAGAGACTTTTTTCTATTAAGTATTCAATTAATTACTTGACATCTGTGTAATTTGGGATTAAAAATGCTATGAAGTCGCTTTAATTTTCTGGTTGATCTTTAATCGTTCTTAAATGTAACATGAAATAATTTTTCAGATGATCTCTAAATTACCTCTAGATTTAACTTTCAATGAGTCAAGGGTGGTGATGATAATCAGATATGTCCGCTCTCTCTTGACGGGGACGTTAGCAATACAATGGCAGCAATTTCATAGGAGAAAAATGAAAGAGTTACAAATGTATTAAATGTTCATTCTGCATATAAAAATACCATTAAAAGGAAAAGGTAAACAATTCAAGGAGAAGATTGCAACATAAAGTTTAGATAAAGTCTTATTATCTTATGTGTGTGTGCGGATACAACTTTATAAACAACCAAAAAGAGGTTTATAGAAAAATGGAGGGAAAAAAAAACCTATAAGAAAAGAAATGCAAAGGAAAAATAAACATATAAAAAGCTCATCTCTAGTAGTCAAAACATTGCAAATAACATTCAAATTTCCTCTTATATGATTGCAAATATCTTAAACACTGGTAATACTTAGTATTGTCAATTATAAGGAAATAAGACTATTGGCATATACAATTTTCAAAAATATATTAACTTTCAAATGCATATATATATTCTCTAATGGCATAAAAGAGATTGTGTAATTTGTCCCCAAAATTTTATATTTAGGAATTTCTCCTGAAATAACAAATATTAATCTATATTGAGAAAATTTCTGCCATGTCCCAAAGTAGGAAGTTTTTTGACTAAATTATGCATAGTCATAAAATCACATACCATGTAGCCACTTACGTGATATTTTAAGAAATACATGATGACAAGAGAGCATGTTTATTATACATTGCCTAGTTAAAAAACATAAAGGACAGTGTGATGATGACTTGTCAAATAAATCATATTTATATATTTATATGTATGTCCAAAAGATTATGTGTGAATAGAACAAATTAACAGTAGTTATTTCTGGATGGTGAGATTAAAAATGATATTTACCTATTTATTCATTTATTTTGTTATTTTTGTATTTTTTGAAATTTCTCTGATGAGCATGTAAACTCTTAAAATCAGGAATAAAAAAGTTACTGGATATAATAAGATTTCCCAACATTATTCTTTTAGATGTTCTGTGCCCCCCCCCTGCAAAAAAAAAACCCAAACAACAATAACAACAAAAAACCAGGAATGACCTCAATAGAAGGGTCAATCATGCAGTTAAACCAAGATATCCAGAAGATGTTTCATCCATTTTAAGTATTTTATCACTGATTTTGATTCTCACCCAGAGGACTTGGGTGATGAGAAATGCTGATCATATGAGCATATGGGTTTCAGGGTGAAGGGTAAAAGCTGAGACAGACATAATGTGGCAATGGGCAGGGAGGGATTGTCCTGCCACTGAAGTGTTGTGCTCTAATATAGGAAATGGTATAAACATCTTATATAACACCCAGATAGTCTGTGTTTTTTGTCATCAATATTTGACACGAACTTCTAACTGTTATTTTCCTTTTCGAATGTTTGATTAGGAAATGCATCTACAACCACGACTGTGATAGACAGCAAAAATGGATCTGTGCCCAAATCCCCTGGAAAAGTGCTGAAGAGGACAGTCACAGAAGACATAGTGACGACATTCAGCTCCCCTGCAGCCTGGCTTCTGGTCATTGCTCTGATAATCACATGGTCAGCTGTTGCTGTCGTTATGTTTGATTTAGTGGATTACAAAAACTTTTCAGGTAAGATGCACAAAATTTGGCTTTTAGGTTAAAAGAAACAATGTTCTCCCCAGTTCTGGTTTTGTTTCTCTTCACACCATTTTAGTGTAAGAAATAAAATATGCCATGAATGTGCTTGAGGGTCACTGAAATCATTTTCCTTCTTCCTTTTTTCTATTTTCTTTCTTTGTTGTACTCATTGATTTCTAGTGCCTTTGATATTCTTAATTTAGAGCTGAACAAAGGCTAAATGTTGCAATTTCACAAAAATACTGATTAAAAAGCTTGGGTGGAGATTCAGTTGCCGGACTGGTACTTTGTCAAGCATTAATAAACAATAATATATAGACTTTACACTGGCAATATGAAACCAAACCAAACAAAAAACTTTTGGATGAATGGAAGATATTATAAAATATTTTAAAGTCTCTCTGTCATTTGGCCCCAACCTTCTTTTCCAGACATACTCTTTACTCCTCCCACCAAACCATCCTATTTTGAGTTTCTGAAAATAAAGGATGTTAAAAGGATTGTCCCATAATTAGTTGTTATGAAAGATTACATCTTGAGTGTTATGTGTCCTTATGGCTTTGGAGTAAATAGGACTAATACAAGTTAGAAAGTATAGATTTTCTTTATGGCCCATCCAGTCTTTGAGTACATTGTTCTTTTCTTTGTCCAAAGACATTTTGTATTTTTAAAATTATATTTATCTATTTCTGCATCTGGAACCCTCTATTAATGGTGAATTCCTTGAGAAAAGGAATCAGTCAGGTACTTAATAAACATTAATATCCATAAAAAAATCACTTTTTACCCCAAGCAAAACATTTCACTAGCCTTCTAATGTGCTCTTTCATATATACTGTTCCTTCCCCTATTTTCTTTCTCCAATAGGAGTAAAATCAGTAGGGACCAGTTACTATAAATACTATAAATGACATTCTGTATATTCAGGGATCCCCTATTTCTCATTATGGAATTTTACTCATTTAACAATTACTTATCTGGTATTTACTATATATGTCAGGAAATGCCTATGCCACAGATGTCAAAAGAAATACAATATAAATATGGTGAAATCATAGACTTCTGTTATTTGGCTTTGTTGGCATGGGAGTGTGGTTGAGGTGACTCTGCCAGCTGTATCGGTGGTAGCTAGACTAAAGTGGACATCGTCTAACTGGTAGAAGTCTCATGCTGTCAACCAAACCAAAAAGGCTATTCATTCAGAGCCATAAATGTCTGCTCTAAATAGGCAATAATTTTAGTATATAATGTAATGTAGGATCTTAAAAAATACAGTTGAAATGCCTATAATATAAAATATGACCTAGAATTCTAAGTGAAAAACACTTGGTTACATTACTCCAGATAATTTTATTTCCCTTGACACTACATTGACCACAGTATTTTGCTATTAGATGAAATGCCAGCAACACAGGCATTGTCCATAGCCCTTAGTTACGCTGGTCTAGTGGAAGCTCTACTGTGGATTATAAGTGTGCCTTCCATTTAAGTCGTCTAATCTGAAAACTTAAATATAAGTAGCTGCGCTGTGCATTTTCAAAAAAGAACAAACTTTTTCTCATGGTAATTTCTTTGGTACACTTATAAAATTATTAACCCTACAAATATTAGATTTACATTCAATTCTTAAAACATATCTATTTTAAAAATGAAAGAACTATAATTTATGATCATATCTGGTTCTAAAGTTTAAGTAAATTATTGCTTCAATAAGAGTTTCAAAATGTAAATGATACTCTTATGTTTTTGATGTTTCAAATTTTAACATCAAATTTGAATTGATACAATTCAAACTTTTGCTAAAGATTAATATTATTATCGTTATGAGTTTTTTTGTGGTACACAATAGTCTTTGAAACAAATAATTGCTACTGTTTAAAAAACAAGTCCAGAGGTAGAAGAAAGCATGATGGAAATGATTCTGAATGCCAGAGAGTGCAGCTGTTGTTGGGTCTTAAATTACTCTCTGGCACTTTAGAAAAGTAGGTAAATACTTTGAAGCCATTAAAAAATTGTTCATAGAGGAATGAAAATCTATCTTCATAAGCACATACTGTGCTGAATTGAGAAGAATGATTCTCCTCTGGGCAACCTTCACAATTCCTTATTTACAGAATTTGATCTGATTTACCAGTATATTATCTACTGTGGGGAATGTGCAGAATTGGCTTTTACGTGCTTCTTTCATAATATTTGGGTTCTCTCTACAGCTCTATAACCTATAAGCTAGCATGGCTAGAAATGTATTTCCTTGTCTGTGAAATGAGGGTAGCACCTTGCTTTCTATGCTGCAAAATCTGTGACTTTGATGTTTCTTATCAAATAAGACAAATTTGAGGGCACCAGATAAACAAACAGGAAGAGAGATTTCACCTGCCCTTCATTTCTTACTAACTATTAATAAAACATCCAAACAATAGTCAAATAATACTATGGTGTATTTGTCATGGTTTGATCAGAGTAGCCGAATCACTCTGCATGATATCGAATAGGGGATTTATTTATTACATGGCTTATGAATTCCTGGCAGCTGATTAAGCCATCTAAGTAAGGCTGTTGCAATGGATCTGGCACTGAGTTGAAGGTCAGCAGGGTGGAAATTGGGAAGGGCAGATGCACAGAATAGGGAAGACTAAGGGCAAACTGGAACTGACAGGGACAAACTAGAACCCTTATTTGTCTCTTACCACTTCAAATTACGATGATGTGGATGAGCTATAGGATCAGTTGGTGCCCTTCACCACGGAACTGCACACATACCTGGCCAGGATTTGGAGATGCTAAAGGAGCCAGCCAGATGGGAGCTAGAGAGATGTGCAGCTGTTGCCACCAATCTACACACATTAACAAGGGCAACCAGCATATCTGCAATCCAGCACATGACCTGCAAAAGCACCTGCCCCACACCAATCTTTAAAGAATAAACAGTGGCTTCACTATTACTTCCCTTTTGCCTTCTGAAGCTAGCATAAGTTTCTCTTGTGTCCAACTGTTACCTGGAAACATACATATAAGGGAATTCTGGGAACTGTAGTACCAACTTACTGATTTGACAGTGTACAAAGCCACCATATAGGACAACTAATAGAATTTATCATCCAAAACAGGATACTTGTGAGAATGAAATGGAGAGCAATTAAAGTTCACTTCAACACAAGAAGCACAAACCAAGACGTGTGATCACCCTATTATCTACCACGTTGCCTTTAGTTCTGTCCTGAAAGATGAATGCTTCCAGAAACCCCAAGGGGGGCAGAGTAATACTGCTGTCTTAGTAAATGGAGGCTAAGGGGTCAAAAGGGCTGCTGGAGGTCTTGTTTCAAAACTTTTGCAGATTCAGCCAAGTAGCCCTTCCAGAAAAGGGAGGGGTCCCCTGATAATTTATAACTCTTTCAGGACCAGAATTTGTGGGGTTTGGTCGAACTTCCTTACAACTTCTTTTGCTTTATTTATGAAGGGACAATTTTCTCTCTAAATGATAAGAAGTGCAAACAAATAGAATCTTAAATGAATACAAACTAAGGCTTTAGTAGATGTTAATGATTTCCTCCTAGGTCAGAACGTACAGGAATAAATAGTAGTAACTCTTAGCTTTTCTTGCCTAAGAACAAGGATCATAGTTGATTAGCATCTTCATCCATATGAGAAAAAAAATCATTATTTAGTTTCACCATTCTGTCTCAAAACACATTTGGTAATTTTTGCAAGTATTCTACAAAACATACTTTTTTCAAACCAATTTTGTGAGAATTAGATAAGATAATATATGTAAAACATACATGCCTGGCACATAGGAGGAAATTGTTAAATGTACTTGAATTTAAATCTTATTACTAGTAAGTAAAATCAGTAATCTGAGAAGAGAGCCAGAAAGGACATGATGGTAGGAAGCATCAATTTCTTATGAAAGTCTTGCAGCCATCTCCTGATGTGCCTTTTAAATAGATTTTCTAATGAGGTGTGCCATTTATCTACCGCTCTTGGAAATTAATTTCCCTGATATTTTTTTTCTTTTCTTGGCACTTAGCCCAGTTAAGCAGGTGCACTGTTTGTCAGGCTAGGAGTTTAGCAGAGTAAAATCATTTAGGGAAGGCCCAAAGTCAGTCAGAAAGTACAAATTTAATATTTAATTACATTATATATATGTATATATCTCTTTATATAGAGATGTGTGTATATGTATATATATGAATATGTTGTTACATTTTAGGAGACTTGAAAGATTGAGACACTAAATGCAACATTTTAAACACTGTCAGTTCTTATATGTACTAAGTTTTCAAGAATGGTTGACATTTTATGTGCTTCTTACTCTGATTCAAGTCTTATCTCAAATCCCATATTTTGTGATCAGTGTCCCAAGCCTATTTGGTCCTCTTGGTCACTACACTTAAAAGGATGCATTTTATTACCCAACTCCAGTCTGTTTGTGAGTGCTTTAAGGAAGCAAAGAGCTCTATAATTCAATGATTCCCAGACCCTAATAAAAGTTATTGATCCCCCATGAAAGGAGGAAACAGATAAAGAAAATGTATTCATTTTAAAGAAGAATTCTTAATTCTTAGATTATATGTTCCTACATTTTTAGTCTTAACATTCTCTTTTGAAATTATGGTAAAACCAGAGATTGTTTTTAAATGTAATTGTTTTACAAAATAAAAATTTGGCAATTCTATGTCAGAACTCCCAGTTTTTCATAGTGGTAGATTTCAGGGTCAAGATATCCAAAAGTCTGAAACTTAAACACCACTCATTTGAACCTTAGCAAATGAGATCTTATATTGAGATTTATAAATTTATCTATAAAATAAATACAATTATAAATTGTACCAGATGTGTTACTATTACAGTTTTTGAAAGACTGATCTTTATACATCCTTCAGTGCTATGCCTAAATTTACTGCCCTAGAGAATCCTTTCCTGAACCTCCAACGAAAATAAAGTCATTCTATCTTAATTCCTCATTATATAATTTACTGTTTACTCACAACAGTTATTACAAGTTGTATATATTTAATTGGGTGTGATATTTAAAACATAAAAAAAATTGATAAAATTCAACATTTATTAGGGCATACTTTCTCGTTTCTTATTTTTTCTATTTTCTCTTATTTTTAGTTATATTGAATACATAATCGTATATCTTTATAGGGTGGTTGTGCTTTTTTAATATCTCTCTTCTCCACTGATCTGTTAGGTTTGTAAGGAAATTGTTTCATTTACTTGATTTTTCTAGTGCCTAGAAGTGTTTAGCACAAAGCATGAACTCAATAAACATTTGAATGAATGTGGAGATGAAAGAATGAATAAATAAGTAAATGAATAAAGGAAGTAAATGAATACACTCCAAATGCACAATAATTAGCAAAGTATTACTTTATATAGTATTAGCTTACAATGATACCAATAGTGCTAAGATTTACATTTAAAGTATTTTTCAAAACTCTGTCTCCCTGATCATATTGTAAGCATCTCAAAGGTAAGGATTGTCTTATTCATGTTATTATTTCCCTTGCCCTGCTTACTGTCTGACACATATTGTTGTATAATATTTGTATGATCTAAACAGAAGGTATTTGCTAATCTGTTTGGCATACATAGCAGGCAAAGAAGCAAAAAGCAAGCAAAAACACAAGAAAGTAATAACCACCAAAGAACACCTGGGCTTCAAGACCAGAACCACGGTAGCTAAATGCAACCCCGAGGGACTAGAGTACTGGATTGGACTCCTGACTCCACCAATTAGCATCTTTGTAACATTAAGCAAAATACTTCTCCTATGCCTCAGTTTTATTCTCTGTAGGTAAGAGTAGTACCTGCTTCATATGGTTGCTGTGAGCATTGAATGAGTTAATATATATAAAATACTTGGAATTACTTAGTGGCACACAGTAATTGTTAGATAAATTGTGGCTAGTATTATTTTAATTTAATCTTCATGATCTTAAACATATTTCAATGCTTCAGAAAGATGAATAGGCATATTTCAAAAGATGAGTTGACTACATGAGTTCCAGTTTTTAAATATCATGTGAATATACATAAATTCTACCAATTACACAATAGAAATTCAGTGATTAAAATATTCTGTTTCATGTTGAGGGAGCATGGGAACCATTCAAATGGTTTATTAACTTATATAATGTTTGTAAGCACATAAGTCATGGCACTATATGCCACATTTTCATATGGTAAAAAGAATTTTAAAATTATTTCCTCAGCTAACATTGAGCATTAGAATAGCTAAAGAGAATAAATATATGATGTAGCTAAGAGTTTCCAAAACTAAACTTTGACTCCATAAAACAAATATTTATTAAATGATTAGGCAGAATATGATAATTGCTATATTATCTCTTCTCCACTGGTCTGCTAAATTTATAATATATTTATTCAAGTAAGTCATCCAATTGGAGTACTATGATATTTCAACTATTTTTATATTACCAGAAAATTAATTCTGTTGAATGTTAGCTTGGAAACAAATCTATAGAAATCTATAAACCTAGAGAAAACTAGTTTTTCCATTCCTTATTATATGCATAACATTCAAATGTTGTTTATATTTAACATGTGCTTTTTTTAAGAAGTGGAAAGCAAATTATTAATTATTTTTCAATTTATATAATGGCCTCAATTTTTATATATACTTATTAATAAAAGTATAATATGATTACCCAATTTCCATGTAGACACTTGACATGGGTAAAAGAAGCTCAAAGTTGTTTGTCATTTTGCACTGGACTATAAAGTGCCCATTATTTGACATGGGTCTAGCTTCAGTTAGCTGGAAATATTCCAGGTTTAAACATCTGCTGCACAATTTTGCTGGTAAAAAATTGGTTGATTGGGGTCATTTTGAGAAAGAGAGGTGAAGTGTACATCTATATGCATTCAGTAATATTCCTTTTGACACAAAAAGTAACAGTTGAACAAAAGCAAAGAGCAACTTAGAAACATTGTCATGAAACTATTATATATTGAAACAATCACAAAATTTTAACGAAGGATGCTTGTGTTTAATTTCATTAGGTTCTATACAAGTGCACATTTCTAAACTACTGAAGTAAGTTAATAGTAAAGATGAGTATGGAAAAATTTTAATTGAGAAAGTTTTAAAAAGCAGAGGGAAAATGCCCATGCCTCAGATATTGAAAGGCAAGGATTGGAGCCACAGTATGACTATTCAAATGTAGATTAGCAAAGTGACAGTCATTTCCTTCTGCAGTCAATAAAACAATTAGCTCACCAAAAGTGCTTTTAAATCAGGATCCTAGTTTTTCTTTGATTTAAAAGCATCTAAATATCCAACATCTGCAAGTATTTTATTTTTTTGCCAAAATTGCAAATCAAATGGGTTTTATCTTTTAGAATCCAATGTACTTCAGGAGTTTTGCATCCCACCCTTTATTTTCTTTTTTTCATGATTCTCACTCTCTTAGTCTGTTTGGGCTGCTATAACAAAATACCATAAATTGGATAGCTTATAAACAAAAGAAATGTATTTATCATGGTTCTGGAGGCTGGGAAGTCCAATATCAAGTCGCCAGTAGATTTAGTGTCTGGTGAGGACCTGCTTTTCAGCTTATAGACTTCCTGCTGTGTCCTCACATCTTGGAAGGGATGGCTGATCTCTCTTAGGACTCTTTTATAAGGACACTAATTCCATTCATGTTGGTTCTGCCCTCATGACTTAATCACCCCCAAAGGCCCCAAATCCAAATACCATAAACTCATGGTTAGGATTTTAACATACAATTTTTGGGGAGGACATAAATATTCAGATCAGAGAACTCACTAAAGGAGGGAGAAAGACTGGTTATTATAATCTATTAACAATATGAGTAGTACCCAGAAGTCTGAGGGAGGGCAGAGAGAGAGAGAGAGAGGAATAGAAAGAGAGAGAGAGAGAGAGAGAGAGAGAGAAGAAAGAGAGAAAGAGAGAAAAAAAAGAGAGGAGATGATGATGGGAGAGGCAGAGTGAGAGAGACTGAACAGGAAAAAAAGAACAGAAAAAATATATCTCAATTAAAGTTTTATAAAATGGATCTTCCCAGTGAGGTTAATATTAGTAATACCATGGGAATTTCATTAATCCAACTTTTTATTTTACTATGCTCTGAGGAATAGTTTGTAGAGGATAAAGAAAATGGACTCCAGGAAATGCCAACCTCTATATATGTTAAAAATCCTTGTTAAAAAATCTAATTGAATGGAAACCTATTTAGAGATACTTGGTTTTAAAGTTAAAAGTGCTTATGTAATTCAGTGCAGGTAATTGTACACAACTTAAGTGTCCTACTTTTAAAACATAACACCTATTTGTCAGTATGGCAATATGAAGGTATTTACTCATTTGTAAAAGAAGACATTAAATACATGAAAATAAGGTTTCATCATATTTTTCTCTTTACAAAGCATCTGAAAGATGCTCTATAAAAGCATTTCACAGATTACTTCACAACCTAATTACCTAGTCTGAAATTAAATGATCTAATATTTGTATTTCTTCCTAAATCATAAAGTGTTAATTAAATAATACAAAAAAATTTGTTTTAACCTACATATTCAATTCCAAATAAATTTTACCACATAGCTTGAATATCATGTTTTTGTCCATGTGAAGAACCTTGAAATAATATTATGTACTGTAAACAAAGTTATCCAATGCAAAGCATGTAGTTCAGCAGTTGAATTTAATTTACACTGTCCTCCACCTCATTTTAGTATTATTTTTACCATTTCTCCTCTCAAATCTCTATTAGTTAGCCAGGTCTTCTCCAATTAACCCTCTGGTGTAAATAAGTTTAAAGGGCCAGTGTAAGTGAATTTAAAAAGTATTTCAGAAAATAAGCCTCTCTTAAAATATTTCTTGGGTGGAACAGCTATATTTTTAAAGTGATTTTGGGACCATTAATCATCACTATTTTGGTTACAACAAAAGTGGCTTGTAAGATACCAAAATACCAAGTATTGCTTCTGGAACTGAAGCAATATTACAAAAATATAGCCATCTTTCCTGCATTTTTTCAAGAAAAATAATAAGAAAGCATGTAATTCCAGTAGTATGCTTTTACAAACTTCTACTGGCAGGATGTAAACTCATCATAGGGGTTAAATATAAAGGAATACAGGGTTGCATCAAACATTTCTTGAATCCTTGACTTCTTAAGATGTGTTACTTATTTCTCTAGTTTTGGCTTTATTTTGAATTTGAACTAAAGTACAGAATAAGAAAATAATGAGTTCATAAAAGGAAAAAAGATACATTTGACTCTAAGAGGTTGAAAGCCCCTTCATTGTGATGATGAAAATTAAAGATGGCAGTTTTGACATCATCGAATTCAACTGAGCATGCTCGAGACAACTGCTCTGACCTATGAGAAATTGTTTTTAAGTTACTTCATAGTGGACCTAAAAAGCTTTGAAGTACAATGTCTTGAGTAAACATCACTTTGAGGAAGACACTAAATTTCACAATAAATATAAAAGCACATATTTTTATTACTTTTTAAATATCTGTACTTAGCATTGTTGATGTTGGAAACTCCCAGGCCCAAAGACTCAGAGGGCCTTTAAATTTACTGTGAGTGTTTTTTGTTTCAAATGTGTTCTACTCAAAAATAAATTAAATTAGCATTCTACCTTATGTCCTTAGTAAATAACTGACTATTATAGATGAGGCCAAACCTTGAGCCTAAATTGTTTCAAATGCTTTCAACTGAATGCATTCACATTCTCGCTGCCATGTTTCTGAGTATCACAAACCTGTGAACTCAGCAGAGACAGTCATTGCTTTATATGTATACTGACATGTGATTTAGATTTTTAAAAATCTTTTGTTTTTAATCTGTTTTCCTTCTTCACATTTTAGAGGGTGGCATGGGAATGAGGAAACGCATCTGAAGTTCTGTTTGGCAATCATAAAGTTGTAGCTTAGAAATCTGTTTAGTCTCAAAGACAAAGACTAAGTAATTTCCCAGTAATTTAAGCAAACATTGTTGTGTAACTCAGGGGATATTAAATGATATACAATTTGTTAACAATTTTTCTTAACTTGATCAAAATTTACCCAACAGAAGAAAAAGTTTTCACTTATCTACAAAAAGAGAGAGAAACTAGTCACTTAAGTTAGAGTATCTGTAGGTCTAGAAAATTACCTCTGTATATTTTTAAACAACCTTCCTTACATATCAAAATTAGAACCACCTAGATAGCAATGGCAAGACTATGCTATTATATTACATTTAAGATAGGATATTGCACACAATCAGTGCTCAATTATTGTCATGAAAGAAGAATTGCTATTTTTTAGCCGCCTCATATTAAGTACTACTATGTACAAGGTACACACATTAACATAGACACAGTTTATTTGTTTATCTAATTTGGTTAGCACTTATGACATTGAAAAAAAATCCTTACTTCAGTTTAGTTTCTAATATTTGGATCTGAATATTTTGTGAGAGATCATGGGCAAGCATTAGTTGTTTCATGAGTCCTTATGAAAGCAGTGGTTGGATTTCATAGATCCTGCCAAAGTTGGCTGTGAGAACATAGTGACTAAGTCATCTCTGGGTAATATTTATAGCAGCCTACATTTATGGAGCACTGCCATATGTTTGAGTTAAATAATTATGAAAATTGAGCCGATAATTATCTAACATTCACTAGATCATTTGTTCTGCCTTAGGTGCTTTATACCAAAATGTTTCTGTACAATGAACTTAAGTGAGCACCAATAAGTGCCATGTGGTGCAGTCAGAGACTCATGGGCAGAGAGGGTCAAAAGATGCCTGGGACCCCTGTTCTCTTGCCATCCTATGGAGTGACCCAGACAGATGCAGGTGGGAAAATCTAGAGACCCCACGTCTTAGTTACTACTTCCTTTGAAAAGAAAAGCATGAAGGCAACATTATAGGGGAGGTAAATCATTTGGGTTTGGGTGCCATGCAGTCGGCGTTTAGATGCCAAGAACCTAAGGGAATACTGGAAACTGCAGTTTTGTAGCACTTGAGGACCCTGGGAGAAGTTGAGATCATTCACAGGCCTCCATTGAGGGCAAGGGAGGCATTTAGTCCTAGCTAGCAAACTCAAAATAGCCTGGGGGTCATTCAACAGTCTTGCTTATTTCTTCATACCGACATTTACTACTTAGCAGTCAGAGTACCATGTGATTTGTATGTATTATCTCATGTCATACTCATAAGAACTTTATGAGGTAAATATCATTATGCTTATTGTCATTTTACAGTTCAGCAAACTGAAGCAGAATGCTTTATCATCTTTTTCTCTATATAATATTGTTTGTCAGAACTGGGTATATTATAAAGAGTATGGAAAGACTGATTAAAAGGATAACAGGCATGAAGGGTCAAGGTCTAGGGTTACTATTGCAATAGTAACTTTGGGAAAGCAGAGGTGTCAATAAATTTTATAGACATGGTAAATGTTAATCTTCTCAATATCACACAGCTGTTAGGTGGGGGAAGTACCAGGTCTAGAGAAAGAAGAGTGAAGCATTTTCTTTGTTTACACAATTTAAGAGGCCTCCAAAAAAAACCTCAGTAATAAAATAAATAATATCTCAATGAAATATTTAAAACTTAAAAATTAATGCAAAAACATATGATGAGGAAAATATCAAAATTTTAAATTAAGACAGGAACAGGATCATTATTACTGTTTTCTCCTTTTGTCTCTGGATCCTGAACTTGAATGCTACCACTCTGAACTCAGAGTCCAAGCTTGTAAGCATTATTTGCTGATGTTTCTCAGGATATGAAAGATAAAGAAGAGTCAGATATCACTTACATAATGTAAGGCTGATGGTCAAAGATAATAATGAAAAAATGGCTTGATTCTTTAAGAGGAAAGCAGAAAAATAACTCATTTAATTTTCCTTGTATAGTCCCATTTATTAATAGAAACTTAAGTATGAGTATAGTTTGGCTTCAAACAGAGAGTGCAAATAAAAATCTTACTTAACTTTAAACTTTTCTTAGCCTTTCTTGCTTCTCTTGTGTTCTTTCACCAGTGCCAAGAATCCAATTACTGACTACAGGTAACCTAAAGCTGTTTTCTCTGCATTTAGTGGTGTATTTTTCTGTGAGAAATATAAGATACAATTAAGAGTGACTTGAATACTGAGAAATATTTCTTATCTCATATAACAGAAGCACTGATGGTAGGATGATTCTAACATAGATACTTTAATGCCTCAGCAATGTCATCACGGACTCAATGTTTGTCATTGATTGTGCCTTCCTCAATGAGTCAGCTATTGTCATGCTTACAAGATGACGACAGGAGCTTCAGGCTTTTATGTTCCCATTTGACAAAGCCCTAGTTCCTCCTTTTATGAGCAAGAAAATCCCTCCTAGAATCTCCCCAACCAAAATCTTACCCTAGAACTCATTGTGAATTTATGATTTTTTTTTTTTGATAGTACATAGCACATTAGTTAAATGTCTTGTTCTGGTGATCTCAGGATGGGTGCAAAATCTGGCTCCATTACTTACTAGCTTTGTAACCTTAGTCATCTTATTTAAATTCTCTGTGCCTCAGTTTTCTTATATTTAAAAAAGGGATAAAATTATATGTCTACTTCATTGGGTTATTGACAGGGAAAAGTGAGTTAATACGTGTAAAGGTCTTAGAATGGTGTCTACCTACTGTTATTTTTATGATGATTTTCACTGTCGTGTATATAATTTAACCTATAAAAACATGAGAAATAAGAAAGTACAATTACCTGAGTATCTCGGAAAAAAGAAGACATCCATAAAAGTTTTAGTTGCATTGTATTACATTTTTCCATTGATATGATTTGGATGTGATGTCTGAAAGAGAAAATAAGAATCAACTTCAGGCCTACTACCTTATCTAAAGTGTGTGTGTGTGTGTATGCGTGTGTGTGCCTTTAGGTTTTTAAAAAAGTTGTTCATGTGGCTGAAAATTAGAAGCTGGTCTAAAGCCAGCAACATCGACTTCATAAAAATAGCCTGATCTTACTATTGTAGAGCCAGGCAATATACGCATGTAGGCAAAGTACATACAGTACATTTAAGCATAAAGATAATTAAACTGGATCTATTTTGTTGGATTTTATTGTTAAGTTCTTCAGTTAACACTTAGAATGAAGAGGAATGGAGAAATAGTCTCAATCTATTCTGATCATAAAAATCCCATTTTCGATATTCTCCCATTAGATATAAAATATACCAGTACTAAAAATCATTTTAATGGTGCCAGTACAATCCAGTTCCTTACTTATGATTCTTTTAAAATCCTCACTTGCAATTATAAAATTCCATTTCATTTCCTTTCTTTAAGGTTTAATCTTACCATTCTGACTACTACTTCTTGCTCACATAAAACTCTCTGGAATGTAGTAAAATAGAATGCAGAGTGAAGATACATTATCAATGAACCATGAAGATTGCCTTCTCTGAGACCAGCATTTTACAGCTTGAGTGCTCCAAAAATCCCCTGGAATACAACATAAAATTAAAAATTTCTTTAGTAGTCCTCTCATATTATTTTCCCCCTCTCTGTGGTATCTTACCCATCAGCACAATCTCTGGAATATGCTTCCCATTTGAACAATGCCTAAAACAAAAACCCCACTATGATCCTAGTCCCTCTTCTAGTATTACCCAATCTCTGTCATTTGCAGAAAATATACTCACCCTCCATTTTTTTTCCATTTGGTTTTGAATGCACTCCACTGAAACTGATCTTTGAAGGTCATCAGTGACACCCCCATCATTAAATCCAAAGGTCCATTCTCAATCTTCATCTTATTTGACCTATCAGCGGCATTTGCCATTTGGTCACACTGTCCTCCTTGAACAACGTATTTGCTTGATACCTGGTGCACTATACCACCTTGGTTCTCTTTCTCTCTCTCTCTCTCTGACTCTCATTCTCTCTTTCTCATATCTCTTTATCAGAATCAATTGCTGGTTCCTGCCCATCTCCTTGATTTATCTGTATCTCCCTATATGCTAAATGACAAAGTCTTCCTGGGTTCACTCTCTTGGTGATCTCATTCTCATCATGGATTTAAATACCTTCTATCCTCTGCTGGACTCTCAAATTTCTATCTTCAGGTAGAACTTCTCTTTTGTAGATCATAATGAGTTATATAAATGTCTACGTCTCCATGTAGGTATCTAATAGGCAACTCCAGTTTGAAAAGTCTAAAACTTGACTGCTTTTCTACTCTCCCCTACAACAAAAATCCTGTTTCTCTATAGTCCTCCCCCATCCCAGTAAATAGAATTTCCATCCTTCCACTTTCTCACATCACAAATCTTGAAGTTATCCTGATTTCTCTCTTTCTCTCATATCTAATAGTTGCACTGGAACCATATTCTATTAATTCTACCTTTGAAATACATTTAGAATCTGACCACATCTCACCACACACACTGTTACTACCCTGGTAAAAATCACCATTATCTTTCTCCTGGATTATTTCAGTTGGCTCCTTACTCATCTCCTTGTTTCCAATCCAGCATTCTTTCAATCCTCAACACAGAAAAAGAAGTTTCATAAGTTATATCACTTCATTCCTGCTCAAAATTTTCAATGACTTTCTATCTCAATTAGAGTAAAAGCCTAATTTTGAAGGGCTTGACCTTTAGATAAGATAATACATTGGTATAATTCTCATCTCTTAAATATATCAAAGGGAGAAGAATCTCTGAAAAGCTAAAATAGTTTTTAAAATTAAGGAAAACATAGCTCCAAAATTTAATTACAGATTGAGAAAAAGCAGGTGTAATGTACACTGTGTTTCTAGGTAGATCATCTCTTCAATTAGATCTTAAAGGCTACTCTTGCCTCTTCAGAGCAATTTTCATATAATTAGAACGACAACATTTTGGAAGTTCCTAATCTATTTGTTTGATTTTATATTACTTAATCTCTCACTTTACAAACATTTTATATCTCCTAGGACATAAATAAATAAAGATTTATAGATTTCAGTTTTCCTAATTCTGTCCATCGAAGTTTACTAGATGTCCAATTTTTTTTCAGGTATTTAAATGTTTAACAGGAATAAATCCAATTTAATCTAGCTTGAACTTGATATGATGACTACCTTGACAATTCCAGATTCTTCCTGAGGTATCACAAATTATAATAAATGGACTTATCAGTCTTAATTTAGCCACAGCTACTTTAGTCAACTTAGATACATTGTTTGAAAATTTATAGAGCCATCTTCTCCATGATGCTAGGCAGTATAATATAGGTCAAAAATTATTTCTTTCATTCCTGAACATCCATAACTTAGGATTTATTTGCAATTTGGACAACATAAATATGCACTATTTAAACTCATTCCTAATTTTTCCCTGTGCTGAACTCTTATTTAGATTATGAACTTCCCAAAGGCAATTTATTTCTTGGTGACCTCATAATGTTTGGTACCAGAAGTACCCAGTAACTTTTATTTTTAATTGAATGCACGTACATATTATGGCAAGATATAGTTTCTGTTTCTGAGCAAAAAATTATAGACAAGGGATATTTAAATTGTTAAAATTGACACATTCGTTGTGTCAAAAGAACAAATCAGGAAAAACAGCTTTTCTTAGGTTCTTTGGAAATGATTGCAAAATTTTTCTTTTGTTTTTGATTACTTCTAGCAAGCTCTATTGCCAAGATTGGCTCAGATCCTCTAAAACTCATACATGATGCTGTGGAGGAAACCACGGACTGGATCTATGGATTCTTTTCTTTGTTGTCTGATATCATCTCATCTGAAGGTGACGAAGAAGATGATGATGGGGATGAGGACACTGATAAAGGTATAAAGAGCATAGAGACATATCTAATTCCTAGGACCAACATTAGACATGTATTACAATTGCTGGCCTAGGTTTAAGCCCAAATGAGCACTTGGATTAAACTAAACCAAAATGAATACATTTCTGAGGGGTAAAATGATATCAGCAAGCTGCCAAACATATTAAATTGGTCTCTATTTGTTTTCCATCTTATAGCTTGTCCGCCATTATGGCAAAGAAGTCAAAATTAAATTCTCATATTAGAGTAGTATTATAGTAGAGAAAGTCTTACAATGCAATACTGTAAACTCATAGCAGAAAATTATACTCATAACAGAAATAATACTAGCTATTTTTAAAGTTTATCTCTAGGAAAACTGAAATTAAAGCAGTACAACTAAAAATACATATAAGTGTTTATACACATAAGTTATATTCATAGTCAAATAGCAGAAGGCAATCTTAAAAAGCATGATCAAAGAGTAAATTTACTGAACCAAATAGTGGTAGGTATAGAATGAAGGGATACATTCTAAATGTCACACCAATTATGTAACCTATGTGCTCTCTCATATAATAATGAATAAAAGGAAATAGACAAGCCAAACCACACAAAAACTGCCATTGAATGGGTGTGAAAAGCACAAAACATTGTGATTCTGTCTTTCAGATAACATTATTTTAGGACCAGTATTAGTCATCAGAAATCAAGTATTCAGCCTTGAGTACCAGGAAAGATTCAGTATTAGAGCCCCTTCTATAACTTTGTCTGAAGTTATATTTTTTTTGTCCCCACTGAGAGGTCAAGATGAACAATAGAGAGCTGAAATTAACATGATACATAACCTGTAATGTATAATTTGGATCACTGCCACAATTTTATTGAACTCATAAAAATGAAACTATCTCAAATGAAAGTACATACAAAGTTTATATTTAAAAACTGGAATTTAGGAAGCAAAGTAATAAAAAGACTTTAATTGTCAAAACTACTAGATTTTTTTAAAATAAAATAAACAAAAGAAAATGGGAAAATAGTGAAGATGCTAAAACGTTTTTCTAATATACTGTTTTTGTCTTGGTTTAGGAGAAATAGAGGACCCTCCCTTTAAAAAAAAAGGTAAGTTGTTTCCACTTTTGAAAAAAATTTCTTTTCTCTTATGGTAAAGTTGATTATCAGTTTAACTCAAATATCTTTTAGTTGAGTTCTATGGATTTATTTTTAATATAGAGGTTTTATTTAATGATTATATTAAGATGCATAGTCAGTAAAAAAAAATACTTAATTTTTCCAGTGAAGCTGATCTCGCTATTTTTCAGTTGATTATTTTTGGATGCTTTCTTCAGTAGAGTGGTGTGAATCCATCCATACACAGACCAATGTGAGTTGGAATTTCAGGAATGAGGGGAGAATTTTGTAGCCATTGATCTTTATTCTCATACCATAGACAAATTTACTGATTTCAAATTTTTAGTCTTATTATTTTATTGTCAGTATATTTTGCATATTAGGCAATGACCATGGGACAGGATAGCTGAGATGGCAAGAAGCATAGCAATCTTGGAGGAAAGGGCATATCTAGTCAGTGTGAATTATGTGTCATTCCCAAGGAGTGGAGTCACCTGGGTATGCTTGAATGTGGTGTAGAGGGGTTCCTTACAGGAAGTTAGAATTTGTAGCTTATGCAACAACAAAAGAGTTAAACCAGTGAAACCCAACTTAAAATTTTTGTTTAGAGGCATACAGAAGTGAATCTGTTTTTGATAAAAGTTTTCTGAGTAGATAGGAAGGGTTTCTTGACTCATGAATTCAGGATGAGGACACAAGAACTCAAGACAGACTTCAGCCATGATCTTCAGGTTTAGAGATTTAGATTAGAATCTAGAAACAACATTAGAAACATCTAGACATCAGAAACAGGGTCTTTTTATGATCTTCAACGGATGGTGACTAGAACATAGTTAAACTTTAAATGAACTGCTAGTAATTATCTGGAAATAACAGCTTATGCACAAGTGCTTTTTTAAAAATTGGAAATGGAATAGGGAAAAGCAGATAATACTGTTTTCTCATTTATATTTATAAATTGAATTTCACAGAATATCATAAGGTCATATTCTCCATAAATTGATATCTACTATTTAATAAAAAACCTCTTCTTTCCTTTTGATTTAAATTTTCCTTTAAAATGATTTTAAAATTAACTTTGATGTAATGAGTAGAATAAATTGCAAATTCACACAAAGCTATTTAATTACTGATTCTTAAATGACTGCCTTGATTCACCAAATCAAATTTTCAGCAGAAAAACTATTAAATAGTTGTTTAGGATATTTATTAAAAATGTCGGAAATGCTCATTAGTCAAAACAGTCTAAGGGATATATGTGCTTAAATACATGTACACTAATGACCTGAAGGATTCCATACTCGAAACTGAGAGAACTGACTTAATATCACCTGAATGTATTTTCTTAATAGTATTATTACAAATTTACATGAAAAAATGGACATTTAAGTAAACATCTTATGCACCCTACTTTGGGTACAGAGCCTATGTAATAATAAACATCAGTTGAAAGTGGACTAAAAGAGATATATTTCATTGTAACTATTTTTTTTTATGTATAAGCTTTTCTTTTGTAGAGACATAGAGGCAAAGAGATCTTTACAATAGTATGTATCCTGTTATAAAATATTTCTAATGCATTATGCATCTAAAAGTATGCTTTTGACATTATTAGGAAAGAAATTCTATGAGCTTATTCTTATCTCATCATGGGTTATTTTACCCATATATATATATATATATATATATATTTTTTTTTTTTTTTTTTGAGGCAGAGTCTCACTCTGTTGCCTGGGCTAGAGTGCCGTGGCATCAGCCTAGCTCACAGCAACCTCAAACTCCTGGGCTCAAGCAGTCCTACTGCCTCAGCCTCCTGAGTAGCTGGGACTACAGGCATGTGCCACCATGCCCAGCTTACCCATTTTTATATTTAAATTTTCATGTAAGAAGTAATTTTTTGGGTAATCCTGAATGATAATCTCTTAAAACATTTGATTTTCATCCATCTAAATGACTCTTCAGTAATATTCTTTCTAATTCATATATATTCAATAATATTTAGCCATTTTACACTATTGATATTTAAATTCTAAATTACCAGGCTGTGGCATTTTTTATTCAATTGCCCTGTGTCAACCTATTTTATTTAAATGCATTTAAAATGTTAATTTTATTTGTCCAGTTATTGCTATTCTTACCAAAATAAAAATTCAACCAGCCTGTTATTTATGGGTGAAGTTTGGCAATTCTAATTTGATGTGGAATAATGGTCCTGTCAACTAATCTCAGGGTTGCAGAATTGATTATTAAACATATTATTAATATGGATGATATTTTAAAATCTGCTATTCTGTGGCTTATGTTGTTATATATAAATATAGCTTTAGGGTATTACATGTAGTACTTAGTGTCTTTATATTCGTCATGCATATTTATTTTTTCAACTTGTCAAAATTTTAAAATATTAAGTTCTATTACCAAACACTTCAACATGAAGTTCCAAGACACAGAACCATTGGAAAATCAAGTATTGTTATTATGTAATTATTTAAAATTATAACTATGAAAACAAAATACTATGGTAAACCACATATCCTGGAAAAATTATTCATTGTGTATAGGGGGTGTATTTTGTATATCTGGAACTGTCTTGTTGAGCAGTGTTTTACACACCAGGGCACACACCATGGATATGTTAACACCTCACTTTATAAGGGGTACACACATACAAATAGCATTAAAGGAATCAAATGCCATTTGAACGCTTTCCTAAAATTGGTCTGCCTGAGAGCATCCCCAAGTTTTTAATTGTACTACTTCCACTTCAAAAGATAAGGATATATCCTTCGCATATCTTTAAATTGCTAGAATGCCAACCAAAAAGACGCTTAACTTGTGGGCCTTCCAGCCCTATCTAATACATATCTAATACATACATCTGCTAAGTGAGATGCACAGTGTTCATACATGGTGGTCTATGTTATGATAAGATGTTCTAAAGTCAGAGATATGGTAGAATGGAGTGATGGGAGCAGTGACAAGTTTCATTTAATGATTTTGTTTCTTATTTAGCTGAATAATGTGAGAGACTGCATTATTAAAAATGGCTTTTACAAATTTGAATGCAACAATTCTTTTCAGTTATTCTCAATATTTGTTCCTATGAAGTGTCATTGTCTTGGAAAAAACACACTTTGAAACACCCAACGCAGTGTAGATTAGTGATTCTTTTAAATACTTTCTGAGAAAACTAAAATTTTAAAGATGCATTGAATAAATCCAGGCATGCCACATTTCTATGATTCCTTTCAAGTTAATTCTGTATTGTTCAAAAAAGAACTTAAAACCTACCTTATAAAACTATATTATGAAAATTTTAATCTAATTATAGTCAAACTTCATCTTTTTCATCTAATATAAAATCTTTAGTATTTTCTACCTAGTATTGACAAAATTAAATTATATACTATTTGTGGAACCAATTAACTATATGTGTATATACATATGTGAATGTGTCCATGTATATAATATAGTATATATCATGTATACATTATTTATATTATATGTATTCTCTACCTTCTATTAAAAATAAAACTATATGCTAACTATCGGATGAATGTATGTACATATATAGCATATATTATCTTTTGCTTAATACATTATAAAATTTAACATTAATAACTAACAAAGTTATTTTAGTTATTTCTTTTATTGTTGAAACATTTAACTATGCACAAAAGTAAAACATCAGAGTTTTATATTCCCTGTATACATATGTTGCAGTATTACCAAATGCATTTATCATACCTCCAGTTTCATAAACAACTTCAAATTTTATCTATACATACCATGATATTAGTATAAATAAAACTATTATAGAATATTAGTTTTCTTCTTTTTATAAGTCATTATTAAAATAAATTTATTATATTAAATCCACATTACAGTATTTTGGTCTCTCAATCTACTTTTAATAACACATCTTCTAAATGTGTGGCAAAATTTATTGCTTTCTTCACAATTTTCTCAAAATATAATTTAAAACTTTTTTAATTGAAAAACAAAATGATAGTTTTTTGACAGAAAGTTTGATTTGGGTAAGAAGTTTGAAAACAAAAGGTGGTTTTAATTCTTACTTAACATAGGAAAAAATTTTCATAAATTAAGTGAGCAGCAGCTCTAAGGTTTAGATTAAATATATTCAAAAGGAGAAATACATTTAAAAATACATAAGACAATATTATTTTATCCAAAATTATTATAATTCACAATATTTTTATTTTTCTCAATCGTTTCTGAATATGTTGTTAATTCAAGGTACCACTATGTAAGAGGAGTAGCTCTATCTAACAGTTATTTAGAAAGTCTGACAAGACCTCTTTACTTCCCCAAAATTCTGGAAGTGAATGACTCTGAGGACAGAGTAACAAATCTTTTGCAAACCATGTGTTTTTCAAGTATTTGTTTCCAATAAAATTGAAGATGACGTTAATCAGTTACTCAGCTGAGAGATCATAGAAAATACATTTCTTATTGGTTCTTTATGTTATTTTGACATTACTTGGAAGGAGACCAAAAAATTGAATAACATTGCCATAATAAAGTGTGTGTGTGTGTGCACGCATGTGCGTGTAGATGTTTGAAGGGCTCTCAACATTTGTATCGCTAAAAGTAAAAAATAGGGCTAGTTTTATTGATGAATTCTGTCTTATTTTAGCTGTAAATAACATTTATCCACTGAACTATTTTTAAGGCTCCATTAATCTCATAAAGAGATGATGTTCTAAAAAAATTTACTTTTCAGGTTTAATAATTATTTATGAAGATTTGTGATATCTTAACCTTTGGATTGTTACATTCTTATAAAGGTTAATATATTATATGGTTTGAAATCACAGAATATAAAGAAAAATTTTAAAATTTCAATATGTACACATTATTTTCTCTAGAGAATCATAATGGTATAACAAGAAAAAAATTGTTTTCCAAGCATAAAAATATCTTGCTCTTGAATAAAATTTTGTGAGAGGTGAAATGAAAATATGAATTTAAAGAAAAAAAGGAAAGACAAAGAATTCACAAATGTTGAGAAAGAGCTTGTTGGGTGGGGCGCAGTGGCTCACTCCTGTAATTTTAGCACTTTAGGAGGCCAAGGCAGGAGGATCGCTTGAGCCCAGGAGTTGGAGACCAGCCTGAGAAAGAGCGAGACTCTGTCTCTGTCTCTACTACAAATAGAAAAATTAACTGGTGTGGTGTTGCATGCCTGTAGTCCCAGCTACTCACTCTGGAGGCTGAGGCAAGAGAATTGCTTGAGACCAGGAGTTTGAGGTTGCGGTGAGCTATGATTACGCCACTGCACTCTAGCCCAGGCAACTGAAATGAGACTCTGTTTCAAACAAAGAAAGAAAGAAAGAAAGAAAGAGATTTTTGATGTGTATTTTAAATTGATAATGAGGTCTCAAAATATTATACCGTGTTTCTCTGAAAATAAAACCTACTCATAAAATAAGCGCTAGCAGGATTTCTAAGCATTTGCACAATATAAGCCCTACCCTGAAAATAAGACCTAGTGATGGGTGTGGCTACACAGAGTATCTGCATAACCCATGCATTTCCTCGGAGAGCAGTAAAGAAGATGAGCAGCCCTTCTCATCTGTCCCATGAGAGCTCTATTGCTCAACATGAGAGATTGGGGGCAATGGTTCTAAAGGAAATAGAGTTGCAAGAAATTCAGGCTGGAATTGGGGGTTTGGAGAGTTATGATGATGTTCCAGAAGAAGATGACTTAACTGTATTTGCATAAATGTAGATTGTTGTACCATACTTAAAAAAAATAACACATCCCCTGAAAATAAGCCCTAGGGTGTCTTCTTGAGGAAAAAATATAACACCCTGTCTTATTTTCGAGGAAACACAGTAGTACTTAGAGTCCATCAACCCAACTTTTTAAAAGAGATGTAGAAATTTTATTTTTAAATGTCAACATTTGAAATAATCTATAAATTATTTGCAGCCTTTTAACTGATGATGAAAATTTATTAATAAAATAATAAATGACTGTAATGGAACTTTTGCATATTAGTGATAATATCAGGATCGATGTAACTGGGTATTCACGGCAAAAGTAATTGCAAAGGTGTAAAAGATCACCTTATCTAGTAAAATGTACTGAAAAGACCAGGTTGCAGAGTTTGATAAATAAATGAGTAAATGAAATAGTATAGTTGGGACATTGTATATTTGATAATGATGAGTCTTTATATGAGGTTATCTACATAAATTGAACTGAAAGTATATGAAAATATAAATAATCGATATTATAAATTAATATACTCTATTTTTTAGATAAATTAATTTTAATTCTCTTAATTATTCACAAAGACCCCAAGTCAAAGTTAAAACCAGGCTCAGTACTATAGATACACATATACATACTCTCTCTCTCTGAGTGAAAGAGAAAGGGGGGAGAGAGAGAGAGAGAGAAAGAGAGAGAGAGAGAGAGAGAGAATCCAGTATTCTTAAAGCAAAGTTAAAAATATGTATTTATTCAGCATAGGTATCTTAGTATTTTTCTATATATTTTTAAAAAAAATAAAGTACTGGTTTATTGCAAATCTGATTTGATTTTTGTTTCTTATTTTGGTATTAATATTTATGTGACACTGACTTCACAGATTAGGTAAACATTCACAGAAAGTATAATTCTGTACCAGGTATATAGCTTTTAAATTTTTTGTACTAATACTCCTAAGTGCAATATGATGGATATACCTATCTCCTTTTTACAGTTTATTCTGACTTAAAGCTCCATCTATAATATATCTGTATATACAAATAATCATTGCAGCATTTATGTCCTTTGGCATATGTAATTTTAGAAGACAATAATAGGCTCCTAACAAGAAATTATGTTTTATAATGTCTTTTCCTGACATCTAGCTTTAAAGTTAAGAAAGAATAATTGTAGTCATTCAAAGATATGCATGTTCAGTTATTTGGACAGGAAAAACTAGTCTTCAATTTTAGGGGTATGGTGATCTTATGGATTATAGATTTATATCTTGCCTTAGAGGAAACTACCAGAAGCTCTTCCACATTATATTTAATTTCCTTGCCTCCTAACTACTTGCTTTTAGAAATAAGAAACTATCCTTAAAGGTGAGCAGGACACAAATATGAATGCTGATATTCTATGAGATTGTACTTGGTGCATGTCAACGGCAGAGGAAGAGACTCCTCTACTTAGAGCAAAAACAAATTACATTTCCCCAATGGTTGTGTGTTTAAATTGCCTTAAAACTCTGCAGGTCGAAAATAGCAGCCCAGTAAATTTAAACTTAGTTCTTTCATTGTGTATTTTTCTTACTTTATTAAAATCCACAATAGCTCTTGCAGTCAGAGTGAATGAGGAAGAGCCAGGAAATTTAAGCATCATAAATATTCAAGACTTTAGGATGAGACCATTCAAAAGGTTGTATCACGTCATCGGGAGTAAGATAGATGGACACATTTGTGTGCCAGAGCTTTCATTGCATTCATCTTTGCTGTCAGCTTCAGTGGTTTACACCAGGCTGCACAGCAAGTGTCTGAAAATAAGGGGCATGAAAAAAGGAGGGAAAATAGAAAGGTGACTAAACTTGTTAAAATTCATAGCCTCAGAATATTGGTTATTAGGTAGGCCCTAGTAACACTGTTAAGTAGATACATTTATCTTTGGATCTTTCCTCTAAACAAGTCTAGATCAAAACTCATCTCCATAACTGCACCATTGCATACTGTCCTCAGGCTGCACGAGGAACTTGCTGCTTTACCTTCTGCAGATCTTTCCCAAGATCTGTGATGATAAGGGAGCATAGCCCAGAGAGAATAGATGGCGAGCATGGAGGTGGCCTCAGAAAGAAAAAGGGTGAAGAGGGTGAGGTAGGAGATCCTGTGAATCATGCAATCACTTCTCCAGGTAGTTGCTAAGATAGTGAGCTCTGGGCCCACTGAGTCAGGCAACTTTAGTACCTCATGCTACTAAAAGAGCTACTAGGATGACACAAAAAATAATGGGTAAAGCCAGAGCCTAAATTAACAGGCCAAAGAAAGCAAGAGATCTGATTTTGCTGCCAACATCAGAGGGAATTAAAAGGCTCTCTGAGACAACTCAAGTCAGGCTCAACCATTTTATGTAGTTCTTCTTGGAGCAAGAATCATCTCAGTGTTGTTACATTCCTATCTGCACCTAAGATTGGATAAATGGTAGAGAAGGGTGTGAGTAGGAAGCTGTTAGGTCTAATGTATTTCAGATGCTTCTACCTGCAGTTCTGAATGTTCCCTGTTTCAAAATCATGAGAAATCAATGTGTTAGTTGAATGCAGATGGCTTAAAGTTTTACCTATTGCAGATCATGCATTTTCATTTAGAAAGGGTCTGTTGAAAAATAAAATTAATTAAAAACAACAAAAAAAGATTAAAACAGAAACCTTACCAGTGGTTCTGAACTCTGTGTGTCAGATTCAAATGATATCTTAATTAGAACTATTTTGCTCACAAGGGACTGAAATCCAATTCAAACTGGCTTAGTGAAAAAGATATTTTATTGGTTCAATGATTGAAAGATGTAAGAGCAGAACTGGATTCAGTAATGGTTTGATAAAGTCTTTCATATAATATTATTAGTAAATCCTTTTTTTTTTTTTTTTTCACTTCTTACACTGCTTTTCTTCCTCTGTTTCATTTGTTTCATTGTCAAGCAGGCTTTTATCTCCTAGTGGTAATTATGGTCACTGGAAGCTTGAGGCCAAAATTATTTTACCTTAGCAACCTGGGAGAGGAGCCTGTACTCTTTCCCAAAAGTCTCTGCAAAATCAATGCAGTTGACTCTCATGATCAGGATTGAGTAACCCACCCCTGTTGGAACCACCAGTTGGCCACAGAGATGCAGCATGCTCTTTGCTACGGCCTAGGGAATGGGCCCACCCTTGGGACTAAAGACCGGGTTAGCATTACCCAAACTACCAGTGTTAGAGTGGGAAAGGAGTGCTTCCTGAAACTAAAAGAATACTGCCATAATAATGGGTTCCAGCAGGAAAGTCACAGATGTCTACAACATCTAATTTTTGTTTCTAATTCAGAATTCCAGATTAATTCCCACTTCAGATTTACTAAATCAGAATCTCTAGGGTTGGAGCCTTAAATCGTTGAATTTTGAAAATCCTCACAATGTGTTTCTAACTCACAATCAGGGTGAAAGCCATTGCAACCCAGAAAAGCCATTCTAAAACAGGGTATTTTATACATTATAAGGCCAATAAGGGAGGCAGTTGAGGATAAGAGAATAACTACATAATTTGTTTACCTATAGTGACAACTGCATATAAATTTACTGTTAAGAAAATACCAAAACATGAATGATAAAATGAAGACTAATAACACCATCATATTGACCTAAACCATTGGAGAAACTATTGATAATTGATGCTCATCAAAAGAACATATAATTTTTTTCTTATTTTTGGCATATTTATTACAGCCATTTTTTAATAAGCTATTGTAAAATTTTTATGATATGCAAATGAACACACACACTATCTCTATATATATATGCTATAAAGCATTACAGCAAAATAAACACTTGTGATTGCTTTATTCAACTTAAGATATAAGTTGCTCCTGAGATATCTGTATGCTTTTCTCTAATATTCTTCAGAGGAAACTTTGCCACACTGAATTTTGTTTTTGTCATTCTTTTCCTTTTAAAAGTGATTTTATTACTTTACATACTTTGTAAAGCTTAAATAAAACTAAAATAATAAACATATCAAAATTTTAAACATGACTGACATAAACTCAAACGAACACAGTTAGGAGGTATTTGTGTTGGTTCCCTTTCTGCTGTTAACCTGCTGTAGTTAAGTCACTTAACTTCATTGGCTCTCAGTTCTCACATCTGGAAAACAAAGATGCTGGATTTACTGATGTTCAGGTCCTTTCCAGCTAGAATATTTGCTGACTCTATGATTACAATGTGATGTCATATATTAATAATTTTATCCAGAGTTTCATCTGGACTAGAGCTTTGCAATTCAAAGCATGGTGGCCCATGCACCAGCAACTTTAGCATCATCTGGGAGCTATTTGGAAATGCAGAATTCAGGTTCCATCTAGATGGAATGAATCAGAATCAGCATTTTATGATTCCCCAGGTGATTCATATGCACATTAAAATTTCAGAAACATTGATATAGAGAGTAGTACCTGCTTTTGATTGTGGTTCTGAAATTAACTGAAAATTTATTTAAATTGTAGATTCCTAAAAATGACCTCACTAGAAAAGAATTTGTTTCTGAGGCACAGTTACATTGATCTTGTCCAGTACATCATCATATAAGAAGCACACTAACACAGTCAACACCTTACCCAAATCTGTAAACTTCACCCGCTATTGTATTATAAAAGGTATTATTTGCAATCATTTCCACATCTGTCTGGTTTATATTCACATGGGAAATGATGTCTCATTTTATAGATGGAGAAAATAAAATTCAAAGAGGAAAAATGAATTACCCTGAGATTACAGAGTAAATGGTAAAAATGAGATGGGGTAGATATTATCTTAGTATATTTATTTTGAAATTTTTTGTAGGGATCATAAATATGCAGTATTGAGACTATTATTTTTCTTGAAATAGTTCAGCTTATCTTGCCAAGTATCAAACATAACAAAATAAAGTTTCAAAATAATTTATATTTATGGGCCAACATCCCTGAAAGAAACTGTCCTCAATATTTACCTATATTTAGAGTGTACGGCCACAAACACGAGGTACTTCAAGGGGGAAAAATATCCTTCTGTATGCTAATCATTAATAGTGAGTAATATACTTCCCTCAAAAATTATTTATCAATGTAACAGAAAATGTATCAAAAATCAGAAAATATAGATCTTTGCATATAATTTGGCATATTAGTATAATAAAATACTGAGAATTCAGTAAAATATTTTTCCCTTAGCCTTATTTAATTGGCCACTAAAGAAATAACTAGATTTACTTGGTCATTTATTATAATTAATCTTTTTTGTCCTAATAACAATTGCAAGAATCTTACAAATAGAGGTTCTATGTTTAAATGAATAAATAATTTGATTTTTTAATGTTGAAATGAGCAAAATTCTAACAGGCATTTTATATTACCTGATGCTTGTGAGATATCTAGAGAAAGCGTAACGACGAAGGCATTCTTTGAAATCTGCAACCCTCATAATAATTTAATAAACTGGGTTGTCGTCTTAAAAGAATCAGGATGGTTGCCTTGGTGACAGAGATTATCCTTTTAATTTCATGAAACTGTCATTTAAAAATCTTGAATTGATAACATTTTGAATTTATTAACATATTCATAGAGAAAAATTGCATGCCTTAACCTGGCCACGTAGATCTTAGACAAAATTATAAACTACTCAACATAAGCTTTGTTATGAGTGTAAATAGATAAAATCTATTTATCATAAACAATATACATGTAATATAACAAAATAATTGAGAAAGACCTCACTACAAAATAAGCTCATTCCTAGGAATCATTTAGCATAATCTATTTTGAGTAATTTTTGACCCATGAGTTGTGGAAGTAGAGTTCAGAGAAGCTAGGAGAAATGTATTGGCTCCCTGAATACTATTGGCGCTATGGTGAACATAGACTTTAGATAAATGCACTTTGACAAAACTAAACATCCTAAAGAGGAAGAAGAAAAACCAAGTAAATGAATTTTCACTTGTAATTTAGAGAAGTTTTAGAGATTCTACCCTTAGAATACTTGTATGTTCCTGTGGGACATGTAGCACATACTATGAGAACCAGAAAATTCCAGCCTGAAAATTGCACCTGAAAATTCCAACTTGTGCTATCAAGAGGTTCAGTAAAATCTATACTTATCCTCTCAGATGTTCAGCATAAACATATTTAGCAAATGACCAAATTTTATAATTCCTGTATACAAAATACCTAAATATATAAGCAATTGTTACTATACAAAAGAGATTACAACAGAAATATCCTCATTATTAATAGGAGATGCTAGAGAAACATAACTGTACCAAACTTATAGTAAAAAAGGGAATAGAAATTTTGAGCCCCTTTCTTTAAGGTAGGTTAAGTAGTATATTCCATATTTAAATCTTGCCCCAATTTTTTCTGTTGAAATAGATAATATTTTAACATCAACATTTTATTATAGGTATAATACATTTATTTGTAGTTTATTTAGTTTTTGTATAAACATCTATAAATAAGTTTTAAAATAAGGCAATGTATTAAAACATGGTTGATTTTCTTTGATTATTATTTAGCTTTTTTAGTGTTCCAGAAAAACAATATGAAAAATTTTATTCAAAATTAAAAGATTTTTGAACAATTTGCAGTTTATAAATACATTTCACATACTTTATTTCATTTCTATAAGTAGTAAAATTTTGCAACTTTTCACAGCATTTCTAATAGAAAGTAAAAATATTTAGAAATGCAACATTTTGCTTTCTCAACAGTTTCAGAGTTTTGTCATAAAGAACAGGTAAGATTTTAGCCATCACCACTTTCTAAATATGTACGAGCTGATAACTCATAATCATGCCTAAACATTTATTTTTTCAAGTAGTATGTATTTATCAAATGGCTAGTATATGCCGATCATCATTTTGGGCATTGAAAATTTAATGTGGAACAAGATAGACACAATTCTTACTCTCATCAAATTTAGTATTTAGTGAAAAGAGAGGAAAGTAATAGTAAAAATAATAGCCAATATTTATATGATGCTTACATGATAAAAGGTGATTCTCTAAGTCCTTTACATTTTAACTTATTTTAATAAATCTGTGAGGTAGGTACTATAATATTATTAACCACATTTTATGGATGAGGAAATGAAGTTCACACAGATCAGATTTGAATCTAGCAGATTGAGTCCAACATTAATTATCTTCAATATTAAGCTGTATTTTAATGCATTTCAGAGATGAAACTATTTTTGTACAGATCTTTTAATAGCTTATCTGTATCTACATTTTCTTATCAAAATGCATATTTTAATTATATTAGTATACTATAGATTTATAACATCTTTCATGTGATTATTAAAATAATCATTTAAAGATCATCACAATTCAGTAATAATGCATAATATAAAAATATGACCAATTTTTATTTATTCTCAGCACCATAAATAATTGTTATACTGCTCTTCTGTTTCCCAGCAATATGCAACTCTCACATTGTTTGGCCTTGTACTTTAGAAAAATAATCTGATTGCGGAGGGTATATTTCATTGTTATCTTCATTGAATAATAAAACATGAAAGGCAGAGTTTAAATTTTTTGAGTTTTTTAAATGAAAGAAAGTTCTAAATGCATTTAAAGCTTAGCATGATAAAGTTTTCTGTTGATTTCAAAATTTTTTCCTTTTAGAGTGAGAGATAAAGAACAATAATCTAAGAGTAGACGTCTACTTTTTCTCCATGCTTCACTTCACTCATACCTCCCTGTAAGCATCCAGAAAAATGTTGGGGAAGAATTAGGAGTAGTAAAAGAAGCAGGAAGGTACTTCCCACATTCTTTGGCAGTAACTTGCCCTTCTCTTAAATCCTTCAACACCCTTGATACTATTACTGACACAGGAAACACTAGTGGAGTACTAATTCTTTGTTATTAGGGAAGGCTACCAATGACTGAGTTGGTAGAACAAAGAGATCCCCCCTTTTGCCTTCTAAGACATTGAGATAATTGTCATTATTTTTCGTATTATTTTTCCCTTCTTTAATTCTCAAAATTCAAGTGGAAACACGTACCTTTAAGGACATGAGCAGCCACACACCTGGATTAAGATACTTTGACCTCTGTGCCTTCTAAGCCACCAAACAATTTTTAAGATTTACTGGGTACGTAAGTGGCTTATGATTCCAACTAGCATCTGGTGCTGAGACTTAACACCTTTGCACAGACACCTGACTTCCACCTAATTGCAAAGGACATATATTTGGAAGTAAATAATGACTGCCTTGACCTTCTTCTTAGTCCCTTGTATCCAAGTTTGGTTCAGCTTTAAGTAAAATGTTTCTTAAAGAGTGCCATGATATTAAATACAATTTTATGCCATTATACATTATTGTCATGTTCCACAAAATATATGCATTCACCTGTCTATGGAGTTATTGAATAACTAGAAGCTACTATTAATATAATACAGCAAATTTTATTTTTCTTTGAAGTTTGTTGAAAATCATAAGGCAACCTTTGAGAACTTGGATCTTTTAAATTTAATTTTCCAATTTTATACAAATGGTTCTTGGCAGGAAAGGGCAATTGAAGGTAACAAATCAGGCATCCTCTGTATATTAGAAAAATATCTTTCTAAAGTCTAAATTGGTAGCATGTTACTCAATTGGACAGAAGCCTGAATGGTCATTATTTCTTGGCTGAAGCATAAGAAACAGAACTGGCACACCATGCAGAGGCTTCATTGAATTCTTCTGACATCAGATATCCACAGTCAGTGACACCAGTGATGGAATCCATCCCCAAAGAAAAGGCAATGTTGCAATAAAACATCCAGAGAGACTTTTAATTTCTCCTTACGTCTGAATAATCAGAAATACTATTTTTGTCGTCTGTGAGCAAAGAAATGTAGGTGTGTGTATGCCTTTATTAGTTTAGGTGTGTTTGTCTACACTTGCATGTATAAAAATATTAATGGACTTAAAGTGATCTTTCAACTAAAAAATTAGTTGATGATATCCCTGCAAATAAACTGCCCATGTAAGTGATCTTACTTTGTTGTGGGCTATAGAGATTTTATTGTATATTATGTTTTTTAAAAATCTGTCTCCTCCACTGAGTGCATCTGCTGAGGGGGAAAGCTGAGTGTATCTTCCCAGAGCAGTGAAATTGTCTTAGTTTGTATAAAGCTGGAGTACAGAATCAGGAAAATAAAAAATTTGGAACTTTATCTGTGAGGTTATTCTGAATTGCAGAACTGGGTTGTGTCTACTTCACTTATAGAGTAAGCAATAAATGCTCTGAAATATAGTGCCATTTTGTCAATCGAATTCTCCTTAGTTTTATTTATTTTTGCTTAAGTAAAACTTATTATGAAATATATCCAACATACCTTCCACTTAGGAGTTACCTCTCTTTCATTCATTTGGGAAAGGGTGGAGAGAACACATTGGTCCTCTGCCTTTCCCTTTTTCTGAATGGTGTTCCTGATCCCAGTCTTTTTGAGATTTGTGTTCATTTATTTTTTTCCAGAATGGACCCCTGCTCATTTCAATTCTGGCTACAATTTGGTCCTCATTCCCTTTAACTGGGATGTGACTACACGCACAAGAACTAAGAGGAGACCAAGTAGCTCCCTCTGGTACTTCTTTCAACTGTTCTTTGATGCTTAAACTTCCACCTACCTTGCAGGAAACTCTACTATAGACCAACATGGGCAGTCAAGTCCCACAAACCACCACCCTGCCCAAAAAGCAAATTTCCCAAAATCTAAGTTAGGTGAGGCTCTGACAGGGTTATTCTAGCAGGATGACCTTTAGTACTAAATCCTGCCCAAGTGTCTAACTCATATCTGATCTGCCCATGTGTGTTTCAGAATAGCTTCTTCATTTTTTTGAATGGCCAGCAAGTATCTGTGGAATGCTACACACACACACACACACACACACACACACACACACAGCCCTACCTCTAAAGGAAGGAATAGTTTTCTAAATGACATTTTAAGGCCTTCCCATATCAAAATGAATGAAGCATTTCATATATTTTTTTAATCTTAAAATTTCATTCCATCTCTGTATTCAAATTAATATCTACTAGTAGTAAGAAATTATCTATAAAAGGTGACTGCTTTAGCCTATCCAAAGACCACCTTAATTCTTTAACATTGTACTTGCTTTATGGACCTGAGTTATACAAAGCACCAATCTTCTCCATAGCTTCTGTTGGTTTTGAGAGGAGGGTGGAAGCAGAAAGGTATTGGCAGGGGAGAATATTAAGCTTGGTTTTCAGTTCATTTGAAAAAGATTTAACCTTGTGCATGACCTACGGTTTTAAACATGTCATTTGCTACCCCCAGGACTAGACCAGCATTGTCTGATAGAAATATAATGTAAGCCACATATGTAATGAAACATTTTCTTGTAGCCACATTAAAAAGTAAAAACATGAAATTATTTTAATAGCATGTCTTATTGAACCCAATATATTATTCAGGACTCAGAGAAGCAGAATCAGTAGCAAATACATTTATATATTAAGACATTTATTATAAGGAATTGGCTTACGTGATAGTAGAACTGGCTAAGGAAGTTTGAACCCATAAGAAAGGTCGTCAGGCAGGAAGATCGTGGGTAAACTTGAACCCAAAGCTGTTGTCCTCAGGCAGAATTTCGTCCCTTGCCCTAGGAAATCTCAGGCCTGTTTTTAAGGCTTTCCAATGAAATCACAGAAGCCCACCCAAATTATCCAGAATCATCTTCTTACTTAAAGTCAGTTGATTAGGGATTTTAATTACATTTGCAAAATATCTTTAAGGAACTCCAAGATTAGTGTTCATTTGAATAACTTGAACTAGTAGCCTAGGCAAATTGACAAATCAATAAAACCATCATACCCTATATGTCAAAAATGATGCCATTTCAAAATGTAATTAGTATAAAAATTATTAGTGAGATATTTTATTTCTTTTTCATACTAAGGTTTCATATTCTAGTGTGTACTTTAAACTTATAGCATGTCTCAGTTCAGATTAACCACTTATCATGTGCTTAATATGCATATCTGTCTAGAGGCAACTGCATTGGACAGTGCAGGAGTGATTAGGCTGAAGTATCATATAACTTTAGAGAAGTGGTTCTCAACTGGGGTTTATTTTATTCTGCAGGGGGCATTTGACAATGTCCAAAGACACTGTTCATTGTCATGATTGGGAGGTGGGTATGGGAGCTACTGTAATATAGTAGGTAGAGGTCAGGAATGGTGCTAAATATCCTCAAATGCACAGGCTAGCCTCATGGCACCCCCAAAGACTGCTTTACCAGATCCAAAAAGTCAATAGCGCTCACATAAGAAACACTGCTGTAGAGTAGAATTTGCAGACATTAGAGAAGAAATAAACAAAATGGTGAGAAAGGCAGGATGATGGAAATTTCTTATGCTTTTTGGAGATCTTGCCTTACATTTTGGAGGATTTTTTTCCAGAGATATGAATGAATACCTTACCTCATTAGTATCTTCATTACCATATTCAAAGTCAGGGATGAGATAAGGGTAGAATGATCCTATAAATAGTAAGATGACTGATTAATGGGAAAAATGAAGGAAGGAAATCCTCACAGTGGTGGGTACCTCCTTAACAGGTGAATGAAAGTCAGTAGCTGTCTTTTCTAAAGGTATTTAGGGTGTTTCTATGCTTAGTCTTAATTTCGTAGACTTCTGGAAAAATTACAAAAATGCAAATGTGAATTTACAAATGGAGAATTTAAATTATGTACAGTAATGAGCACCATCTCAGACCATCTGTGGAATAAAGTTGTGATAAATAAATAAGTAAACTTCATTAGCATTTTCTAAGAAAAGCCATGATATTTAAGATTAAGTCATTTTTCAAAGGTAGTAATCATATTTGTAAACTCTAATCTCAAATTTACTTCTATCCAAATTAACTACAAATTCAGAATTAACTTCATTTTCTCAACCTTGGCAACGTATGTATAGTGAAGCTAGCTGCAAAGTGAATATATTTACTAAAACCTGATATTTAGAAAAAATGTACAACTAACTTATCCTATGAAATGTGTCATATCTGCTTGCAATAATTATTGGTTAAATGTAATGCCAAATGCTGATTGTAAACATAGCTTAGAGTCAATACTCCTGAGATATATTTCCTATTAGATTGTTGTTGCAGTTCATTTCACAAATTCCTAATTTAACATGTAAAAACTAAATCTTCCTAAATCTAAATGACATTCTTATTAAGTATTCTTAATTTGTATTGAGAGTAATTGAAATAAAACATAATTATAGTTTGTGATCAATTTTAGCACTGAAAATGATAACAACATATCTCTGTCGATTGAATTTTTAAGTTTTTCAAATAACTCTAATTTTGAGATAACTACATTTTCCCTTATTTCAATAAATAAGTGATTTGTGTAGCAATACGTCATAGAGACTTTCCTTTTAGATGCCAATAAACTTGTTAGGTACTGTATAATAATAATTTATGCTTTGTGGTAGAATTATAAAGTTTAGGTCATAGCTATGGTTTAAATTTCATACTTTTTCAAATAGTTTTAAATTGTAAATTCCATTTTTCCTTAGAAATACACAAAGAAAAGACTGAAAAGGAGGAGAAACCTGAAAAGAAAATACAAACTAAAGGTAAATGTTTAATTTTATGGTTTTGTTTTAGCATATATATTTTTGCATTTTCATATGGGAAAAAGAAAAATTTTCATGTTTAGTTTTTTTGTTTCAAATATTTTATATTGTTTAAATAAGTACCTTTACTCCCCAGTTAACTTGATGTATAAGTGTATAAATAATATTTAAAGATTGGAATCAAAGTAACATCACAATGTGTGACAATCTTTATTTATCACCCGTTTGCACTTACTAAGGTAGCACCACAAATATATTTTTTGAATTACTGAGCAAATACTTTTTCCTTCTTTTAATAATTTATTGAAATAAGTCAGAGCTCAATTTTTTTTAAATTGAATTTCTCATGCTATGTAATACCTGTATAATCATTGGTGTAGAAATGCAGTGTCATTGTATGACCTCACTGCAGAATGCCACGTCCCAACAGCTTTCTTGCAGGGCCCCAAGGGATGGTGGACAGAGAAAACATGATTAATATCCCTTTCAACTGAACTGAATCTGGTAGCTACAGTCTTGCAACAAAAGCATATTAATAAAGGCCAGTATTGTCTTGCTCATCTTACAAACATCACTTTTCTGGAGGTGACCCAGGTAGTCATAAAACTTTGAAGAAATTTATAGGAAGCAAAGACATTCAAAAGAATACATTTCTAAGCATGCCTAGGTTTTCCCAGTGGTCAGTTACACATGATTTTGGATGAACCAGAGCAAAAATTAACATCTCATAATCCCATGTTTGTGAGATATACACAAAAAATGAAAGAATTTGTCTGGGGAAAAACTGAATGTTATTCAAAAACTGTCTAGTTCAAAATTATTGGTATTAAATACTACATTTGCAGATAGTAAAGTTTCAAATAATAGTGCTAATTAACTTTAAATTATACTAGCATGTGAATCTATTTTACAGTGTTATGTTGTTGTTGTTTTAAATATACTTTATGTACTTCCTTTTTGTGAAGAGCTCAAATCATTCTGCAGATATTATGTCTTTAATCCTAATGGTTGAGTTCATTCCAGATTGGTTAGTCAACCCCTATACAATCAGAACATTGAAGCTCATTCAGTTGAAGCCTATTTATATTTGTACTCAGGAAACTAATGTCTTCTTACTGTTCTCTTTACTTTTTTGGTTCTTAATTCCTTTGGTCAGGGAAATTGGACACAGCTCTTGAGTACAGATTGATTAAGCAAACCATGACTGAACTGGCTATGTGTTTCTATCTGCTAGAGGTTAAACAGAAACTCAACTGGTTCCACATGATTGGGGTCTCTGCTGTTTTATCTTGCAGACTGTACTATTAATTTAACAACTGCTGCTGGAATAGATGTAGTGATGCAGATGGCACCATTTGCATTTTGGACCTGGCTCTATTAGTATCCTGATGTCAAAGACTTTGAGCAGTGGGCTGTAGAGTGGGTTTATTAAACTAGTGAGTCTTCCATAATTAAAACAGTGAATTTGGCTGTAGTTTAAAATAAATTTCTCAAAGGCTGGGCTGGAGATTAGTAACCTGAATATATTTCTTGAGCAGACCAAATATATTTTGGGAAGGTGAATATTTCACAAGAAAGAGAAAATGGAGTTTCAGCTGTCGGTATTGAACTAGGCATCAGAGATAGCTTATTTTGTTTCACAATTTTTCTGTGTGAATATGAACAAAAGGTTTCATTTTATTGCTTAATTTCAAATCTATAACTGGGTAGAATAATGCCTGCTCTTTATTACCAAATAGTTTGTTGAAAATAAACATTTTATTTATAACTACTCTGTTATGTAGATAATAGTTTTATAACTGTTCTTCCATGTAGATAAATACTGTTTTCTGTACACCATGTTCCATGTCAGTTATGATTACATATGATGGATAGTTAGGATTTTAAATTGTTATCAAAGCATTTTAAACTCGTAAAAGAAAAGATAGAATATCTCCAAGGTAATAGTAGTCTGTGATGATTATAAACAAGCCAGTAAATAAATATCTGAGGATAAAGGTTCATTATACTGAAGCTGAGAGGAAATAAAAACTTTGTTGATGGTGGATGCTAGATCACATCATATTGTCTCTGTTTGTTTTTCTCCTTCAAGGGACTATATATTATACTAAAACATTTAGGAACATAGAAGTCACTAGGAAGCCTGTGAATCTACACCTAGATGATTTACTAATCTACTGGGATACAAAAAAAAAACAACACAAAGAATATATAGTCCTAGAGAATACATATTTCCCAAATAATTTATATAAATATACTAATTCATTTTTATACTGTCAAAGAATTAATCAGTTTCAATTCTTACTTATTTTCATAGAAAATTAAGTATTCATTATAGTCATCCACATTAAATGATTTTAATTCATCATATCTAGCTAACATTTATTTCCACTTTGTCCATTTGTTTACTTTGTTTGATGTTTTTCATTAGGGAAGGTTGCAGCAGTTTCATCACCTAAAGAGTAAGGCCTTTAACTCATAATCTAGCAATGAGTACTTATTATGGTTTTAAGGTATGAGCTCTGACATGTTATTAAAAGTTTACCTTTGAGCTAAATTAACCTTGTGTTTTTTCTCCACATAAATAAGGTAGAAATTTATTTTATAAAAAGAAGCAGAATAGTATATGTACTTGTGGCCGTGCATTGGATTCATTTAGTGATAAAGTGGAACATTATGTTTGCTCAGAAGAAACTTTCAACCATACTTTTGCTTTTCCTGGATTACCAAATGTCATTCACCAAATTGCTATTTGTATAAATGGCTCCTGGTGAGCAGGTGGAATGAAGTCACTACACAAGAGTAGTTGTGCATTCCAAGCAGGGTGCTCTAGTACAATTTAGCTTGAAGAATACTGATTCCATATCAGGGTGATGGTTTCAAATGAAAGCTTTTAAAGATCAAAATGATCTTGAAGAATACACTTGTATTTAAAGCCTAATATTTTAGAATATATTCCTGTTTAACCTATAAAAGCTAATAAATGTCCAGATGGAGGTGAATCTATTGATGTATAAGGCTGTCTCAAGACCTCCGCCCATGAGTAGTTCAGATGAATGGATATTCATGGTGGGATTTAGAGCCACATGTTAAATGATAAAAAAAAATGTTGAGCAATCTCCTCTGGCAGTCTTTTTTCTGGGGATTCTTTGTAGTCATAAACACCTCTGTCCACAAATGCCTTAAATAAAAAGATATATACAGACTCACTGTAAATAATTACAGAGACTAGTGATAGTTGTCATCAGTAAAAGGTTTCAGTCTTGATTATTATAGAACATTTCCCTGACCCATGGTAAATACTCAGACTCACTTATTCAATACGTAAACTAACAGGACAGTGTGTGATTTTGAAAAAGAAGGATGCCACCATTATTTTCTCCTACTTTTAGAAAGGTCTTGAATTAGCCAATGTGGGTTAGCATCCAAATTTACTAACTTCTGGCTATGTGACCCTGGACAAGGTAATTCATCCTTCTTTGCCTCCATTCCCTCATCTGTAAAATGGGGATAATAAAGTTCTCATAAGGATTTCATGATTATAAAATGTATATATGAAATTCTTAAATGAATTCTGGTTTAATTTTAAACAGTATCAGCTAATTAACTAGTCTTTAATTATCTTTAATTACTTAATAATTTTTAATTACATCTGATTAGATAAGTGACAGTCCCTTATCCATTACTTGTCTGCACTATTTCTTTCTTTGTCTTTGGTACCACTTGGTAGCCACCTGATGGTAGGCTGGAGGAATGTAGATATGTTATCCCAAGACTATGTAACACAACACTAAACTACTCTGACTGCCATGTCAACCCTGTATTTGTGCTTCCTTTCTTAAAAATTTGATATTATAGGACTGTTTATCTATTAAGAACCAAATACTGTACTTAATCTTTCATAGCTAATATTTCACTTAATCTTCTTAGAACAAGCTAACATGGTAGATATAATCCCATTTAAACTGAGAATACTGAAGATTACCTGAGCTCAACAATTTACTTATCTCACATTTAGTAAATTGTAGAGCCAAATTTTGGCCTCAGTTTTCTGTAACTGAAGAACATGTGGCTTTTTAACTATATTCTATATTCATTTTTTTTTTCTTTTTGCTTTTTGTGCATGCTGAATCTCTAGTACCAGAATTTGCTCATGGCGGTAAGATCTGAAATTTATCTCTGAAATCCTGTGGTTAGGTCCTTGCCATCTCCTGATTGAATGCACTGATCCACTTGCATTTCTACATATCTACTAGTTCCTAGACCATTTCTGTTCCCTGCCCATCTGTGCACCAGATGTCCTGGTGGAGGCTTTCCTAATCCTGTTAGCTTACCTGTATAGCAGGTATCATATAAAGGTATATAAACTGAATTTACTTTTAGATCTCATTCCCACTTATTAAAACTGAGAAATGAGATATGATGGTATTAACACTTATTTTTGATAGAAATGTCAAATGGCTTGTCATAGATATATTAGTTTCCTGTGGCTGCTGTAACAAATTACCACAAATCTGGTATCTTAAAACAAGGCCAGCCATAGTGGCTCACCCCTATACTCCCAGTGTTTGAGAGGCCAAAGCAGGAGGATTGCCTGAAGCCAAGAATTCTAGACAAGCCTGGGCAACATAGTGACGCTAAAGAATAAAAAATTAAATTAATTAATTAACTGGTCATGATGCTACATGCGTATAGTTCTAGCTACTCAGGAGGCTGAGGTGGGAGGATCAGTGACAGAGTAATACTCTGTCTCTTTAAAAATTTTTAAAACCCCCAAAACAAAACCAGCAATTTATTCTCTTATAGTTCTAGAGGCCAGAAATCCCAAATCAGTTTCACTGGGCTAAAATCAAGGTGTCAGCAGGGCCACACTCCCTCAGAGGCTCTAGGGGAATATCTGTTTCTTGCCTCCTCTAGCTGCCGACATTCTTTGGTTGCTGGCCGCATCACTCCAATCTCTTGCTTCCATGGTCACAACACTTTCTCCTCTTCAGTCTTCAAATTTCCCTCCGCCTCCCTATTATAAGGATACATGATATAATCACACGTGGGGCCCACCTGAATAATCCAGACTAATGTCATCATCTTAAGATCCTTCACTTAATCACACTGCAGAGTCCTTTTTTAACATATAAGGTAACATTCACAGATTCCAGGGATTATTAATAGGAAGTGGATGAGTTTTAGGGGGCCATTATTTAGTCTACTCTACTGAGCTATTCAATTATTTTTAGTCTTCTCAATATTAAAATAAACTGTAATCCACCAACTCTAATTACTCCAACAATATCATGGAGTGAAAGGAATAATTAGAGACAGCATTTACAGAAGGAGAAAAAGTCTTGACAAGTATGCAAGCCAGTCAGTTCAGAGAGACTGATTGCTAAATATAAAATGTTTATTACAAGCATTTAAAGGTAGGAACCACAAAATGGCAAAGGTTACCAAGTTTAAAGTAGTCTGTTCATGATAGAAAAATAGCAACATCATCACAAAGATTTTTATATATCTTCAAATGTCAGCATAGCAAAAGTAAGGTATATAATTATTATGGTTAGGGAGCTCGGGCTTATGGGATATATTCAAGATTTCATTATTTGGGGGACCAAAAACAGAAGAACTCTGTTATTTTTGCTTTTTTCTTAGGCAGCAAGGTGGGCTCTTATGATTTTTGTGGTTTTATTGTTTTGTTTTGTTTCTCTTTCCTTACTATGGAATATGAAGAGCTTAGTTACATTGAAAATGGAACAAAGTTTATGACCAAAATAGTGCCATGATTCCCTTAAGATATTAAAATATAAATTCATCATTAAAAATTCATCTTTAGTGTGCATATATCTTAAATAAAATCTTGAGAATGCTTAAATAGCTTGAGTATTTTCTTAATTGGATAATCCCTTCACATTTTATTTAAAACATTGACTAATTTAGGAGCCCATGTTGTTAATTAATTTTGATATCCAAAAAGGCTTAAGAAGTAGAATGTGAAAAGTCTCTGGACCCTCTCACGGAACTCTCATCTGACTTAATACAGACAACTTACAGACTTCTTTCAGTTGATGTATTCAAGCCCTTATTAACATCTATTACATAAAATGTCTTCATCAGTCTATATTTTTTGTCCTAATAATTAACATCACTATCTACCCAAGCTATTCAAAGTAAAAAAAATTAGGAACCATTCTTGCCAGTGATGGTACTCAACACTGACTGCAATTTAGAATTACCTGGACAGATTTTTAAAAATATATCCATATGCAGACCCCATCCTGAAGCCAATAATGTTTGGAAGGTAATGCCAGGGTTTGAGCCAAGCTCCCATAATGGTTCAAATGGGTAGCTAGGGCTAAAATCACTGTCAATTGAATTCACAGGCTAGAGTTCAAGCACATTTCACAGTGGTTTCCTTGTTTAAAAATAATGAGCAACTGGATGTCTTTAGGTGGGGCCTGTATCCCTGTTTACCAGTCTCCACTGCTCCTTCTTATCACTACTGGAGTACATGTTTATTTCCTTGCCTCATCTATGAAGGCATTTGAGTTTCCATCCCTGCCATAGACTTCTTTATTCTCTTTCAACACCAAAGCCCAATCCTGGTTGGCCTCTTGTCACACCTGCCTTCGCTATAGTTTAGTCTATTTTCTCTCTCTTTTCTTACTGCTACCTCCTCCTTAATCATCTCTCAATTAGATTGTGACAGTCACTTCTTAACTGATTTCCTGGCCTTAACCCCTCAAGTCCATGATAATCATTGTCACTTAGGGGTTTAAATCCCTTTGCTGGTGCCCCAGTGCCTAAGATGTAAAGGCCACATTGTCTAGACTGGCATATAAGACCCTCCTCATGATCAGTGATACCCCTACAAATTTCCAGCTCTGTGCACTCTGTGCACCACATGCCTTTCCTGCTCTGCCACCTCCTCACTAAGCCTTCCCATCTATATCACCTCATCCCCTGCACTCTAAACCACAATAGTGCCCCTTATGCCATGGGCAGGATGAACTGTTGGGTAGTCCCTAAGCAGATACTGCTGCTGTCTCATGAGTCAGTGCTTCTGTAAGTTCTGTTCTCTCTGGCCATAAGGCCCTTCCTGTGAAGTACCTTGGCAGGGTTCTGCTCATTTCTTTAATTCTCAGGTTAAACACCAGTTCAGCAAAGTCTTAGGTTATAAAATCAATGTACCCAAATCAGTAGCATTCCTATACACTAACAACAGTCAAACTGAGAATCAAATAAAAGACTCAATACCTTTGACAATAACAATAAATAAAATAAAATACCTAGGAATATATTTAATCAAAGAGGGAAAAGACCTTTACAGGGAGAACTATGAAACACTGAAGAAGGAAATTGCAGAGGATATAAACAAATGGAAAAACCTAACAGGCTCATGAATCAGCAGAATCAACATTGTTAAAATATCTATAGCACCCAAAATGATTTACAGATTCAATGCAATCCCCATTAAAATATCATCATTTTCCATATATACAGAAAAAATAATTCTACTCTTTGTATGAAACCAGAAAAGACCCTGAATAGCCAAAGCAACCTTAAACAAAAAGAACAAATTGGGAGGCATCACTTTACCAGACTTCTTGCTGTACTACAAACTTATAGTAACCAAAACATCATGGTACTGGCATAAGAACAGAGACAAAATCAGTGGATCAGAATAGAGAACCCATATATAAACTCATCTTCACATTGCTATGTGATCTTTGACAAAGCAGACAAAAAACATGCACTGGGGAAAGGGATCTCTGTTCAATAAATGGTGCTGGAAAAATTTGTTAGCCACATGTAGAAGACTGAAACAGGATGTGCACCTCTTATCTCTCACAAAAAATCAACACATGATGCATAACAGACTTAAACCGAAGGCACAAAACCATAAGAATTCTATAAGAAAATGTTAGGAAAACTCTTATAGACATTGGCCTAGGCAAAGAATTTATGAAGGAGACCCAAAAGGCAATCACAGCAACATCAAAAGCATAATAAATAAATGGGACCTGCTTAAATTAAAAAGGTAGGCTTATACATTGTTGGTGGGACTGAAAACTAGTACAACCTCTGTGGGAAGCAGTATGAAGATACTTCAAAGAACTAAAAGAGGAACTACCATTTGATCCAGCAATCCCACTACTAAGTATTTACCCAAAGGAAAAAAAGACATTCTATAATAAATACATCAGCACTCGAATGTTTATTGCAACACAATTCACAATCACTAAGATGTAGAATCAACCCAAGTGCCCATCAATACATGAGTGGATTAATAAAATGTGGTATATGTCTACCATGGAATACTACTCAGCCATAAAAAATAATGCTGAGTTAACATCTTTTATAACAACCTGGATGGAACTGGAGACCATCCTTCTCAGCAAAGTATTGCAAGAACGAAAAAACAAACACCACATGTACTCACCATTGAATTGGAACTAATTGATCAACACTCACATGCGCATACAATAGTAAAACTCAATGGAAATCAAGCTGGTGGGAGGAGGGGATGGATAAATTCATACCTAAAGGGTAGAATGCATACTATCTGGGTGATGGACACATTTATAACTCTGACTCAAACTATACAAAAACAATTCATGTAACCAAAATGTTTGTACCCCTGTTATATTCTGAAAAAATAAGAAAGAAATGTCAGTTCCTTTAAGAGGCCTTCTTTGCTGTTCCTCACTGGGGGCTTTTAGGCACTTTCTCCATGCTACTGTTACATGCCAGCCTTCACCCTTCAAAGCGTTTTGACCACAAATTTTAATTGTGAGGATAGTGGTCTAACTTATGAGGGCAGGAGCTGTGTTTGTCTCATGTATGTCTAGGTCGGCCTTGCCCCTGACTCTTATGATTCTGTGCTTCCTTATCTATAACCAAAGAGATCCAGGCTCAATAGTCTCTCAGATTCTGACCAGCTTTGAAGTTGTGTGCATACAGTAAATTAAAAATCATTCTAACATCTAACAATGTACCCAACACATTCAATAAATATTGAAATAAAGAGTTAATTAGTGCATGAAGTATTCACTTCTTCTATTTGGTTAATCTCTACTTGATTCTATAGGCAAATTTTGCATTTGACATTTCTGTGTTTACTTTTAAATAATAAATAATATAATTATTCAGCTGTAATTGGGCCATTGTAATGTCAAATTTATTTTGTCAGTAGCAATGAACAATTTAATAATAAAACAAAAACTATCTGTAACATGCAATCTGAAAACACCCACACTGAAACAACAAAAATTATAATAATGCTGATTAAAGTAGTATGGATCAATGTAGACTAATCAGAAAATGAAAAAAAAGAGGAAAAAAATCTGTCATAATCCAATTATCAAGAGAAAAATAGTAATGTAGTTTTAATTTTCCTCTAGTTTTTTTCCTCCATGTAGTTTGATTTTTGTATATTGCTTTATTTTGTTGCAGTTGTAAATTTTGTTAATTTCACATATTAGGTCATTAAATATGAAATGTCGGACTTTGAATCAAAAGTTTAGTTTATTATATCTCAAACAAGAAATAGTACAATTAATAAAGTATGTGTCTAAACTATTGACACAGTTTTCCCATCTTAATGGTAGCTTGCTTATGCCAGCAACAAAGAGGCCTGGAGAGCAAGTGGTAATGAAATCGTGAAAGGTGTTTTCCACAGCTTGTTGAGAATTGAATATTTTTCCTTTCAAGAAGTGGTTCAAAGCCTGGAAGAAATGGTAGTCAGCTGATGCAAGGTCTAGTGAATATTCTGGATGATAGAGAGTCTCCAAGTCCAGTTTCTGTAGTTTGAGCAGTGTTGTTTTTTGTGACATGTGGTATTGTAAGAGGATTGGCCTGTCTTTATTGACCAATCTCGGCTGCCTAATTGCAAGCATCCTCATCATTTTGTCCAGCTGGTTGCAGTAGGCATCTAATGTAATCAATTGACCAGGTTTCATGAAGCTGTAGTGGATCATACAAGCTCTAGACCACCAAACATACACCATCAGCTTTTTTTATGAATATTCGGTTTCGTATTATGTTTCAGCACTTCATCTTTATCCAACCATTGTGCTGAATGCTTGTGATTGTCAAAAAGAACCTATTTTTCATCAAACATAATACAGTGTAGAAATAGTTCACCTTTATGCCATGACAGCAAAGAAAGGCAAGCTTTGAGAGGATTTCTCTTCTGATGCTCATTTAATTCATCTGGTACCCATCTACCTAGCTTCTTTACCTTGCCCATTTGTTTCAAATGGTCCAATATTGTTGGAATAGTAATGTCAAACCTTGCTGCTAATTCACGTGTAGATTGAGATGGATTCACTTCCAATACAGCTTTCAGCTCATCATTATCCACCTTGGTTTCAGGTCATCCTTGTGGCTCATTTTCATGATTAAAATCACCAGAACGGAACTTCTCAAATCATTGATGTACTGTGCGTTTATTAGCCACATCCTTCCCAAACACTTCATTGATATTTTGAGCTGTCTGCGCTGCTTTGGTTTCATGATAGAATTCATATTCAAAAATAACACAAATTTTGGACTTATCCATGGTTTCACAAAATTGCTCTAAAAAATATCTGAAAGACAATCACAAGCCAAAATATGCATTTGAAACAATGAGAATGCATCTTCACAATAAAAAAAAATTGTCAAAGTGAAATGTCAGAGATATCAACTGTGAAACTTAGCACTTAAGGAAATCAGACATTCTATACTTTATAACCTAATATTTAGGCTTCTATTTAACTATTAAGCATGCCAATTTACTCGTAGAACAGAACAAACCAGAAAAGACAAGAACCTGGTGGTAAACATATAGCTAGAAAAAAAACTTTTTTTCCAAGAAGGCTCCTAGACAAAAGGAGGGCCTGCTACTGTCAGAACAGTAGGTGTCTGCTACATCCACCTGGATTGTCAGGTGTTCAGGTGAAGAACTGACCTCAGAAATGGGGAAGAAGTTCACATGGCAGAAATGTATGCTGACAAATAGCATGTGGTCTGCTTCAGAGTAGTTTAGCTGATGGAAATAAGGTGTATTCTGGCAGGCAGATAGTGTAAATGGAAAAAGTGACCACAACCATTAAGTGATAATAGACATTAATATATTCATAGCACTTACTTTATGCCAAACACCATACAGGGCACTAAAAACTCAAGAATGAATAAGATCTAGTGCATTCATAGACCCCAAAATGTAAATACGCAGTTATACCACCGTGTGGTTAAGAACTCCACAGAGATGTCCTGAAGGAGAGATGCAGTTTGAGATCTGGCTGCCTCTGCTGCTGACTAGGTCTGATTGAAGGTTTCTGGTAGGGGCTTAGTGGAATGTATGACTTGGGGCTCAGATGTGGACTTTGGAACTTAAAATGGAAGACATAAAAGCTAAGTCAGAGATCAGTCCTTAAGGAATCAGGTGGAAATTTGGTAAAAGGGGCACAACAGAAATCTAATTATTAGAATCAGCATTAATATTAATATTAGTATTAATTTTCTAGGTCTGCCATAACCAAGTAACAAAACTGGGTGGCTTAAAATAACCAAAGTTTATTGTTTCACAGTTACAGAGGCTAGAAGTCCAAAGTCAAGGTTTCCATAGGATTAGTTCCTTCTGAGGGCTGTGAAGGAGAATCTGTTCCACGGCTCTCTCCTAGCTTCTGGTGGTTTGGCAGCGAACTTGGTCTTATAGATGAATCCATCCTTTCTGCCTTCATCTTCAAACTGTGTTCTCCCTGTGCCTCTGTCTTTTCACACAGTGTTCCTTCTGTGCATATCTATCTTTGTGTCCAAATTTCCCTTTTCTCTAAGGCCACCAGGCATATTAGATTAGAGACCAGCCTGATGACTTGATTTTAACCTGACTGTCTCTGTAAAAACCCTATTTCCAAATAAGGTCTCATTCTGAAGTACTGGGGGTTATGACTTCAATGTATCTTCTTAGGGGGACACAACTCAATCCATAACAGTATCACATGCACTGAGTCTGAGGAATGTTTTCTTATAGGGTGATTTAGAACAATAACACCGACTGGTTTAGGACTTCTTAAGTTTCTGGGCAACAACTGCAGTATTGAAATCATAGGCTGACAGAAGATTTAGCTGATGGTGAGACTCAAAAGTCAAAGAGAATAGGACATGAAAATATACCTAAATATCCTAGAGGCTTTTATAAAAATTAATGTAGTCATCCTGTATTATATAAACTTTTATTTTTGTCTTCTCTCAGCTGCAATTAATTGACTCCTTAAAGTATAAAATATATTTTCTTTTCCTTTCTGGCAGCTGTGAAATATAAACCTAGAAAATGAGAACATAAGGCTGTACGCAAAGCTACGCATCACCGCCTCCATAGTGATTGTTCACTTATGAGGAAGTGATTGCAATTCTTACTGTGTCTACGTAGCCCCAGGTGAAGGGGAAATTTTCCATACAATTAAATTAAATTTAAGAATAAAACTAATATTTTAGAATGAGAAAATCTCTTTTATGATTTGATGCATATGTATCAGATGAGATTTGTAACTTTGGGTAATTTTCCAAATCTTCACTTTAATAGATATTTAAAAGTAATTTTATCATAAAGAAGAAGCATACACACTATTGAAGGGTAGATCGTAGCTAACATGCTTGGAGAATCCAATCAATCCACTTTCGCTCCTAAGAACAAGTTTACAGTCTGCACAGGACCTGGGACAGATAAGGCCATGGAGTTTTTTTATTCAAGAATGCTTTTCTATGGGAGTTTATATTGTCTCTTAAAAAGCATGTAGACCATTTTGCCTTAGCACAGAATTGAAATTCTAAAAACTTGTTACAAAAAGAATGAAACATACACATGGAGACATACACAACCCAAGAGTACATCTGGAGTTTTTGTTTAGTAGCGGCTGAAACAAAAAAAATTTTTTAAGAGTTTAAGATGAATGGATGTGTATGACGTTCTTTCATAAAGAAAAATTATGAATGAAAACATGAATGCATATGAATTCTATGATGCTGTTTGAAATGTTGACCTATTTAAAATTTATATATTACTTTAGTACTAATACCTATGATTTAAAAAGTGCTAGAAATGTGAAAAGCAGAGAAATTAATTAAAAGAAAAATCAGAAAAATTCATTACGTGTAACCATACTCCCCATAGTCTTTTTATAATGAAAAGATATTGTGCTTCCTTGCTTATCTATCTGATTTCTTTTGGTTTAGGTACTCAAGGTTTGTCCTATGCAGTAGTCTGACGTCAAGTGTGAATTCTAGAGTTTTGGTTAATCCAATTTATTTGCTAACAATCAATTTAAGAATGGAGTAGCCTACACAAATCAGTATTTTAAAAATTTTGGCACTGAAACTTTTGATTTTTGAACTAAGAGCAGAGAGATCAAGGAAAGAACTCTGACAACATGGCCTCTACTGTTCGACACCAGGGAGTGTTTTGCCCCATAAAGAACAGCAGGGTTAGGCACACTGTGAACTCTGATATACTTCAGAAAAAGACACAGTCTGCCTGGCGGTGTCCAAGGTCAAAAGCAAAAGCAGACAGCACAGCTTGGGGAGTGCTGGAGAAGGGCCATATGGGAGGATGAGAGATGCGCTTGAGTTGAGTTGAGCTGAATGTTCTGGTCAGGGAAAGGTCAGAGTCTGGGCAAATGCATGAACAGAAAGGCCATGCCAACTCCAATGCCAAACATCAGGGCCATTCCAACTGGTAGATTCCATTTGTTTTTAATTATCAGCATACCAAAGGGACTTTTGTTTCTTGTAAATAAGGATGACAAACACATTAAGCTTTAGCAGGTGCAAAAAGCTTATTTTATCCTAAGCTAAAACAGTCCTGGCTGAGATATAACTTTGCCAAACAGGGCTGGTGACAAGGAGGTACTCTTCTCTTCTTCTATATGAAAACTCCTGCTTATGGGTTCTAAGCAAAGAGACGCACAAGCAAAAGCAATGGTTGTGACAAATCATTTTTATTTTAGAATGATTGCCAAAGCAGTTAATGATTGTTGCATTGTTGTGTTGAAAGACATTTCAAAACTTGGTATTTTAACACAGTCTTGCCAAAGTTTGAAGTTTCCATCCAAGAAGGCCTGGTGGCTGTCTGCCATTTTGAACAGCTCCCTAGAGCTCATGGGTCCAGCTGCTTCACTAAGCAAAGTTATGGTGCCATTTCTGAGAGGGCTAATGGAATTCCAGCATTTAATACTGTGTCTGTAAATCAAAACTTTGACTGGGAGGAACCAGATTCTTCCCCACGGTAACAGAAATGAGGCATTAATATGCTAATTTGAGTCTGAATTCAGCTCCTTTGCTCTTTTGATTTTTCATTAATTCTCCCATTTATGCCTGTGCACATGTCAATCTGAAAATCCATTAGTGGAATGGACAACCAGCTGTCCGAGGTGGGTGAGTCCCATTCTTTACAGAGGCAGAGACAAAGATTAGGTGTTCCCTGGGGGTCTTTCCAATCAGAGCTCTGAAAGCACAGCTTATCTCACACAAACTTGGTTCCCCCTAGAGAAACTTTAAAAGAAGCTTTGTTTTTGCCAAGATTTTCTTTTGGTTTTTAGCTTAATTAATAGTGATCTAAAGGAACCAAAATAAACCCTTTGCAGTCAGTGTGAATGCTGATTTCCTTGCTGTATTTTGTGAGATATTTATATTGAACTTAGTAGCTCAGAAACACCTAAAAGAACCATTAAATGTGGAAAGAAAAAATATTATCTGCATGTTCTAAGGAATTTTTTTACTGCCATTTCTAAGTTTTAATTATTTAAGAATTTTTAATAAATTATAAAAAATGGAAGCAAGTAGTGCCTATTATATCTATACCGTATCATTCATAAGCAAAATTTAACTAGAAGATGAAACTAGCTCTTCTGATAGCATTTTAGAATTTCACTCATCCAAAGGTAATTTTGAAGAATCTACTATGTGACAGACACTACATGATGAGCCAGCGATGGAAAAATAATATCGTATGGCATAGCTTCTAAAGATTTCATCTACTGGATAGTCAGACATGTGAACAATTGTCATGTTATTATTTAATTGCTAAGATAGAATTATGTATACAGTGCAATTGGTGTATGGAATAAGTAGAGATCCAAAAAAAAAAACAACAACAACTTTACAGTAGAGGAAGCATTTGAATCACAATGAAAGAATGCATGGAATAGGGAAAGGAAAATAGGAAATGTGGGTGTGGGGATTCTAGGTAGAAGGCACAAACAGGGAGAGATGCAAAGGCATTGTGAAGGAACATGTGTGCTTGTGGAGCTACAAGCATTTTGTTAAAATGGAAATATAAAGTTCAAGGAGAAATTCCTGGTAGATGAGATTGGATTGGCAAGCAAATGTCAGATCACTAGAGCAATTAAATATTTTTATATTTGACATAGTGCCTACTATGTGGCAGATACTATGCTAAGCAATGAGGAGGGTGCTAATATTGAAAACAGATGAATGATATGACCAGATTGTCATGTTGGAAAGGTTATTGTGAGAGAGAAAAATCTAAATCTAAAGGTTCAAAAGATTAGTCAGAATGTTATTATAATAGGTGTAATAATATTCCCAAGATGGACATTCTGCTGCAACTTTCTAAAATAGTTTCTTTCCTTTTTGTCCTTCCCTCTCTCTTCCTAGGCTAATTTCTTTTAATTTTTCATTCTTAAATGTCAATTCTACCAAGGGACCTTCCCCAAACGTGCATACTACATTAGGTCTCATTTTATATATCGATGTGTCATCCCCCATATTTTCTTCATAGCAATTATAATGACAGGTACCTATCTTTGTAATTATTTGTTTAGCATCCATCACCCATTAACTTGTTGACATCGTGATGACAGGGATGGAATCTGTCCTGCCTAGCAGAGTCTTTAGCTCATAGAAAGTGTTTTCTCTATATTCTTATATAAATAAATGATAGGGAGTATAATATTGGATTAAAAAAGATGGGTAAGAGGAATATTACAAAGGTATTATTGAAAGAGCTTGGACTCCTTTGGTATATGACATTTTAATTTTATAATTCATTAAATTAAAGTTTGGAAAATCTGAGGAACAGTCTTATCTTTGCAATCAGACCTGGCTTTGGTACTAGATTATACTTGGATATGAAATAAAAAATAAATCTATAAATATCTTGAAGTCTAAACTTTTATGTGAAATCTCATGTCAGTTAATAGAAGATTTCTAAAAAGTAGCAGATAAATTTTCAACATCAAAAACTGCCATGTGATTGTCTGGTTATTTATTCCTTGTATTTAAATGAAAAGTATTATCTTTTATGTTCCAGTTACACATAGAGAAAAAGAAAAAGACAAAGAAAAAGTAAAAGAAAAAGACAAAGACAAAGAAAAAGTAAAAGAAAAAGAAAAACCTGAAAAGAAAGGTATGGAGTAATTCTTATTAACACACTGGGTTCTTTTCCATTCTTTACATTCAGATTTTGACTATTCACTTTAAAAAAATATACATATATGTTACAATTATTTCCTTAGGATAGAATCTGAAAAGAGGAAGTTCTGGATTGAGGGGAATAAAATACTTAAGACTTGAACTCTGTTACCACTTTACCACATTTTTAAATGTGTTAATTTTTCCTCTGGCATTTTTGAGCCTAACTTAGCAATGAGGATATTATTTCAGAAAATGCTTGCCAATTTGATAGGTAAAACGGCAGATCTCGTCATTTTAACCTGCATATTTTAATTACTTATTAGACTGTTTTTTTATTTTTTATTTGTAATTATTTATTTAGAATAGATAATACAATGTCATTACTCAACACGTAAAGATACATTGTGAAAACCTTCCTCTCGTCTTGCTCCCACCTTCTTGGTTCCATTCCATCTCACCCCACATACTCATAGTAAAACACTCCTTTGAGTTTTATATGCATCCTTCCAGAGCTTTATTATCTCTTTGGTAGATAATACATATTATCGTTTCTCCCTACTTATTACACAAAATCTGGTATGTCATATTTTTTGACTTTTACAATTTAACAATATATCCTAGAAATCTTTTCGTGTCAGTGAATATATATTTTCCTCATTCTTTTAAAAAAGCTGCATAGTATTTAAATACGAATATTTCTTTCCACTGTATTTTTGAACTGCTTCTTATTTGTGAGAAGATTTAAATATGACTTTTGCTGATGTACATTATCTTCTTGTGTAACTGTTCACACTCATTGCCCATTTCTCCTAATGACGTGTGTGTCATTTGGTATATATATTTCTTGGTCTAACACTTGTTTCAAATATTTTTCTCAGTTTGTTTTGCATTTGATGTTATGATTTCTGTCTGTGCGAATGTATATGTGTGAGTCCATGTATGAGTGTATGCATGTGTGTGTATGATTAGATTCTTGAATTTTTATGTGGCTAGATATGCTGATATTTTCTTGTGGTCTTTCTGCTTTTGAACCTTCATTCAACAATTAATTCAGTAGCCACTAATAGTTTCCCAAGATTTTAAAAAGTTATTTTATATTTTATGTTTAAGTTTAACACATCAAAAATTCTTTTCAATGTATGATGTGAGGCAATATTCTAATTTAATTTTTAATATTTAGAGTAGATCATGTCTAGGGTATATGAGCTAGATTTCAGCTGATTTATGCATCCACAGTTTCCATAGTCTGCTGAGTTTTCTTGTTTTATTTAACATTCCACTTTGGTAGAACATATTATGACATTTAAGAATCAGATTAGTTGAAACGTGCTTCAGTGTAATTTATTGTATATTCACATTGAAAAATTTGAATTAAATAGTCGTTATTTTATTCATGTTAACTTAGTGAAAATTTCTATGAATTTCAATACAGCCTTCTTCTTTCCCTGTTCTGGAACATAGTGACCATTTTCTGTCTGCTCCTGAATTATACAGAATTATTAGCATCAGGTTCTGTGTACTCTGACTAAAGGAAATATTCTGATATTTCTTATGATTTTTTTCAACCTCCACATTAGATAAATGTTTTTTTTTGCTTAAAAATAATATTGAGAATGTTTTTTCCTTAAATTATAAATGTTGCAGAAAATGTATCCAAATTGAAAGGCAGAAATAAAATGCTACATTGTAAGTGCTCTTTTATTTATACTGTATGCCAATTAAAGGATTTTTTTAAGAGATAGTTTATTACAATGTAGTCAGATGACCTTGTGTGAATTGTGCCCTGCTTAGACTGGCATGGGACTCCTTCTGCTAACATTGCCTAAGCTGTTACCCACAACCCCACATGGTAAAGGAGGTGACTGTGGGCAGGCTTGAGTGGTGGAGATTCGGAAACCCTGGAGGAGGAGGCACCTGCTCTCTCAGCAGCTCTGCATCTGTCAGGGTCACTTGGTCTTCAACTGAACATTATGCTTTAAGCTTTTTAAGAGGCTTACATCATCTCTCTAAGATTCTGGGGAAACTATTCATAGACTGTAACTAAAGATAATAGTTTTTAAAAATATATGTATATCAAGCACGTTTATCCTTTTGTGATATAAGCAAAGCTGATGTACATTACTGTTCTTACAATTTAGTTGGAGAAGTGGAAATATTTGGGACTTCAATTTTTTACTCCAGTAATTTGGCACCTTCCTGAAACCAACTGTTTAATTAACTCTTGCATTTTATCACTTAACTTTTTGTAATTTATTTAATTCCCAGTGTTATTCTCCAGCATATAATATATAAGTTTTGAAAAATGTGTGGTGATTTGGGAAGCTACCAAATCACACAGTTTAATGTATTTGAAATTTAAAAATAAGCTGTACATGCTGTTGTACTTCTCAGATCTATTTTATTTAAAACTATTGGGAGACACAAGACTTTACCAAAGTATATAAATGAAAGTTAAAATAAATTTATATTGATTTATTAATTTATTAAACAAACAATGAGGCAATATAAGGTTTCTGGTATCATGTGGAATACTGTTCAAGGAAGAAGCAGTACTCAATCAGTAATCTTTTTTTGAGTGACTTTATACACTGTTATTAGTTCTCAACTAAGGTGTTATCCTTAGGGAACGTTTGGAAATTTTTTGGTTGTCAAAATGACATTGGAGTGAAGGGCATTTGTTAAGCAGGGACCAGAAAAGTTAAGCATTTTTCAGTGCATAAGGCAGTCCCTTGTAGTCAGGAATTGTTCTTTTCCAAATGTCGATTGTGCCCCTGTTGAGAAACACTTAATCAAATCCTTAGTCCTGATTTAAATATTTCTCTTTATTAATCCTAAAGATAGTTCTTCTTTTTGACACAATGATATATTTTTTGACAAATTCTTATAAAATTGTTCCCTCTCAGTTTGTCTTCCCTGAAAGCTTTATCTACTTGGAATAATGACTTGCAAAAGCAGGGTGGATCTAACTTTTAAAATGCTTTCTAAGTCTTAAAATGCCAAGCCTTTTACATTGAGTTCTATACAGCTAATATTACATTCGCAACTCTTTATTGCTGAATTAGGTTCATTAATGTAAGAAATCTTCAAAATATTACATAATTTTGGTGGCAATAAAACTGAGATCAAAAGAAACTTGTTTTTGAAATCTATTAAAAATATGTACTAATGTAAAATTTTCTGTTTAAGCAACTCACAAGGAAAAAACTGAGAAAAAAGAAAAACCAGAAACAAAGACAGTGACAAAAGGTAATTTTTCCCTTTATTTCTATAACTAAATTCTTTTTACTTGAAAGATTACATTTTGGATAACAGGTATTTTTAAGTATTCAGTATTTCATTTACATAAAAAATTAATTTGGACTTATATTTAAAGTTTCTTATCTAAAAGAATAATAAAATCAAATACTTACTAAAATAATAGAGAATTTAAAAATATGAGAGGAAAATGAAGAGCTTTACTATATAAAGGCAGAATTTGGGTTCCCATGACCTTCACCCCTTGATGTATTTCCTACGGCTATGTTACATGACATGGCAAAAGGGATTTTGCAGAGGTAGTTACGACTGATCTAAAATAGGGAGAATGTCCTGGATCATCCAGGCAGGCTCAATGTAGTATCATGAATCTTTAAAAGCAGAGAAATTTGGCAGAAGAGAAAGAGAGATTTGAAGTGTGTGGATTTGTCCCCCTTGGCTGGCTTGAAAATTGACTGGCCCATGTGGAAAACGTGAGAAAGGAATGAATTCTGCCTCCATGTTAAATAAACATGAAAGCCAATTCTCCCTCAGAGCCTCCAATAAGAAACACAGCTCTGCTGACAACTTAATTTTAGCTTTGCAGACTGAACAGAGAACCCAGTTGAGCCATACCGAGACTTTTGAATCATGAACACTGAGAGGCAATAAATGGGTATAACTTCATGCAGCCAAGTTTGTGGTGATTTGTTACTACAGCAAGAGAAAACTAACACATCTAGTTCAGAGCTTTTGAACAGTATTACACCTATAGATGATTTTAGAAGATTCAAATTCAGGATTTGCTTTTATCAAAAAGAAAGGGTCATGCATACATTTTGATCAATAATTTAAGACTCTGAGAACCAAAAATATCTTAATAATATACCAAACAATTAATTGGAATATTACTATAATATGTTGTATTTTAGAAGATTGAGTAAACAAAGTTTTCTGTTCTAAATTTATCTACCAATAGTTAGGAAAAATGGATTTTAACTGGTAGCTCAATCTTATTTCTTCAATTTAAATTTCTTCCTCATCTTTTAAAATATAGGTTTTATACGATCCATATATTTTAGAAATCTTCATCTAGCATTTTCGAGAAACTAAACATTTAGATAAAATTAAAATCTATTTTCAAAATTTAGTTTGATTATCTATACAATATAAAATAATTAGATATCTGAGGCATATATATTTTTAAACAAAGTTTTTCCATGAGATAATCAAATATAATTTTATTGAAATTAATTTGGATGAATTAAAAATTGAGACTTTGTTTTCTAAAAGGTAGCATGAATTTAGTCTCAAGATTAAATTTGATAAATTCAAGTTTATGCTACTTGATTCTCTTCTGTTTCATAAATGCAAATGAAAATAAATTTTGTATATATAATTTATTTTCATTGTATATATATGAAATCAGATATCACATGTATATGAAATCTAGTAGGTGTTTTAGAGATCATCCAAATTAATTACCTAGGTTAATGTATGAAGAAACTGACCTCCAGAAACAGCAAATAATTTGGCCAGGTCATATAACTAGTATGTGATTGGATTAAGATGAAAACACAGGTGAAATGAGTATAAATCTAGTATTCTTTACAATGATAATTAAATAAAGCTTGTTTAGTATCATTTATTCCTTCAAAAAAATTTTGTGGAATGCTATATTGGTTGTTTATTTCTGTATAAAACATTATCACAAATGGGCTTCAATCAACACATGTTTATTATCTCACAGTTTCTCTGGATCCAGAATCTGGGCAGTGCTTATGTCAGTCCTTGGCTTCACATTCTCACAAGGCTATCTCTAGGGTGTTATCCAGGGCTGCAGTCTCATCCAAAGGTTCAACTGAGGAAGGATCATTTCCAAGTTCATTTATATGGTTGTTAGCAAGATTCAGTTCTTCAAGGGCTGTTTAAATGAAAGCTTCAGTTCCTTGCTTGTTGTTGGCTGGAGGCCATCCTTAGTTCCATGCACATGCGTCTCACTAACGTGGTGGTTGCCTTCATCAAACCTAACAAGAGAGAAAAATTTAATGAGACAGAAATCACAGTCTTACGGAGACTAATCATGGAAGTTACCTCTAAGCACCTTTGTCATATACTATTGGTTAGCAGCAAATTCCTAGGCTAAGCCATATTCAAGGGAAGAGGATTACAACAGGGTGTGAATACCAGAAGGTAGGAATCATTAGACACCATCTTGAGTCTGACTGCCATAAATGATTTCTATTTATATATTTATGTTCTTCTGGGAGAGATAGATATAAGCAAAAAATATATATATTGTATATATAATATATATGCATAAACACATGTATATGTATGTATACATGTTTATATAGGTTTGTTTAAAATATGCTAGTGTACATACATGTATATATGTTTGTATACACATATATATAATTTTAATTTTTTTACTTTATATGTGCATATATTATGTTAAGAATAGGAAATTTATAAAAAGTGCTCTTTGTATTATGGATGTTTTCTGGGAAAACAAAATAAGATAAAAAAGGCATAAACTATACTGTATGACATTTAAGATAAGAATGAAGATAAATTGCCTTGGAAAGGTGTGACCAGTGTTAAAGTAGAATGTCCCTTTGAAGTCTTTTGATTTCCAGAGGCTCTCTCATGGAAAACAGCAGGTTTCTTGCTCTGTTTCAAGCTTGCTTAAGGGCAGCAATTGGTTAGACCACTTCAGGTCTTCCTCCTGGGAAAGAGTGGACCTTTCAGTGTCTACCCTGGTTCAGGGATAGAACCCTGTATCCACTGGGAAAACTAGACTATTTCTGTAGTTCATTAAAAATAATAAAAACAGGGAATAAGAAGAGAATGATAGAAAGTGAAGTTGAGTGGGGGATGAGCCAAGTTGGGCCAGGCTGTCTAACTGACATGGAAGTAACAACCTTCAGATGTTGATGTGTTTGATGACGTGGTGGAGGTTAATGCTGTCCTGGTCACTTTTAGGAAGACATTTTATTGATTTCACTTAGTCCCGTTCTGTTCATATCTGCTCTCCTTTATCCTAAAATACATTTTTGGCATAATGTTCATGGGTTAATATTAGCAATATTAAGCAACTTAGTGTGGTTAGAAAATGGGTTAGGCATTCTGGTTCTACTGGACTTACTCCTGACCTATTTAATTGCACTATCTTTGACAACTGGCTTTTTGATCCTTAGATTCTTCATATGTAAAATGAGTAAAAAATAGTAATTCCTGCTATACACTTAACTCTGGGTAAGTTCTGGAGAAACTCCAAGAGCTCTAGGAATGCAGTGTCTGTAGATTTAATATTAGAAATTATTATGTACTTATTTTGCAGGGTTCAAAGTTTTTTTGCTCATTGTTACTTATCTCCACAGCTTCCTGAGAGGAAAAGGCAGGTACCATGGTGATTGGTTTTTTTAATGCAGATAAACTGAGGGAGGTGTAGAGAAGTGACTCAGTTTGCAATTCCTTAATAAATGAGAGATGAAATTTGTTATTTCCTAACGCCAAAAATGTATAATATGTTAGTGTGTTTATTGGGTAATGCTGTCTTTCTACTTTGGTGTTAGACATTTTGATTCTGACACAGTTGTTAACGGGTTGTGTTAATTCCCAAACTGGATCAAATATGCTGAGATCGTTCTTTTGATTAGACCATCTTGTTTTCCATTTCACAAAATCATAAATCAAATGTCTTCCTAAGTAAAACTGGGTGATTTGAATACAACATGGCAATACTTTTTGCTTTTTCATTCCTTAATGAACTCATAAGTACAAATGTCACTTAAATTCATTTTGAGAAAAGTCAGGAAAAATATTGTGCACAAAATTTAAGAATATCTACCCAGTTTGATAAAAATAAATAGAAGTTGAATGTTTTTGTATCATTTTGTGATATTTTATTTATTATAGCCACATCATTCTTGAGTTCCTATTCATTTTTTTCTAATATGAGGCAAAGTTATTTTTTTCCATAATTAAGATCACTAAAAAATGTCTAAAATTAGGTAGGGAAAATTTTATTATTTTTACACTTAAAAAACAATGTTTATAATCAGTGGCCTGCCTCTTAGAAAATCATCTTTGCTCATTAAACCATAATGTCATTAAAAAATAGACCTGAATTTCACATATCTTTAATTCTGTAGGATGATGCTAAGGGTAAACAGCTGCAACTTACAAGAAGTACATGGGATCATTTAGGGTAAACAAAAATAACAATTTCACACAAAAGTATAAACAAAAAACAGCAAATTTTTGTCAAGTTTATTTCTAAACACATCTTTACAGATGCAATCTATATATCGCTATATTGTACATAGGATCTGAGTATAGTGAAACATTTACTTACTCCTTAACCAAAACTGCTAATCTAATACATTTCTTCTGTGTTTTCTCTGAAACAAAGCATTGTGCTAGACACTACGATATTACAAAAATGAGCAAGAGTTCTTATCATGTTGCTCTCAGTTTGGTAGGGAAGACAGGTGAACAACCATCTGTAATACAAGATATAGGGAATAATATGTGTACTTTAATAAAAGTTCAGGCAAATGGAATCTCAGAAGAAATGATTAATTCCAATGGCAGAGCCATTTTTTGCCTGTGAATTAAACATGAAGAAATTTAAATATATGGAAAATATAGAGAATGCAGTGTGACAGTGTTTGACACATGGAAAATGCATGAGCTATTCAAGGAAAAGGAAGTAGTCTAGAGGAGGGAGAAATTTTGGGAAAGATGCTGTGAGAGGAGGGATGGGATGACGCCAGACATGGCAGGGTTTTAAATGCTGTGCTGAAATTTCTTCAGAGAGTTATATTATTGTGTTGCTCTTTAGCACTCACAGTGCATTAGTTGTGAGCCCAGACCGAGACAGGTCCTCTGAAAGGGTTTTTTAGGTGAACATATATGAGTTGTATGATTTTGAGATGCTATCGGCTATTCCAGTGGAACTTTCTTTCCAAACAGACACTAATAAACATTTTGGTGTGAGGTCCAGGAATGTCATTAATTTACAGTCATCCACAGAAAGTGGATGGTTTCAGTTACACAAATGTATGAGTTTGCTGCAGAAAAGAGCAAAAACCAACAAAGGAGATTTAGAAATTGTTCGTGGGAAGTAAAAGAAAAATCTCCTGAGTATAGTTATAGAAGCCACAGAGACGTTAGAAGTTTATGGAGTAATTGGGTGATATTTGCGTGAGAATTTTGTGGATAAATAACATTGTATAATGTGTATAGAATAATCCCCCTTCTTGATAATTCCCAATACACTTTAGCTTTGAGAAATTTCAAGGTAAAGAAACCAGTTTAACTTAGTGTTTCCAAATTTATTTGATTATAAGAATATCTTCCAACCCCTAACACAATACCAACATCTCCCTGTAAAGTTTCTAAGAAACAATGTTTTGGGAGGTGTTGATCAATTCCATTAAATGGAGTAACACTAATAATTTTGATTTTGCAAGCTAACCAACATCTGGCATTATCAATTTCATTCTTGTCTCAATGGGACTTCCCAATATTATCTTAGCTTAATCTCAAATCATTATTTAGTATACCAAAATTAAGAAACTTGATGATATTATTTTCATCGAATTCTTTACATGAATAACAATAAAGGATACACACAGTGATTATGTGTGGTCCCATACAATGCATAATGTCCAATATACAACTTATATTATGATTATTTTTCCACAAATATGTGTTATATTATTATTGTTTTTTAAAAAATAAATTATCCACACAGACTAATTTGCATCCAAGATTCCTGTTCCCAAATATGTATAATATCAAATTAAGAATATGTATGTGTAGAATATATATATTATCATTCATATATATTCTAATTTATAACCTTATCTCCCAGAATATATTTAAGTGCTTTAAAAATCATTAAAGAGGACCAGTGTGATGGCTCAGGCCAGTAATCTCAGCACTTTGGGAGGCCAAGGAGGTGGGATTGCTTGAACCCTAGAGTTCTAGACCAGTCTGGGAAACATAGTGAGACCTCATCTCTATAAAAAGTAAAAAAATTAGCCAGGCATGGTCATGCGCACCTATAGTCCTAGCTACTTGGGGGGGCTGAGGTGAGAAGATTGTCTGAGCCTAGGAGTTCGAGGCTGCAGTGAGCCATGATTGCACCACTGCACTCCAGTCTAGGCAGCAGAGTGAAACCTTGTCTCAAAACAAAAACAAAAACAAAATGAAATACCACATTACAATTATCTCTAGATTAAGATAAGAAGGAGCCAGTATACCAATTTTTATACTCTTTCAGTCTCTTTAAAGCCAAATCATTAGAGACTGTGTGTCTCTCAGTAATCCTTTAATGGAGTATATTGTTTTATTTCTATTAGTCAATACCAGTGCAGGTGATTTTATCTTTGTATTCCTAATAGTTATCTTAAAAAAAAATTGTGTTGGCATTTCAGTTTCTTGAATGACCCTAAAAATTTTTCAGTTGTGGAGCAAAATGATCACATCCTTATAAAAGGAGACTAGTTCACTGGGCTCTTTGGTATAAACATTGTTTTTCACCAAACATGCCTCTGCACATTACAAATACATTTATGACATGGTAAGTTCCTGATTACCTAAAAAATAGTATTTCCATGTACGAAATAAGAGTCACAATTTGCTAATGAGCTATTTTTAGTAGCTTAACAGCACATCACAAATGATAAACTACAATAAAAGTCACAAGTATTTATGCAAAGAACACTATTTTTCTATTGTTTTTCTTCTCTCTTTTTCAACTTTTCTTAATGACCAATTACAGATGAAATATTATATTGCTAAATAAACAAAAATAATCCAATGTTTCTTAACTTTATACAGAAGAGAAGAAAACTAAGTCTGAAGAAAAGACTAAAAAGGAAGTAAAAGGTGGGAAACAAGAGAAAGCAAAGCCAACAGCTGCAAAAGTAAAAGAAGTACAGAAGCCACCGTCTAAACCCAAGGAGAAGGAGGACAGAGAGACAGCAGCTGTGTCAAAGCATGAACAGAAAGGTAAAAATTCAGAACAGGAGGCTGCCAGAGGTTCTAAGAGAATGTTGGGCAAGAAGCAGATGTAATGAAATTAAAAGTGGAAAAAGACTGAAATCAGACTGCAAAATGGGGGTAGAAGACATATAAGTAAATATACCTAAAAGGAAATACAATACATTGAATATTATATTTATTTATAAAAATAGTAAAACGTGTTCACATATCTAAAGATGGATTTTTGAAGTATTTTTAAAAGGGGCTTGCAGTGAGCATCTGGAGTAAATGTTGGATTTTTGAGATATGGGATTTCTGTTGAGGTGGCATAAAGATTGTATATGTCATACTTTTTGGAGAAAAGCTGTCCAGGGAAAGTGACAACAGTTCTTAAGGATTTTGTTAAGGGGTAAATGTTCAATTCATACAAATAAATATCATAAAAACTATCCATACATTCCTGATGCCCCTGAAAGAGCACAAGATTTGGAATATACATCAAACTTTTAAATTTATTTAATTTAATAGAAAAATATTATAGAGAAAAGAACTTTGAAGATTCTTTGCCAGTTTTCATTTGTTAAATTTATGACTTTAGAAAGCTCTGAATCTGACTTATTGTGGTGCTCTTCAATAAGACTGATGTCAACCTTACATCCCCACTTTGAAGAAATATAGCACTTACATGGAGATGGAATATAATCTTGAAATTCTTATGGAATGGAGCTATGTAAATATAAGAGAGTGAAGTTTTAAGAGGGCAGCTAAGAGTCTTACTGCACCACATCTCTGGCCGTTGTTGAATTTTTCCTTCCCTAAATCTTCTCCTGACTCCAAGTTGCTACACAATCCCGAGAATTCCATGTAGAATGCAGGGATCTAATCTATAGGGACTATTCCTATAAAAGATGTTTCTTGGAGGTATTGCAAAATAAAATTTTCCTTTACTCTGGTAGCACTTTTGAATAACTTTATCTGAGCAATAAAATCAAGGAATTGGTTTCTATGAGATTTTAGTTTAAAAAAATCTTAAAACTTTATTGCTGAGTAAGCTATTTGGACAGTGAAACTGAAAATAATTTTTCTTCCTTATAAGGTACAAGACAAGAAATTTGTAATCCACTCTGGTATTTTACCCATTCTTTAAATTTTTTTCCTCCTGAATTCACAATATTTGTAAACCTTGATTCATAAGTACTATTTGTAAACTTTGATTTATATAACAAAAGATACATAATTTTAAAAAATATATTTTAAAAAGGAAAGGAAGAAAAGAAAGAAGAAAAAAGATTCTTTTTACATTTTTTTCTTTTAGTGGTTCACAAACCTTTTAATTTAAGTAATTTTCACTTATTTCAATGTGAGTGAAATTAAAACTTCGGAGCTCTAAAACTTTTCTCCATTTTCAAGATGATTGTATTGCCTTAAAAATTAAAAATATTAAAATTATTACCTCTCAAAATTATGTCATTTATGACATAGTTTGGGTAGAATAAACGATGTAGTAGACAAAGAGAAAATATTTTGAATTGAATATTTTATTGTGATAGAAAATAGAAAAATTAATTTTCTGATTCACTATTATGTTTATTTAGATCCTAAAATACTTTAACTGTAGATTGCCTTTTCAAAAAGAAAATAATCACATAAAACCAGTGAAAAACATATCAATTATATTATAATTTTTACCCATAAATACAGTATGTAAAAATGTATTCCAGTTATCTGTTGTAATGTCAAAATATTTATCAAGCAACTAGAAACATGAACACATTTTTGATGTTCACTTTTAGTATCGTTGAATATTTGGGGCTATATTTTATTGATAAAGACTTATCAGCAAACACTTTTAAATAACATTTATTTTCCAGCTCACAAATACTGTATTTTATTTCTATCAATAATCTGATTTATTAAAGATAGCATTATATTACCATATCCATTTTCAATCTACTATTTTCATTTCTACACAAAGAGCTATTTATCTATTAAAAGGACATTCAAATATCATTTAGAGTTAAAAACAAAAACACATATGTTATTTTCTCAGCTAAATAAATGCATTTGCTAAAGCAAGTCTCCCTATTGAGAACAGCTACCATCATTTATATAAATGTATCATTAAGTTAGTAATCAAAATTTAACCTCTAATAGCTGGTAAAACACATTAATATGTTAATTTTTTTTACTAAGCAAAGATTTGAGAGCATTTTTTAAACAAAAATACTATTTACATTATGGTTTTAACTAAACAAGATAAATGAAGATAAAGTGTATTTTTAAAAAAACTATTTGTGAGGTAGCTCTGAATTTGAGAATCTTGTATTGATATCTTAATAAAATTGTTGAGTTAGCTCTTTGGGCAAGAGAATATTTATTGGCTTAGCTTAACTTAGACCTAATAAGTTTGAGGCATTCTTTTCAAATAGATTTTTAAATACTTCTTTTTAAATAAATAGAGCTCATAAATCCTTTATACACTTGAAAACAGATTTTTACATGGGACACAAACTTATTGTTAATTATTTAATTATATAGTATATGTGTAAACATATTCAATATGGTTACTCTTAACATTATGCATAGAAACAATATACCTGTATTTCTACTTAAAGCATTGGGTATAAGAGACATATGTGTGTAACTGCCTACCATAAATTTTCTCACACACATTTATCTATCACGTAATCTAGTTTTTAGTGACCAACCTAAATGTGTTTAAAGTAGAATAAGAAGGGTTGGCATAATCAGACACTGCTCCCCAGTTTTCTGATGGTCTCTAGCAAGTCTGGGAGGAAGGATAAAATAAATTTCCCAGCTGCTACATACTCATTCTTTCTTTCCTTTTTTCCCCCCTAATAACTATTTAAATATTTGTGGCAGGCAGAGAAAGTATAGCTAATGTGAATCTGCCATAGAGTACCAGAGCACATGTGCCCCATCCGCATTAGAGTTTTATTATTATTATTATTAAATATCCATTCTGTTGACATTCTGAACCCAGAATGCATTTTCCCCCAGCTGCCACTCCACAGGGAGTGCCACCAAGGCAGCAGTTGAATGACATCCATCACTCTCCCTGAGGATCAAGAAGGGGAGAAATGGCATGAGTTATTCCTGGAAGGATGTTCATTTGGGGAAAAAAAACCCCTATAAGTAGTGACTAAATATGAAATTATTTTATATAAATTATCTCATAATCATGAAAGTTAGAATGGCAGGACAATTTAGATTTTCATTATGAAAAGTTTCCTGCTATAATATTGAAATGGATTTAAAGAAACATTTCTATAAAATGAATCTTAAAATTAGGGAGGCTTGGTTTTGCTTTCTCCTTAGACTGGTGAAGATGACACAGTAGGAACTGTTCAAAACACACACCTACCTAGAATTTGTATGCATTGTGAAGGTCAATACTGAGAACAGGTGAAAATGGGAATCCTAAGTTCAAATATTTGAAAATCCCTAATTTAATTATTTAAAAAATATTCTACTCATGTTTCTGTTGATATTTTGGTGCCATCAGAATGCACTATCACAGCATTATTTATATATAACAGAATAAACAATATTCTTTGGGTTCATAAGGAATTCCTTTTTCTAATTAGAAGCTCATTAGGTTACTGGTGCATTAATTAAATGAATGATTTTTCAATCCAGGAAATATTAGTCTAATAAACATAAACATGATACAGTTGTCCCTCAGTATCTGTAGGGTATTGATACCAGGATGCTCTGCAAATACCAAAATCCACAAATGCTAAAACCTCTTATATAAAATGAAATAGTATTTGCATATAACCAATGCACATTCTCCTGAAAACTAAATCATCTCTAGATTACTTATAATACCTAATGCAATGTAAATGCTATGTAAATAGTTGTTATACTATATTGCTTAGGAAATAATGAAAAGAAAAAAATGTACATATGCAGTACAGATGCTTGCCATAACTACAGTTTTGATCCAATCTGGAGATATGGAACCGAGGCATATGGAGGGGCAACCGTACTTTGGTAATAATTCAACATACAGGCAAAAAAGTTTAATTCACTGTCTCTTCTTTAACTGTCAGCATTCGGTTAAAGAAGAAACTATGAAGTGTAAAGATTTTAGTTAATTCAACACACTATTCAGCATGTTATGTATATAATCGCCACATCACAACTTGGGGCAGAGAACAATGTTTCATTTTGGCAGGAGGCGAGGGGGGCGGTTCATATTACAAATAGTCCCTGCATTCCAAATTTCCAATGTACATAAAAACAAAAACCCTCCTTTGCTGTCATGGGTATCTATAGTTCCATTAGTAATCATTGTGGAAAAAGAAAATTGAAGAATTGTAGATCAGTGATTTTGCAGTTATAGTCTAATTAAACTCATCTGGGGAGCTTGTTAAAAATGCATATTCCTAGGGTCCAGATCCATGGCATTTTAGTTTTCTGGACGATGAATCCCAGAAATCTGTATTTTGACAAATTCCTCCTCTTTCTGATGTGTAAGTTGACCTTTGAGAACTACTCTTGAATTATAAGAAGGACAAATCTAAAAAGACTATAGTCACTTAAGGTACTGAAATAAAGGGAAAAGACTGCCAATTTTAGAGAGGACATACGAATCCAATCTCAAGTTTTCCACTTAAGAGAAATGTATTTTTCCATCTTGCTTTGTCTAAAGAGCCAAATTATTCATTCTACAGTTTCGCTCAGGAAAACAGTCTTATGTCTAAGAAAGAGAAAATACCCTCTACCTTAACCTTACTTATCTCCAAACCATAAAGCTCCTAGGTTCTGGGATCAGAAACTCAGTACATCAAAGAACAAACAGATTCATGGACTAATGTGAGAACTAGCCTCTCTCCCATTCCCCACCTCTCCTGTGGGAAAATGTGTTCCAATTTCAACAACCAAATTACATGCAAAGTTTTGAAACTTTATGAGTTTTGGCCTACCCATATTTAGGTATTAATATAAAGGATTATATTTTTACATCTACTGCAGTAACTATATTTATTTTATAAAGACCTGACAGAGTTTCATAATAAAATGGATTACTCTAAAATTCTGTTAATACTCTAAAAATTCTGTTAATACTCTAAAAAGAATGAAGTTTACAAAAATCCTTAAATGTGTATTTATATAGTAACAAGTTTTGTTATTTTGTATGTTTGACATACATAATTTGGAGCAATTAAGGATGTGTCATGTTGTATAAATTCAATAAACTGTCTTGGTCTTAAACCTGCCTTTGGATTTGGTGGATTAATACAATGCCTATTTTAGAAATATTGAAATGTAAATCGCTTTTGAACAAGATTCATTTCATAATATGCAAGCTTTAAAGTAGATATGATAAAACTTACAGAACAATTCATCAACTGAGATTTCAGTTGGATTGACCTCAGGAGAATCTTAAGTTGTGTGAGAATTTAAAGTTCAGTGCAATGTCTTTCATTTAGAAGGAAAATAGAGAACCCAACTACTGAAATCATTTTTGACCAAATCTGTCCAAAATGTTTACATACTATATTTTTGGTTTTGGTTTTTACTTTTTCAATAGGCCATAGACTAATCGAGATCATAAGATGATCTTATGAAGATTACTCAATTAATTAAACAATATTATTAATATTTGGTGCTGTTAGTTCTGTTCTCGTTCATTTATTCTTCCAATTAAAGAACATTTCCATTCAGAGGATGCCTACCAGGTTGCAAAGGGGTTAACCCTCCTGCTGGCCTTTTCGAGAAAATATTCTGCAGCTCCACTTAGACAATTAGCAGAAGGGCTGGGAGTGAATATTTGGTAAAACATTTCAAATTGGAAACAATTTCCTCTTGTAAAACTTCTGTTTCATTATTGGAAGTCTATGAAAGGACAAATGAGAAAAAATGGCTTTAATATGATGACTTTTGTAACAAATTTGATGAAAAAGGTTTTGATTTTAAAAACAACGACTATAATATTACTTAAACTAGTCTGTTTCAATTTTTAAGGTTATTTTTGCATGGAATAAATGGAGCATTACATTTATTATGTCTTTTTTTCCCTTCTGTCTTCATATGAGTGCAAATTATTCTTTCACAGAAAATATTGTTGTAAGCAAAACAGAATTGGGCAATTTTGTGTATTTGCTTTGTTAAACCATTTCTCCATAGAAAAATGAAAAGTGTTGATGACATTTTTTCATTGCTCTTTTTCTTTCTACTCTGTCAGATCAGTATGCATTCTGTCGATATATGATTGACATGTTTGTCCGTGGGGATTTAAAACCAGGTATTCCAAACAATTCTTGTATTTGTCTGTTTTAATAGTCTTTGTTTCTAAGATTGTTGGCTTTTTATGGACTAAACTGTATTTTCATTTTTAAAAACTGCATAATGCATGTGTAGATCTAGAATAAAACCAATAAAAAAGCAGAAATAGTAACTGGCATTAGGGCGTTTAATTTTACTTTCAATCACTGCATGGCCTATTGTAAATGAAGTCAGCTAAAAGCTAAAAGTGTGCTAATATCTTTATATATAAAGAATGTTAATATCTTTAATAATATCTTGAAGTGAAGCAGTGAATCATCTTATTTTATTCCTGGTAAATTTAGAAGAAAAGACCTTTGACAGTGAAAGTATCATTCTTTTCTTAATGGTATACAAAATTCATATATCATCACATTTCAAAGATTAATTGTTCTTTAAAAAAGTTTAGATTTTTCTCACACATGAACTTGATATAGCCACTTAAGAGGACTATCAATGGAGATAAACTTGATGTCAAAATAATGGGGAAGGATTTTTAGTTAAAGGAATATACCTACCATCTCTCACATCTTAATTGTTGCCCAGAATGTAATAAGGTATTTTTTTTACTAACATCTTAACTAAGAATGAGTGACTTGATTGCTTGTACTATGCCTTTTGCAGATTTAAGCACTGACAGTACTATGCTCATGTTTGAGAAAATGTTTCTTAGAAGACAGTATTGTTAAGGAAGGAGCTAATTCACATTACAATATTTGAAACTGATCGCTAAAACCAAACTGTATTTTGTTTTCTTAAATATCTTTGTGGAAATCTTTCTAAAATGTATCATTATAATTCATGCAAACAGACATATCTCATATTTAGGTGCTAGAAAATAAGAAGATCATGAAAATTTTGTCTGAAAAACTTAGTTAATCCTAGTAATTTATTCTAGTTAGTCTTCTCTTCTCCTTCTTCTACATTTTTAGTGAATTAGAAACTGAAATGAGAAGAAAATAATCTATTATGATAACTCACTTGGTGAAACTAATTACTTTTAACATTTGTGTATAATGACAGCAAAATTAGATGGAAACATTCAGAAAGGTGTGATATAGTGGAACGAGAGGGCTTTGGACACAAACACAGGTGTAATTCTTGACTCCATCCTTTGCTATCATTGGACCTTGAGTTTATTGAATTCTACCTCATCTTTAGTGCTCTTATATTTAGAATGGAAATCACAGTAACAGCCTTGCATTGTTGACAAACTATCTAGTGGATACACAACAAAATGTTATTATCACTTCATTCTTTAATACATTAATTTCACCAAAGCCTGTCTGGGTGAGTATCCCACATGAACGGAACTTCTCAACATTGACAAGACCTGGTCTATATACATATCATAAATTCAATTTTAGGTAAAAGGTTTGCTGACCATTTTGTTCAGCTGTGGTGGTTTAAGAAAGTCATATTCTACACATACTTTTGCCTTTATAAGGTTAGCTGTTTACGTATACATAAGATCAATCTATATTGCTGATAAGCGTGAATTAATAAATGTATTGATATGCATTATTTCCTTTATATTCCATTAGTGTCAATATTTTATTATCTGAGGAAAATAATGTGTTCTTTGTGCCACTGTAATTATTCATAGTAGCTACTAATTGATCATAAAATATAATTTCTAAGAAAATCACAGGACACAGAGAGCCATGCGTTGTGAAAGTCAGTGAGAGATGGTAGCAGTTTAACAGTCACAATACCAATCATTTATTTCTGGAAGTATAACAACAGATTAAGGTCAGAAAGAATAATAAAACAATCTCTATATGAGTTAAAGGTGATTTCAATAACCACACAGAAAGAGCCCTTCTAATAGCATAAAAGCATATGTAAACAAACAAACTCTAAAACTATGGTCCCCAACCTCCGGGCAGCAGACTGGTACCTGTCCATTGCCTGTTAGGAACCTGGCCGCACAGCTCCGCCTCCCCCTCCTACCCCCAACAACCCTCCACCCCACCCACCGTCTGTGGAAAAAATTGCCTTCCATGAAACTGATCCCTGGCGCCAAAAACATTGGGGACCATTGCTCTAAAAAGTCACAAGTTCGGATCTGGAACACTCTTTACTATGTCAACTCCTGAAAATAATTCCCAAGGTCTGTAAGATTAGACTTCTTAATAAATATCATTAAATAACTTACTAATTGCCTTCTTAATTTATTTCATCCACCTACTTTCATAATTTCGAAGTTTAAGGAATGAAAGAATATTTAGATCAGTATTTCTTGTCCAGGAACTTGAAAGGAAGAAGGGGAGAGGGAAGCATGTATGGTATGTCTGTTGTTTCATCTAACAAGCTATATGATGTTTTGTAAATGTATCAAAGGAAAGCTCAAGAATATTATCTTTGTCAGTGAGGCAATATATAAGATGGAGTGATAAAGCATCAGTATGATTTGCATTTTTAAAAATAAGGAATGAGAAACACAGATTCAATCTGGGCATATTAATTTAGAGAAAATGCAAGTGATGAGATGTTGACTCTGACTGACAATTAGAGAATAAAACAATTCCTGCCAAGTTTATTGCTCTGCGTGTATCCACTATTTATAAAACATTTGTGCTTCCATCTGTTTCTGTTTGGGATTAGTAGAACACCTGTTATTGTTTAGCTAGAGTTCATTATTAATTATTGGTAATGAGTTTTTAAAACTACAATTTGATTTTTCCCTCTGGGATTCAGTATTTCCTTCATAAAATATTGTTACACCCTCAAAAGTAGCCAAAATTGTAGTTCTAATTTGAAAAAAACTGTGTTGATGAAATGTGCTGACACCATGACATAAGTCCCAAGTTTTGCCTTTTTATCTCATCAAAAAAAATATTTCTAAGATATCTTGAAATTTTTTTTAGCTAAGGTTTTGCCAATATACCTAAAGATGAATTGTATCGTTCTTTCTGATTCTCTGTAGTGAATAGTAACTATGCACTCTCTTATGGTCAGTTATAATCCTCACCTTAGTTATAGGGACCATCTTAATAAACCAATGTAAATTTTAAGGATCAGCTTATTTTGTTGCATCTAATTAAAACTATCCTGAATTGACTCACTCCATGTTAAGTTGAAACATGAAGAAAATTACATTTAAACCTAATAAATGAATGCATGCTATCAAGGCTGGCCCTATGGGCAACTAGGGTTGACATATATCTACATTATGAATACTGAAGATCTCTCTTCTCCAGAAATACTTTCTCTGCTGCCCTTTAATGATGTAACCTCACTATCATATCTCTTGATTGTGTAGATCATCAATGTTATAGCATATGTTTTGAGGAGCCCATACACTGCCTTAGAGGAGAGAGAGAGAGAGAGAGAGAGATCCGAGAGATCCTGTCCTCTGGTAGCTGTCTGAAGCTGATTAACCCTCACTTTTTCTCTAGGGCTTAAAGTAATCTACTTGTCATTTTCTTGTGAGAAAACTATTAACATTGGAACATTGGTCAAGACCGACATTATTGTAACATTGAAACTCAATTTATGGTGTTTTGTTTTGTTATTTAGAAATTGATAGTACAGATGGTCAAGGTGAATTTCTTTAGCTTTATTTATCTTTATTAACCTTCCAGTAATTCCAATTTCCTTCTTAATATTTTTTAGCTTAGCCCATTATTCTTAAATGAGAGCTACACCACTAGATTCATTCATTTAGGTAAACTATTGAAAAGAAACATCATGATCTTGCTTGGCATTTTCATATTCCCTCTTCATCAGCTTCTACCTGGGACTTAATAAATTGCATGAATTTCTGGGCAGAGTAAACCAATTTTAAAAAGAAACAAATTCCTGTAAGTAAAAATCGCATGGCTCACAGACTTCTTTATATTCACTATAGATAAAGAAACCAATTTAAATGTCCAGTATGAGGACCATGGCTAGTGTGCTTTTGCCTAGTAATTTTAATTTTTTTTTTTAGCTTTCATCTCTATAGCTATTATGATTAAAGCTTAATATAAGTTAAAGTTTGTCCCTTAGAAGTTATTCCACTATTAAAATTTCAGCTACTGTCTGACTTCTGCTTGAGCCAAGAATTTATGTCAAGGTAATTCATTCCACTTTGTATGCCATTTATTTTCTTAAAATTGAGGGTACTAACCTATCAAAATCTTTTCTGATTATAATAAGGTATTCTTTGGCAGCCTATATTCCAATTCAATAGATTTTAAGTCCATAGGCAGAAAGAGCCTCAGGTATAAGTTAGTACTCTCATTTTATTAAGATCCTTTTCTTGAACTTTAGTGATGCTTAACTACATTTTTGTTTTGATCTTGCTGAGAAGAGGTCAAATGTAATTGCATTATAGTCACTGTTATTTAATGGTTTAATCTAATGTATTTCAGAGCTCACTGAGACAAGACTAGGTACAATTCAGCCTTGAGTTAGACCTAAAAAAAAAACCTGCTCCAAGGTAGGCATTGTCCATGAAAATACATTCATTTTAATTGAAAACATCTAATTATCTTCACATAACATAGCTCTGTGAGTTTCAATGTTTACTCAGTATTTGTTGAATCCCCTAAGCAAGCTGATAGTCCATAAAAGAGGTAAGACATGACATAAATAAGTGTATAAATAAAGACAACTTGGTAAATATACAATAGAGACTCAGAAAATATCATATTAATCTCAGTATATCAGGAATAACTAGTTATTTCTCTTTACCACCTGGGCCTTTAATTATTTTTAAAATATTTTAAGTCATTTTACAAATAGTTTACAGGAGTAAAAATAAAGGGATAGTAAAAATCTGATAAGATTTAAACATAGCAAAATAAACATAATAAAGACATGTTTATATTATATATTTCCTGGTTTCGAAAGTGTATATGCTTAAAATGGAAAACATCTTCATAAAGAAACTAACTGCTCATCCACTTTCATCCATAAGCCTGCAGTGTATCCATCAGGGATACAAATTCCACATTTTGAACACATCTTTATAGATTCTAGCATGTTACTTCTTCTGGTTTTCTAGAACTTGCATCATCAAAATATAATTCTTGAATTTTTAAAATATTTGATGGCTCATAATTGTGTTGAAAAGAAAATGTTATCTTCTTTATAATGGCAAAACGTTTTCATTTTTATATTGATAAACATTAATTAGAGTAATAAATTCAATCATTTAAAAAAATCAACCATTGTCTATTTCCATCTGAAAACTGCCTTTATCTTTCGTCAGTTTGTGCACTTAAAAACCATAAATTTTGTCACATAGATTTCCTAATGAAAGAATACTATAACATGCTCTTTTAGCAAAAGAGGATGGCCCAGGTTTTTGTCACAAAATATAGTATGATAAAGCCCTTCCTTTGTTAAAGGGCTAACTATATGAGAATACAGTAGTTCCCCTTTGTTCATGGCTTTGCATTCTGAAGTTTGTTACGTGATGTCAACCATAATGTGAAGATATTAAATGGAAGATTTCATAAATAAATAATTCACAAGTTTTAAATTGTGTGAATAGCATGATAACATCTCCTGCTGTCTAGCCAAGGATGTGAATCACACTGTATAAGCTACCTGTCCATTAGTCACTTATTAATAGCTGTCTTGGTTTTCAAATCAAAAAAGCATAGTATGTATATGGTTCAGTACTATCTGTAGTTTCAGGTATCCACTGAGAGTCTTAGAATGTATACCTCATGCATAAGGGGGAGTACTACTGAATTGTATTTACTTTTTGTCCTTTGAAATATATTGTTCAGTCATTGATTCTTGAGCATGAGAAGATTCACTGTCATCTGAAGATTAATAGTCTGAGATTTCACTTGTATAATCAATTTCAATTTCATCTAATCACTGGAGTCTAGCCTGCTGCTATCTGTCTTTTTGCATTCATCTTCTGATTCATCTAATAATTGTGAAATATCTTCTTCTGTCACTTTTCTTCTCTTTGCAGTTATGAATGGAAAGTATAAGTTCTGAATTCTAAACTGTGTTCAGTGAAACTAAAAGTAGACCGTGAAGCCTAGTGTCTCCGGGCTTGTTTTATATCTTCTTGAATGATGATGTAACACTTCAGTCAACACAATAAGAAACCTGAGTAATGATGAGATATTAATGATATATTTTACAATTGCAATATCTTTCTAGGCAATTGCATCATTATTCTGTTTTCTTATTATTTTAATCTCAAGCATTGTTGGGAAACATTGAAGAGTTATGATGAAATAATCCTTAAATTGATGAAATAGAAAATGTTCAATATAAGGAAAAATAGGATCATGAAGATTCCATAATGTACTTTGAACTTTAAAAACTGTTCAATGATGCCACACGGTAATTATAAGATACAATGGGTTTTATTTTGTTTAAAAAATACTAAATTTTCTCTTTGTTCTTTGGAAGACTTATAAGAAAAAAATGTAAAAAATATTAATCTTTACAAATAGTTAAAATTGCTCAAAAAAGAAACTAAAAAACTGAGATTGGCTCCAATAGACCGTGATAGCATCCTGAGAACCAAAAGAGAAAATACAAAGTTGAAGGTCACAAAAACCAGGGTTTAAATCCTTTGCTTGTGTTTTTGATTTTTTTCGAAATTCACTTTCTTTATAAAATTTGTTTATTAAAGTTGTTAAAATAATTAAATGAAACAATGTAAGCTCAAGTTCTCTCCCCCCTTTTTTGCTTCCTCTTTTATTATGGAATTTGATTGCATAAATGGTATTTCTAGTGAGAAGGACCAGAGAAGATCTTAGGGAAGATGTAAAAATTGAAATGGGCCTTGAGATATTGGTAGGTTATGTCTATGTGAAATCAAAGATAAAAACATTCAAGGCTAAAGTGATAATGTTAAGGTGCAACATCACAAAATCTTAAAATGTTCTTTTGTGACCACCAGTTGTTTAGTATTTACTCTCCGGTAGGCTCTTGAAATAATAATGTCTTTTATAATCCTAATAAAACCTTGTGAGGAGTATATTATCATCTCTGTTTATAGTTGAGAGAATTGAGACACACAGAGTTTAAGCGATTTGTCCAAGTCTCACAAAGTGGCAGACAGGAGATTCAAACCTAGGCCTGCCTAATTCTAAAGTTCTCGGGATTAATAATAAATCTGTTTCTCAGACATAGATGAAGAACTGCAAGAGTTCACATTAGTTGATGCTTAGGGAATCTAGGAAGAAAAACAAGATTGGAAATGTGCAAGATGGCTTGGAGAGAATGGAATTAGAAAGACCAGTTAGGAAAAGTCCAAGGAAAGGAAATAACGCCTAACTTTAGGAGGTGGGGTGGAGATAATTAAGATGATTCTAGAGAGATGTCATAGAGGTAGAGTTGCAGGATTTGTAGATACCAAAGGGTAGGAAAGCAAAAGATCATTCAGAAGGTGTTGGCCGGATAAACCAAAAATATGCCCTAAGTAGGGATCATAGGAAAAGAGAAGGGCCAAAGCTCACTGGACTACACAAGACTGCAGAAGTGGGAGACGTTGAATTCATCATCCATTTTAAAGCCATATACATATAGTATTCGGTTGCAAAAGGGAAAAGTGTGATGATTCCAATAAAAGCATCATTTGTTTAGCAGCTGTTAAATACCCAGGGTCATTACAGTTCTTTTTTACATATTTTAACTTATTTAATTCTCACAGCAAACTGTTTGACACCTATATGGTGCAAGAATAGTCTCACAGCACTTCTAACGGAAGTAAGCAGTGAGATAATCAAGTGTGGAGTTTTGGAGAGAGGTCAGAGATGGAGATGTGGTAACCAGCATAGTGAGTGAAATAAGCCGGATTACAAACATTGACTATCTTCTGCGTGCTCAGCAGTCGCAGGCTGAGCTCACAGCAGAAGATATAAGAATACTAAAAGCTGATTCCTAACTTTCACAAATGGAATGAATAATTATTTGAAAGAGAAAAGGAACTAATAAATAATAGAAAAAGTGTAAACAGGCGTTAGATTGCATAATACAGACTCTAAATGTTACAAATTTCAGAGGAGAGACATCTGTGATTCCTGCTGTCAGGGAAGAAAATGTGTATCTGGAACTTGAAAGATGGATAATGTTTGACTAAATGCTGAAGAACACATAGGGCTTGATTTGTTTGTATATAAATGAAAGAGAAAATGAGTAGGAACATGACAGTGCGTGTGAAATTGATGTGTTTATAAGACAATGAGGATATCAGACTGAAAAGAGGATAAACTAAGATCGGAAAACATCAGAAAATGATAAGCGATATATTTTTGATGACAAATTATAGAACACTTGGCCAATCAGATAGAGCTGATATTTGGCATAGAAGAGAGTCTTTGAAGGATTTTAGGTAGAACAAGGACAGGAAAGTTGCATTTTTGGAGTATGTTTGGGTAGAATTCTACTTATAGAAGTGGTCTGCAACTCTTTTGACACCAGGGACCGGTTTCGTGTAAGACAGTTTTTCCACGGACAGGGGTGGGGTGGGGGTAGGCATCCCCGCCTCGGCTCCACCTCAGTTCATCAGGCGTTGGATTATCATGGGTAGTGGGCCACCTGGATCCTTTTTATGTGCAGTTTGCAGTGGGGTTCGTGCTCCTATGAGGGTCTGGTGCCCCCGCCCCTGATCTGACGGGGGCGGGGTTTGGGCAATGGGGGGCATCTGTGGGTGCAGGTGGGCCTTCCGCTGGCTTGCCTCCTGCTGTGCGGCCCAGTTCCTGGTGGGCTCCCGGGATTGGGGACCACAAACTTACAAGATTGAAAGCAGAAGAAAATGTTTGGAATATTGCCAAAGCAGGTGTACCTAAAACAGTTTTGAAGAAAGGGAAGGCAAAGTTTAGGAAGCCATTATTCATGGGGCGGTGATGGGAGCTAAATAAGTGACTTAAGTAATTAATGCTGCAATTCAAAAACTGCTATTTTGACAATTTACACTCACATTTAAATTGTGGTGGAGATTTAAATAAGGTTTAGATTTAAAGGAGGACCAACAATGACATATGCATGATTATCCACTAAAAATATACTGCAGTAAGGAAAGTGTTAGAACTGGACCTGTTCATAACCTAAAATGGAGCAATAGTTACCTTTCCTTCTTTGGTTGAGTTTTGTTCTTGTTTTGATTTGTTTTTCTTCTTCAGAGGCAGCCACCCAATGCATGGAAATTACAGGAGTTAGAGCAGACTCCAGAGCCATATTGCATGGGTTTAAATCTTGGGCCCTGCCATTTGCTCAAAATATGACTTAGTCAAGTTAATCAATCTTGCTAGGATGATAATTGGATTGTTGCAGAACAAATGAGTAGATAGTAAAAGTGCACTTCTAGCCTATGGCTCTTTGAGTGTTGGCTCTTCTTTACTAATAGAAAAGATATCTAAGGATTATTACAAGTAGAATTTCGATCAAGAGAGGAAAACATTTTTTCAACACCACATCAACAAATACCACACCAGACCAGTTTTACCCATTCTAGCTATTTAATGTCTCCTAGCCTTGGCTCTATTATCTACTACATAATATTAGTAGTAATTTCACATAATTTATAGTGTTATATTGAGGATTATGTGAAAAAATAATTCTGCAGTGCACACGTATAATGAGTGTGGTGTGTTTTCTGAGTTCTAAGAACTAAGTTAGATTCTGTAGACACAGCAGAATCTATGCATGGTGCCAACCCTCGTGAAGCCCAGGAAAAATTGATGTAGAACTTATAGTTAGCCACCAGTCATACAGTATGCATGCAAAAAAAATTTAGTTATTGTTATTATTAAAGTAGAAGAAATGTAATATGATTAATGCTAACAGTTGAACTTCTGCTTATTTTTTAATAAGCCTATGTAATTGGCCCTATGAAAGATAATAATAATAAAATGTGCTATTAGATTTATTTAAACTTGCACTGTGACTCTGTGAGACAAAACATTACACCAGGTGCCTCAGGTTATGTTTACAACATTAACACTTTGTAGTTGAAGGGACAAAGGGAATACAATAAAAGTACCTTATTATAATTGAATCAAAATTATCAGTTAAATGGAAACTTATGTAATGTAATGAATTTATTAAATAATTCAAAAAGAGATTTTTTTACATAAAAATATTCTAGGTCTCAAAATTGAGAAAAAAAAACAATAAGCCTACCTTAAATAATACTATTCAGCAATAGTTAAAAAAAAGAAAAATTATACCAAGATAACTCAAGATGTTATGAGAAGTTTAGATATATGACATTTAAGAGTGAAATATTTCAGAAAATATTTTTGTTTATTGTAATTTAAGTCATCTTATGTATGTGTTTAAACGCCACTGCTACACCTTTTTAATTCAAAGTGGAATATTTTGACCAATTCTTCAGGCCCACTTTTATCTGGAAAATGGATCCTCTTCTTAATTTACTGTAAACTTAAAGCCCAGGGCCTTGGATTCCCTGGTTACCTGATAACAAACTACTAGCAATACAACATTCACAGAATGAACTGCAAAAAGATTTCAGAAGGAACAAATAAGAGAGAAGATGGTTGGAGCCATGGAATGAGTAGAAGAGAAAAGAATTAAGTAGAATAACTAGTGCCATAAAAGGAATTAATTATATAAGAAAAAATTCAAGTGACCATGGCAAGTTACTTTTTTGGGCTTCTACCCTCACCTATAAAATGAGAGATAATAGACATTACTTTATAGGGTTAATGTATGGTTTAAATAATGCATATACATATATAATATAATACTTAAAACACACATGTCTGTAATAAGCACTATTTGAGTGTTTAGTAGAAATGGTGGTTCCCAGATATAGCAGAATTGTGATTTTCTACCCACTACTTAGTATATCTTTCTGATTTAATTATGATAAAGCATCATTATTCTCTTCCTCATAAGTCTTTCTTTTACTGCTTATATATACCTTCAAGAAACATTTGCCTTTAAATCCCCACTGCCTCATACCTTGCCAGAAACATGATGTGTTTGTTGAATTGAATTCAGGATGTATAGTGTTTATCTCAGTGAAAAAAAATATTGATGATCATCCCAGAGCAGCCCTTTTTATTCATTCGTAGAAATAATCTTGTTATTTAAATAGACGACAGGTTTCTAAGCACTGCAAATAGGCCTGTGTAAAGATTTCTTAAAGGAGTTATTGGTAGTATCTCTAGAGGCAGAAGCTCAGAATTAACAAAGACTGGTTTGATGCATGCATCAGTAAACTGCAGGCAGCACACAGAATTAGGCTAAAGTGAGAGAAAAAATGAGCGAGAATCTTTGCTTAATTATGGCAGTGCATAGTTCCTGGACTTGGCATACCCCCATGGGAGTTGCCTTCTGATTATTTGACGTCTGTGGAAGCTGTTCAAGGTAAATGTATCAGATTGTCATATTTGTCTAAATCAATCCATTAAACATTCTAGTCACTATAAATAGCTGGAATGTACACAGAAATAGATCCAAGTGCTTCTGCGAGGATGTGATTCCTCTGATGCTGCTACCACTCTCTCAGTCAGCTTCATTGTGATAAAGTGCTTTAGATTTTGAGAGGCTAGTGAGTAAGACGTCTCTGCCCCTTAGTACAGTGTTTATATGACTTTATACTCTACATTCAGAAAATAAAACAGAATGAAGGCTTATGCTTTCATTTATCTTGCAATCTTAGCATTTTGTCTCCTACTCTTTTGAAAGAAGCGGCAGCTTCCGAAGGAATACATTTGCTGAGAGATAACTTCCATTAAAGTGTCTTTTTGGTCTATCCTTGTCACTGTTATTGGCATAGACCTGCCATCAGACAGACAAGAATAAATTCCTTCTCAGGTAACCTATTAGGACTATTCAAAGCATGTTCTCAAATAGAGTGAAAAGGAACAAATAACACACTGTAATTTGAATTGCTGCATGAAAAGCAAGGAAAATTAATGCTTAATCAAAGAATTATCGAACTAATTAGGTGTTATTTATTAATGTGTCATGTCTTGCAATAATCTTATCTGTCAGTTTATATGCAAGAATGAGGATTGAAAAAGAATTCTAGTAATTTATATGAATATATTCCCCAGTGCTGTTCTAAGGTTCATTTGTGCACCCAGTAGATAAAGATTAGAGAACAGGACTCTTTCTAACCATTTATACAAAGGCATAGTTCTTATCTCTTTCCTTAAGCAGGACTTATTTTAAATTCCTTTTCCATAGCTTTTGTTTTTTTAGGATCCTTCAGTGTTTGCACAAGATGACGACAATAATAGATTTTGCAATATTGGCATTAACATTACTGATTGCAGACTGTTCAACTAACTCAATATTGCTCAATATTTTTTGGTCAATTTTACATGCATTTATTCTAGCCTAATATATTTCATATTTTGGTTTTCTAAAATGTAGTAAGTTATTAATTAATGCCATAAGACATAATAATACTTGTTATCCCTGCATAGTAGTAATAATTATTCCACATTTGAAGGCAATGTATTTTGCTTATTTATATCCTCATCAACATCTGTGTTGATATATTCAAAGTTGTTCCATTAATCAATCTTTCAGTAGTTGTAGAATCTCTATTATGTACTCAATTCTAGTGGTCATAGTAAGAGTTTCAAAACAGAAGGAAGTGACAATCCAGTCTAAGACTATTACAAATAAAACAATGAACAATATAAAGCAGCTGGAGGAGAAAAATGGAAGAAGGAACTGATTAAGTACTAAATCACATGACACAGGTTACACACTGTAAAAGTCTAGAGAGGGGAGGACAACAGTGGTTAGGACAGTCTTCATCAAGGGCGTATTTTGTCAATATTTATCTTCAGCTTTATTGTGATTGTTATTATTTGCTTAGGATAAGTTTAGTATTTTTTCCTATTTAGGTGATCAATTTTTTTCATCTCAAGTGGATAAAAGTAGCAATAAAATTAGATGTACTTTTTATTAATAATACTGAGAAATCAATACAGGGTATAAACTGAACAAAATATTACACCACATAGATGTGATCTACACTACTGTGTTCTCTTCCAAATTAGACTCCATTATACTTTAGTGACTATCCTTTGTCTTTCACACTTAATTATTTATATTCTGTCTTGGAAATGCCCATTACTCTATTTTATTCAATATTTCTGCTTCGTGATTGATGTACTGCTTTCCTGAGGGAAAACGTGTCATCTACAAACCACTTTCTATTGTAACCATCCACAGCATTTAGGTAATGAGCCCTTGTTTTGTAGACAAGACTTGTTTGCAACAATTTGAATCTCTTACAGAAAGTGAGTGAAAATAGACATGAAAAAAGCACCAATACTGTTATATAGAAACACCCTATAAAAAAACAAGAGGATTATTTAATATTCTCTTATATAGTGGTTGCATAAGATGTAAGCATTTTCCATTGTCTGTAATTCATGATAATGTTTATATTAATAATGATTTTTCTCCCAGAGGAATATTATTTTTATGTAATTACAAATAGCCTCCTGGCAGACACTGGATAAGCAGTGTGTATTGTTTTAAATGACAAAATAGCATCAATTACATACAATTTAAAACAGGAAAAAAGATTGGATGACTTCCAAATATGTCATTCGAGGGAGAATATATTTGTGAATTTAATCGTAGTGTTAAGCCTATTAAATGACAATTATTAACATGCTTCCATTTTATCCTTTATCTTGAAATATTTCAGCTTATGTTATATGCTTGTAGTTGAAAGGTAGGGAAATTTATTAAAGCACCCTTTTGAAAATTCCCTGCTAAAGTAAAATCTCAAGTACATTTTTCTCCTCCTGAGGTAAACTCCAAAAACAGAAGGTTTCTTTTTAATTGGCTCTCTGGCTCTGCTTTAGGCTTTTCATGTCTCTTTGAATTGCATGTGAACATAGAATATTTGCAAGTATCAGAGCCAATAAAAAAAAGAAAGAAGGAAGGAAAAAAAGGAAAGATTTTCCCACATGTGGAAACAAAAGGGAAGGGGATAATTTAGTTCAAACATCCTTTCCTTTTACTAAGTCCCAAGTGGTATGGAAATAGTTTAATGGGGTGATGAAAATATGCTAAATTGATTGTATTTTATATGAACGAAATCACTGTATAACAGAGAAGAAACTCTGTTTTTTCATATGCCATGTAAGAACTTTAAAAATCATCCCCTTGCATTTCAGGATAATGAAAAAAGACATTTACAAAGAGCCTGGTTTGGCATGGTATAACTGAAGTTGGGGAAAACTCAGGTAGCCCTACAGACATTATTCTGCATCTACTGATTAAGGATTTTTGAGGAGTATTTGAGATGATGGTGATGACAACATGAGGATGATAATAAAGACTTAACACTTACAGTACTGAATAGCAATGGTATACCAGGCACTGTGCTAAGCTCTGGGCATGGATCATCTCATTTAGTTCTCACAAAGCCCTTCTAGGTGAGTTATAACCTTTTTACCTCAGAGATTAGGAAAATTAGACCTAAAAGAAGTTTTGGAATTTGCTCAGATGGTTGTATATTGTCTCCATAATTTAGGAAGAATTACAAATATATTTTCATTGCCTATTAAGTTTTCATTTTTCTTCCTTTATTTCACTATTTCCTAAGTGGTATAATTTAAGACAAATGCACAATTCCTATTGCCCTTATCATCTAAATTTTACATGTATTCCTAAATCTTGCCAATATCATTGCCAAAAAAAGCAGGTAATTTACTAATAACTTTTAGCTGCCTTTGTTGGTTGGTGTGTGAAACGAATATGGTGTAAATATCACAAGCAGAATGGACTGTGATTTCATATTCAAGAGCACAAATGGCTTCTCACCAAAATTGTTGAGGGAATTTTGGATATGGTTTAGTTTTAAATTTCTTGAGCATCCATTAAGCTGACCATAAGGCTTGCTAAAATATCACCCAGTTCCATAATTAGATTTTTAAGTGTAAATTTCATTCTTAATGGATAGAGTGATAACAAATTGAGATGAACGAGAACATAGAGTAAATTTATCTCTAAGGTTATTGGTGGGTCTTGAAGATATTGAGAATGAAAACAACCGATTCTAGGAGTTTGAAAATTGAGCAATCAACTATGCCAGCTGGTCTCTGTCAATAACCTCTTTGGTAAAATCTTTAAGCCAAACAACTAGAAGATGAGAGACAGGAGGCATTATTTATTCTCCATGTTTAGATAGTTTACAAAAATGTCAAGCCTCCTACCTCTTAAGAAGTGAATTTGTTATTCTACATATAAGTTATTTTAATACATTTTGTAAATGTAATGACTTTGCCTCTGGGAACCATCTTTTCTTTTCTTTCCTTACCTTTGTGGTTGCCACTCACATTCTCAATGATCAGTAATTAGGTATGACTTAATTTCAGTCTTTGGGTAAATCACTAGAGTGTGTTGTATCTCTGAAAAGTAATACTGAATATGAAACCTGAACTACTACATTTTGACTTGAGAGCTATGCCATATTAAATATACCTATATTCAGGAATATGCATTGTTATAACTTAATGGTAAATAACAACCTTGACAGAACTGATACCTCTTCTGTATTAGCAGCAATGATCAATTGATTCTATTATTCATTAGTCAGCCAGTATATTAACATATGTGTGGGGAGGAGCATGCCTAGGAATATAAATGAAACCCGAGATTTTAGCTTAAATTTTAATTGAAGTTTTATAGTTTTCTGGAAGATCATGCTTACTTAATTCAATTTAATTATGTACTTAAACAATTTATATGTAAATCTAATATATTAAATATTTGCTATTGAGAAAAATTGATTTATAATAAAATGAAACATTTTTTATTCTGTAGCTACTCCTACCATTCAATACCTCAGGGAATAGGCATTCCTATTTTGATAAAGAATGTTAGATATCTGTTTTTTTTCTTTTTTTTAATTTCAGCATATTATGGGGGTAAAATGTTTAGGTTATATGTATTGCCTTTGCCCCACCCGAGGCTGAGCTTCAAGCATGTCCATCCCCCAGATGGTGAGCACCACACCCATTCGGTGTGAATATGCCCACCCCCTCCTCCTCTCTCCCATCTGCCCGACACCTGATGAATGTTATTATTATATGTGCACTTAGGTGTTGATCAGTTAATACCAATTTGTTGGTGAGTACATGTGGTGCTTGTTTTTCCATTCTTGTGATACTTCACTTAGTAGAATGGGATCCAGATGGTGAGTACATGTGGTGCTTGTTTTCAGAGTCTTGTGATAATGCACTTAGTAGAATGGGATACAGCTGTATCCAGGATAATACAAGAGGTACTAGATAACCAGTATTGTTTGTGGCTGAGTAGAACTCCACGGTATACATATACCGCATTATATTAATCCACTTATGTATTGATGGGCACTTGGGTTGTTCCAAATCTTTGCAATTGTGAATTGTGCTGCTATAAACATTCTAGTGCAGATGTCTTTTTAATAGAATGTCTTTTTTACCTTTGGGTAGATGCCCAATAATGGGATTGCTGGATCAAATGGAAGGTCTACTTTAGCTCTTTGAGGTATCTCCATATTACTTTCCACAGAGGTTGTTCTAGTTTGCAATCTCCCCAGCAGTGTATGAGTGTTCCTATCTCTCTGTATCCACACCAACATTTATTGTTTTGGGAATTTTTGATAAAAGCCATTCTCACTGGAGTTAAATGATATCTCATTGTGGTATGGATTTGCATTTCCCTGATGATTAGAGATGTTGACTATTTTTCATGTTTCTTGGCCATTAGTCTGTCTTCTTTTGAAAAGTTCCTGTTCATGTCCTTTGCCCACTTTTTAATGGGTTGTTTTATTTTTCTTGCTGATCTTCCTGATGTCTATATATAGTTGTCAGCCCTTTATCAAATGCGCAGTATGCAAAAATATTCTCCCATTCTGTAGGTTGTGTGTTTGCTCTCATGATAGCTCCCTTGGCTGTGCAGAAGCTTTTTAATTTGATCAGGTCCCATTTATTTATTTTTTGTTGTTACTGTGATTTCCTTTGGGGTCTTCTTCATAAACTGTTTCCCTGGGCTCATGTCTATAAGAGTTTTCCAACATTTTCTTCTAGAATTCTTATAGTTTCATGCTTTAGGCTTAAGTCTGTTATCCACCATGAGTTGATTTTTGTGAGAGGTGAGAGGTGTTGGTCCTCTTCTACATGTGGCTATCCAATTTTCCCAGCACCATTTAATGAATAAGGATTCTTTCCCCCAGTGTATGTTTTTGTCTGCTTTGTCAAAGTTTAGATGGTTATATGAGGATGGTTTTATATCTGGGTTCTCAGTTCTGTTCCATTGGTCTATGTCTCTGTTCTTGTGCCAGTATCATACTATTTTAGTTAGTATAGCCTTGTAGTATAGCTTGTTGAGATAAGCGTTGTGACCTAGGATATGGTCAATATTAGAGAATGTTCCATGAGTTAATGAGAAAAATATATATTCAGTGGTTTTGGGTAGAATGTTCTGTGAATGTTATTCAGGACCATTTGTTCTAGAGTTCTATTTAAGTCCATTTTTGTTGTTGTTGTTTATTTTCTGTTTGGAGGATTTGTCCTGTTCTGTCAGAGGTGTGTAGAAGTCCCCAACTGTTACAGTGCTGCTGTTTGTCATTTTGTTTAGAAGAAGTAGGATTTGCTTTATGAATCTGGATGCACCTGAGTTAGGTGCATAATTATTTAGAATTGTTATGTCTTGTTGAATTTTGCCTTTCACCATTATATAGTGACCATCTTTATCTTTCATTACATTTGTTGATTTCAAGACTAATTTATCTGAAATCAGAATCGCTATGCTAGCTTTCTTTTGGCTTCCATTTACATGGAATATTGTTTTCTATCCCTTCACCTTGAGTTAGAATGCATCCTTGTGGGTTAGATATGTTTCCTGAAGACAGCAGATACTCGGCTTCTGTATCTGCTATATCTCCTTAGTGGGCATTTGACCAGCCTATATCTCCTTAGTGGGCAGTTTAAGCCATTCACATTATTGAGAGAATTGATAAGTGTGGCAGATTTCTATTCATCCTGTTGAGTTGAACTTTGTTGCTTTGGTTTCTCTCTTGAGCCATTGTGGTATCTGGCCTTTGACCTTTAGCTTTTGGGTGATTTTACATTCATGAGTGTTTATTGTGCTGATCTGTGTGTAATATTGTTTTGAGTACTTCCTGGAGGGCAGTTCTTGTCTTGATAAATTCCCTCAGTTTTTGCTTGTCTCAGAAGGTCTTTATTTTTCCTTTGTATCAAAAACTTAGTTTTGCAGGATACAAAATTCTAGGCTGGGCATTGTTCTATTTGAGAAGACTGAGAATGGGGACTCAGTGTCTTATGGCTTGTAAGGTCTCAGTTGAGAAGTTTGAAGTTAGTCTTATTGGTTTTCTTTTGTAGTTTACTTGCTGCCTTTTGCCTTACAGCTTGTAGGATGGCCTCTTTCATGTTTATTTTGGCCATTATGATGACCATGTGTCTTTCTGTTTGCAATGAATCTCCTAGGAGTCCTTTGAGCCTCCTGTACATGGATATCTAGATTTCTAATAAGGCCAGGAAACCTTTACTGCATTATATCCTCAAATAGTTTATCCAACCCTTGTGTATTTTCTTCTTCACCCTCAGTGATGTCTATGATTCTCATGTTAGAGCTCTTCACATAATCTAACATTTCTTGTAGGCTTTGCTCTTTTCTCTTATTCCTCTGCTCTATGTGACTGACTTGTTTAATTAAAAGGTTCTATCTTTAATCTCTGAGATTCTTTCTTTGTTTGATCTACCCTATTCTTGAGGCTTTGCACTGTGTTGTTTTATAATTACTTGAATAAATTCTTCATTTCCAGAAGTTATGTTTGATTTTTCTTTAATATTTCAATTTCTTCTATGAATTTTTCTTACAAGTCTTGCATTTTGTGTGTGTGTGTGTGTGGTTTCTTTGAGTTGGTATCCATTTTCTCTTGCAAATCATTGAGTTTTCTTACTATCCATGTTCAAAATTCTTCTTCTCTCATTTCAGTGTTCTGGATTTGGTTGATTTCCATTACTAGAGAGCTAGTGTCCCCCTTTGAGGGGTGTCCTTTCAGTTTGGTTCTTCATACTTCCAGAGTGCTTTCGCTGATTCCTTCCTCTCTGGAGCAGCTGTTGCTTCTTACCTTTGAATTTTTGTTTAGGTAATGACATGCCCAGTTTAGTCTCTGAGCCAGTAGTTCATGCTTGTGGATGAGATTCAACCAAACCTTGTATGATGAGTCAGTTAATGTAGTAAAAGGGCATGCAAATTGGCCTTCCTGTCAGTAGGTGGCACTTACTGGGAAGAGCAAGCTGCAAAGTTGTTTTTGGTCCTGTAACCAGCTCTTATTCCTCTAGAGAGGCATTCTAATGTCTCAGGTGATGTGTGGGTCCCTGGGACTTCCAGGTGTGTCCTTATTCTCCACATCAGCAGGAGTAGGTGGGATAGTGAGGCTCGGGGGGCTGCCTGTTTATTTTTTTCACTTTCATCTAAAATCTTTCCGAGACACTCTGGCTGCAGGTATTTCTCATCTGCCATCTTGCCTCTCTCCATGTTAGATATTTTGACACTGAAAAACATCATCTCAGAGACTTCATTTGAATTCATTAAACTTTGAATATTGAGTTACAATAACTAATGGTTGAAATATGTGTTGTTTGTATTTTAAATTATTTTCAAATGAAACAGTATTAAAATGTCCAATAAGGATATCATACTGCTATTAAACAGAATATTGCATTTAGACTCTGTTTTTTAATTATTATTATAAAAATTATATTATTGAGTATAGAATTCTAAAACATCATATAACAATATAATATTTGTCTGTAATTAATTGAAATGTTTTGCACTGTTCTAAATTTTATCCTATATTTTGTTCATTTCCTATCTTATGATATTTCTAAAATACCTATAAACACTAGCACACAACATATTATACTATAAAGAGCACTGCACTGAGAAGTTGTATACTTGGGTCCTAGTTATAAGTCAGTTGGATGAATTTGCCAAGTAATTCAATGTCTTTGGATTACAATGTTCTCAATGAATTCAAAGGCATCTTTTGGCACTAAAGCACTGTTCAAGTTACATATGTGGGTACAGAATTCTTTAGGCTGAGATACCACAATGGATAATTCACATAGTTTTTTTACTTGAAAGGACCTATAGATTTTCAGAATATTACAAGTGCTATATCTTGATTGAGCTGTTTAAATAATAAAGCTACCATTCTTCATCTTTGAGCTTTAGCTTAGCTTTTCCCACTAACCATAAATAAATTTATTAATGGTTCCCTTTCATTGAAAGATTAGTGTTTAGTTATAAATAAATTAATAAACTTCCCCCAGAAAAAAATACTTTGGTTTAGAACAATAAATGTTTGGAAAAAATAAAACATAAATAAAAAAAGTTTCATTGTGTATGTAGGGACTAGGCTCTTGGACTTACAAAATTTCGCTGAAAAAAATTACTGACATGAGGCAGATTGACTAATAGGAGAAAAGGCATATAAATTTATCTTAATGTATATACACATAAGCCTTCAGAATGAAGACCCCTAAAAATATAGAGAAAATTGTTCAATTTTTATGCTTAGGTTCAACAAAGTATAGATAGGCATATAAAATATGACTAGACAAAAATGGTATAATCTAATGTTAACTGACTAAGGGGAGAAACCCAATAAGGCCTATCTGTCTAAATTCTTTTTGGACTCTTGAAACATACATTCTTTTAGGGCAGGTCTAGAGGCCCCCTTCTCTAGAATAGGGGTCTGTTGACATGCAGTCAAACAAGATAGGTCAGATAATTTCTTTATAGCCTGTTTTTATACAGAATAATTTTAGGTTTTATGTCTGGCTTTCAGTAAAAGGGGTTCTGGATTTTATGATCCACTTTAGGAAAGAGAAATTCTAGTTTCTAGGGCTAGCCTCAGGGAAAAATGAGGCTGAGAGACAGGAGGACAGGAAAAAGTAAAAACAAAATCAAAAAACAAAAACGAAATACTTAAACAAAACCTTTTCCTTCTAAGGCCTTTATTTTAGAGTACTGTTTTCTGAGCCCCATCAATATCTTTGGAACTATTTCACATTTTGCCAAGAATTAAAAATACTACATCACTTTGATCATGTTAAAACACTCTAGAAAAAGCATAAGAGAATGGCATATAGAACCATTCATTTATTCACTCATTCATTTAAGCATTCATTTCTACTTTATAATTCTTTTTCCTTTACTAAATATGTATTTATTGCCTAATATGCTCCAGATTTTGTCCTGAAGTGGTTTGTAACCTAGAGAGTTTTAAAAAAAATCTAAAAAAAACTTGTAGATTAAAAAAAATAACACATTGAAAACCAGAGAATAAGTGTATGCTGGGTACTGTGGAAATATAATGGGTCAAGGCAATAGATGGAGGGAGCGAAGGAAGACCTAAAAGAGCTAAGCTTTGAGGAAGACTGGAATCAGTCATGTTCTAGGCAATTTTATCACTGAAACTTTGAAATTCCACTGATATTGGACATTTCATTGGATAATTCCATGACAAGTAGGACAAGTAGGACATTGGCATTAGTTTTTTTTATCATTATTATTTTTACTTAAGGCTACAATCTCAAATAAATGAAGCAAATGAAGAGATTGCTTCATTAGTCTCTTTTCCTACCAGCTCTGGCCTTTGTCCTAAAAGAAAAACACAATTCATGTCTGCGTATTTATTTGTGTTGTACATCTTCACTGTCTCCACTTTCCCTCACCCTGTATGCAAATATGATTTTCTGTGGGCTTAAAATAGGTATTGTTTAGATAACTACAAAAAACTATTTAAGAAAAGTAAAGAAATAATTCTGAAAGTTTTGAAAATATCCCACTTGACAGACTACCTAGAATTGCAGAAATGGGGTCAGGTAACATGGAGATTGGTCTTTAAGTACCAGGCCTCTTAAATGGGATTCTTCACGTCAATTCAATGTCTAATTAAGGTTAAACAGAACATGATCATGGAAAAAAAAACTATGGAATTTTTTAACTTAAGGAATCAATACTTACAGATCTCCCAATAATTATGAGTCATTTACAGTAACAGGTAAAATAATTGGCACTTATCTTGACTTTCCAAATAGATTATTAAATAAATTGAAAAATAAAATGGAGTAAAAAAAACCTTTAAACTTAAATTGAGTTTGCTCTCAATAAATGACCTTGGTTAGGCTATTTATCCTTCCAGAAACCATCTTTTATGTCCATCTTAAAAATTAGGGTGTTGGAATAGCTGATTTCAAAAGTCTTTTTCACATCCTTAGGCTTTATGGTTATGATTCTATGCATCTATTTTTGTTACATCCCAAACATCAGCTCTTCTGTCATAAACAGGGTACAAGGACAAATAGAACAATAATATGATCTCAAATCAATCTTATTTCCGTTTTCTAGTTGGCTGTTCCATGGAAAATTATTTCTGCTTCATAAATTGTAGATGAGGAAGAAAAAAACACTAATATTACCTTTATCATTTTTAATCAAAAGACTGTATGAAATATGCATTTGGCTACAATTCCATGCTTTCCATCAAAGTGAATACGCAAATATATAATAACACATGGAAATATATTAGAGAAATTTTTTATCAGGATGAGAAGTAACCACTCCAGTAGAAACATTTTGGCCTGGAGGATGCTCTTTGATCTAAAAAGTTGAAACTTCTGGTGTTTTAAACACCTTATAGTAGGATCATGTAGCCAATTTATGTTAAATAATCCATTTTCTTAAAACTTTTCTAAAATTATGAAAAAACTTGTGAATTAATTATCAATAAGATACGTTATTGGAATAAATAACCTAATAAAGTAACTATGGCTTCTTCTTCAGTGACCTTCTATACAGGTACTCTAGCAAAACTGAAATCTATATAATGCAGGTGACAATAACTAAGCAATGAGCTATGAACTGCTTATGAGCAGCAAATACATAGGTGCATAGAGAATTTGCTGCCCTTAACTGAGTACTGTACTTATTTGTTCCCAGATGCTCAATTCAAATTGTGAAAATAATCTTTTACTTCTCTTGCCACATCAAATTCATTAAAAATTCTTATTAGATCTACTTTGAATGTATTATAAATTCATCCACTTCTGTACAACTTCTGTTTTTCATTCACCATATATTTAAAATCACCACTCATTACTCTGAAGAGCAACCATTTAACTTTTCCCTGACAAATTTTTATAGGGTCCTTATTTAGTTACTTTTTTTCCTCTGCCCATGGGAATCTCAGCTCCATGCATTAGGAGATTTTGTCTGTATTGTTTACTGCTATAACTCCATGACCTAGAAAAGTGCCAGATACTAAGTAGGCACTCAGTAAATATTCATTGCACGTATGAATACATCTACACTGCACCCACCCAGTCCAAGCCAGCATCATCTCTCATTTGGGTTATTTCACAAGTCTTTAACTGATCATCAGCTATATCTCACATCATTTTCTCTACAAACATTATTTTTGTTCACACAGCAGTCAGTGATTTTTTGAAAACCTACCTATCAGGCTAAAACCCTTCAAAAACTTACTATTGCTCTCAGAACAAATCCAAACTCACATGAACAGCCTAGTGTGCTCTCTATGTGAGCTTATCTAATTTGCACAAAACTCCACATAGGTTAATGGGGCTTTGCCTAGTGGTGGCCCTGCTTTTCCTTTATAGTCTAATTTAATGTAGTCTCTTTCCATGGTCCTTCTCTTCCTCACTACTCTATTTTGATTGCTCTTCATTTATGAGATCTGAAATAGTCTGTCTTGCTTTTTTATAACTTGTCTCCTTCTAACATTAATGCAAGCTCCATGCTACCAGGGCCCTACCTTCACTGTTGCCCCACAGTGAATTCATTTCTACTACTATCTTCATAAACACCCAGAACAACCCAGCTGGAGCACCTAACAGGTGTCCTCAAACTATGGCCCGCGCGCCACATGCTGAGGACATTTATCCCGCCCGCTGGGTGTTTTTGCCACCGCTGCCTGTCCTGCTTAGCAGCCGACTCGTCTGGGGCCCACAGTGCGCATGTGTGGAATGTGCCCGCACTCTCCAACTGCCCTCCAACAGTCTGAGGGACAGTGAACTGGCCCCCTGTTTAAAAAGTTTGAGGACCCCTGTGCCTAAGACATAAGTTAAGTGACAATTGCCTATTTATTGTTTGCTCCACAGGACCAAGTCTATTCAAGACACTTTTCATGTTTTGTCCATCATACATGGACTGTCCGGAAAGTACCCAGCCATTGTCAATAAAACAAGAAGAGTTACAGGGCTGGATACTTTCCGGAGAGCTCTCATAAATCACTGTGTCCTCAGTGGAAGCCTATGTATGTCATATGATAACAACTCAAGAAGTACACAGGGAGAGATGTAATGGATGAATGAGTGTCTGAACAAGACACCTGAAGTCCCAGTCCACGTCCTGTGCGATATATACCATATCCACGATATGGTATATGTACCATACATATATATTGTATGGCTTACAATATATTGTAAGGCTTAGTATCATAAACTTCAAAAATGCATTTCTAATATTAAAGATGATGCTTTGCAGTTAAGCTTTTTGCCACTGATTGAAGGAGCAAATTATTAGTTTTAGAAAACCGAGAGACTGGGCAAAAAAAAAAAGAAAAATTCTGGGATCATACACTTGTCGAGTAGGACAAAGCAGAAGTTTAATGATGAGAGCTTTCTTGTTTTCTTTTTTGTTTCCCCTTTATTTTTCCATTGAATCTCTGTCTCTCTATATCTCTGTACTTTTCGGTTTTGTGTTTTATTCTTTCTCTCTCTGCCTTTCTCTTTTGTCTGTCTTTATATTTTTATCATTTTCCATCCAGGCCTCTTTCACACTGCTGTATCTTTCTTTGCACAGTAACTTAGGGTTGCTCCTGGGTTGAGAGGCTCCTGGAGAGCAGAAGAGGGATGCAAAGTACAGTTGTAAAACTTAGCAATAAACAAATGCAAGGTATAAAAATACCTGTGTTTGAGGTAAAAACCTCCTCAACCTGTCTACCTCATACAAACCCTGAACTTCTTTAGATGATACTTCATCGGTGAGGTCCCCAATTAATAGGCAAATTTGTAAATCTGGCATTACTATATGAGTGGCAATTCAACTATTTTTTTACTAGATAGGGTGGGGAAGGGGGAGTGGTTGACACCCATATCCCTGTGGTATCCTCCCTCTATCTCTAGGTGGTCCAAATATAAGATAGGAGAAAGAGATACTCAGTAAGAAACCTTGAAGATCAAGGTGTTCCTTTTAATATAGGATCATACCATGATCACATATCTCCACCTAAAATATAAAAATCATGTTTTCATTTAACTTTAGTACTTGTTAAATTTAAAAATATTATTCTACATGTTAAACATAGCCTAGGAAATTTGCACCAGTGTATAAATAATATTATTGCTTTAATAAACTTAAGTATTATTTCCTTACTAAATTCACATTTTTCCACTTTAATTTTTGTAATACATTCACCAATGCCTTCTATGAACCTGAAAGAATGAATTGAGTTAAGAATTTGTAGTGATTTCATACCTTGTATTTTAAACAAAAATATATAAATAAATTTTATCTCATTAGTCACTTAGTAGAGATCTTCATACCTTTCCAGTCCTAAGATTTATTTCCATTCATTGTTTGCAGGACTGGAGGCCTTTCTAAAATGTTTATAGTCCTCTGGATCTAACTCTCAATACCTGCAGGAAAAATGTAATAAGGGCCTATGAAATAAAGTCTCTATCAGGTATTAGAGAAAAAAATGTCCTCAAAATTTGTTACAAGATTTAGGGGATAGGCTTCAGTTGTCCAGAAACGGTGTTTAATCAGGGAACCTCATTCATAATGAAACGAGATAGATTAAGCTTTAGTGTAGTGAGTTGTTTTTTCTTTGATGCAATCTGAATTCAGCTTGTAACCTTCTATCTTGGCTTGAGATTCTTGGTATTCCCATTCATCATTTCTTGCAAAGTAGAGAAAACATCAGTAACTTAGCTCATTAGAAGGAATGCACAGTGTATACTGTCCCCAGTAGAATTTGACTAAACCAAAAACAACCAAATTGACTTGTGTGAGAAAAACTCAGAATAATAAAATATTGGCAGCTAACAAACATGCCATTCAGGCATTACAGAAATAAGCCATCTCAAATCACTCAAGGAACAGAAATAAAGCCAACTCACTATGTTTGAATGTCAGAGGGATTTTCAGATAATAGCTTGTAAAATGAAGGGCACCTTTAGAGTTCCAATGTAAATTTCAACAACTTAAATCTTTCCTGCAGAGAGTAACAATCCTCAGGAATTCCAAAATAACATATTCCTAATAAAATTATGAGCCTCTTTTCTGTAAATGAATTCTTCTATTTCTGTCATGTTCAATTTTCTTTGTTTTTGCTTTCTTATTTCAAAAGTCAGCTTCAAATCTTCTTGTGTAATTAAATGGGATTTAAATTGTAAATACATTATGAGAAAAAGTATTAATATTTTGAGTATCTACTATGTACTGGGTGCTTCATCACTTAATCCTCATAATACCCTTAAAAACTTTCCTCATTTTATAAAGGTTCTAACTGAGGCTTGGAGATGTCATGAGATTTTCAAATTTATATAGCTTATAAGAGATGAAGCTAAGACCATCACTTGTATCCATTCGACTCTTAAGCATGCAGTCTTTATACTAAACAACTTTGCTCTCATTTTAAAATTTTATTATAGGTATATTATATTTAACATAATTTATTCTATAATAGTGTATATGATATATATTCATTCACATCGCAAGATGGTCTCTGACTTCAACAAGACTCTCTTACGCTATTTGAACATACAAGAAGGCTTTCTATAAGTCAGTACTAAAGTCAGGTGGCATGCTTGATTTGTTGATGCCAGCCAACACAAAAAACTTGTCCAGAGTTATTAATTCCCTTGCCAGGGCTACCTAACACTGTCAGCATGGAGCCAGGCTTCGTCCTTCTTTTTTCTTTGTTGCTTGTGGTTCTATTTCCCCATTGCAGCCACTGCCTGGCAGCCATGCAGTCAGCCGTTTTAAAAAGCGTGATAAGGTTGATTACAGCTGGTTTGTAGAGAATTTCTAATATAAACTGGATGTCACACTTTATGCTGCAGAAGCACCAGTTGGTTTGTTTTAACAGGCCTTTTTTTCCCACCATATACCCTCTACCTGGAATACCTTTCTCTCTCCCACTCTTCCTTACCGGGCAAGCTCTTTTGTGGCCTTTAAATTAATATCCTCCAGGAATCTTTCTGTAACATCTCATCTGTATGTATTATTTCCCATCACAACACTGTGAAGCAATGATCTGTCTATAAGTCTGTTTTAGCCAGTATATTGTGGCCTTCCTGAAGGCAGGTTTGGTTTCAACTATCGTTCAATGCTGGTCCTTCCAGGAAAATCTAGGAATATTTTATTGTGCAAATTATGTGTAATTTCCCAGGGAAAGAATGTTATATATTTTATAATAAATTCCTCAAGAGCTCCTCAAGACCATAAAAAACTATGATTATACATCCACTACTGTTCACAGAAGTATATGACAAGGTAGGAAGGAGCTTAGATTCAACAGTCACCATTCTATGAAGATATTTTTATATCTTAGTATTTAGAAAAAGATGATTTATATTTATGGCCACTGTACTTTATTTAAGTTTTAGTCATTTAATTGATGACTTCTTACATCTAGACTCTTTCTAGATTTTAATAGCTACAAAATACCATCCTGCCTTAGAAATATTATTTCAAGAACAGCTCTCAAGGCTTAATAATAGATATTTCCAAGTATATATTCCTTTGAGCCACAAAGAAGGTGGAGACTTAGGATAGAAACTTTACTCCTCTGTCTCTCCTCAGCTGCAGTCAGGGATCCCTTAGAGAAGAGGACTCTTCTGCCAGCCATGGGCAGTCTGAGAGGAGCTTCAGAAACCTCAACTCTGGAGGTTAATAATAATATGGATTGATATTTTTCTAGATACATGGCCTATATGTTATGAAACAATACGCTTTGCTTCTATGCATATTTGAACATGCTCAAGGAACGACCTATGCATTGTAACAACTAGAAGAACACCTGTGATGAATGGAGCTCTACTTGACATGAGGGCCCTGGCCTGGAAGTTAGTCTTTGTGCAACTCTGATTTCTCCGCATGCTAAACCATAATTCGCCACAGAGAACTAATTTTGACAAATTCTAAAAAAGGAAAACTTCCAGTAAGCAGGCAGGTCTGCTGACATTTGATAATATCTAGTTGTCAGTGAAATTTTAAAAGGTACACATGCCCACGTCGATTCCTGGATAAAAAACACAGCAGGAGTTTAGGGAATGAAAATTAGTGATAAAACATTTTGTAAGCATTTTATATGGGATCATATGATAGCTAATATTTACAGTTCGTGGCCTGGATAGTATTGGTTAATTAAAGAAATCATTTGGGATAAGGAAGCACTCAGAAATGATGTTTTTTTTTTTTTTTTTTTTTTTACAGTTCATAATAAGCCCAGAGACTTCAGGGAACTTTTCAAAGTTCTATAAAACTGAATATATTTTCCCTTTGGCTCATTATTTACTTGACTACAGGTCATTTATCTTGGCAGGAAAAAAATGTATCTGTCCAATATCAAAAGGCCTATGAATTTCAACCTTCTTTTATTGCCATATTATATCATGTGAGAATTTTTTAAAAAACAATTATTTTTCTTTATATTATGATTTGCCTCAGCTTCTGTGATTTTTGTTTCCATAATTTAAAGTGCATATTGAAAATAAATTACTTTATTTGATCGCATGTAGATTTTCCATTAATGAAGTACAGTGGTAACATTGTATATGCATCTATGAAAAATAATATATTCAGAAATAACTCTGAATATAACTAAATCTGTGAAAGTATCTTCTTAAAGATCTATTTCATAATAATATGAATTTATAGTCAGGATTATGAATTATGCATATAGGGGACAGTTATTTTAGTTATAGATACTAAATTTTTAATAGTTTTTTTCAACACTTATTGTATGCACAGGACAAAGTCCAGCCATACCACCTCCATTACCGACAGAGCAAGCTTCCAGACCCACTCTGGCATCACCTACTCTTGAAGGCAAGTACTTTATTTTTTCTTTTCACAAAGATCTGTATTGTAGACAAAATATTAATAATGTAGAGAAAGAAAACAAAATAGTGAAAAAGCAACAGCAAGATCCAAAATGTTCCTGCATATTTAGTAGGTCTAAACTACAATTTACTTTTTCTGAAATTCCAATTTGCTTATTTTTAGACAACCAAAAATTTCTCCTTAAGATTCTATATTGGTGACCTTTAGCTTCCAGAAGTATGACCAGCTTAGTACCCTGGAAGCCAAACAAAAAAAATATGGGGACAAACAGATAAAGATATATCTTGTGACTCTCGAAGTTTTACTACAACCTGGTGAATTTTGTGTCTAAAGCTCTAAGCTCTGGTGCCAAAGTCTCTGGGTTTAAATCTGAGCTCACTTTTTTGTAAATTTTGGAAGTTACTTAAATTCATTATTCATGAGCTTTTTCATTTCTAACATGGGATAAGAATAGCACTGATATCCTAGGGTTATTGCAAGAATGAAATTGTGTGTGTATGCATATAAATATATAAATATATACCATTGTATCTACATGTATAGTTTATAAGTGCTATATATGTCTAGGAGTTAATACTACTAATAATTTTTCTAAATATGTTTCAAGATCAATGAAATAAAGAGAAGTGTCATTATAATCAATTTTGTTGGAAATTTAATGTCATTTCTTTAAGTCTCCATTCATTTATTCACTTCTTTAACCAGTATTTATTCAATCCCAAACATAAGATATATTTTCCAAAGTAATGGGGACTCAAAGACTAATGAAAAAAAAGATCTTACTTTGCCAAGACTCAATTTACAGGCATAAAAACACAAGTAATGAAAGCACGCCACTAATTTTTTAGGAGTACAGATGGAGATATCCTCCCCCCCAGATCTCAGCCCCCTTTCCACTCCTAGCACTGTCTCAGACTGAAAGGGATCTTCTATGTGCACATGTGGACTCTCCAGCCTGCTCATTCAAGATCCAACAGCTGCCTAGGGGCTTTGGCTCCCCCTGAGATTAGTGGTGATGACACTTACGAGGATTCATCCAGGAGGAGGCTACTATTGTATGTCACTTACCTAGAGAAAAAGCAAGAGATTTAGAACAAATCAGTCCAAAAAAGAAAAAAAGAGAGAGAAAAAAAATCAGAGTTATATTTCCTTTGGCATTTGGACTGTAAGAGCTCATTTGACTTGAGATAATTTGACACAAAACTGACAAGCAACTATCTCACTGCCCAAAATGTTCACAGGACAAGAGACAGCCTATAAATAATAGCATCACTTTATTTTCATGGGAGTCTAATTTCATTGTTTCAAGATAAACATGAAGCAAGGAACTCAGATTCCCCAATTTGAGGGATACTTTGATAGGTTATTCAAATGTTCTGCTTCAACTTATCTCCTAGCAGAAGTTCATAAAACACCAAGTACAAAATATTTTGTCTATTAATCTGTCACTTGGAAAAGTATGTGTCATTTGTTAAGTGTGACACAAGTTCTGTTATTGTATTGATAGAGTGATAATTTGACATTTTATCCTAGAATACAATACTATTAATACGTTTAAGTGAATAAAATAGAAATGTTTAAGGATCACAAGTCTTTTGTCAGCATCTACTTTTAAATATTTTTGTCAATAGCTCAGCCTTCTGAGCAGTTGGGATGTTGAGCATGAGCTACTGCACCCGGCCAGTATCTACTTTTGCAGAGAGACAGAGTCCTTGTGCGCCTTGCACAGAGGCTGCTAACACTGAGTAGCTTCCCGAGGAGTCCATATTATCAGGCGATACTGAGATCATGGGCTTTGTCAGGGCTTGCAGATGTGCTGCCTGTGACTTCATTAACATAATTGATTAGGAACTAGGACATATTTAGTATTAATCAAGCTGTTTTTAGTGAGGCTGATTATGCCAGTCCTCTTGATGCACTATTTTAGTCTGGAGCTTCCTTAGGACCAAGTTGCAAGAAAATGGCTCTATGTAAAAAGACGGAACTTAAACATGGCATGAAAGTATGCTATTTGATTTGAGGAATACAGTTATAACAGGTCAAGATGGAGGGGCATAAACGTATTCCAATTTTAACGTTTTAAAGAAGTAGAGCTTATATATAGACTGGCGTATTAAATTTGTTCATAGGAGTTTGGAAATAATTTAGAACTTTATCAATGTAATCTAAAATACTGTGCCTTTTATTATGGGTGAAAGCACTCTACACATCTGTAAAGACCCTAAAAGGTTTCTTTATGCTTTCACAGCTCTTTAAAAAAATGAGATTCTCATTTCCAACACTCACTTTGTTCTGGGAAATATCAGTGTACTTCTTACCTTGGGCCACTTACTTGGTGACAAGTTCAAAGGGCCACTGTAGTTATCCATTCATTATCCAAATGGAGATGATCTATGTGAGGTTTTTTCCTCCAATCAAATACTACTTTATAATATTAACATTATAGGTGGTTTGAGCCCTTTTTCATTAAATGTTTATTAGCATTTCCACTAATCTCTTACTCCAAGAACTGTACTTCTCGGAAGGGATTAGCCCCTCACCACTCTCCGATGCAATCCTTAGTGGTTAAACAGAATAGCTTCAGGCAATGTTGCCCACCCCTACTCATTCACCAAGAAAAGCAGAAAAGCTGTGTCATAAAGTCCTTTTGTAAGCAAAATTACCAGATATGATCCCATTCATCTTTAATCAACAATGGCAGAAGATGTTTTTCCCACTTATTCAACAAAGACCTCCAAGCACTCCATTTTTGTCATTGATCACTGAGAAGTTAAAGACTTCCACTCACATGTAATCACTGGCCATTTATTGTAAAATTACCAGGACTCCTCTATTGTAGCAAAGACATGAAAGGAAGAAGTTAATACTTAAATCATTTTTTAATATTAATATTCTCTTATATATATACAATTTGCATGAATGAAGTCAAATAGAAGAAGGTGAATAAATTCTGAACACCCTATCATTTTTTTGAATGAATATATAACTGGTACTTAGTATTGCAATTTTAAATGATATTATTAATGCCATTGAAAGAACTCTGGAGAGAAGACCAAAGTCCAACAGTCTGATCTCAGCTTTGATACTAATGAGTTGTATGATCTTTGACAAATCAATTGACTTCTTAGGACCTCCCTTTTTTTACCTATAAACTGTGGAAGTGGAACTTAAATAGTCTCTAAAGTTCCTATCTGCTTTTACACTCAAAGATTTCATACTTATTTTTTTAAGGTTGGTGGATTGGTAATGAGCTACCTTAATTAAGAACAGAATGAACCCTTCATGGCTTTGCCTAGTGGTTAAATAGCTACTGTAGATGTATAAGGTATGGTTGTGGCTTCTATAGAGATGTCAAACTTGTTGGGGCAATGGATAGTACTATGAAGCATTATTTACTGAAATACAAAAGTGAGTTGTACAGATCATAAAGGCTGTAAATGTTAAGAGGAAAATGAGATATGAATGAGGCATGGCTATGTAGTAAAGCCACAAGTCTTGCATTGAGCCATGAAGAGTAAGTAGTTGATTTGTACACATACAGAGGAGAAAGGAGCATTATATGAAATTTATTATAAGATAATTTTTTTACCATAGAATGCATCTGAGGACAATGTTCTACAGGAGCTAGTAATATTTTATTTACAATTCTATTAAACTGAGAACTTTATCACCTTAGCTCTTCAGTGAGATATATCTTGAGAAGCAAAAAAACACAAAATAATAAAATAGAAATTTGGCCTCAGTTCTTATTCTATTAACTCTATGACACAATAGATTTTATTGAACTTCGGGCCAATGTAACATTTTTCTTTGTTTTATGTTGAAATAAACTCACATCTGTTGGTGATTTTTAATGGGATTGACCTTTAGTTAAAATTTTTTATAAAATATATAAACCAAACTACTTTTAGTACCTATTTAATTTAGAAAGTTGCTAAGGGATATGTATAAGATAATGCATATCACAACTTAGCACATTTTCTAACACAGTTAAGTACTCAACCATTAGTTGCTATTATCATCATTTTTATATCAGAAAATTTCTTACATATAATAAACCATTAATTTTATGGTAGTTTTGTATTGGTATCCATTGAAGACAGTAAGATGATTACATTCATGACATTGGTCAGTACACACAAAACTCTAATATAATTTTTTAATATAGGACTGAGGCCATATCCTGAAAGGCTTTACATACACAACTAAAGATTTTACACTTCCTCACAGATTGCATGAGATTGCTTAAGCAATTGAGTAGAGAGTAGTATGATTTGATTTGCATTTTAGGTCATGTATCAGCTATAGAAAAGATAAATTGGTGAAAGATGGGCTTGAGGGTTTAGAATATGAGACCATTTTAGGAGATTACTTCTTGTGGGAAAAAATGATCCTACTTTTCTTTTAAACAATCACATTTTACTCTCAAAACAACTCCAAGCAGTAAATATGATTTACATCAATTTACAGAGACTATCAGAGAAATCAAGTAAATTGTGTAAGATAACAGAGCCCTAAAGACTTATGAGTATAACTGGAATTGGAAGCCAGGTATCTCCTACCAAGGCTCAATTTCCATTATCTTAGAATGGTAATTAAGTGTGAAGGCTGAGCATAATTGCTAAAGTTCTTATCTGACTTCGTTAATTGAATGGCATTAAGAATAGGATCAGGTGTTAAGAGATAATAATGAGTTCAGTTTTAGGTTTGCTGAGTGTATCTGGGTCCCTACAACATTCAAATGGGTGATTAAGAGAGTTTAATGAACGTAGTATTTATAAAGGTTTGAGCAGGGTTATTGTAGAGCATCCTAGGGCTGGCCAAAGGCAGGAAGAGGCTGAGTAATGGAGTGATTGACAGATCCAGAGAGTCTTATAACCTGTAACTGATTAGAAAAGATGTCCAATCAGAGCACCTGGAGCTTGTGTTCTTCAGTAGAACACAGCCACTGACACTCTGTGAAACGATGTATGTAAAATTCTCAGTAAGCACGGAGGAAGCTAGGGAATAAGTGCTAGCTCTCTCTTTTCCTTGCTCTATTATGTATTGATGTTGCATCCATAGGCCAAAACAACCCAAATCCAGAGGACATAGGGGTTGGTTAATGCAATCCACAACGGTCAAGGTGGAGACTGGACCAAGAGAGAATATCAAGCTTGCCTCATGTCAGGCAGGACAGTGGGCTTGATTCACATAAGTGGTCATCTCCAGTAGACAATTGAACATAGGAGTCTGGAGTTTACAGACAAAGGAGATATAGACATTAGAATCATAAGCTTAGCCCTAGCATAGCAATTCCTTGAATATGTTATAAGGAACTCTAGTTCTATGATATTCTTGGTGGAGAAAAAGTGTTCATGACAAAATACTTAGGGTGAGCATAATGTGTTATATTTCCTTCTTGGACATCCACAATGCACACTTGCATATCAAATGATCCAAGAAAATCTATACATATAAAAAATCTGTTCAGCTTTTTTTTTAAACCCAGTGTTCTCAGGTTTTTTTGATCACATAAATATTTCCTTTCCTAATAACACTTATCAATCTGCAAAGGAAGAAGTGATCTCAAAAACACTCTGTGTTAGTCTTTAAAGGTTAATTCCAAATATAACTGAAGAGTAGATCAGCCTTGAATGTGAGTGAGGCTGTCTAGTATACAGTATACACTCAAGAAGGGAAATGTGGGGAAACACATTGATTTAGTCAGGGTTCTCCAGGAAAATAGATGCACCAACAGGATGTATATATACCTGTATATCTCTATCTCTGTCTATCTATCTATCTAGAAAGATTCATTTATTTAAAGAATCGGCTTACGCAATTGTGGAGGCTGGCATGTCATAAATCTGCAGGGTGTGCAGGCAGGCTGGGCAGTGAATAGTTGATGTGGCAGTCTTGAGTCTGAAGGCAGTCTGGAAGCAGAGTTCCTTCTTCCTTGGGAAGGCCTTTTCTCTTAAGGTCTTCAATTGCTTGGAAGAGGCCCACCACATTATGAGGGGTGATCTGCTTTACTTTCTGTAAAGTCTACTGATTTAAATGTTAAATCGCAATTAAAAACTACCTTCACAGCAACATTTAGACTGGTCTTTGACCAAATGACTGTTACCATAGTTTAGACAAGTTGATACATAAGATTATCACGAATATCATCAGAAGGCAGACTACGTAAACCATGGATGAGAGAGTATGAAGGAGACAAGGAAACAGTGGGGCCAAGTGATCCAGAGAGATCGGTAGGATAAAGACTGAGCAGGAACCTTTAGATTTTTCAATTAGAAAATCATGATTATCTACTCTTGACTCTAAATTTTCTCTCTGCCACATACAAATGAGGGTGTAGTAGTCAGGAGTTTGAACTAAAGGTCCCACTGTAAGATTAATATTATTAAGAGTTTCCTTAACCTCTCAAAAACTGGGTTTCCTCATCTGCATGGTGACATTTTTGAAATAGATGATCTCAAGGCTCTGTTTCATCTCCAAAATTTTATCATGCTTAAAGCTTGTATTTCATTCATTCTTTTTTCTATCTACATGAATACATTTATTTCATTTCCTTTGTGTTACACAGTGGGCTAATCAATACTACCAAGTGAAAAAGAATTTTCTATTTCAGAGGCTTAATCCTTCCAATATTGTGTGGTTGATCTTTTTAAACTTTTTTATTTTACAATGATTTTACATTTACAGAAGAGTTGAAAAGACAATACAGAGAGTTCTTTTACACCTTTCAGCAAGCTTCCTCTAATGCTAACATCTCACATAACCATGGCTCACTTACCAAAACTGGGAAATTAATATTGAAATTAATATTGAAATTAATATTAACAATTAACTGAATTATTAACAGATTATATTTGGCTTTTACTTTCCAATGGTTGGTAAAGTTTTTAAAATCTTTTTTATTACTTATGTGAGGAACTTAGAAGTTTCCTCTCTTGTTATATTGGTTTTAAATTCCCATTATTAATCATTAAAAAGACCTTTGGTTAAACTATTAACTTTTTTTCACCGACCTAACTATAAGAAGAAGTAGTTATGTTTTTCTTGCCATCTATATCTGCCAATATAGCTAGAGGCACCTGTCTGTTTTGACTGTTCAGTAGCAGCAGGTATTTACTCTGGAGGTCAGAGAGTGGCACACACAGTGGGGGAAAGAGTGAAGGTGACTTCTGCTGAGATCAGAGCTAGCTTCCTGCATCAGAGCCCTTCTACAACTATTATGCTGGCATAAAAAAATAATTTGATCCTTGTATTTTAACCTATAAAAGGCCAAGGAGGAAGTTAAGGATGAGATGGCTTGTGAATTGGAATGAATGTGATATACTAATAGCTTTCTTGTTATGGAATTCTGATTCGAACCCTCTTGTGCCAGCAAATTTTTCTCATAAAACATTTTATAAAACAGAGTCAGTTTCCTCCAAACCTCTTGTTTACAAGTACCAATTTTTCTTTATAAAACAGTTATTTGCTACTCGTGTCTGTTTGATTTAAAATTCCTTTCTATTATACCAGCATGTTACAAGTCCAAATGGTGTTATTCTTCCTCTCTAGAACCAGTCAGAAAAGTGGCTGCATCTTCAAGAGCAAGTCTGTTTTAGCCAAGTGGAGTAAAGAGTCCTGGCAATTGTTGATTTAATAAAGGATGAGGGAAACTTGTGTCAATTAAGTGAGGATTTTGAGTGAAAGCATTTTTAATATACTAGAAAAAACCTCACATTAGGAAGGAGAAGACATAAAATGTGTTATCAGTTTGGTATAATCCATGAGAGACTATAAAATTTATGTAGTATATCAGTTAAAATAAACCTGAATTCGACATATTAAAACTATTAAAACTTGGAAAGTTGTAATACTCTTTGGGGACTTGCTTTTTCTTAAAGAATTGATATCATTAGATATATTTTTTTAAAAGTTGAAAGTCCTCCATGGAGAATCAGACTTATAAATGTTCCCAATACAGTAGTGATTTTTCATAATTTTAATGTCAAATCATACTGAAAAATAACTCTTAAGTCTTTCTAATTTATTTAATAAACCAAGCCCCAAATTCTCAAGGATCTGTTATAAAAATTGCAGTATCTTTGACATGGTCCTTTAAGGTATTGTATATTTTGATTTTGAGTTCTAACCAACTTTTTCTCTATTGATAATTTAGTCATGAGAAGAAAAATCTCGATTTTCTATTGTTTTTAGATATTCTTGACATTTTAAATAGAATGAAATAATCTTGCAATCCATTTCCAACTACAGACAAATGTAGAAAAAGCATACTGATAAAATATGAAGAAAGTAATCTTATATAAATTACATGATATTATAAACAAAATTTGTTAGAAAAGAAACTTATATTTGTTTTCCTTACCCTCGTAGAAATGCACATTGGGAAAGTTTACAATAAATATCTTGAGAAAGAAATGCTTCTGCATAGAAATTTAAAACAGTTAAGAGTTTTTCAAGAATCTTCAAATGACAGCAAGACCTAACAAACAAACTCAACAAAAGCAATTGTAATTTATAGAGTTATAAAGATACAATTGCATGCAGATTGAGAGCTTCTCCCTTGAGTACAAGTCAACGAACTTTAATTGAGCATTTGCTTTGTGAAATATAAAAGCACTGAGTTGAAAAATAAAATTCAGCTTCTTCCTTTCTTCCTCCCTTCTCCCTCTCCCTTTCTTTCTCTCTCTCTCTCACACACACACACACACACACACATACACACACACACACGGAGATTGCCTTTGGTGTTTCACTTCTGTATAGAAAGTGAAAAAGAACAGTTGTGCCAACTTTCATCTATGTAAAGACAACACATTCAAAATAAATGCAATCAATTATCTAAAAAAGTTTTATCATTTTTTAAAAGGTTGGGGGGAAATGTACCTTATCCATTTTAAATAAGAAGTGTAAGTGCCATAGAAACTTTTTTGCAATTTTAAATATATTAAATAATCTTTCTCTTTGCATTCCCTTTTGCATACTAAATTCGGAAATAGAAAAAAAGTTGTTATCATGTCAAAGAACTTTGGTTGTGAGAGAGCTGAAAGATGAGTTTGGCAATGATGAGGTAGAAGGTGGCACTTCTTCTCTTCCCATGCCTCAGATAGTTTGCAAGTTTTTGATATTGCAAGTTTTTTCATTTTCCATATTGCAGAGGACAGAACAGGGTTTGTGGTCATCTTTAAATTTCAATCCTTGTTCTGCCACTTACATGATTTGTGAAGGTGGCCAAGTTACTCATTTTTCCTGAGCCCATTTTTTCACAGGCTGTAGAATGTGTAGACTTTTACTTGAGGGCCAAGGATATGCTAATGCATGTAAGATCATGTGCTTTATACTATTAGTATAATTTCTTACCATCTTGACATTAGTGTCTTTCCCACCCAAAGTAAAACATATTCTTTTACCTTACTTTGAGCATATAAAATAAGGTAATTATTGAAGTCCCTTCACCACAATCTTTCTGAGGCTCAAAGGAGAAATGTAGTATCAGATCTTGAAAAACTTTGGCTTTAAGCTGATAGGATCTGGAGTCCTTCAGGACATTTATTTCATCAATGATATTTTATCACTAAGCTTCTCAACCTGTATCTGCAAGACATGAGCTGTCACTCCACACCTCAGTTCCTTGAGGTAGCATTAATAAGAACACTTGCCATACTTAGTTCAGAATTGGGGCCCACATACCATTTCTAAGTTAATCTGAGGTTATTTCCCCCAGGAGTAGCTTTCCCATTTCACCCAGCCCTCCTGTGTTTGAGCTTCTTTGTGGCTTCCAAGTACTTTGCCTCTACAGTTTCTCAAAGTCCTTATTGCAATTGTGACCTTTCTCACATCTTATCCTCACACTGGTATTCCTGGTAGAAAGGTTTCCTAAACTCCAGACCCTGGCAAGGAGTTTGGCATAAGGCTAAATAAACATTGTTGATTTAAATGAATAAATTGTGTATCTAAAAGTCTCTGGGTAGTCACTGAAAAGTGCTATAGAATTGCTGGCTGTTAGTTGTTTGTTGTTAATAACTGATAATGAGAAGAGCTGGCTTCTAAGAATATTTCAGCTGTCACTAAAGAAAAGTCAAGGCGAAGAAAATGGATTCAGGGCCTGAAAGGCCAGCTTAGTTATGCCAGATAATTCAAGTGAAGTCCTTAATTTAGAGAGCTTTGCTGTCATAGCAACCTAATTACAATGTGAAGGGAGGTATTCTTACCATGTTTCTACAAAGTTGCATTCTTTCATAAGTCCCAAATTAAATTCAGAGAAAAATTTTGGAAAAAAAAGAAAAGAATACTTTTACTGAATTCTTTTATTTCCTAAATCATCTTTTGTACTATTAATATATGATCACAAAGTCCAATGGGACACTTGTCACCACCCAGTAAGAGCCAAAGTTTTTCTTAAACCATCACTCAGAATCAAATAACTTACCTGCTTAAAATTTCACAGTGGTCTCCTTTGTTACTCACAGTGAAATGGAAAACTCATATGACGGACAAAATTCTACAAGATTAACCTCTGCTACATCTCTGGCCACAACTCTTATCACTGTCCCCCAGAGTCCTCCATTCCAGCCATACTGGGCTCCACCCTCTTTTTTTTTTTTTTTTTTTTTTTTTTTTTTTTTTAATTTATCAAGCATGCTCCCATTTCAGGGACTTGGCAGATACTTTTCCTTTGCTGAAAAAAAGCCTTTTCCCCATTAGCCCAAAGCTCTCCCACTTTCTCAAGAATCTTTTCAAATGTTACCCATTTGAAAGGTTTGCCTGTGATGCAACTTAAAAGAAGCAAAGCCACCTCCTACCCCTCTCAGGCTTTAATCCTCCAAACCAAGTTTTACTTTTTTTCTGACTCATCACCACCTGGCATTATATACGTATATACATATTCATTTTAAGCCTCTAACATGGACTTTTAACTGGCTTTAAAAAACTTTAAGTCATATCAAAACCAGACAACATACTATAGCTATTTACAACTCTAAGCTTTTTAAGTTATCTGTTCCCTGCAAAATTGGGAAATAAATGCAAGATGATGCATATTTCTTTTGGGAAATAAGAAATGAGTAGGTGAAGAGGGACTTAAATGCATTCTACTTATTTCCCTGCCATTTATGGTTGATGACATAAAATATATGATTTATTTTCACTTGCATAAGACAATGGCTACTAATTATAGAAAAAGTAAGACTGGAATCCACTTCTCCTTTTGCCACACAGTGCCCCTTTATAACACGTTCATTCTTACTTGTGTCATTTTTTTCCTTAAGTTTCTCAATATAAACTATTACAGACAGACTCTATGGATATAGAAAAATAAGAATTAATTTGTATCTAGTCAAAGAGATCAATAAATGTCACACCTAGAAAAATTACTCAAGATTACATGTGGTCGGATTTTTACTAGTTGTAAAATATAGTAATAGCTCATCATTATTATCACTATTTTTGAACATCCACTCTGTCCCAGGCACTTTAACTCAGTTATCTGTCTTCCTCACAATATGTCAGCAAGGTAAGTTTTATTAGCACCACTTTTCAAATGAGGAAAATAACATGTGATGTGTCATGGACATTGCCCAACATCACACAATCAGAAAGGATTAAGGACAGAATTCAGACCAAGGTCACCAACACTAGCATCTGTGCTTTCTCTGGTATTGAGCACCACACCCCTCTGTAGATAACCATGGGAGAACTATAATAATCCCTTGTGCCTTGTGTTATTGAACTTATCTGCTTATGTAAAATTTTCCATGGGTCATACTGTGAGATGAGTTCCAGGCCAATCTCTGCCACTGTAGAGAAACAAGCTGACAGTGATGAGGTATGTTGGAATGCATTGTTATAACAGAAACAAATCTTTATTTACTTGACTGGAACTAAGAATACATCAATTCTGGCCATAGAGTGTTAGAAGAAAAGCACCAATCTGACATGTAGAATTTGGATAATCTCTATACTAGTTAAGCAAAGAGGAGAGGAACAAAACATAAGACAAAAATGAAACATTATGCATTTGTTTCCTCCTTTTGCTAGAAACTGGCATCTTAGGAAGCTTTACAATTATAATTAACTATTGTGCATTCTCTGGCTTTGAGATGGCATAAAAACATTTAAAAGCAAGAGAAAAGCCCATTGTAAGGGCTTAGAAAGTAAAAAGTAAGTCATTTAATTTTTCTTTCATCTGATGTTAATTTATGCAGAAGCTAATGATATATTTGTGGCTCAGAGCTATTCATTGTAGGGAGGGTTTCTCTCCCAACCAATCTTTCCTGTGACCCCTGCCAGATAAAGCCATCATTTCAAGGCTTAGGACACTTTTGTCAGAGAAAGGCAATATGCTGATAAATTCACATCCTATAGAAACATTTCATTGCTAACCTTTTGAAAACCAATGGGCTTAAATGCTCTGATCCTTCTCTAGCTGTTACAAACAAAACAGCAAACAAACAGAGAGAGAAGGTGAAGCAGAAATTGCTTATCCAGGTGCATAGTCAGGTGGAAAGGGAGGAGTACTGTTGACTATTGAGGGAGAAAAGTCAGGGGAAGGAGATTTCATAAAAGAAACATGGGTATTTTTATATCCAAGTAGGATATAATTAAATTATGACTTTTATAAATGAAAAGTTTACATTCCACTGCTGCCAAATCACCTATGGAACAGAGACAATAGTGCTTGAAGGAATGAATACAGAATCTTCAAAAGTTGAGGTTTTAAATGAAATTCACTATGAATAAAGAAAGTCCCATAATGACAGCTTAAAGGTCTAATTCATAAAAATGTTATTAAAGTACATTATTTATGCCTGCTTTTTGTGGACTTCTGCTCTTATTCATGACTCTCACAGTGTATGGCTATAATCACAGACAGATTATATAATGGAAGCATTAATTCAATGCCAATGAAGGCAAGAATACTGTATCACCACAATAAAATCCCAGCTATATTAATTTAAAGGGTAGAATTTATTGCACAAGAGCATTCTCTTTAAGAAAAAAAAAAGAAAAGAATGTCTTTCATCTGTGGCCTCAAATATCTACTTTCATCATGAAGTTAGGTGTAAGATTAATTAATTGGCAAAAACTTTTTAGTGAAATATGTATTCATCTACATTATGAAACTTATAGAGACTTGAATACTGAGTTGTGATCTTATGGTTACTATAGCATTGATGTTTAGTATGGGCTTAGAAATAGTTACAAGTAATCTGTACTTTTGTGGTACATGACATCAGAGGATGATATCTAGTAAATGCCTATTCAATTGTCTGGAACATGTATTTATTTAGCAAAGATGGAAAAGCCCTGACACATAAAATTTATCAGATAAGCTGAATATAAGGATATCTAAGTCAAAAGTATCTTTATTCAGAGTTTTAAACATAATTTGCATATTTAATATTTATAAATCTTTAGGAAAAGGAAAAGTGAAATTCAATTGGTTTATTTCTGACTCTGAAACTATCAAAATTTGACTTTTTGACTTTCTTCTTCTGATTGGATAAGCTGTATTAGTACATTGTAGACACGTTTAGACAAAGTGTGAATATATTTCTCCCCACGACACTAGATTATCTCTAGGAGTCATGAAAAGGGGTTCTTTATAAATTATACTTCTAATGCTAAAAGAAAGTGTTGTTTTTGATGTTGTAGGTAAAAAAGCTCTATACCTAAGGGAATGAATTAATTCCTGTATTTAATAAAATGCAGTCATTAGTAGACAACTTAAGCATTCATCCTAGAACTACATATTGAATTCTTCAGTATTGTAACAACCTTATAATAGTTCTGGATAATGGAAATCTTTGAATGCATGTGTACCTAAGATTAGAGACAAATGAAAAAGAGAAAGTTATTTCAAATACAAGGTAAATAACACTACTAATTAAAGATAAAAATCAGTCAATTTCCAAGATTAACTGCATTTGTACTGCCTCAAACCTAAAATCACTGAACATACCATTTCAACAACTATGTATTGTACATGAGTTTGTTATTTGAAATGACTATGCTTACCAGAAAAGTATCCAGGGATATCCAATTGCTATCTGTCTATACCCGGACAGCACAGGAGGTTCCCTCTTTGCTCCTCAGACCAAGACTTTCTCAGATTTATGAAACAGGAATCTTCCATGAAGTTTAGAGTTACCACAAATGGTTTGATATGGCATGTAGACTTACTGCAACCTCTGGGTACAAAGATTGTCTGAGCACTCTAGTTGATGCAACCACTCAGAAAGGGCAGTGGAAGTTATGTCTCCAACACACTGCCAGATAAATGTCATCAGGCTCTAAATGCTTGTTGACAAGAGCCAGGTTTGAAAAATAGTAAATCAAAACATATACCCTTAATAGCTTAATATATTATTTATAATGAAACTAAACATGAAAAGAAAATGAAAAATTAATTGTTTAGCTTACCGGAAATATCATTCCTAAGACATTATGTTTTAATTTTATTCATCAATATCTTATTTTAAATATTACATAAACAACTGGTTTAGAAGGTTCAAACTATCTTGTTCATTATTTGTAAACAATATCAGCAGCCCACAAGTTTACATATTTGCTGTCAGCCAGGCACTTTGCAGAATGCTTTGTAAACATTATCAAACTTTGAGGGAGGTACTATTGTTCAATAAATGAGAAAAATAAGGCTCAGTGAGATTAAATTACTTGTTCAAAGTCACCAAGCTATCTAGAGGCAGAATTGACTTAACAATAATCCTTCATTCCAACCTTGGTTTTCCTTTCATACTAAATGTTCCTAAAGGAAATATTTTAAACTTCTTTTCTAGAAAAAGAAGGAGAAAAGAAGAAAGCTGAGAAGAATGTTACTTCTGTAACAAAAAAGAAAGGTAAGGAATTCAAAAGCCATCTACCATATAAATCCATTAAATTGGTATCCCTTCTTTTTTCTTTGTTCCTTGAAGAGTATGGAAGATTAGTATCCATTTATAATGCTATTGGTAAAGCTATTATTTTTCTAGAAAAGAAATTCCCTTAATAAATTTATTGTCATTATTATTAATGAACACTCTTAAGATTTCTAAATATTTCAAATAAAATTGAAATTGATACATTTTATAAAGAAAATTCAAGCTTAAACACTTTTTGAAAAATTACAACTATCTGATTGTTTTCCTTAAGAGCAGCTGCTCAATTCTCTCTAATTCCCTACTTTACTTAACTATATATGTAAATTATAGTTAAGTAAAGAGATTACTATACAACTTAGTTTAATAAAAAATATCCTTCAAAAGAACAAATTATTTTATGCAGAGAAAAGAAAGTATTTGATTGATTTGCTATATTTAACTTATTTTAGTTGGTTGTTTCCAAATAGTTCATGTGATTTCCCAAGTGAACCTCAAAGATTTTGTAGCTTTTGACATGGTTCCAGTGACCTCATAGCCCAGAGAACATTCAATATATTCCTTTTAGCATACTTTAGATGAACTATTGAATTTGAACATAGTTAATAATGTCATTTAGTGTTTCCTCTGTCATCAAAGAATGGTTTTTTTTCTGCCCTTTGCAAAAATTTGACCTTCCTAAAGAGAAAGTATACCTAAACCACTAGTCTATTATGAATGTGCTAGTTCATTTTTATTTAACATGACTTATGGCTCTGATTTAGGATTCCTCTATCCAAGGTGCATTGGATGCCTCAATGGCAGTCATATGTGCCCTGAAATATATGAGTTAAACAGGTAAAGGCGTATAATCTTCTTTTTTTCATCAGCAGAAAAAGAAGATGTCCCAAAGAAAAGTGAGAAGGAAACTGCCATTGATGTGACAAAAAAAGGTATTGCATATTGTTTCCTTAATCAGATTGTGTTGAGGGTGTTTGTTTCGTGAAAGAATCTTGATGCAATCTATACAAATTGGATACAGGTTCTAAAATCTGCCCTTGAATAGATGAAATCAAAAATTGTTCTAGACAAAGGTTAACAGGAAAGGAAGACTATTCAAGGCTATTGCAATAGGGGAGAGAGACCAGAACTGAGTCTGAATTTAACATCACTGAAACAAAATGCAGGAGAATTTGTAAGATCTGGAATGGGGAATCATAGGCCATATGAAAAAAAAAAAAAGGAAAATTTCTGTCTCACATCTCTATGACAGAAAGTAGTTTCAAAACTTGGAACAAGGTGCTCAAGAAAGTTAGGGTCCTACACTCCCACAGGAACTTGGAGATAAGGGCACTACCTTGATGATTACATTTCAAAGGGATGGCTCTCAGATTCTTGAGAAAGGCCATCTAGGGTTGTAAAACTTGATAGTGGCTTGTAAAAAGATTTACATCTCAATGAGATAGAGAAAGAATTTATAATTATAAGTTTTCTAAAGTAAGTGCTCTAAGAAAAGGAAGGTCAGGACCCTAAGGTCAGAGAAGAAGCCTGTTAAAGTTTAATCAAGCTGAAGGCCATCTTGGTCAAGACATAATGAAATTGAGAAGGGCTACATAGTATGATGATACCACTTTGCAAAGATAAGCTGGAGAGAATAATGGCTCCCATTAAGAAATAGGATTATTCAACTATTTGACAGCCTAGATTTTTGCTTTAAAATTTCATTCTGTTTCTATTCTTGTTCAAACATGAATATTGGCTTCTATTCAGGTTAGGTTTAAGTCTACATGAAAAAGATAGTCATCTCAAGTATTATGTTTGGATAGTAAGTATTCTCACCTCAAATATTTCCTCTACCAATGTCAGTGATGCTTGAAATTCTATCATTAGAGCCATTCCAATTTTTTGAATTATGAAGGAATTGTTCCCTATTAAAATGCAAATCTCCTGAATCCTGTGTATATGGGGTGAAAAACTAATTCCTCTCAGCTATTAGCAACTAAAAGTAAATGAGATTTCCAGATCTTCCCCATGTAATAGCTGAAAACCGTGCCCTAGAAAATGAGGTGGTAGGTAAGCTTAAATGAGGGAGAGGCTGCAGAGAGAGCTTCAAGGTGGGACATTGTCTGGTGAGGGCAGGCTGAGCTAGATGGCATGCGTGAAACCCAGCCATCTTTTTAGATAGTAATAATATACATGGAAAAAATGGTGGTGGTGAGGACCCTAAAAAGTGAGACCATAGGATGCTCAACTACATAGTGATTACTCTTAGCATGTAGCAAATAGAAATAAAAGGAAAGCTCTAGCATCATGCTGTAAATGGAGTAGAAAAAAGCATAAAATATTAAGAGCTGCATGATTGTATGGCTCAAGAAATGAGCAACAACAGACAGCTGGACATTCTGTGGGTCTGGGAGTTGATTGCCAATTCCTTTGCATCCAAATTTCCATTGTTAAGAGTGTACTATTTTAAGGTCTATTGTATTGTTGAAATTTATTCATTTTGTTTTAAAATTTTCTTTATTGTTCTGGTGAGATATATAGTTTACCATACAATGAAAAAACAAAGTTCCGACTATAACATTTATGCTACTGAGAAACTGATTACTTGGGTCAGTGGATCTATGACAATTACATAATTGGGTGGTAAAGATAAACCAAGGTGCTCCTTCCTGGGCCATTAGTTTTACTAAAGGTGTTGCAGAAGAAAGTTTTGAATTGTAATTTTCAAAGTCTTTGTCATATATATGCAAGTGCAAAGTCAGAAAAAGTGCTTTTGGCAAAACTCGATGACATGTGCTTGTGTGTGTGTGTGTGTGTGTGTGTGTGTGTGTGTGTGACAGTGTTGTTTGGTTTGGTTTTAGCTTTTTGAGAGAAAAGGCAAAATACATTTGTGTGCAATGAGTCAGGAAAATCTGATACTTCTTTGCCATTGGGAGACCTGTGTTATTAGCCCGGCAGTCACGTCAAAGTGAGGTTGTGCACCACTGGCGAGAGAACTGATTATGCCAATATCACTTCCTGCAAGGACAATGCTCGGCCACTGAAGCATAGACCAAACTAGGCAATTGCTCAGCACATCTGGGGAGAGCTGCTCAGCTAGTGTTGCAAAACAAGTTTGTCCTTCTTGGAACCAGTTTTCTGCTTGTATGCTTGTCATTTTTACTTTTGATGACACAAAATACCATAGGTTGTCCCAAATAGGTTCAACTTCCTGATGAAAACATGCATAGTTCGATCATTTGTTTACAAGTCCTTAACCCCAAAATACTCAAAATTTTGTATTTGTGTGTGTGTGTATGTGTGTGTGTGTAAGAGAGAGAGAGAGATGGAGAGGGAGGGAGACAGAGAGAGAGAGAAAAGACAGAGAGAGATAAGGTTGGGGGGAGAGAGAGGAAGAGATAGACTAAGATTCAATTAGTGCCAGTTTTTAACTGTCTTTCTTTTTGGAGTTTAATAATTCTTCAAGTAAATTTTCATGTGGCAGCAATATGGTTTATAAACCAGATTTGAGCTTATTATGAAAGTAGTACAAATTTATAGAGATAATGAGAAAAATTGAGAATAACCTGAAATCTTGAAGAGCTGGGAAACATATTTCATTTCTTCCTAAAATAGAGGAATGTGGCACAGCATATGATATCACTACTATATTCCTGAAGAGTAGCAAATTTACAAGACATAAGATATGCCTACATGCTTCTTTAATAGATGTGTTTTATGGTGCTATTTTATTAACTTTTTATATTATTTATATTATATAATATATAAATTTATTTATGTGCTATATTATTTTATTTTGCTACACTTATATTTTATAATTATGCAGATACAAATGAAACCTAAGGCTGAAATTCTGTTGAGTGATATATGAGCCACTATTGCATGACACTGGTAAATCACACTTTGCTAATGATCTATGTTAGGGAAAATGTGGGTGGGTTTTATATGATACAAAATTGTCAGCTCATTAATTAATAATGGTTGAAACTGAGTAATTGGTACATTGGGGTTTATTATGCTAATCTCTTTTTAGTATATATTTGAAATTATTCATGGTTACAAAATAAATATCTGCCACTTACAAACATCATGTGAAATTAAAAAAAGAAAAATCACCAGGATATTTTTCCAGTGTTATAAGGTATATTTCATCAGAAGAAATACTGTGGGAAAAAAGCAACCACCAAATGAAATAAAGACTTTTAAAAACATCTCCCTAGGTTTATATCAGACTTCAATGCTGGAAACACCACTCTAGTTAGCACAAATAGAAGAGATTATACGTAGGGAACTGAGTACCTTTTCAATTCTTCCAGTTGTAGGACTGGAAGAATTGAAATCAAGGGGTGCTACTGGATTATTAAGCACCAGGGCACACCTATTGATCAGGAAGCTGTTTCATTCAGCAAAGCTGTATCTTCACAGCCAGCAAGACTAGATACTAGAAATATTGAGGCAGGCCATAGTAACTTACTGATATCTTCATTTGCCAAATCATTATTCTGGTTTACCAAACCATTTCTGCTTTACAGTCTCAGGGAGGTATACCTAATTGGTGGAATTTAATGTGTCTTCAGAAGCCTAGTTGCGATGAGTCTGCAAAATGCAGGTTTTCGGCATTGCAATTTTTCTAACTAGAAGGAAGGTGAAATGGAAGTTGAAAGAGGCTATCCACAGTATCTATAATAATGATACTTTCAGAAGTGCCTGATAAGATAAAATTCATATAATAAGAAGAGATGGTTTTTGAAGGCCTGAATTGTAGTGAATAAATCTATCTTTTATTTCCCCCAAAAAATGAAAAAGATGACTCGATCAAGCAACATGATCAAATTCAGCAATTTAAAGTGCTCACAAAGCAAACTACGCTGTAGTTTATGTTGCCCTTTACCTAAACTATAGATAAAAGAAGGATGGATATTCTTCTTCTCTTCATTTCAAAGGTTGATATTTTTAAAGAAATAATTTTTCACCTGCCTGATAAGATTATAAGACTTCAAAAATCAACAAGTTACTTTGTCTCATAATGAAACAATTATAACCTGGGCAAAATATATAGACCAACAGAGAAACAAGGCCCAAACTAAGATTACCCAATTCTCTCAGGTTGACCTTTCGGAGTTATAAATTATAGTATTTCTGGGGTTAAATTATCATCCTGTATATTTATAAGCTTATTAATTATAAAAATAATTTTGACATAATAGATGATGGATGATAATCCTGTAAAATTATGTTTCATTATCGCACTTTACAACAGGATTTTTTTCAAGGATAATCTGTACAGAAGTATAAATTATAAGAAAGATCCTGAAACTACAGTAGTTTTCCTGAAATAAGCTGCCAGAAAAGGACCAATTCATTCATTCATGCATGCATGCATTCTTGAGGGAAATATTTACTAAATGCCGGCTATATGCCTAGCTTTTTAGTAGGTGTTGAATACACAGAGTTAGATAAGCAGACATAAAATCTGCCCTAATGGCACTTACAATTTGATAAGGGAGGCACATGGTAAATAAGGAAACAAAATATCCATAAGAATAACTTGGATTAAAAGCAATGGAGGAAATAATTTTCAGGCAATGATAGAAAACAATGAATGAAGTAGGGAGCTATTTAAGAATGCAGCCATGTGATGTATGCATGTGGTGTGTGTGTGTGTGTGTGTGTGTGTGCATAGTTTGTACAAAGGATAAGAATACACAGAAATGTGTAGGCATTTGTATTTTATCAAAAGTATAATGGAAGATTCTGAGCTGAAGTTTTAAATATAGTAATCTATATAGATCATAGTTAATGCCCTGGGAATAGATAAGATTACTCAGAGATATTACGTCAAAAGAAAAAGAAAATAGAATCCAGAATCAAGACTGGGGAGCACCAACATCTAGAGATTAGATAATGGAAAATAAAGCAAGAGAAGCTGAAAGGAATTGCCAGAGAGATTAAAGGAAAGGCAAAAGAGTTTGTTATTGGTGATGTTTCAGAAATTGATGTTTCAAGAAGCATAGACATATCAACTCTGTGACATGAGGGCAGGAGGGATGAGTGCAGTCAGTGAAGTCAGGGGACAAAGCCCCACTGGACAGGGGGTTACAAAAATGGAGAAAGAAGTATGGAACTTCTGGGGTGGGGGTGGTAGTTACATAATGAGTAAAGAGTCTTTTTTGTTTTGTGTAGTTTTGCTTTGGCAGGCCAATATAGAGCCAAATGGACATAAACACAATGGGAAATACTAATACACAAAGGGACAGAATATATAAATAAGAACCTAAAAGATAATTTTGAATTCACTGATGAGCACATGGGTGAAAAAAAATATTTTTTGAGATAATACCACCGATACTCTAATAATAAAAAGTTGATGTTTTCAAATTATGAAGAGGAATCTATACAGATTGCCTTAAAACAGAGGCGTACATTTGCAAAATATACAATGTCAGATTAGGTGGCTCTCATGATAAAACTAAAACTTCAATAATAAATGCATTCTGAGTTGAAAGCGTCAATTTCAGAAAAAGATATATCCAAAATGTCCTTTGTGTTCACTGAGGTAAGTTTGTGAAATGTATTTTAGCAATGTTCTTTAAGGATAATTCATTCAGTTACAACATTCTATTAGAACTTTACATTAAACTATCTTTGTGGTGATGAATTGACCAGGTAAAATTAATCCAGAATGGAGCTCATAAGGTTTGTGCTGTTCTAAAGGATACATTCATATCTATTTCCATAGAATATTTTCAATTACTGTATGTGGAAAAACCTCTGGCTATTGGATTTCTCTATATAAGATATGCTTTTGTCCTTGGGAAACTGCAAAGAGTCCTTTACAGAAGCTTATTGCTTTGAATATATCATTAAATTTTATGCCTACCAGACATTAGAATATCATCCATTTTACTTTTGAATCTTTTGTAACAGATTGTTCTTGCTACTAGAGCTCAAAATAGTTTACATGGAAGATTATAGACTACTAAAATTTTTACATTAATATGTAATTAAAAGTAACTTCCTTGAAATATTTATATGTAAAGATATAATTGGGCAAGATAATATATAGCATCCTTCATATGTGTTCATATTAAGTTTCAATTTAAAAGAACACCCTTCCATTTTCCAGACTTATATTTTGAGAAGGTTGTATTTTTCCTGATCATCCCATCTTTTTACCCTATTTGAAAAGCACTTGATTTTAGAATATTATCTTTTATTTGAATGTTTGTTGTATTTTGAACATATGTATTTGGAAAAGATTTGAAAAATGCATCAGATTAGTTTTGTAAGACACTTAAAAATCTAAATAAATTTTTTCAGAATATTTTGTAGTAATCTATCAATTAATGACAAGTTGTAAAATACAGATAATTCACATACTTTTGAATGATATTGGGCAGTTATATTAATGTTATGTACCTTATAAGATTCTTAAAATATTTGTTCAGACAGGTAAATATTTGGAAATCTAGCACAAAGCAGACCTGATCTAATTAGTAATTCCCAGCCTTGATTTAGTGGGGCTACATGATTACAACACAACAAGATTCCTTTCAAGTTAGTTTTTTGTTCCCAGATCAATTAGGTTGCAAGTCTGAGTTCAGATGATGGTAGCTTGACTGTATTAAAAACATTTATCATGCTTGAATTGCTTTGAAGGCAAGAGAATATATTTTCAAGTGTTTCACAATCATGGAAATCATGTAAGACAATAGTTTATACCTTTGAGGATACCAGATTTTGTAATGGAATAATACAGGAAAGTCTTTTGATTTGTTACTTAATGTTATGTCTTTGATTATCTCTGATATTACCTCTGGATTAGCCAGACAGAAAGAAACCTACTTTAGAAAAGGTGAGATAGAATTACGATCATGACCACTTATTGTGTCTGAGATAACTCGACATGTACTCATAATAATACAAAAGTTTGTTTGGACCTAATGCAAAAATGAGGTCAAGGCATTTTGGCTTAAATAATTGAAAAACTCAGAAAGGGTAAACGTTCATATTAAAAATTATTTAGGCCTGAAAAAAAGGGACCAGTATACAAGGCATTGTTTTTAATCTTTTTTATACTTATTTTGGAGAATCGGGGCTACCCTCCCACTGAGTGCAGAAACAAATTCAATCCTGAACTTGAGCATGAGAGAGCTGTGGTATCTTTTGTAACTTACTTTTATTAGGGAGGATTGAAATACCTATAAGGAAGGATCAGTAAATAGATGATGCATATTTCTTCTCTGTATGTATTGATATATTGATATTTTAAGCATTTCCTATACACATAGGAAATTTCCCATATACACATGGGAAAAAATAAATTATTTTAAATTCCAATTTATATTTAGAATGAATTATTTTCTGGAAAAAAAATAAGAAACAAAATAATGTAATTTAACATTAAAACAGTGGTCCTTGCAAATGTTATAAGTTACACAGAGTGGTACAGGAAGTGAGATGTCAGGTAGAAATAAGATTTTCCTTTAATTTAAATATATTGAGGAGGTACAAATGTTTTAGGTTACATGGATCACTTTTGTAATGCTTGAGTCCTGGCTACAGGTGAGCCCATCACCCAGATAATATTCATTGTACCCATCAGGTAGGTTTTATCCCTCCCATCCTCTCCACTCCCTGCCCCTGGTTGGTTTCCACTGAGTTTTACTTCCCTCTGTGCACATGTGTGCTTACCAGTTAGTTCCAATTCAATAGTGAGAACATGTGGTGTTTGTTTTTCCATTCTTCAGATGCTTCACTTAGGAGAATGGTCTCCAGTTCCATCCAGTTTGTTGCAAAAGGTATTCATTCAACCTTTTTAGGGCTGAGTAGTACTCCATGTTATAAATATGACACATTTTTATTAATCCACTCCACTCATGAATTGATGGGCACTTGGGTTGCTTCTACAAATTTGCAATTGTGAATTATGCTGCAATAAACGGTTGAGTGCATGTGTCTTTTCATCAAAAAGTCTTCTTTTCCTTTGTGTTGGATACTCCATAGTGACATTGCTGGATCGAATGGTAGGTCTTTAGTTCTTTGAGGAATCTCCATACTGTTTTCCATAATAGTTGTACTAATTTGCAGTCTTACCAACTGTGTATAAGCATTCCTTTTTCTCTGCATCCATGACAGCATCTATTATTTTTGGACTTTTTAATAAAATCCACTCTAATTGGGTTAAGGTGATATCTCATTGTGGTTTTAATTTGCATTTCCCTAATGATTAATGATGTTGAGCATTTTTTCATATGTTTTTTGTCCATTTATCTTTCTTCTTTTGAGAAGGTTCTGTTCATGTTTTTTGTCCACTTTTTAATAAGGTTGTTTGTTTTTATTCTTGCTGATTTGCTTGAGTTCTTTGTAAATTCTGGATATTAGCCCTTTACTGGATATTGTGAATATTTTCTACCATTCTGTATGTTGTCTATTTGCTGTGTTGATTATTTCCTTAGCTGTGCAGAAGCTTTTTAGTTTAATTAAATCTCATTTATGAATATTCATTGTTGCCATGATTGCCATTGGGGTCTTAGTCATAAATTCTTTGCCTAGGCTGATATCTAGAAGACTTTTTCATACATTATCCGTGAGAATTCTTATGATTTCATGCCTTAAATTTAAGTATTTTATCCATCTTGAGTTAATTTTTGTGAGTGGTGAGAGGTAGGTGTCTGCTTCTCATTATTTTTGTAGAAAAAGTATGCTTTCCTTCATTCAGCCAAACATTTAATAAAACCATAATATATGCAAGGATTCTGCATAATATTGGAGATATAGTAGTGTAAAAGACAAGGGACTTGTTCCCAAGGACCTTAGAAAACTGGCAAGTGAACAATTACACTGTGAGCGCTACCACAATATGGCACACTCAAGGTATCGCATTAAGATCAAGGCAAAAATATAGAATTTATTTCTCTTCTGAAAAGTTGGTGGATATTAGAGATTTTGAAAAGGTATGCCACTAGCTTATGTAATAAGGTATTTGACCAAGACACATATAAATATTTATTTTTAATCAGGATGGAGATTGAAACACATGAAATTTTAACAATGGTTTACTGCTGAAGATACTTGCTCTCGCAAGTGGCAGACCATTTAAGATAAGGAATGTATTAGTTTATCCAACTAAAGTTCTAGGGAAAACTGGCTTTGAGTTCAGCTTGATGCAGAGGCCTCATGAGATCATCAGGGTGAAGTTTATCTTTCTCCAATTTTAGATTCTGCTTCCTTAGTAATAACCAACATAGTTGCAAATTCGTTGTAGGTACTGCCCTATATCTTCTCTTCTGCATATCACATGAGAAAAAAATAGATTGGCTTTCTGAGAGCTCAAAGAAAAAAACTGAATTGAATCATATTAACCCTTAACAGCCCATTCCCAAACTAACCTTTTTGGTGAGGGTGAAGGAATTATCTGATTGTCTTAGGTTAGGCCATGGGTACTATCCCTCCAACAGAACAATTACATGAACTTTGTCCAAGAAATTTGGGCTGAAATTGGGTTGAGGGGTGATTCCCTAAATTGGGGTAATAAAATCACAATAAAATGGAGTAACTACCACATTGTAAAACAAATATAAGAATTCACTTTAAGAAATATCTCTAAGTTGTGGAAATATGGGTGGTTTTAGTTATTTTTATTTACAGAATAAAATGTGGGAAAACTTTATTAGCTGTCATCTATGGAGAGAATACTTAAGTATTTTAGAAGAACGACTCAACATAGGATAATGTAGTATGTTTAACAAAAGCAAATGAAATTGTGGCTTTCATTAATTAAAATATTATATCTAAAGAGTGAGAACTTTCCACTCTGCTTTAATTTTAGTAAAGATATTTTGAAACAAACCAGATTTTATTCAGAAGAAAGTACTTCAGAAACGTGGATGTTTAATATGGAAATGAGGAACAGGGAGAACATCAAAGCCATGTCCCTAACTTTGATCTACTCTCCTATTTAGATGTAGACTTACTTTTTGTTATCCCTAAGAATGAGGACTCTGTGGTAGAAGTTAGAAGTAGACAATGTAGGATGGTCAAGATTACATAGGGAATCTTTTAAGTTAGTGAAGTCTACCATTTGAAGTGTCCAAACAAAGGAAGAGTGGGATCTCTCTCAAATTTTTAGAGGTAATCCTATAACAAATTGGATTGCATTACATTTAAGATGACTTATAAGGTTCTATTTTTCCAAAGTTAAACATCTGGCTTAATGAAACTGTTGTCTGTCTTATTTAACCATTGATATGAAGTTTTAAATTATTGTTATTATCATTATCTTAAATTTTGTCACTTGGTGAACTCTTCTAGAAGGTTATTTTTTTAAAAATATGCTCCAAGGTTGATTCCAGGAAGTGAGGTCATAGTAATGTTCACTGTATAACCTAAATTTATACTATCTCTCCTGACTGTCTACTCCAGCATAAAACATTATTGTGAATCTAACCAGAGCATGTTTTATTGATGTCTGCATAAACCAAGGACAATATGAAAAAAAAGTGTATTACATGTATAGAATAATGATTAATTGTCCTCAGGGCAAAGAAATATCTCAGTAGGAAAACTCCAATGACAATAAGCTTAAGATAGGAGGGAAAGCTTAATAATTACTTATGATGCAAAAAAAAGGTAAAAAACTTCAGATAACAGAAGTTTCTAGACCAGAAAGTAAGAAGTATGATTATATTTTAGAAAGTTTGTCTGTTATAAGTAACTGAGGGAGTCAGAGGAGGAGCACATATAATACTTCTGCAATTATAGCAGTCTTTTTTTTCCAAAAATAATTTGTGTCAGTAAAATGTAGCAATTATGTTAGTCACTGCCCATATCTTTCTAACTATGTTAGTCATAGGATATAAGGTCAAAAATATGAACATATGAAGAAGCTAATGTTAAAATACATGAGAAGAAAAGCCATATAAAAATAATTGCCTGGAAACACACTATGCCAATGTAGAGGTGGGTACATATTCAAATTCCACAAATCAGAGAACAAAGAAAAAAGAAATATACCATGGCATTGAGAATGTGAAATCAGTCCATCAATAGAATGTGGTGAAATACTTGGGCCCTATACCCCCCCCAAAATATGTATATATACCAAAGTTTCCAGGAATTTGTACTACCTATTATTATCCCACTATGCTACCCATGCACCAGGGGCTCAGTGGAAATTTGTGAAGTAAATATTAATACTAAGTTAGTCTTTTGAAAGGGTGATTCTTAGTGATTCCATTACCTTTTAGGAATTGAATCCTACTAGTTAGTTCACTCTCCCTTTTCTGAGACTACTGTATTCAAATTGTTTCCTTTATTAAAATTTTTATTCACCATTTTGTCCTTTTCTCTATCAGCCAAATGCTTTATTTCCTAGTTCCCTAAGAAAATAAAAATTAAAAGAGATCTCCTGTGAGCTCTATCAAGTCCACTAACATACTTCATCGGAATCCTTCTGTTCTCTACCACCTTGGCTGAATACAACACAATAGTTACTATTTTCATACTTGTAGAAAAAAATCCTCCCACTGGTGCACAATATGCCATCCCCACCTGCTAACTCAGGAGCATCACTCTAGCAATTCTATCTTCTGCAAATTCATTTTGTCTTCTCTTGGTCATCCCCAGCAGCATAAAATGTGCTCTATCATCTATATCTTGGTGTTGACAGAACAGCCCTCTCAGGTTACTGCCTCATTTCTCAGATCCCCCTATGATGAGCTAAACTCCTCATAAGAGTTGTCTACACTCTCCTTCCAGTCTCCTGTGTACCCACTGTATTCACGCTTTAACTCCCACTGCAATTCTTGTCAGCTCTCCACATTAGCAAATCCAGATGTGAACTCTCAGTTCTCAAGAGCATTTGACAGCCAATCTTTCTTCACTCAGCCTCTTAGACAATCCTCTTTCCTTTTAATATCTCTTGTCAATATTTCTTATTTTGTTTTGCTCATGTCCTCCTTTTCTTTCTGGGGTCTTAAATTGGAAGCACCCTAGGACTCAATTCTATGTCTTTTCTCTTTCTTTATACTCACTTCCTTGGTGACCTCATACACTCCTATGATTTTAAAACCATTTTTATAATAAGGACTCCCAAATATATGTCTCCAGCTCTGACATCTCCCCGACCTCCACATTCATGTATCCAATTGCCTATTCACTATCTCCATTTAAGTGTTAATATCTATTAGATATTCCAAAGTTAATATGGTTAAAAAAAGCCCCTCAAATGTTTATACAACACCCTCCTGAACGTGTCCTCTATACTCAGCTCTTTTACTCTTATCAGAAAATTATTACTTTATTTATTTATTTAGGCCTAAATTTCTCTAGTCACCCTTCACTCTTTTATTTCTCCTCCTTAATTCATTATTAAATCCTGACACCTTCACCTTGAGATATGTTTAGTAGCTGACCCCGTCTCCCTACCTTTAAGAACCACCCCAGCCCAGAACCATCATCTCTTGCCTTGAAAGGCAAGGTTGTACTGTAACAACAATAACAAAAACCTTGAAAATTCCAGAAGCTTTAAAAAAATGACAAAATTTATTTCTTGTTCTTGCTACACATTGGGGAAGTTGCTGTACTCATGATAGCTGCTCAGGTCCCCAGGCTGGTGGAGGCTCCACCTTCATCTGTTTCCATGTTTGCAGAGGTTTCCCATCTCACACAGAGGAAAATCTAAAGACTCCACAATGGTGCAAAAAGCTATTCATCAACTGATGGCTAAAGATAACACCAGGGCAGCATTTCTCATGCAGCCAGGCCATTAACTGAGGTCCTAATCACACATCCTTGCCATTTCTAATCATTTGTTATTTGAACAAATTTCTTCCATTTCCAATAGAACCCAAGGTCTCAGGATTTAGATTTCACAAACATGCAAATTTTAATTTGCTATTTCAACTGAATTTTAGCTTTGCTCAAATTTTATCAAAATGACAGGAATAATGAATGTGTGAGGTCTTTAATAGCAAGTGGTTTTTTGAAAAATCACAGACAGAACGCTAATTGATGTATGCGTTATTTTTTTCTTGTTTGTAGAGAGCCTGTAAAAAATATAATGCATATGAAAAAAGCCACAACTTCATCTTTGTTATAAAATGGCATCTATTGAAAGAATTTATCCTTGGTGAGAAGGCATGGATGTGTGAATGTCACCATGAAAGAAGTAGGACAGAGTCACGGATTAGAAATGGGAAAGGGAAGTTATGTAGGAAGGAGTTAAAGACTACAGGTTGGAAAACAGTTTTCATTCAGTCTGATGCATTAGTAATAGGAGGCATAGAGTTTCCACATGTGCCATTGAATGTAGTTTTTAATTAATCTATTCAATGATAAATATTATTTCCTAATACAACATAGAATCAACAAAAACTGTCAATGGGCAATTAGAATTTTTCCCTTTGGTACATCTCTTTCATCTCGTCCTGCTCATTTGGTGAAGGGCTCTTCCCCTAAATGCCAACCATGTAGGCTAAAATGGAGTTCCCAGTTATAATCATTGCTCCACCTGTCACTACCCCAACGAGTGGGGGCCTGTGGTTCTAGTTGGACCAGAGTGCTGTCCATGGACTTTTTGAAAAAGACAACAGGAAGCTGTTTTCTTTTCTTATGAGGTGAAATTGGGTGAGTCCAAGAAATGCTACTGGTCATATCTACACACTTGTTATGATAGCCAGCCTTGAAAATCATGTTGACGCATAGAAGAAAGGGAAAAAAAAAAAAAAAAAACTAAGGTAGAAATTTAAAGGTATGTCAAGTCTATGATCCAGATATCCCTGAAAATTAACATCCCCTGACCTCCTTCCTTATGTCACAGGATTTAATTTATTCCTCATTTTGTCTAAGTTAGTTTATATTAGTCTTTTGTAATTTTCAACATAAATGTTCATTACCCAAGTAAACCTCTACGCAGGTTAGAATAGTTATAGTAATTTTAAGACTGTTAAATAATGAGAGATAGATAACAAATTATATCAAGGATTTTGAGTTTGATTGACTTCACCTTGCTGTGTAACTTCTTATGGAAGGAAAATAATTTTTCTCTGATATGTGTTCACAGATGCTTATTATCTGGTAGCCCGCTTTAGAGAGTGAACAAATATATATTTATTTAATCAAGCTTAGAAAGAAAAATATATTTGTCAATTCAGCACTTGCTGGCCAGAAAAAACATGTTAATGTAACTAAATTTTTTATTACTAAAATCAAGGATAGCTCTCATTTGTTTAATTAATAAATAAAATAGGAAACAAAATCCAAATGATTCTTTTAGTTTTATTCTGAGCCTAAACTTGCTTTCTTTTTATTTTTAATGTGTAAAGATGGCATATTATAGCCGGATGTTTATCGCTCCAAATTATTAATAAACACAGTGAGACAGTCCAAGACAAACCAGACATAACATCCCATAATGCTGCTATATTTATTAGCTTTACTAGTAATTATAGTTAGAAAAGAACTCACTATAGTTTGTGTAAAGTGGTTTATTTCTATTACACATTTTTGCTATTTTTTTCTAATAGCCCCTTGAAAACCTCAAGCCTCTCTATTGTTGTTTATATCTATTGTAGATCCATGAGGTTTAAAACCTATGATAATTGTCATTATGGAGATAAACAGAGGATAAATAGAGGAATAGAGGAATCTAGAACTTAACCTTAGATAGTAAATACTAAAAACATCAAATTATTTCTAAGTTAAGCCTAAGTCTTCTTACATAAACTTGCACAATTTTATTCAATTATTTTGTTCTAAATTATTCCTTGTATAAATTGTCAGCAGTAATGATTTCATCCAATTATTTAAAAAATATTTGGAATGCCCACTTTTTAGGTCTTTGATTCATCATAATCAATTCAGTCCAAATTAGTTTTTAAAAATATATTGGATTACTTTCCTTGGAAGTCCAATGGGAGGAATGTTGTATTCAGACTTATAAAAAAAATTTAAGTTATTATGTATGAAATGTCTGATTTCCTTAAGTAGTAAGTTTGACAGTTAATATTTCTGACAATTCAATTGGACACTCTTATTTTATTTTTATTGTGGAGGTACATCCTCAGTCTTTTGAACACACTTTTTGGCTTGTAATTTTCTTTCAGTTTTTTTATAGCAATATTTGTGAAGCCATGAATAAGTAAAAAATTCATGTTATTTTCAAATATGAGTTCTGTCCTGGAACTAATACAGCACAGACAGCTCGAAGTATCAATGAAGTGTTTGGGAAGAATGTGGCTAATGAACGCACAGTACAATAGTTTGAGAAGTTCCATTCTGCTGATTTTAATCTCGAAAATGGGTGACTTGAGACCACAGTGAATAATGATAAGCTGAAAGTTGTATTGGAAGTGAATCCATCTCAACCTATTTGTAAATTAGCAGCAAGGTTTGACATTATTATTCCAACAATATTGGACCATTTGAAACAAATGGGCAAGATAAAGAAGCTGGATAGAAGGTTCTACAGGAATTAAATGAGCTTCAGCAGAGAAATCATCTGGAAGCTTGCCTTTCTTTGCTGTCATGACATAAAGGTGAACCATTTCTACACCCTATTGTCATGTGTGATGAAAAGTGGACTATTTTTCACAATCACAAGCATTCAGCACAATGGTCAGATAAAGATGAAGTGTTGAAACACAGTCCAAAACTGAATATTCACAAAAAAAAGTTAATGGTGTGTATTTGGTGGTCCAGTGCTGGTATTACCCACTACAGCTTCATGAAACCTGGCCAATCGATTACAGTGATGTCCACTGCAACCAACTGGATGAAATTATGAGGATGCTTGTGATTAAGCAGCCGAGATTGGTCAACAGAGACAGGCCAATCCTCTTGTAAGACCACATGTCACAAAAACAACACTGCTCAAACTATAGCAGCTGGACTTGGAAACTCCCTGTCATCTGTTGTATTCACCAGACCTTGCACCAGCTGACTACCATTCTTCTAGGCTTTGGACCACTTCTTGCAAGGAAAAATATGCAATTCTCACCAAGCTGTGGAAAACACCTTTGGTGATTTCATTGCCATTCGTTCTCCAGGCTTCTTCGCTAATGGCATAAATAAGCTACTATTAAGATGGCAAAACACTGTCAAAAGTTTAGGCACACACTTTTATTAATTGTACTGCTTCTTTTTCAAGATATAATAAACTACACTTTTGATTTGAAATGAACATTTTACATTTAATGATCTAATATTATCATGACTCTCTCTCCATCTTTCTTTTCCCATCTCTCATCAGTTTCTCTGCTTAGTTACAGTTTTAGGTAAACTCTCCACATAGTGTAGCATAATTGCTTCTGTAAGCTTCAGGCTTACAAAGCCATAAAACTCTGAATGCCAAGGAAAAGTATGCAAATTAAAATTCCTATGTAATATTCTGACTGGCCAAACTTTCGTCACATGGTCGGTGTGTGGGCAGAACCAAGTATAGTCGTCCCTTGGTATTTGCGAGGCGGATTGGTTCCAGAACCTCTCCCTTCCTCCCCTGCCAGGGATACCAAATCCACAGATGCTCATGTTTCTTATAAAAATGACATAGTATTTGCATATTACCTATGCACATCTTCCCTTATACTTCAGTTATCTCTAGGTTACTTATAATACCAGATATTATACAGTGCTATGTAAACAGTTGTTATACTGTATTGGTTTTTTATTTGTATTATTTTTTTTTGTTGTACTGTTAGTTTACATTGTTTTATTTCCAAATATTTTCAATCTGATCTGCTTTGATTAAACCTGTGTATGTGGCACCCATGGGCCAACAAATATGGAGGGCTGAATGTAATGTGCTCGCTCCTGTGACAGAGTTCTGAAAAAGGCAAAAGAGGGTAGGTGGAAAGAGAATAGGGAAAAGTTCAGGTAAAGTATGAAGAGAGACCAGCACAGAAACCGTGGGAAATGAAGTTGGAAAGCCAGGTCTTATTAGGAAAGGTAGTTGATATGATTAGCTTTGAGGGCACATCTGGGTACTTTGCTGTGGCAAGTCCCTGAAGGTATAAATGCCAGGGATTGACAGGATCACATCTATGCTTAAGAATATTAATCTGCCAATATTTGTCAGTGGTGAGAGACCAAGATAAATATTATTTAAAAAACTACTTTAATAAATATTACAGAGTTCAAATCTATTAGAACAGTGTTAATGATAAGGCACTCCTTAGGGCCTGATCCAACATTGTGTATCAAGAGGAGATAGCCAAGCAAAACATTACAGAGGGAATTGACACAGTTTATGGCAACTGAGGCTCAAAGGGAGGGAAAGAAAACATGCATCAGTATTTATTTAAATGGATTTGTCAACTAAAGAAATGATGAGGTTGGTAAATTCGGAAAGGAGAGCTTTGTTTCTTATGGAGGGTTACAGCCTGCAGGGTGGCCATTCTGACAGGCTGGGAGTCATAGGCCTGGGCAGAAGCCAAAAGCACGAACTTCCAGAGAGGGACAAGGGGAAAGTAATTTATGCTGAGCAACGTGGCTGAATATACATATTTAACAAGCTATAGGAGGAGTCATGAATATTTATAGAAGGAGAAATATGCACATCCGCAATTGAGCTTCATGCCCCTTCATGGATCCAGATTCAGAAAATGGTGGTATAAGCATGATCCGAGGGTAGAGTTTTTGGCTCTCTGATATCAAAAGGTGAAGCAGAGGACATGCACACCCTCTCTGCATAGTCTCTAAAGAAGGGTCACAACCACTCCATGGTTACCATTCTCTTATCAGGAAGGAATAATGGTCAGTTGTCCTATTGAAACTGCAAAAAGGAAGGAGAGATCACAAGATTGGTTTCTGCTAGCCCTTAGGGAAGAAAGCCTGACGGCTGTGTGCAAGGAAGAGGGTATACTGAGGCCTGTTTGACCTCCCATCTCATCATGGCTGGGAACTCAGTTTTAAGGTTACTCTGGGGTTCCCTTGGCCAAGAGGGGTCTATTCAGTTGATGGGGCTTAGGATTTTATTTTAGTTCACAGGTTATTAGCAGATAAATTTCCACAGAGAATTTTGAGATCTCTGCTGTTTCCTCACTTTTTAACTAGAAGAAGAATATTGTTAGTAAAAAAATAAATAAATAAAAGAATGAGAGGAAAATGGATATATTCCTGTCAGGATGACTTTTTAAAACACATTTGTTTTCATCTCAGCGTTTAAGTTGGTTGGTTAAGTGGGTGTTGTTAAACAGTATTTTGTGGAACCCCCAAAATATTTCTCTTTTCACATTTGTTAACAATAATAAAATTTTTTTATTAATTTTTAATGTGGCTCCTTTGTTAATTAAGTGGTCTCTAGGCAAAAATAAAAGAAAAGAAAAGAAAATAAAGGTAAGTGAGACCATTCTGTTTTGTTCAACAGAGTATCTAGCACCTAGCATAATGCCAGTATAAAACAGATGCTAAACACATTCATTGAATAAATAAAGGAAGCATCTTCTGTCACAAATGTATTTTCAGTTTTATTTTCTTTAAAAAGGATTTGCCTCCTGTCTATGAAGTTTCCACATTCACTTTGTCTTTCCCTATTCACTTTTGCTCACTGTGGTCATGTAGAGAAAAACTAAAACTAAATATTGTATTCCCAGTCTCCTCCGCTGGATGTGGAGTCTTAATTAGCTTTTCAAACACATTGCAGATAAAACCTATTAATCCTCTGACCTTCACTGAATTCAAAACTTTTTGTGTTAATTGTTTTGAGAGAATAATAGACAGTTTTGCTGTTTAAAAAAAAAAAGTCCTTGCACCTCTGCCAGGAAAACAGTAGAACCGGGAAGAACACTTGAAAGCAGGCTTGTATTTGAGCTGCCATCCTTTGCCATTAGTGCATGTCACGGGAGAGTCACTTGAAAACTTCATGAAAACCATTTGTTTTCTTATAGTTTTATAAAAATCAACCTTTAAAAATGACTTCTATACAAAATTGGCAAAAAATAGTAGTTAGGTCATTTGAGATCATTGTAATTTTGTTGATTAAAGCCCTGCATGAAAAAGGAACTTACATTTATTATCCATCTATTACATTTCAAGCACTTTGCTTGAATTATCTCCTTAAAACTTCAGAATTCCTCTTCACATAGGGTTTGACCATTCATGTCAACATTCACTTCTGTTTGTAGTATTTCAATCACTCAGTTAGGTACTGAAAATAAACTGATGAAAATCATCACTGTCATTTCATGGAAGAGCAAACAGATCACATATTCATTTATTTCCAAAAGTAAAAATTCCTACTGCCAATAAAGAAAAGAATGAAGACTTGAACTCTGCTCTCTCTGATTCTAGAGCCAGGGCAAAAGCATCAGTGATCAGCAACTAGAGTGAGGGTATGAGGATCGCCCAAGGAGGCCGACACACCAGTTTGCACCTGTTGTACTGCTATAATTTTTACTTATACTTTCTTTTATTCACAGAAGTGTCTAGTAAGGCTGATTGTACCCGAATCAATTCTTAAAATTATGCATCTCTAGAGATTTAATTATGTAGAGTACCAGGGTCCATCTTCCCTTCAGAGATTATGATTCAATCGAATTGGCATAGAGGCTAGAGTTCTATATTTTTAAAATTATCCTTGGGTGATTCTGTGCTATCAAGTAAGGAAAACACTTATCAAGACTCATAAAAGAAGTAGCCATGAGCAGTGAAACAGAATATTCTGCTTGGAGTGATGAACTTGGACATGAGGTCTGATGCTGCCACGGGCTATACAGCTTTGAGCAAGTCTCTCATCATCCCAGGCTTCTGTTCTTCCTTTATAAACCAAGGGGTTGGAACAGAATCACCGGCTTTCTGTTGGAGTTGGGAGTTGGGTATCAGGGAAGGAGTATCTTGTAAGGAGGAGACTTCATCAAAGTATATAAGCTTCTGAGACTCCTATAGCCATCATCTATCTTCACAGGAGCTAGAGGTGAGTGAAGGGGTGTTTGTTCTCTTTGACAATAACTGCTTTTAGAGTGCCAGTGTTTGTGACGGAAGTCTGTCGTATGGCCTCTTCATTACTTATGTTGCAGTAGGGAAAGAAAGATTAAAAACTTGTGTAGATGATCCTTAATTTCTCTCTCTAAATCTAAATATTCTTTTAAAAAATTATGATTGGATTTAACAACTTTTTGATTAAATAACTTGTCTGTCAGCTGCTTAGTTTAACTACACACACATACATACACACACACACGATGTGAAACAACAGCTGAAGACATATTTGATGATGTGAGCACAAACTGATTTTTTTAGTCTTTTTCCTACTGAGTTGCTGGAGGACAATAGTGCGAACATCCACCCTTCCTTGCCAGCTGGCTTGTACTCCTAAAGCAGGGAAATAACTGTCACACTTACTCTACCCGTTATGACAAGCTGCCTCTGGTCAAAATTATTACAACATGTTCTTATTAGTGTCTGAATCCCACTTCCATTTGTGCATTACACCTACCCAGTCCTGGATGAGTAATGTTCCTTGTGAGAGCCAAATAAGCAAAATGTGGAATTAGCCTTGGACAAAAATAGCCACTGTTACAAACATGCTACAAGGGCTGAAATGGTTCAGATCATCATCCCTGGTGTCTTTGCTTAACAAAGACAGCTAGGAGGGGTTATTGGTCTCAGAGGTGGAATATAGCTGTTGCTCTGTTGGAAGAAAAGTGGTCCTTTGGCTACTTCTTCTTTGTCCACAGGGCAAATACTGTGATATGAGAAACTGGAAAGGGGGGATGTGCAATTGGCAGCTTGGTGTTGAAGACATTAGGACAGTAATTTTCTCTTTCTGCCCACTGCCAGCTATTTCTTTCACACAGGTTGAATGCATGTGCTTTGCCTTTGACATTGCGCATTTAAATGCCAACTCGTGCAGTTTACAGTACAAAAGGGCAAAGATACATGGAGGAATGAGGAAAAAAAATTCTTCTCCCTTCTCATTGGCTGACCTTTTTGATTCTGCTTTATAAAAGCATTAAAAGAGTCCCTATGACTATATGTCTGATCTTCAAACCAATCACGAAATAACCCCCAGAACAATGCTATTTATATACATTGCTCCCAGTTTCATGCATTAAAATATAAAGAATAATTTGAATCTCTGGACCTGAACATTGAAAACCATTACTATCTCAGTTAGGTGAAAGTAATATCAAATTGCATTTTGAGATTTTGATAATAGGGGTCAAAAATTAGTATTTGAAGAAATATTTAAAAAATAATTTTATATATGGGAATTTAGGCCAACAATACTTGAATCTGAATCTGAAAGGTATACTTAATGTGATTACCTCAAATTAACTTAAAAATTTGTAATTTGAAGAGATCTTAATATAGCAATCTTATTGAACAGGTATGAAAGGAAATGCAAAACTGAAAGTGAGGTTGGTAGTGTGCAAATCTGCATTCTTGACAAATGATTTATGTGGATTTAATGATTCTCTCATTCTCCCTTCATTCATTCAATTGTTCATTTATTGAGTTCTACCATTAGAGAAGTATTATTCTAGGTACTAAAAAATGATAACAAGACAAAGTTTTTGCATTTATAGAACTTCATAGTCTACTAATGGAAACAGACAATGAAGGGTATGTAACAGTATATCTGGGAATGATACTTGCCATGAAGAATAACTAGGGTAAGTGGATAAAGTATAAGGAAGGTGCTATTTTTCACAGGGTGGTCTCGGAAGGCCTGTGTGGGAAGATGCTGAGTGCAAACTTGAATGAAGGGAGTGAGTTGTACTCACATCTTTGGAAATAGTTCCACATAAAGGAAATGCAAGTTCCACATAGAGAAAATGCAAACACCCTAAAGATCAAGGAATAGTAAAAGAAGCAGTGGAATAGAATGGCATGAATAGGGGTGGGGATGGTAAGAGGTGAGGTTAACAGAATTGTGGGGTTCTGGATCATAAAATATATTATCCTAAGTGAGATTTGATGCTTTTAAAGGACCTGAGTAGGGTTCATTTTAAGCAATTACAAAAGTGACAAAAAGTAGAGTAACAATAAAAATATTTCTCATTTGCTTTGTTGTCTAGAAAAGTTGTTTAATTGTCTCTTACTCTGTCCCCTTAACCTCTGGTGATAGTAACTGAATGTTGCATGTAAAAGTCTTTCACTTCAAAAAAAGGAAAAGGCTAGTGCCATCTGGTGGCCATGCTTGTGAACATCATACTCTAGCTTAAGAGTATTTGCAAAAACAAAAGCATTTAGGACTAGTAGTAATGAAGCTTTCAATAATACCCATTACCTCTGCGTAAATGTGCCTATTGAGCACATATAAAACTAGAATGAATTTAGAAACTCTGATAAAATACTGGCTGATGTTGCGTGTACTTTGAGCAATCTTTTAGTTTAGCCCAACAAATAGTTATTTTTATCTATACAGTATATGCAATGCAGTTCATACAATAGGTAATAAATAAATTCATGTTCAGTTGAAATGTATCTAATATATATTTATCAGTGAGGTATCATCTACCTTTCTTAAGTATACAACTCTAATACCCTTGAATCTACAGAGAGATCACATATCCTATTTACTGTGGTAGTTATTGCTGTAGTATGATTATTTGTCTAGCACACTTTCTTTCATATAGTGTTCAGCTAATAAATAAAAATTAATGTATAAGATAGAAATAACAATGTTTTAACATTACATACATTTATTACAAGACTTACAGATTCCGACTGCCTGGGTTGGAGGCTTGGCTCAATCACCTACAATTTGGGTGGATAAGCCTTAGTTTCCTCATCTGGAAAGACACTAGCAGTGTCTAACACTAACAGGGGTGTTGTAAAGATTAAATAATAAAATGTAGGTAAGTTGTCTAGCACAGTACCTGGCATATTGCAAGTAATGAATACATGGTAAATATGTTTATTATTATTATATATTTTATATGTATCACTTGATAAGGTAAAGATCAAATCATGGTCTCAATGGAAAAATTACACATGAAAATATAAGTAGCTTGTAAGGATAGTTTAATCTGATCATTCAATAAGCATTAATTGATTTCTCTGTAGTAAGCACTGTTCTGCCATATCCAATAAACATTTACATTACTAAGAAGCACTGAAAGCTACAAAAGTGCAAGCCTCTGAGTGTTTAATAATTGTGTTTCCACAGTAGCATCTGGCATAGATTAGATGCTCAGTAAATATTTGCTGAAAGAATGATGGCACATGCCCATAGTCCCACATACTCAGGAAGCTGAGGCAGGAGGATCACTTGAGCCCAGGAGTTTGAGGTTGAAGAGCTATAATGACACCACTGCACTCTAGCTGGACAACAGAGTGAGACCTTTTCTCAAAAAAATAAAAAAGGAATTAGAAAGGACTCCTTAAAAATTATATAAAGGTTATGTAGTTTTACCTCTTATGCATGTAACTAATGTATGTAACTTGATAGAAATTAATGTTTCTGTATGTAGATGTATACAAAACTGGAATGATTCATTACATTTTTACCTAGGAGAATGATGTCAGCAATAATGCTACCCTAGGGTACTCATTTTTCAGCAATAATAAAAAGATTCTTGCATTACTAATTGTGAGCAGCATCCTTAAAGAGAGGAATTTGGGCACAAATACACAAATCATTGGATTTGTATATCTTGTCTTTTTTTCTGATATATGTGTGTTTTAAGACGACTCTCAAAATAGCAATTCCATTTTCTTATTTTCAAGTTCTTGGTCTTGCTTGAGAGTTATTTATTATTACACTTATATACTTTCCTATTTTCTATTCAGCTAAAGCCTTTCTCTACAACATACAGAATCAAGGATTTAATTTTTCCTGACTTAAAGAAAAGCTGATACTGGCATACATAAATTTGCTATCTATCAAAAGAACTCTAGAATGATGCAAACTTCTTGCTAATATTCAATATGCATCCATAGAAATACTCTTTTAGGCAATGAATTTCAGAGTATCAGTGCAATGTGAAAATTTCTACTGTCTCACACATTCCTATAGATCCTGTGGATTGAATTCTTATTAAACATAAGGTAACACTTATTCTGTGTTTTAATGATAATTCAGTGGTCTCTAGAATTTTCTTGACTCTACATAAAAAGGATTTAGTAACCTTAAGGTTAACCTTGATCAATATTTCAAAAAGTATTATTAAATCATTATTTATCAGAACCTAGAAGAAATGCTAATCAAAAAGACCCTGCTGAGGTTCACCAAAATCAAAAAACTCATGTAAAATTAACCTTAATTTTTTATCAGATAATGAACTTGAAGATCAGAAAAATTGTGTAGACTTGATGGAAGTGTAGTAAAGCTTTTGAAAAGGTGGCTTATGATATGTGGTTAAAAGGGAAAAAATGGGATGAATGCAAGGGACAAGTAGTAACCCCTTGTACTTTTACTACTCAATGCTTAGTAACAGACGACTCTCAACCTGATAGAGAAGTCTAATGGTGTGTAGAGGGTTTTGGCATCTTCAGAGAGTCTCTGGATTTAGTGATTCTTGAAAAAAAAACACAATTTACTTTGGGCATTGTTAAATAACTCTTTATTTATAAGAAGCCCATTCATGACAATGGGTTTTGACACATTTGCTATCATACTAGGCAAGCACATCTTCAAATCAAATAATATTTATTACAATTTTATGTTGTAAAACACACTTAAGAATGCTTTCTGAGAGCTCTAGTCACTTGACAACTGTCTATATCAAACATCACTCTTTCTGTTGTTGAGTATGTTTTTCTACATGACCTAGTTATTCCTGCAGAGTTCATTTTTATCAGGCTAGGAAGTCATCAATTCAATCTTACCAGAAAGAATTAAAGCTTCTTCCCAGCACTCAAGTTATTCCTAAGTAATTTTAAGTCATAGTTAGTTCTATATTCTAAAAAAAAGTTCTTTTAATTATGTTTTATAACCGGTATTTTCTGGTGCTTCACCAAGTGGTGATTTCAGATGTAATCCTAATTAGAGTAGTGATTTGATGATTTGATGCCAGAAAGTGCAGACGTATACAAGTCTCTGAACTTGAAGCTTTTTTGAGAGTTGCTTTGGGAGCAATTGCAGGATGGTGTGTCCAAGCGTCAGCTTGGGAGGCTAGATGCTGATATGATTGACGTTATTGCCATCATTGCTCTCAATACTGGAAATTTGTTGAGCACAATGTGACAAAACCATTGAATGACATTTTCACAGAGTCACATTGCACAAGTTCTAAACTTTCCAAAGATTTTTATTTTTTAAATCAAGAAATACTAATATATCTTGATCTCTTGTTTTGCATTTCCCCCATTTTCCCATGCTATTTTCTATATAATGTGATTTTTCATTTCCCACCACTCCCCTTTCCAACTAAACATATTTGGTTCTATGCTAAAACACAGAGAATTACTGAACATTTTAGACTTTTTGTTTTGCATTTCAATCTGCTGGAAGCTGTCAAATTCTAAATTAGCTAGCTACTAACGAGCCCAGTATCTTTTTAAAAAAATTTTTTCTTAGGATTTTGCCACATGATATGAATTATTTTGTTTTTTAATGACTTCTCATTATTATTTAGAAAATTTTTAAAAACTTGATATTGATTTATATAAATGGAAGCAAAATATCCATTCATAGAATTTACTGAAAGCTACATGTCAGGGTTTAGTGAGTTTCTGGCTCAGCCTACAGTCTGTTGATAAAAAGATGTGATCAATGATGACCACCCATCTTGCTTAAAGACTATCAAGAAGAGACCAAAAAGGGTATTCACAAACTCACCAATGAGTGGGGGATTCTGAAATCTAGAAAGAAAAATATGACATTTCTTAAAATTAGATGATCTTCTAGCACTTTCAAATTAGACTCACTATATTGGTAGAAATGTTCCGTATCTGTGCTGTATAATATGGTAGTCACTAGCCTCATGTAGCTTTTGAGCTCTTGAAATATGAATAGTTATTGAGGAACTGAATTTTTAATTTTATTTAATTTTAGATTATTTGATTTTGCATTTAAATGGCAAAGTGTCGTTATTGGTTGCCATATTGGACCTCAATAGCCTGCTCTTTAAATTCTCCATGCTCTCACTTCGTCCCCACCCATTTCCTTGTTTTTTAAGAACACAGACTTGGGAAGTAAATTGTGGTTTTAGGTAATGCAGGGATTAGTTTCTGTGTTGCCCAAGAGCTAGTCAAGGTTCCATGGTGTGCTGATAATCTGTGTCTTGGTAGGAAAAATATGGCACTAAGATATAGCATTTGCTGATTTTCATGTTGAACATAATTCCACCAAGGCCAATTGCAAGCTACCAACATTAAATCAATTAGCCATAAAAATGTCTGAAAATTTATCTGGTCTCATAAACTGGTACAAAGTGGCTCTAATATACTATACCAGGTGAAAGTCCAAAATCCTTCCTGTGTTTTTGTAAATGCCCCAGAGGTTTATATGGCCAAGATGAACTCTGGCTGTGAGCCCTGCTCTTACTTAATTGGTTCAATTCATAGATTGGCTTCTTAATCCTCTTTATGCTTTCCTTTTGTCTCATATAAACACTTTTCTTATTTCCATAAAATCTGCTCATTCAAACCATTTATGAAAGGTAGAATTTTAAAAAAGAAGTCTATGCATGGTAGGGTGTGTGTGTGTGGGAGAGCACACTACATGGCAATGTTAACAAACACAGATTAAATATTGCATATCTCTGCTATTTAATGTCCTCTGGCTACTACTCTCCCCTGCCCTTGCCTGGGTACCCTCCAGTGGCATGTTGTCTCTCTGACTCTTCTCCACCTTTCTTTTCCAGTTGCTTGTCTTCACTCACTTTTGAATTCCTCCCAGGAACTCCATAATTTCTAAGTCATTCAAGGCAATTCAGTTCTCTCCAGCCTCTACTCTCAGACTCTCCTTTTAATATTCAAATTCATCTATTAATAATTGCTTGAAGGACCCTTTATTTACCAGGATCAACCTTCTTTGTAAGGTAGTTATTCATAAATTTGACAATATTGAATATCAACTCTGTGCCAGGCACTCTTCTCATTGTAAATATTAAATTTGGCTCTTCATTACATTAGTATTAATTGTAATCATTGTCAAAATGCCTAGCACATGGCTGACTCATGTTGGCAGTCAATAGTTGTCATTTTATTATATATTATTGAAGCAAAATTTAGAAATATATTAACACATTAAGGGAAAGACATAATGGGCATAAACTTCAGAAAAATTAAACCTTTCATCTCTTTATTCCTCTTAATTATACATTCTGTTTCACCCCCAAAGCTGCCTCTTGAATGTTGATATTTATGATACTCAGATAGGCATAAACAATGATGTAATCCACTATCACTTTAGCAAAATTATGCACAAATTACTGTATGTTTAATTAATATAAGCATGTATTTCCACTGGCCCTGTATAATTTGCTGTTTTTGCTGTCATAAATTCCCTAGTTGCATATTGTGGGTACATAGTAAATAAATCACTAAAAATCATTTAAATCACTTTTAGTTTCAATAAGTGAGGAGTAATACAGTAAATGTTATAGTTATGGTTAATAATATATTTTGGCTTATTTTGTTTCCTTGTTGATCATTCTTTTAGCTTTTGCTGTAAAATTATTTGGAAATTTTTGTGAGTGTAGTGAGCAATATTTCATTGCCCTGATGCTAGGTGTTTGCAGCAGAAGGAGGGACTAGGTGGTGTTCTGTGTTACTTTATGCACTTGGGCATAGACATGTCTTATCAATTCCATCTTTTCTATCTGCCTTTTTCTCTTGGGCTGCATATCCTCCATTCTAGTTCAGGCCACTATTATTCTACTCTGGAATGCTGCTGTATCCTTCTTAGCTGGAACTTCACAACATATAATTCACACCTCATATTTCACACCACATGGTTTCATAGAATTAATATCTGATTATTTTACCCTCCATTTAACCTACCAAAGCTTTATTTTGTCCTTAGAATAAAGTCTGATTTTTAAGAGTTTCAGTGCCTTTCCTGATCGGTCTCTGGCTTCATCTCTTAAAAACTGCGCCCCTGCCCTATACTCTATCCACACAAAATTCTATCCAATTGTTTAAAGTCATTTGATTCTTTCTTATACTTTTGGTTCTTCCAGAGGCTTCTTTCTTTGTTCAAATTCTTATCCATCTCCTCTTTGTTTGAAACTTTTACTCATATTGAAGTATCCAATTATTATTCCCATAAAAATCTCCTCTTATTGGTCATCTTGATGGACAGATGTCCTGTTCCATGAATTCTGATAATAAAATCTCCATCCCTCATAATGGCACATAGCACACAATACTGGATGTCTGTCTCCACTAAGCTGAATTTTGGTGTGTATGTGCTTTCTTTTTAAATCACATTCTCTGTTTTAATTGACAGAGCTAGGCACAATGCAAAGTGAGTATCATGTTCCTGTTCGAAATTAAGGTAAATTAATAAATGCTATATATAACAAGAAGAATCTGTTTCTCTGCTAGCATTCAAAAGTGACTGTGAAGAAAGCATACAATTGCAAGTGCCTATTATGTTCAAAGTATTATGCTTGGTACTTTACATATGTCACCTCATTTAATCCTCACAGCATCCTCAGCCTTTAAAAAGCTAAGCATGCTCAAGGATAGAGAATAGTAAATGGCAAAGCCAGAATTCAAAGCTCGACCTTTTTGACTACAATGTTTATGTTCTTTTCACCAACCCACATTGCTTTTGAGAGTCTATGAAAGCTATGTTGCTGACTGTTACCCATCTTGTTGGCTAAATTGAAGGATATTTGTCAAAGAGACTTGTAAACTATAAATATTATACATAAGTATTGTGAACTTTATCTGTATTCAAGATACATCCATAACTAAGTGGCTATATGGTATTATTATTGGAGTTAGTGTTAGAGAGAAGCAAGGAATGTTTATTATTTTCATTTCTAGGAGTAACAACACCCAGTCTATGATCCTCATTAATGGGCTTTACGTTAAAGAAGAATTCTACCATCAAATACATTTAGGAAATAATGAGTTAACTTAGATTCATTTCTCTATCATAGAATTTTAGTCTGGAATGTGTTAAGTGCCTTGTAAAGTCTTAGAAGGATAACATCTCGTATGCAGTGCTTCCCAAAGTTATGTGATCCTTGAACTCTTTTTGTGGAGAACATCTGTCAGGACTTGCATTCTGCGGGTTCTACTTTAAAGTGTTATTGATCACTTGTAAAATGATTATACTCATCAGAGAATATTACTCTTAAAGAGTTGCTCTGCCATGTAAATTCAAACAAGGAGTGTAGATGGCTAGTTGTGAGATTTTAAAGTATGGAAATTTATTTTTATATGTGTGTATATTATATATGTACATATATGGCTTGCAAAACAATTATTAACACTAAGTTATTTCTCTAAGACATAGATATGAGAGTTTTCTACTTTACATTAAAGGGTATAATTATGATCTTATTCCAGTGATTAATTAGTACTATGCATGCTGAGATGCTGCAATCAAATTCAGAGATTTCAATCAAATATTGTGCATACAGTGTTGGGATAAATAAGATAAATAGCACTAAATGCATGATATTGAGCACTTACTATCTTCCAGTCCCTCTACAAGTATTTTCAGTGTTATGATTCATCTGTTAACAGTACCATTATTAATGCATTTTAAAGATGTATTTGGGAAACTGAGAAAGAGAACTGTTGAATTATTTGCCAATGTCACACAATTAGAGATTGGTTGGAATGGGATTTGATTCCAGATCATGTGCCTGTAGGATTTATGCTCTGAATCCCTATACAATATTGACACTTCCTGGGTGATTTTTTATGGTGAAGTCTTTGTGGAAAAATAATTTCTTATTACAAAAGTTTTTCTTATTTTGCTATAATTTTCAAGTTTTATAGCAATTTTGAATGAAGCAATTACAAACAGCAGCAGCCTTAATTTTACCTTTCTTAAGAGCCATTTCCACAAAATAATTATATTTTGTCATGTTTTTTCCATGTTCTTTCATCCTTCAAAATAACAAATATGCTTTATTCAATAGATTTATTGTTTCAGTTCATCTTTATACAAAAAAGGAAAGAGAGAATGTATTATGCGTAGTCATAGAAAGGGTGGCATGAGAAATGAAATACGATGCATACAGAAATTCTATCCTTATGGAATACAATGAGATTATAAGGAGAGAAAGAAACATACCTGTAAATAGCAAAAGCAAGCATAGAAGGGCATAGATACCTTAAGGAAAGTCCTGGTGAAGTGCTATATTGACCCCAAGGAAGGAGAAAGGACTTGCATTTTGGAGATTAGGGAAGTTACCGGGAAATGATGGTATTTGAGTTTAGATGGCAAAAAATGATTCATTGTGAAGGTAAAGGGAAGAGTAGAACAAGACAAATAAGGGATGGAGAAGAGTGTAGGCTCTGCTTTTATATGTAAAGAATTAATAAAACATGCCGCATTTAGTTCAGTATAAGCAGAAAGCAACTCTATTCTTTCTATGACTAACACTGTAAACCCACTCTGTAGATGTGCTTCTCTTCATCCCTTGGATGAAACAGGAGAGATTCTATAGCTCTTTTCTGGTCATGCTCAGCTCAGATAATAAAACAATGGTCTTTTCCCAAGCATTTAAAACACCCAATCAAGTATAATATCAAAGCTACCAATTTTCTTTCAAATTAAAAATTTTCTCCTCTCTCAGCTTGGGCCCTTTCAGTATCCTGAGCTTGGAAGCCTGCAAGCAGAAAGGTACCGTGGGCTTTTTGTCCCTTTTTCTTGCTCTGCTCAGCAACAACTCCAAACAAATGTTTTCATCTTCTTAGTTATCTTTGTCCATTTGTGCTGGTATAATAAAATACCACAGAATGGGGAATTCACAAATAATAGAAATTTATTTTTCACAGTTCTGTTGGCTGGGAAGTCCAAGATACAGGCACCAGCAAGTCTGGTGTTTGGTGAGGGCTGCTCTCTGCTTCCAAGATGGTGCCTTGTCACTGCATCCTCCAGAAAGGATGCAAGTTGTCTTTTCACATGACAGAAGGGATGGAATGGATGAACATCCCTCCACAGGCCCTTTCATCAGGCATTAATGCATTCATGAGGCTCATGGCCTAATCATCTGCTAAGGCCACACTTCTTACTACCATTGCATTGAGAGTTAGGTTTCCATGTGAATTTTTGAGGAGACACAAACATTCAAACCATAGCACTGGTGAAGGATTCATTTACAATACTGAACTTTTAGAAAATGCTGTATGATTTTTTTCAGAATCTGAAATATAGTGCCTAGGAGTTTTTTAAGTCTATTTATAAACAATATGGTATGTGTCATAAATGTCCTTCCATGCTATTAAACATAGTATTTTTCTAATTGGGTGGCTCAGTCCTTAAAGATTAATCTGTCTACTGTGACTACTTAATGTCTATATTTACTTTATATTTAGATATTTCAAATATATCTCTCACATCTCATTCATTAATATTTATACATATAAATTTTATATTATTTATGCAGAAGTCCTTATAGCAAGTCCTGTTTGTGAAACATACAATAATGAGAATTTATCAAGGGAAAGAATTATAACTAATTATTGGTTAAAATAATGACTAAGTCATCTTAATAAATGACTATATCTATAAACTGATACAATTCTAAATCACATTTTATCCACTAGATTAAAATGATGAAAATGTGAAAGACTGTTTACTGTAGATCCTATGATAAGTCAGTTTTAATATTATCATTTTGTCCTATTTAATTACAAATGTATTATTTTCTATGAATTAATTTATTATCAATAAATGATCTATAAAAAGTTACATGCCATTAATTTCAAATGTATTTCTTTTTTAAAATTTTTTTGTTTCAGCACTTTACAGGGGTACAAATGTTTGGTTACATATATTGCTTTTTCCCCACCTGAGTTAGAGCTTCAAGTACATCCATCCCCCAGATGGTGCACACTGCACCCATTAGGTGTGTATATACCCATTCTCTCCCCTCCACCACCTGCCACACACCTGATGAATGTTATTACTATATGTGGACTTAACTGTTGATCAGTTAATAACAATTTGATGGTGATGTGATGTGATGCTTGTTTTTCCATTCTTGTGATACTTCACTTAGTAGTTGGGCTCCAGCTCTATCCAAGATAATACAAGAGGTGCTATATCACCATTGTTTTTTGTGGCTGAGTAGAACTCCATGGTATACATATACTACATTTTATTAATCCACTCATGTATTGATGGGCACTTAGGTTGTTTCCACATCTTTGCAGTTGTGAATTGTGCTGCTGTAAACATTCAAGTGTAGATGTCTTTTTTATAGAATGTCTTTTGTTCCTTTGGGTAGATGCCCAGTAATGGGATTGCTGGATCAAATGGTAGTTCTACTTGTATCTCTTTGAAGTATCTCCATATTACTTTCCACAGAAGTTGTACTGGTTTGCAGTTCCACCAGCAGTGTATGAGTGTTCCTGTCTCTCCACATCCACACCAAAATTCATTGCTTTAGCGAAGGAACACTATGTTCTTCTAAGTGTGATGCATACCATAGTTCAACTATATCAGTGAGTTTGACAATGTACTGTTATCTGTAAATTTAGACATTGAAATTGCTTATTTGGATCATAAAAATGAATCTTTCATTATTTTTGGTTTTATTTAAATTATATGTTATATTATGATCTTTTATAAATTTTATCTATCCCTAAATCTCTTTAAATTATGAATCGTAGAATTCCAAAATTTGCTTCTTTGAGAAATGAAAGGTTCTTGTTCAATTCCCAGTGACCTAAAGCAACTATTAATAAAAAAGTATTAGTTGTTATTTCACATAAGTATTTTTGAGTTGAGCTTCTTCTCAATAAACAAGATTTCACACATTGCTCCCCAGATATATTGAAGAAGAAACTCACCATAGGATTAGCAAGGACATACCACCATCTGGCTTTTAGTGTATTAGAGGTAAACAACAGGAAAGTATGTGCTCAGGGATATAATATACACAGTATTGGTAATAATATTAGTAGTAGTAATATTTGTAATAGTACTAAAAGATTTTGATCCCAGATTCCAATTTCCTTTATCCAGAACTGAAACATATTCACTTTTTTCAATCATTAGAATTAAATACCTTTGTATAGACCACTTTCCATTTTTCTAAAATACTATCAATTATATTATGCATTCAAATGTAGAATATTTAAATATTAGGTTTGCCACCAAAGATGAGTTATACAGTTGAAAATTTATCAAGTTAACTAAATAACTCCAGAATTAATATTCCTAGTATAAAATGTTCAGATAATTGAAACAAATGCATTTTAGTTTTAGGATTATATTTTTCATTTTATTGTTTATGTATAAAGGAATGTACAGATTTTAAATTAATAGTAATCAGGGACACAGGGGTTAACTAGTATTCTAAATCATAAAGCAACTTAAGTTTTAGAAAAAAAAATGCCAATGCCTGCTTGAATGGGTTTGAGCACACCACATCTTAAATTCTTCAAACATTGAATATATGTTACTACGTGTAGGTCTGTTTCATATCTAACTTGCGTACTTCTTAAGCTCTTAATTTAAAATCAACTATATAGTCCCAATGGTAGGAAAATTTGTGAACATTTTTGTGCATAACATGTTGTGTTCTTCATACTTTTCTTTGTTCATTGCTATTTATTATATTCAGAGATACAATTTTCTTTATTAATATATGAGAGAAACCCATCCTTTGTTTTCAGATATTTCTTAAGTGTTAGATCTTAGAACCATGACACAAACCTGAGCTAAGAAACAGTTCACCACACATTACAAAACGTGTACAATGTCTATAATTAGGAATCAATATGGATTTTTATCTAAACACCTCAGTCATTTTGTCTTAAATACCAAGTATATATTTTCCCAAACATCTCAAATATAACAATCAATGTATAAAATCATTTACATGTTTATAGAAATAATTAATTGCATACAGTTGCATATTATGTTGAGGGAAAATCCTCAAATACGGGGCATCTATCATAGTACATAGCTTCAAAACTTAGTTGTCATTTCATCCAAATATTTTGCTTTTAATGAATGTTGATAAAAGCCCAAGGAGAATATTGAAATTCCAATATCAGAAAGAAGGAAATAATCAAGTACTGATTTTCTGTCTTTGTTAGAGATCTGTTAACTATTTGATACACAGTCTTTTTTTTTTTTTTTTTTTGGAGAAAGAAAGGTTGCCCTGTAACCTTGATATATCAGAATACGCACAGGTAATGTGTAGTAATCCAATTTTATGCACTGTGAAACCTCAATCATTTCAATAATAATAATGTGAATATCAAATATCTTTTCCATTTTCTTCCCCTCAACTACTATCTATTTTCTGTTTGTATTACCTACAGTTTTTCCAATTCCTCTTTTTTTCCAGTATTTTTTTTATCTTGGTCCCTTTTCCTGACTTCCAAAACTTTCCTTTATTGAGTAAAATTCCATTTTAAGTTATGTGGAATCTATTTTTGCCTTGGATTTCTTCCTTGTGCTCTGCATATTGTGTCATCTTTGATCATAATACTTTCCTTATAGGAAAAGTGTATTCCACACTTTGATAGGGGAATTTGGATTTCCCAATGAAGAGGTAAATACCTCTCCAGGCTAATATCTCTTCCTGTGCTTTTTCCTATTTCTCACCATACATTCTGGGATCTTACTACTTTAATTACATTCCTACTTCCCAAACTTCTTAATGTTTTTCTCTCCATTCTGTATTTCTTTAATGTTTTTCAGAAAAACAGGCGTCTCCTATGTTGAAAAGAGCTTTTTTTCGGCCCTCATGCTACATTTAAGCCACTTTGTGTTTTCTTTATTTCTAGTGGCCTCTGCCATACTTGTCACCTGAGTGATTTACAGGCTCTACCTCCATCCTGTCACTACCCACCTTAAATCCCTAAAGACAGACTTCCTTTTCTTCTCATTCCTATTCTGAAATCATGTCCACAGTGGTTTCCAAGGATCCCTTATTTAACCCTAAGGTTTATTCCCTCGTTTAAAAAACTTTCTCTTCTCTGACCTTGTTGAAATCAATATTTGGATTGTTCTTATACATTATTAACCAATATATTTCTTGATGGGATGGCAACCTGAGTGAGGCCTTCTGTTCATTTATCCCTTGGAAAAATTGCACAGTAAAATTTTAAAATTTTAGTTTATACCTCTGAGTGTATGACTTTAGAATTTCCATGTCTCTTCAGGGACCATTCTTTTTTACAAATGTCTATTCAATATTTTCACTTGAATTTATACTATTGTTTCAAAATTAAGATGTATTATAGTATTAACATGTATTAAGCATTATAAATTTTAATTAAATTATGTTAAAACCAATGCTGTTTATCAGGTCCAAAACCTGTCTTATTTAAATAAACAAACTTCTTTCCTCCTCTGTATATGTCAAACAACATTCTATTCATTTCTTCTTTTAAATTTCTAACTTATTATTTTCTTTCCAACTGCATGAACATTAGTCTAAGATACTATCACCTTACAGTGACATTTTACTTGGCTTTTATGGTACCGTATAAACCCTTTCCCCGGATAATCATGGAAAGATTTTTTTAAATTTTTTTTATTTCAACATATTATGGGGGAACAAATGTTTAGGTTGCGTATATTGCCCTCGCCCCACACAAATCAGAGCTTCAAGTGTGTCCATCACCCAGACAGTGCACACGGCACCCATTAGGTGTGTATATACCCATCCCCTCTTCCTCCCTTCCACCTGCCCAACACCCGATGAATGTTATTACTATATGTGCACTTAAGTGTTGATCAGTTAATACCAATTTGCTGGTGAGTACATGTGGTGCTTCTTTTTCCATTCTTGGGATACTTCACTTAGTAGAATGGGCTCCAGCTCCATCCAAAACACTGTTGTGTAATTTCCCTGCCCAAAAATGCAGTTGCTCTCAGTGTCCTAAGAAAAAAGACCAAAATAATTTGGGCCCATTATTTTGACTGTAATTTACTTTTAAACAAGTTTTAAAATTTTGTTTTGTTAAAATAAAATCTTTAAATGAATTAAATTTAACAAAATTATTTTGAGCAAAAAGGGATTCATGAATCCAGCAGGTCTCAAAACTAAAGGAGGTTCAGAGAGCTCTGCTGAGGTGGGCAATGATCTTTGGTAGCCTGAACAGGAAGTAAAGTACAGAAATAGCATGATTGGTTATAGCTAGTCATTTGTTTTATTTGGATATGGGCTTATCAGTTGACTGCCTCTGATTGGCTGAAGCTCAACTGCTTGTAATTGGATGAGACCCCAGTTGCTAGTTACAAAAAGCATACTTCTAAGTAAGATTTCAGTTTGTTTACATACTAAGTTAGGCTACAGTTCATGATGTGGGAATTCATAGTTTGGAAACAGCCTCAAGCAGTAGCAGCCTGCTTATTTAACAGCTTTTGTTTCTCAGTCACACAAACAAGACTTTTCTGCCTCAGCTAGATTGATCCATAATTCCAGGAGAATACATTATCATTCACTCACTTTGCAACTTTCTTTCCCTTATCCATTTGTGGATATATATACCTTCTCTCTCCTTCAAGTTTTTTTTTCTTTTTCATTTCAGCATATCATGGGGGTACAAATGTCTAGGTTACGTACATTTCCCATGCCCCACCCGAGTCAGAGCTTCAGACGGTGTGCACCGCACCCACAGACTTAAACCTAAGGCATGAAACTATAAGAATTCTAGAAGAAAATGTTGGAAAAACTCTTATAGACATTGGCCTAGGCAAAGAATTTATGAAGAAGAACCCAAAGGCAATCACAGCAACAACAAAAATAAATAAATGGGACCTGATCAAATAAAAAGCTTCTGCACAGCCAAGGAAGCTATCATGAGAGCAAATAGACAGCCTACAGAATGGTAGAAACTATTTGCATGTTACACATCCGATAAAGGGCTGATAACTAGAATTTATATAGAACTCAGGAAAATCAGCAAGAAAAAATCATTCAAGTTTTATTTATATCCCGCCTCCTTAAAAATTGCCAATCTGTAAAACTCAGATTACAAACACTTTATTTAGCATTTTTCGTGTAGTGCCCTTAAACTGTGGGAGGAGCTAATTCTTATGTTTAGGAAATATGATGCCTTACTCCACCACATTACTTGGGCAATAAATATAGAAGAAAGAGTCAGTGACAAACATTAGTAATTATTTGGACAAGAATTTTCTCCTTTAAAATTGTTCAATCCTAAACTGTCTGTTCAATCTGAAGACCAAGTTTACCAGAAAGTATTTGCTTAAAAATAACCTCTTAATTCTTCCTCAGATTATTTGATTTAAGACTTTCTGTTAAGGATTCCTACCTTTGGAAATCATTCTAATTTATCAGTGCGATAAATCTGCATTTTATAAACCTTGCCATTTTTGCAAAACACTTAGATTCTCTTTGAATCTGATTATAACATCTTCAGATTTTGACATCTGCAGAATTGTAGAGGAAAAAAGATTCAGGAAGTCTGAGTAATTTTATGAGGATAATTGCTACTCATTTGATTTAGAATTGTCAAGCATATAACATTGATTTTTCAAACACCGTGTTTCCTAATCATTATTCATTTATTCATGCAAGAACATTTCCTGGATGTCTATTCAGTGCCAAGAACTGTGCTACAGATTAAGGATACAAGTAAGAATAAACCTGTCTCTGTCCTGTTTTCCCTTCCATTATCCTTACTATATTTTATAGAACTATATTTACACTTAAAACTCTGTTAGTTTATAACATTTCCAAATTGAATAATGATATAAAAGTGGTGTGTATTTTTCTTATTTTCTAGAAAAGGGAAAAACAGAATGGTGATATACATATACACTGTTTACTAATGTTAGAACAATAGGGGATGTTTTTTAAGTGCTGAATTTAGAATATGTTATTTTAACATACCATTTAATGAGAAAAGCACTCCCTATACCATGTATAATTTGTAAGTTAGGGATCTACTAACAGAACCTCATTTAATTTTTATGACTGAAATTTTAACTGAAAAATATGACTAAATTGTCAGAAATTCTATTTTCTTATATATATATTCTTTATGTATAATAAAATAGCTTATTTTCTAAAATAAACTCTTACTTTTTAAAATCCATTTTTTCTTAAAGATTCCAAATCAATCCTAGCCAAGGAAATAAATCACTCATAAGGAGAATGTAATAATTTTTCCAAACCATAACATTTATTTCAATTTCTACTTGAAATTCTAGCTATAATTTAAACTTCTGAGTTGTAATTGTTCTAAAAAGTTAATACCTCTAAGAAATCAGTCCTATTTACTGGTCAGAATGCTTGCTTTTAAAATATTATCAAAGAAAAAATAATTTTTATGGTAATGGAGGACTACCAATGTAAGCTTCAATAATAAAAATAAATAAGTAATCAAGAAATTTCCCATCAAAACATAATATAGGTAAATTCTTCTGATACTTCAATCTGTGTTCATAGTCATTGATTTTAGAAAGTTACTATAGGCCGGTGCAGTGGCTCATGCCTGTAATCCTAGCACTCTGGGAGGCCGAGGCAGGGATCATTTGAGCTCAGGAGTTCAGGAGTTTGAGACCAACTTGAGCAAGAGCGAGACTCTGTCTTTACTAAAAATAGAAAGAAATTGGCTGGACA
>VBSM01000361.1:71941245-71985897 GCA_008086735.1 Cheirogaleus medius | reverse complement strand
AAAAAAAAAAAAAAAAAAAAAGTTGCTATAAAAGGATAGAAAGAAATCTTAACAGACCAGTTGTTACTGTCCCTTTGCTTTAGGCAGATACATCTAAGACCCTCTAAGATGGGTATTTCTCTTTATGGCATCTCCAAGAACAGGACTTCATATTCATGATATCACATTCTATTGTTTTATTAGATGCATAGCATTAGGCTTTTTCTTAGTCTGAATGGAAATTGCCCTCCCCTTAATATGTCAAATATTTTACCAAATCATCAGTGTCTCACTCATATTTTCCCTTTTTATTACAAAAAAAAGAAGAGTTTTCTTCCTTTAATCATTTAAATATATTAATGCTTTGGTTTTCACTTTCAAATTTTAAATTGTTAATTATTTAAGAAACTTTTCATTTTCACATTATTCAGACAGCTAAATGATGCTGTGAAGGGGAAATGCACATTATTCTGATTGATGTTTCCCAATCATTTTCTGGTTTTCTACTTTTAATTTTCTCTAAATAATATTGGAAAAAGCTGATTCCATGTATAAAAAGTCTGGGTTAATTTTGACATGCATTTAATTAAACATCAAAATTCTTTTATTTTCAAATTAAGTAATTCTTAGAATAATTTTAATGGAAAAGGGAGTTTTTTTAAAAAAAGAGTAAGAAAGATAAAGAGACTATTTTGACAGTTATTGAATAATCATTTTTTTTAATTAAACTCTATAATGCTAAACTATAAATTAGGGTAAAGGCCACTTAGATTCTAAAGCAAAATATATTAATTGATGAGGTAAAGATTTTCTGAGGAAAAAAAAGTCTAGCAAAATTATGCTACCTATTGTAAATGATGCAGCCAACTTATTTAGATTTTTAACCTCTAGCAATACAGATTATTTTGATAAATTATTCATATTTCTGTATTGTGCACCTTTTACAATTTGCATATCTGGCAGCAAATAGGCCCTTCTTTCAGGCTTCAGTCCCCTTGGTCAGGCAGGATGGCCAAAGGCTGCTTCATGATTAATTTCATCTCAATAGGGTGATTATCATACTGAAATAAAGCAATGGCCCTGAAATATGTTTTCCTGGAGCTGTAAGTACAAGAGGCTTAGTCTAAAAGCTTTAAGTATATAGTAAATTTTAAATTAAATGTTAACCTTTTTCTATTTTGGGATTATCTACAACTAAAAATAACACTGGATTTTACAAGACTCCAAAACAATAATTTAGAGTTTGATTTAGCAGCTCATTGGATTGCAGGATAATTTGTTATTAGTTTCTAGTATCTTATGCAAAAAAATTATGTGTACACATTGAGAGATAGAGGTTTTATATTACTGGTTCAAATGTTACCTGCTGAACCAATAAATATGAATTTCTTAGTTTGTGGAAAAGTCATTCAACTTTCTATATTTAGTTTTCTCATCTAAGAAAAGTCTCAGTGTCTCGTATTATTGCAGAATTTGCAAGATAAAACTTTTAAAAATATTTCTATTTCTTTCTTAAAAAATTAATCAAAGAAGTTTGATTCATAATTTGAGTCCTGAGGAAATGTTTGTTTCATACTATGATCTTAAACAGAATTTCTGTATTTCCTAATCCAGCATATTAATTAGAAATTTATTTGAAATAGTAAAATTCTGTAAAATTCCCAACTACAATCTAAATCACAGTATATTCTACTGAAAATCTAGTTCTAAAATTTAAAATTAATATATTTTCTACATAACACATAAGCAGTGATCAAGAGAAAAAGAGAGTTTAATTTCGTGTCATCTTAAAAATGAAATAGATTCCTAAATTTTATGTCCCATTTTACACTGGTCAATTGGACTTTTATTCCCCTCAATTTTATAATTAGAATTTCTCTGCAATTTCTTCCATGTATAATAGAGAAAATTTTCCTAGCATTTTGCTTGGCACTGTGGTTATGAAGATGAATTAGTAAAAATCAGTGATCTCAGGGAATTTATAGGCTAGTAGGAAGGGAAGTTGTGCAGGTAAATAATTACATGATTACACATTGAAATAGCAATCTGTACTGTGGCAGCCAGTGTGCTGGGTATTAAGAATGACCAGGATGAAGAGCATGTCATGGAAACCCATTATCTGCTTTACCACCTGCTGCTACTCATTCTCCTGCCACTTTACTTTAGCTGGGGGGAATTTTTCTTATTTATTTTGTTGTTATTTGCTGAAGTGGAGGGACTTACTTGTTATTCAGGTATTGTTCATTGTTGCTTTTGAAGTCGTGATTAATCTCTCACAACTTTAAAGAATAAAAACGCAATAAATGCAGTGAGTTTTTTTCAGAGATGGGAGAAAACTTAAAAAAATATTTAAGTAGTAAGCAGAATTCTCAACAATACTATTATTATTTGTCTGCCATCCATTAGCCAAAGACTGGTGTTGGAGGCTGGCAGTATAGCAGTCCATTTGGTACTAAAGTTACGTGAAACCTCTATATGAAAACTCAATGGACATACACTTCACAATAAAATAAAGTGAGAATATAAAAGCATACTGTAGATGTACAGTTCATGATATTAAACCAATATTTAAACCTCTATGCTAAAGTTGATTTTTTAAACAAAGTATTTGCAGACTCATAATATTTGTTCGATTTTGTAAAGCAGACTGAGATGAGATGGTATCTCATTGTAGTTTTGATTTGGATTTCTCTGCTAACTAATGATGCTGATTGTTTTTTGTATACCTGCTGGCCATTTGTATGTCTTCTTTTGAGAAATGTCTATTCAGATCTTTTGCCCATTTGTTCTGTTTTTTTTTCCTATTGAGCTGTTTGAGTTCCCTATATATTATGGTTATTAATCCAGATGGATAGTTTGCAAATATTTTCTCCCATTCTGTGGGTTACCTTTTCAGCTTGTTGTTTGTTTTCTTTCTGTGCAGAAGCTTTTTAGATTGATGTGATCCCATTTGTCCGTTTTGCTTTGGTTGCCTATGCTTTTGATGTCTTACTCAAAAAATTTCTGCCCAGACCAGTGTCTTGGAGTGTTTCCCCAATGTTTTCTTTTAATAGTTTCATAGTTTTAGGGCTTAGATTTAAGTCTTAATTTCACTTTGATTTGATTTTTGTATATGGCAAGAGATAGGAGTCTAGCTTCATTCTTCTGCAATTGGATATCCAAAATTCCCAGCACCATTTATTGAAGAGACTGTCCTTTCCCCAATGTATGTTCTTGGCTCCTTTGTTGAAATGAATTGACTATAAATGCATGGATTTATTTCTGGATTCTCTATTCTGTTCCATTAATCTATGCATCTGTTTTTGTGTCAGTACCATACTGTACTGGTGACTATAGCTTTGTTGTATAACTTGAAATCAGGTAATGTGATGCCTTTAACTTTGTTCTTTTTGCTCATGATGGCTTATCTATTCTGGGTTTTCTGTGGTTCCATGTAAGTTGTAGGCTTATTTTTCTATTTCTGTGAAGAATGCCATTGGTATTTTGATAGTATTGCTTTGAATGTGTGGACGACTTTGGATGGTATGGACATTTTAACAATATTGATTCTTCCAATCTGTAAACATGGAATATCGTTCTGTTTTTTCTGTGTGTCCTCTTCAATTTCTTGCATCAATATTTTGTGGTTTTCATTCTAGAGACCTTTCACTTCTTTGGTTATGTTTATTCCTAAGTATTTTATTTTATTTGTAGTATTGTAAATGGGATTACTTTCTTCATTCCTTTTTCAGATTGGTTACTGTTGGCATATAGAAATACCACTGATTTTTGTATATTAATTTTGTATCCTTCAGATTTACTAAATATGTTTATCAGTTCTAATAGTTTTTGGTGAAGTTTTAGGTTTTCCTAAATATAAGATCCTATCATTTGCAAACATGGATAATTTGACTTCTGCCTTTCCAATTTGTATGGACTTTATTTCTTTCTCTTGTCAAATTGCTCTGGGTAAGACTTCTAGTTATGTTTAATAACAGTGGTGAAAGTGGTCATCCTTGTCTTGTTCTAGATCTTAGAGGAAAGGCTTTCAGATGGTACTAGTTGTGGATTTATTGTATACGGTTTTTATCATGTTGAGGTATGTTCCTTCCATACCCACTTTGTTGTGGATTTTTATCATGAAGCCATGTTGAACTTTATTCAATACTTTTTTGGCATCTATTGAAATAATCATATGGTTCTTGTCCTTCATTCTGTTGATATGATTTATTACATTTATTGAAGTGCATATGTTGAACATTATGATCACTTGATCATAATGAATGATCTTTTTAATGTGCTGTTGAATTCCATTGGCTAGTATTTTGTTGAGGATTTTTGCATCTGTGTTCATCAAGGATATTGGTTTATAGTTTTCTTTTTATGTTTTGTCTTTGTCTAGGCCCATCCTGTCTCTGATTTATAGTCCAAAACATTATTTTTCAACTTCAGAATTATTATTTTTAGTTGAATATTTTATGGTCATGTGTTTCTGTTTAACTTACTGTGATTTATTTCAAAAATGTAATTTCAAAATATAAAATAAAAACCAGGAAAAGTATAAATTCATTTAGTATAATAAAATTTTCATTGTAATTTGTGTAGTGGAGGTAGTACAGCATAAATGAGATTGTCTATAGTTTGAAAATGTTTGGGTGAGTGTTAGGAACATGGGGTTCCTTATACTGTCTTCTTTATTTTTTATATGTTTAGAAATTTTCCTAATAAAAAGCTAATTTCTTTCTGCCAAACATTGTCTGAACTCACAAATAGGCAGAAAAATTACTTATAATGAAAATTTGTCTGTCTGGACATAATGTGTTTTCACCCACACAATTTTTGGTGTGGCCTTCTTATATTGTGCATTTATGGTTTCAGAGTTGAATCCTTCTTTAAAGCCATGCAATTTTTAAAACATAAATGCTATGCAGAAGCATATGTCAAATCTGATTGTCTCTGTATGTGACTTTAATAACTTTTGGGCTGATATTGTTGTTGGGTAGATGCAAGTGGGCAGATTTGTTGAAAAGGGATTTAGTTTTAAACTGTTAATTTCTACTGAGATTTGGTTTATGTAATAGTTTGTGAAATAGTGTAAATTGACTTAAAGATCATTCTTTGTAAGGAGACATTATAGCATTACCACTTTAAAATACATTTTTACCTAGGAATAGTATAGTCATGGAATCCATATGAGTTAGTGGACTGGCATTTTTTGGGAGGATGGGACAGAGAGAGCTCAGGGAAGGAACTAAGGCTTAGAAGAAAGAAGATCCCATAGAGAATGAACTGTAAAATATGACCTCTCAATGTGCACATAGCCAAACTTAAGATGGATTGGCGTTATTGAAGATGTGACCCTGTTATTGAAGATGTGACACACAAATGGGAAATGCTCAGCAGTGAGGGGAATGTTTCTGAACCTGGCCACGGAGGGAGAAAGCAGCTGACATAAAAACTGAATGGTCAGTAAGAGAAGTAATAAGTCCCTAAGAAAAGTACTTCATATTTTGCACTTGTGTGAACTGGGTGGTCCAATAGAATTCTAGGTGTGGTGGGATTGTTTAGGATCAGTGATTTAAGAGGACATAAGAAACAGAAAAGATAGGAAAATTGGCTGCAAAATCTAAGGTACTTTATCTACTGATACTTTAAAATATTTTTAAAAAATTAATCACAAACTATTCTACAATTCTCTGATAAGTTGAGATATCCAAGGATTAAATCATCTGAGCAGACTAGGGTTCTTTTGGTTATCTTTTGGATGTATTATTTTCTTCCATTTATCCATTTTTCAAATCACCAATTGTTTAATAATTGCCTACTAAATGTCAGTCACATAGGTGTAAGGTTAGAGAAATACATAGAAATATATGATTAATTCAATATTTATATGTAATTCTGGACTAATTATTAATTGGGACTTTGTATTCTACATTGGAGAAAGAGTACTAGCATGGTGGTTAGCATGAAGTTTTTCTCCAGAAAAAAAAGAAAATTAGAAAGAGATCAGATGTAGACCGAATTTAGTTTTGACAAAAGAATATTTTGTCTGAAGAAATAGCTATAATAAAAACTAAAATTATATATTAACACATGGATATTTCTTTTATATGAAACGGAATGAAAAATTAGCATTTTAATAATCATGGATATGATATAAATGAATAATTATCTCACCAACAAAAAATAAAGCACAAATTAGAAATTGAATGCCTTTTGTTTGGCAAAAAGACGTGGAATTTTTTATTATGATTCTTTGCCAAATTATTCTGATACAATCTTGTTATTTTATGATAGTAACTAGTATTATACTGTTAAATAAGTTGTAATCAATATTTGATGATGATTAAATGAGAGATAGAATATATATATATGCATAAAATATTATATTTACACCTAACTTAGTACCTACATGTAATTGGTCATAAATATTTGATAAATGAATGAATGAAGGTGATTTTCTAAAATAAATGACAAAATCATCCTTCTCATATTGTTAAGTAATTCTATTATTGAAAACTTAGTAAAGACAATCATGGAACCATACTAAGTGAAATATGAAATGAGCCGTTGCTTTTTGAAATCTTTATTTCATCATTATTTTTCATTCTAATTATTAATAGTTAAATATATTTAAATGTTTATCATATAGGTATCTTTGTATCCTGTTTCTTTAAAGAGAAAATTCTGAACAAAGGGGGAAAGAACAATAGCAAAAAACAACTAAGACAAGAGGGAAGAAAGATTCAAAATGAAGCTTGCTCATTCCCTCACACAAACTGTGATAGGCACTGCAGCACAGGATAGGGAATGAAATTTTAGAGTCAAAGACTCAGCTTGAAATTGGTTGTTCTGGGCTTTATTCTCATAATAGTCATTCAGTGACTTTCAATGAGCCACTTTATTTGTGTCTAAATGCTCCCATCCATTTCAAAGGGCTGATAATACAGAAATAATTTACAAAGAATTCTGAGATTTTCAAATTCAGGAGTTAAATAATGCAAACTGATATTCCATGGTAAGTTAACAGTGAGGCAAAACAGTTTCTGGAATTCTTTATCTTATGTTTTAAATTGCTTCAGTTATTTTTCTCAGTAAGCCTCATTCTCAGCAGTTCCCCTAATAACTGTGTTCATTTCTTAATAAAAATTCTGAATGCCAAGGGCAATGCTTTGTGTGTGTTTGTTTTTCTCATTCCCTCCCCCTGCCGTTTCTTTTTTTTTTGGTTATATATTTTTCTAAAATAGTACCTCATGATAATTTATGGTTTTTTCTTTCAAAGAGCCAGGAAAAGCTCCTGAAACCAAACAAGAGACTATAAAAGTTGCAGTACAAGGTAAGCAATAAAACGCTTTAAAAATTCTGTTGCCCTCCTATTATTTTGTTTAAGTTCATGGCACTTATTGACAAAAGCAAAATTTGTTTATTGCAGAACAGCGCCATCTGCTGGATTATTATAGAACACGTGTTGCATGAAGATACACATTTCAAGTATTTATTTAGTAATTGAAGTAAGCATGACTGAGAGTAATGCCAAGTTGGTAGAGAAGCTGCTAAAGGACACAATAATTAATATCCTTGCTCCAAGTTTTAGTAATTGTGCTTTAACATATATTTCTAAAAATAAGCCATAGATAAATATATGGAGAGATAGATACAGCTATAAAATAATATATACATTTTCATAGTTTTCAGTATACTTTATAATTTATCATATGAGAAAATAAGCCAGAATGTTATTAAATTAATAATACTTCATAAATACCCAAATTGCAAAAATTTGGTTCCAGATATGGCTATAAATTAATCATTGTATTTTTATGAGCCATCTAAGAAAATTAGTTTTATCACTTACTAATATCTTTGGGGAATTAAAAATGGTTTATTTACAAACCATGACAAGAAATTTGATGAAAGTATAAAGGAACGGCACAAATGTCCTGCCTTTGTCATCTGTGAAAACTTTACAGAACCCACTTAGAAAATAAAAGGTAAAATATTTCCTGAAGAAGATCCTTATCTTCTGTGCTATGCTAGATATACAATATCAAGCAATAAAGGAGATACATATAGGCAGAAGTACAAATGTTTCTGGGTAGAAGGCCCTTGTACCAGACTCCATAGAATATCACATTATATATATAGGTTTAATGTTTGCATCTGACCAAAATTTTCCTTCTATATTTAACCCTGGACCCAACTATATGCAGAATTATGGTAATAAATATTGGTAAAATGGGTTTGCTAAATGCCATTTGACTCAATTATGTTGTTTATGAACAATATATGCTAGAATGGTTAAGAGCTATAATACCAGATTTTAGTTTCATGTTGATTACCAGTTCAATAAAACTTGTTTATCTTTAGGAATGTTCTGATGGGCAATGTAACAAATATTATAGGAAGTAGAAAGGCAGGGCAAATATTATCATCTCCATTTTTTAATATATGAAAATGCAGCTCAGAGTGAATTCCTCAAACAAATGACTACCAGTTTAAGGAATCATTGTTGTTAATGTATATATATTCTCATAAAAAATGCAATTAACTTCTGTTTTGACAGAGACTTCTGAGGACCATGGTATAGATGCGGAAATATGACTTGAGGCAGTGTTGAGGACTTGCAATATAATTATGTAACTTAAGAATTAACCTTAAGTTAAGGTTAAATACATGCCCAGCCCAGAGCAGCGTGAGAGTCATATGTTCCGGCTTAGGTTCACCTAACAAACAGGGTTGCTGCTTGAAGGCATAACAAAGAGTTTGAGCTTCTGCACGTAAGCAAATGTTTCCCAGCCCCACAGCCCTGGGGATCTGGAGGCCACTTGATAAACATCTTGCCCTTATGGGTACTGCCTGAGCTCATGGGATGGCTGGTTAGTCAATGACGGATAAGATTCCTCAAGGAGGAACAACCTAAGACAGGCACAGCCTCAGGGGGCCAGGCCGAAGGGGATGGGAACAGAGAGTTTCCCTTTGTGGCTACATTGCTTATCGATGCTTATCTCAACCTTTAGTTTATGGCTGTTGCCTTAAGCAACCACATTAAGACCCTGAGTCAGGGGACATCTGTGTCCTTAGGCTATGTGTTCCGGAATTTATGGCCATTGCTGCAATGTCTGGGTGGTCACATATAAGGAATTAACTTTGATTTTTTAGGGTATAAAAATAAAATGACTGGTGTGTTCGGCACTGCAGTCTTGTACTGTCTTTGTGTGTGTCTGTGTCTTTCTTTGTGTTTTGTGTTCATCCCCTATCTTGCAAACGATCCACGGCAAGGCAGGAATTTAGTGTTACTTCAGCCTCATATTAAGAGAAAAAAAAAAAGAGGAGGAAACTGAAAAAAGATCTGAAAATTTGCTTCAAATTTGGACTTGGGGCTATGGGCTCTTTGTTTCAACATTTAAATTACACTGGACAAGGCAGCCTAAGAACTTAGACTTCTGGAATAAAAGATTTATTATTGACTGAATAGTAACCTAGAGTTTCAAAGTCTTGCTAGAACTATCCTTGTAAGGAAATTAGATGAAAGTATTGATTAAGCACAGTGAGCAAAGCAAGAGTTAGGTACTGTATGTACATATTAACTAAAACAATAATCATGCACCAAAGCAGGGGCACGCCAGTGCAGGAATACATATCATTTGTGTCATCGAAGATTTTACATAAATCTTTCTTAAATGTCTTTTTTAACACCATAGGCATATAGTTAAATTATGCATAGAAATATCATTTGCAGGTACTCCATGTGGAGACAGAACTTAAACACATTTGGCATAATTCTACAGTAAATGGATGTTTTTGAAGTATCAAATGACAAAATTGATAATGATGTTAGTAGTGTGGTGAAGGCTAGATTATATTTGTTCTTGCATTTACTTTTAACTTTTCTAACAAAGGAAATATTATAAAATTTGCTTTTATATAAATATATATGTATATATGTTCATATATAATTATAATTAGTATTAAAATTTAGCATATTTACTTTGGAAGTACATTTTTAAAAATTATTTAGCTAAGTTTTGAGGCTCTGATAAGAAACAGTATGAAATAAAATATCTCTCTACTACAGTAATTTACAATTTGGAGATATAAGAAATTTAAGTAACATCACAGGTAGAATATTGTGTAGTACTGAAATGAATTGCAGAGAACTTAAATGCCATATGAATTAAGACAAAGTGATTTTTAGTAGGAGTTGGGGGTTGAGGGAGTTGTCATGGATGAGGGGTGACTTGACTTGGGTTGGGCCTAGCAGGGGACAAAAACATTGCTGGTGGGTAGATGGCTTAAGTAACTATGAAGAGAGCAATAACCTGAAAGACTGTTGCTGTTATCAAGACAGAAGACAATGACCTCAACTAGGATGGTGGCAATGACATAAGAAAAAAAGTGCAAATGTGATGAATATCTGGAAGAAATAAGGTTTGCTAGGATATATAGAATGAAACAAAGGAAAGAGTAAAAATGGTGCCAAGCTTTGGAGCCTGAGTGAATAGGAAGATGGTAATTGTCATAAATAATAAGTTCCAGGCCAAGAAATTTGCTTAAGGGGAAAGATTCAATCTTCAGCTGATTAATGTTGAGCAGACCAAGAATAATCAGGCAGTGATTTTTCTGTAGCTAATTAGAACTTAGGTGGGAGATCAATCTAGTTCATAGGTATTACATAAGATACTGTATTGAAGAAATGGAATATAGAGCCAAATTAGAAAGGAAGATGAGAAATAAGAAATTATTTTTTAATAAGTTAGGTGCAATGGCTAGTAGACATCTATTGAGATTAAAATGCTTGAGAAAGGAGAGAAGCCCTTATGGAACTTGGCTTAAAAGACGGAACTATATGCACTCTGTGTTAGTGTATTTCTACTAGCTTTTTTCTTCTGGATTCCTAAAGAGGATATTAAAAATGTCTTATATGCTACAAAAAGATGATAGAAAGAGAGCAACAAATAATAAAAACCTGAGATATTAGCCATTAAACTCTCATTAGAATGTGAAAACCAAGAGCCTAATATTATTGAGAACCATATCTACTCATTAAATTCAGAAGTATCCAACCACATAATCCAGGTGAGTAGATTAAAATCAGACAAGATGAACAGAGGGACAGCATCAGGACATGTGAAACACAACCATTCTGAAAGCAGTTGGATCCCAACACCCTGGTTTTGATTGGCTCGTGGCTTTCCAGACGGCAATGAATGAAAGACATCCACCTTCAAGGTATCCAGGGCAACTAGAGAAGGCAGGGTCAGTTATGACAGAATAGGTCAAACTCCTTCATTCAGCTCTTTTCCATCATCACTATAAAGGGGAAACTGAAACAATGGAAAAGAGGAAAATGCATGTACATACGTGCATGCCTGCGCCGGCACATGCATATGTACAGATTGCTCTTCTTGGATTATCAAAAAATTTCAATGTAGCTAAAAAAGATTTTCCTAATTCTTGAAGGGATTTAAGTTTTGGAGGCTTTTTCTTCTTGTAGAATTTGTAACAAATAATGGTTTTGCAAAACGTATTCACATTCTCAGCCACTTTTTGGCATTGGCCAAAGCCCTAGTTGGGTTGCCCTTCAGAAGTTGGTTTACGGTTAAGCTGATAAAGTTTATGCTCCAGGGAACTCACTGGCCAGAGACCCTTCAAGGACCTGGGAATAAACCACGACAATTTTTATTTGTAATTCTGTGTTGTTTGTTTTATTGTGTTCTTCTTCATGCCCACCCTGTAATCCAGCTTACTTTGTAGAAGATATCACTTAAATTATGGGAAATATTGTGGAGATAATCGTAGGAGAAAAAGCAAAAAACCTCTTGTAGTCTCTAATAGGACAATACCATTTCACCATTTCTTTTCCTTATTCTATAAATTCTAGGCAAATTGTGAACATTCATGTGAATTCTAGAACCAAAATGTATACTTGTTAGATGATTTTTAAAAGTATGAAGTTTTTAGTAGGAAATTTTTATTTGCAAACTAAAGAATGGACAATAATGAAATCTATTGAGTCAAACTCACAGTACTTGTTGAAATTATGCCTTGTGGTTTTGAAATCTAGCAGACAGTGCCCACATCTTTTAATTCATTTTACCATTATTTTTATTACTATCCTCATTTTATCATTGGAATAGACAAATCTTTAATTTAAAAACATTATAGGTATAAATCCTTTATAAATTTTCTGCATTATTAGTTAAAACTACATGAAAAAGAAACAAGTGTCACAAAGTAGAGTTGATTTATTTGTAAATTCATGGTTTTGCTACAAAAGTAACAGTGTATCAATAATATATAGAAAGTAGAGAAAAACAACCTGTAATAAATTAAAATATATTTTGTTCCTGAGTTTTAGAGACTATTCTGCTACTTACTCTCTGTACCAACGTGTGCAAATCATTTTAATGTCTCTGAGGCTTAGTTTCTTGCTTTCGGCTGCCTTTATTACAAGACTGTTGTGAAGACCAAATGAAAGGATGTATCTGAAAGTGCTTTGGCAATTGTAGCACAGAATAAATGTCCACAATAGTCCTGGATGTTGTCACTAAGTGGTCCCCGATATTCTATCCCACTCAGGTGGGATTATTGTCCTGGGAAATGCATCATCTCAGATTCAACTAATGTGGCCTAAGACTTCTCTCAATGGGTTTGTCTCCTAAAAGAATACTACACAGAACCAAGGGTCATCTTGCTTGGAACAATCCCAAGCTTACTGCACACAAATGTTTCTGGTAAAACCAATAAACTACACCTTGGATCTAGATTTAGATTCATGATCCAGAATGAGATGAATGCTACCATAGAGGAAGTAAGAATTCAGAGGTGATTAAAGTGTTCTGTGCCTTTCCCTCTATGTAAAAGGTGGCATAAATTTACCAAAAGGAGGCTGAGCTATCTATTTCCCCTTCCTAAAATAAGACATTTATACACTTTTATTGTAAATGCAAGTGTAGACTATACATTCCTGTAAAATTTCTCAGTAGCTAGGCACAGATAATTTCTGGAATATCACCTTCATTTTTTTATTGATCCAGTCATAGTCTGTTTTATGACCTCTGAGTAGTAATTGTGGTTTTCTCAGATGCAGCAATTTAAAACCTAAAATGAACTTATACTAAACACACACTTATAAATTTGACTTTCTATGTAACTATTTTTATTCTTATTTTGCAATAAATTTATCTTTATTTCTAGGTTTTAAAATAATCTTCATATGAAATAATAGTTTCAGTTTATATCAATTACAGATTTGGATTGATGAGTTAGTGTATAGTTGACCACTGAATTTATGAATGCATGGAATATATTCTCATATTCTTAGGAGTATTCTGAAGAATGTTCATTTAATATTTTTTAATGCTATTTTCTTTTCATTATTTCAGCAGCAACTAAAAAGGATGAAAAGAAGGAAGGTATGTTTTATGCAAAATCCCACTGTGCCTTTTGTGAGAACAATTTACCAATATTCCCAGTTGGATTTTGACTGCTATCCTGACTATATTCCCTTTGGATAACTGGTTCTATTATGTGCATACATTTTATATGAATGTACTGTTTCTACCTCACCTCACACAAAAGGGTGAGCTACTTTTTAAAAGTAATTTTAGTCGAGTCTTTCCCAAGATACAAAGGATAAAACATAGCCTCTCAAAATCCTAGGCCTCCTACTCTGTTGGCAATTTCATTAAATTTCAAAAATATGTAAAATACAAACCCCATTCTCGTTGGCATTCAAACAGAAGTATTAAAAGCCTTTTGAGCATATGAAAAAGTCAAATTACAATTTCACAGCTTTAAGCTTTATATCTGTTTGTCCCCCATTGCTATGCCTGTTGGTTTTTTTCTTGTTCTATTTTTCCTGGTTTATATACCCCATTTTAATTTTCTTTCTTTTTTTAAAAAATTGTCCATAATCAATATGCAATATTAGAATAGTTTGGGCAGAACTCTGCCCATGTAGATTCAAGCGATCCAGTGTCCATGACAGGCTGCAAAACAAAACAGTCACCTTATAGACACCAACACTGAACTTCTGGTGTAAGCTTTAATCCCAGTTTTCCTATGTCCCTGACATTTAGTCTTCCTGAATTTCCAATTTGACTGAACAAATCTTCATTCACAGCTTCCAGAACTCCAGTGGCAACTTCATGTTGCCATTTGTGACCTCTCATTGAGCTCCACACTGGGCTCCCCTCCTTGTATGTTCTGGGAGGATCGCAAGGCATCCTGCCAAGACTCAAAATCGCTGTGGTTCAAACCTTTGCCTGCCTGGCCTGGCCTGCGGAGCACGTGCAAGGTCATCAGGGCTTTCTGATGGAGTTGTTACCCTATACTCCTGCCCACTTTCTTCCTTTATGTATCATATACTTCATCTGTACCAAGATACTCTCTATTTTACACATATAATGTGCCATCTTTCCTTTGTTTTTGCTGTTATCCTAACAGAGCTTACCTTTTTCTTTTCATTCTATGAATATTCAATATTTTTATAGCTCAGGATAAATTCTTCTTTCTCTGAGAAATCTGTCTGATCCTACCAATTAAAAATACTTTCTCTCATGTATAATCTCCCATCTGTATCTCTCTACTATCACTTATTTCTTGCTACCTTGTACTTCATGCTTCTTTTATTTATTTTTCTTTTACTCTAATTGGCATAAGCCTTTTGACTAAAGGAACCATGTCCAATTCACTTTTATTCCCTATAGGGACTAACATGTTTCCTTAGCTTGCATATTGCTCAACAAATATGTACTCTGTGAATGAGTCAGTAATATCTAGGACTCTTAAGATAAATATAATAGCCACAAGTAATATGAATAAGTACCCATTTTCTAATATAGCAGGCGAGGAATGATTTATTATTATTATGAGGTATATTCCACTGAGATTTTTAGATTTGGGAAATCATAATCAAGTATGGACCATTTCATCATATATGATCACTAGCCGCTATGTGGGTTTATACTAACAGATCTAGGTAGATCTTATTCATCTAAACTCAACTTGATTGATGAATTCTTAAGGACTGGAATTGTGGAAATTCCAGGTTATATTCTGAAGAATAGAATTCCACTGAGAATTGGTCAGATGGATTTATTGTTTACTATAACTAGAGCAAGTAGAGTTGAGTACTTGTGAGAATTAGTTCTTGGTTCTAGGGCTTCAGAATTGAGAACTGAAAAGGAATCATGCTGTAAAACAGAGCAAAATGTTTGGTATTGTAATTGAATAAAGGTATCAATCAGGCAGGTTCCACAAAAAAATGATGGGGTACTCCATTACCAGCAATAGTAGAGTACCAGAGAGTTAATTTTTTTACTTCAATATAAATTGGTCCTTTATTTTCCTCTGGCATCACTTGTGAACATAAAAGACCATACCTGATACATTGCTAAAGATAAGTGAGTGACAGATTGAACAGATTGCAAACACACCACTGCTTTTCAATCACAGGTGCTGGGGGCCTCGATGTTCTTAATAAAAGACTGTTGTTCAGATTATTGGGCAGATGGTCTTGAGGGAAGTATATTCACCAAGTAAGCCTTCATAATATTTTGAAGCTATTTCTGCAAAGAATGCTGAAAGGGCATGATGAAGTTTAATAGCATGAGTATTACTGTCTAGTACTAATAGCTCCTCAGGGTCAATATGTGATCTTTCAATATGAAGCAGTATATTTTTTGGTTGCTCAAATACTTTGCTTATATAATTCAGTTGCACTGTTGACTCCTAGAGAAAAGACATAACTTTATGATGACGTTTTAAGTAAATTTCACTATAGCTCTCAGTTATTACAGCAAATATATAGAAATTTTAAAAGACCTACTTGGTAAGATCATGGCTCATTATTTTTTACATTTCTACTTGATGAAATGTTTTATTTTATCTCAATAAGTGCTGTCATTTACCTGACGCTGAACTTCATATAATGTTTTATTCTTTCATTTCATTACAACTGATATCTAATAAAATATATTATTGATTCTTTTTTTTTATTTCAGCATATTATGGGGGTACAAATATTAAGGTTATGTATATTGCCCATGCTCCCCTCCCCCCCTCGAGGCAGAGCTTCAGCGTGACCATCCCCCAAACTTTGCACAGTTCACTCATTATCTTTGTATATACCCATGCCCTTCTCCCCCCTCCCACCCGCCTGACATCCAATAAATGTTATTCCTATATGTCCACTTAGGTGTTGATCTGTCAAATGGGCATATCGATTCTTATTATTAGTGAGAAGAAAGACAGATTAAAAATAACAGACATTTCAAAGATACACATATGGTATTGAGCTTTCAATGCCTACCCCATCCCACCATCAAGTCTGAGAATTGGAAATTCTTTTGTTCTGACCTGCCATGTTTCATCCTCTGTTTGTTCCACCACTTTTCCCAAGCTTTATGTTCAATTTATTCCTGAACGACCATGTGCTCTCCACAATCTTCTTGTGATTTCCATATTTATTGGCTATATTCTGGACTCGAAAGATTGTTCAGTGAAGATCACATAGCTATTTGGGCAGGCAGAAATCCTATTTCAGTATACTAGAGTCAAACGACTTGACAACTTACAATGGGCATTGACCTCCCCACTTTATATTTTCAGCTGTTGTGCTCTAAGTATCTATGTTTTAAATAGAAGTGACCACTGCATATTATTAATATATATTTAGGCATATGACAAAGATGCTATTTATCATGCTATTATATGAAACTTTTATATAATATTTTTCTATATATTTGAATTGCTTGCTTATCCAATCAGCGTAATTACTCAGGAAGAAAATGAATGAAAAAATGCTTGCAAAGCATGTATGTTTTAGATAGCAAATTTAGCCTACTCAGTTACAATTCCTGATGAGAAACTAAATTGCAAGAAGATTTTTTTAGATTGATTTTCAGAGTGGGGATTAATTAAGAAAAATCTAGTCTAAAATTATTTTTATTGTACCATGCTGGTAACAATAGTGTTTAATAAATGTTTACTGAATAAATAAACGTTTTGTTTCAGGAACCTATTATTTTTCAAATCAAGGTTTGTTTTTTTCCCCCCTCATACATTAAACATATCCCTATTATAGAAAAATTAGAAATTAAGAATGAGGAGGAATAAAACCTTGCCTAATTTCTTAATCTGTACACAACTACCATTAGTCTGTTGGTGTATTTTTCTCTAATCTTTCCTCACATATATATTCATATGAACACTAAAAGTCATTTTATGATATACTTTTGTTTTTATTTTGCTTTATTCAATTTATGCTATTTAGCTAATATTTTCCAGATTTTACATAATTTAAAAACCATTATTTTAATGACTGTGTATTTTTCTATTGTGTAGATATGCCACAAATTCTTAAACAGTTCCCCTATTGCTCAGAGGGTGCTGTTCATTATTTCCATTATTTAGAAGTGTAAAGCAATATCATGAAAAAGCATCTTTCTACATATATTTTTGTAATAATATTGCATTTTCCTCTTTGTATTCCTAGAAATAGAATTACTACATCAAAAAAGCATGCTCATTTTTATGACTTTCCAGATTTCTTCTAAGTTGCTTTCGTAAAATGTATCTCCAGCTTACACTGCTATGGAAGTGGGGTGTTATTTTCACCACATTCCTACTGGCATCGGTTGTCATTTTTTCATGAAACAACTTTGTTGACCATTTAACTGCCTTTTGTGAGTAGACAGTGAGTACATTTTTCTCTTCAAACATTTAAGGTCTATTACTTCATCATGAAGTAAAGTCATGATACCTCCACATCATTATAAAACACGCAAATCCATTAACTTGCAAATTATTAGTGAATATCTACTGTTCTAGGTTCTGAGCCAGAAAATTATAATGCAGAAAATCATTTATCACTTTTTCCAAGTATTAATTCCTGCTTCATTATTATTGTTCTAATTTCAGTAGTAGAGAATTTCAAAACTAAGTTACAAAAGGGGCAAAAGAAAGGACAAAAAAGACAAGAAGTAAAATATTCCAAGCAAAATTTTGAGTTAAGTTGCTTCCATCCTAAAACACATGAGGTCAAAAACCTCTTGTTTTTATTTTCAAGTGATAGGAACACAGAGTTTCATGGCCTGAATAATGGAAAATAATAAATTTCTTGGATCTAGGCTGAATACTCATCCACTAAAAATAAAATAGATGTTTTTTGGCCACTAGATACACATTACGACATAGCAATTACAAATATAATAATGTATTCATCAGTAACCCATGAGTCAACACCAACATATTTCTTTTCCGTTACAACAGAAGTACCTGAATATCGGCCTTGGAGGTGTATTGATTATTCAAAGAGAGTACAGTGCCGTTCGCCTGGACTACCTTACATTGAACAAATGAAAAAACTTCAAACTAACTGGACCGTAAATTTACTGACTTTGACTTTTTATTAAAAGGTCATTAGCTTCTATAGGCATAATGCAATCTCTATACGAATTATAGATGGATATTTTATTTCATTTTTTTCAATATTTTATACTTCAAAGAGTTTCTCACCTCCTGCCTCACTGTAATACTCATTCTCACAAAAGCAGAATAGCTTCTCTTTAAGCCTCATATATTGGAAATATATCTTGCAATCAATTTATTTTGTTGAAAGGTATTTCAGTGCTTATGGAAATTTGTTATGAGCTAATAATTTGTTGATTTATCATATTTATTTTATAAATACTTTATTTTTGTGTTTTCAGATTCCAAGAAAACCAAAAAACCTGCAGAAGGTACTACAAATATTTCCTTTTTCTGTCTTATATTTGATGAACCCTAAAAATAACATTATTTCTTAAGGATTAACATACAGAAAATATATATATAGTACAGAGGAGAAAGAGAAAAATATTGTGATTAGTAGAGAGAATAAGAGAAAGAGTAAAATCTTTTCTGACAATACTGCTATGAGAAATACATGGCAATAATAAGGAATAAATACTGCATATATTTACCTTTCACTGTAATTATTTTTAAAGAAATATTTACTTGACAAGAAATTGAACCATGTTTAGTATCAAATATTTACTTTACTAGAAAGCATATATTCAATTAATTTTGGATACACCAACATCAATTAGGAACTAAATTGTTCCTTTAAGTCTTGAATGGAATCATAACTTATTTGGCAATATATCTGTGTCCTTGGTCTTGTTCCTGTGTGTTTATGTGTACAATGAGTTTATGTGTTCACATATGTTTAAGAAGACTACTGGGAATAAATAATTTAAAATGGTTAACCAGTATAATCCAAGGTTAATTCATTGTCAACTAATGTTTTTCAATCAAATTATAGAAGCATCTATGATAATTGACAATACTTCAGAGCACCATTCACTGTGAAATTTAAGGGGAAAGAATGGAGAGGGAGGTTAGAAAAATTATGGTCTAATCAAAATGTTGGGTAGTAAATTTTATTTTTAAAGGATTTTAGAGCAATGACTTTCTGTTTATATTTCTTTCAGCAGAACAACCCAAGGGAAAAAGTAAGGAAATGCATGAAAAGTGTATTTGGGTACACTTTTTTCTTTTTACTGCTATTATTGGCCTGGTGATGTATTAATATTTAGGCCTTCAGTGTTGAATTTGTCTTGCCTATGTTTTATGCATGTGGACTCTGCTTGTTTTGTCAAAATTAAAGAATACACAACCTGCAGGATCAGAGTAGACTGAAAAACCAGAAATCATTGTTAGAGCCCATTTTCAAACTCATGCAATCATCTAGTAACACTATTCACAGGCTCATAATGAAAAATACAACTGCATTCCATTAACCCAAACTGTCACGTTTTTGTAAATTTCTCAATCCTCAGAAGAGACTGAACAGAAGTTCTTTGCCAGGCTACTTTTACAACCTCTTCCCCATTATCTTTCTTCTTATAATCCATAAATATTTTGGCATGTTCACATGATCTATGACATTTTGTCCCTAACATGATTTTGCCCCCATAGGCACTATGGGCTATGTCTAATAATGTTGGGATCCATATCTTAAGTCTTATCCACTGTTGCTTTAACACACTATTAAACCTGTTTGCTAATAAATCAGTAAAACTCAAAGTTTTGAGATTGTGTCTTTTGCAAATATAGGTTCTTCTCTAAAGAAAATAGGAAATATTTAACAAATGAAAACAAAAAATCAACCTAACTCTATTCAATTAGCCATTAAAAATCAACACATTTCCAGGAATCTAGAGGTTTTAAGATCCTACTATCAAGAACATTTTCTAAAATGCACACCAATTTTTAAAAACATTTATGTATGTTTTGGCCCTGTAAAAAGTTAGGACACTGAGACATTCTATGTCATAAAAATGCTCTAAAATGCCCTGTGGAGAGACTCATGAAATTATACTACAACTCAGCCAGGGGGAGCAATCAATCTATAGAGAAGTATGTGTTCATACAGTCTTAGATTTATTTGTGTGCACAGTTGCTGGTAAGTACTGGCACAGGAAAACAGAAATCTCTCTATAAACAACTGCACCAGCAGGAAAATGGAGGACAACTGGAGATTTGAAAAATGGTATTAAATATTTATATATATATGTATATATATATTTAAAAAACACCTTAAGGCCCTCACTTTATTACAGTCTATATGATTTAAAAGCTCCTGCTGACACACTGCAATTTCTTGGCAATCATCAGGGCATTGATGTACTTAATAAATAAACATGCCTTGCCAGGCATTAATTCACAACTCAACTGTTTCCCTTGTCTGTGGATTGTGACTTGGGCAGTGATAGGGAGAAGAAATAGTTTTCTTCAAAACGGTTATTAGTTCTTTTCAAATTAAAGTATTTGCTCTAGTTTATCATCTAGACTTGCCTTCATTATTGTTATTATTGTATCTTTCAATTTGTTTTACTTTTTTTGTCTTCAATATCACTTCATCCAATTATACACTACAGTTCTATTTTTTATTTTGCTTCTACTTTTCCAGTCTTCACACCTTAAAAAGCTGTCCTTCCTGCACTTTAAAAGTATTTCATTTTAGAGAAACAGGACAAGGAGCTTCCTGTACATTTTACAAATTCCTGTAATCTATAACTTCTTCCAAATTAGAAGTAAAAAAAAAAAAAACTTCAAAAAGTCAATCATGGGCATGATTTGGCAGTCCCTGTAGAATTAAAGGATAAATTAATTATATTTCTTAAGATAATTCAACTATTACATCCAGAACATTTCCATATAATGAACCTTTTATTATATTATATATAAAACGAGAGCCTTTTCTTGCATATTGTTCCAAATCGGCACAGGTATTTTTCTGTTTATATGATGGCTTTCTCATAAGATTGGGAGGCTTCTGTTTTAACTTTGAGTCTTACATATAGCTGGTGTTTGATTTTGATGCACACCAAAATCTGCTTCCAGTAAATTTTTTTTACTGTCATTACTTTATAAATTTCTTAGAAATGTTTTATAATAGGAGCTTTAGTTCAGCAATAGATTAAACAATAATTGCTCTTCATTTGCCAGACAACATTTAGTAATGTTCTTACTACTTTTAATTTCAGCCAAGTCACCTAATCTTCTCCTTTTGGCCGTGAACATTTGGTTAAGCCATTCATTTTATTTGTTTTACTGCCTGCATACTATCTTAGAAGTGGATAAGTTGCTCATTATACTCGCATGACTATTAATACCACCTGATAACAAAATTGTGCAATTGAAAGATTGAGGTGATGCCCATGGAAAATTCTATTACATATTGTTTCTAAAAGTGAGTCTTTAGAACTTCTTCAGCATAAATATCTTCTAGTCTTCAACACCTATTCATTAAAGAAAACTTTAAAAAATCTCTCCATTCCTTTTCCTTAAAATATCAGATAATAATGTGTCTATATTAAAGCATTTCTTGAAAATCTTCTTTTAAATTAATTTGACAAGCTTGTCAAGGAAAAATAAATAAGAATAGAACTGTAGATGATAGCTCTTCGTATAAAATTAGTGCCTGCACTTCATATAAAATCAGTGCTTATTATAATGTAAATGTCAGCTTAATCTTAAGAACAGAATAATGCTTTGTTTCATATAATATTGACAAAAGTGGGTTTTTAAGAAGAAACACTATATAAAGAGGACTCTATAAGGAGCATTCATCCTAAAAACAAGGCAAGTGTGTTTTGTTTCCCTCTGAAACTTCTTAGTCTATTTTAATGTCTTAAATCTGCTTCAGTAAAGCCTTTGTCTTAACTAAATAAATATCTCTTCAATATGAGAAGAAGATCCTTAGAAGAGGTGGTACATATGAAATTTGTTCATCTTTATCTTGCTGATAATTATTTTTTAAAACAGCTGCAATAATTATCCTTTGTGCTTATTATTTTATCCCAAATTTTAATTTCATGTTGATATAATATGATAGCAAATTAAATTTTTTTCCATCCTTTATGGACTGTATTTTACTTTTCTGATCTATGAAAAATCTGAATTCCTCTAATATTTTGAATGTTTTGGTGCTGCTCTATGAGAGAACTCAAGGAAAGAATTATTCTAAATATACAATCTTATACTTTTCTTATCTTGTTACTAGTTGTAACAAGTTGTTATCTTGTTATCTTTTCTTATACTTGTTACTAGTTGCTGCAATTTGGAATCAGCACATGCATGTCTTTTTATGTGAAAACAATTGAGATTCATAAAACTGGAATAATAATAATGATAACAATATATTTCAGAACAGGAAAAGAAAGAAAAACATGTGAAACCAGGTAACTCTTTTTAAATTCTATCCTCTTAATTTCAAAATATTATTTAATTTGTAATTGAAAACTGAATTACAATTGAATGGCATGGAATGCTGAATTTTTTTTTTCTTTTCTTGTTTGATGCAGCAAAGTCACCAAAGAAGGAACATTCAGGTAAGTTAGATTGGCAAGACTCTTTCTACCTCATGTACAATGTTAGTAAATGCTGCAGCCTCAGACAGGTAGTAAGGCAATGACAGTGAAGGGCAGATAATCCTTTCACCTCAGTGTTTTTTCAAGTTCATGACACAGCCCTAACATTAATGCAGTTTGAGAAAATGAAAGCCAAATACGTTACACCCTTGCTACTCGATGTGTGTTCTGTGAACTAGCGGCATCAGGATCAGCTAACAGGTTGTTAGAATGTGGGATCTCCAGCAGCATCCCACACCTACCGAATCAGAATCTGCCAGTTCACAAGATCCCCGGTGGATTCATCTAGGTAGGGTTTGGGAAGCATTGTTTCACAGTGTAGTGTATAAACAAAATAAAACAAAACAATAACAAAGCATTTTATTTAAAATGCATGTTTATTGCTTTGCTTTTAAAATATGGAATATTCAATTCCAGTGAATATTCTCTCCCGATCCATAATATTACTTAATAACATTTCTTTTTTGCTCTAGGGAGTTGCAGTTAAGAGTATAGGTAGATTTTGCCCTGAATATATTTATATATTCTAAGGAGAAAAAAAATTAAATTGAGAGCCAAACAACCAAACAAAAACTAAAAGTACAGATGCAGCTGGTATGAATACCAAATAGCTTTCTTAAAGTTTCCTAGTATTTAACCTGCCCAATTAATCATTTCAAATGAAAATTTCTGAAATTTCTATTGACCTCATTTAAAAACATCACCTGTTGATTTTGCGTGGGTAACTCCTACTTAAAGAGCTTTACTGAGATTTCTTTGTGTGTGTTATGTGTGTGTACAGGCAGTCTTACACAATGTCCATTAGTCATTCTCAATGTTATGTCAACAACCATGCAAATATAGATAAACTGTGGTCCCATCCTGTCAAAAACCACAGTAAACCACAAGTTTGAAGCCACTTTTCATTTTCTTTTTACAAGTTTGTAAACTTCCTGAGACAACCCAAGTCTGTTTATATGTCTCTCCAACTAGTTTTCTTACCTTTATAATGGCACTTAATATGTTATTATAATCATATTACCTCTTCCTTTTTCTGCTTTAAATAGTCAGAAATTAGAAGTTAGGGACATTTTTTACTTCTTTATCCCCAGAGTGCATATTATACTGCCAGCACACAGTGGGCACTGGATAATGATTAATTGGGTGAAAAGAGAAACAGCAAATAAAATATTCAAGTTTTGTAAAATTTGAAAATTGAACGACTTTTCAAATAATTTACGAGATGGAATAATGGCACATTTCACCATTTCACATTAACAGTCATGCTATTTAGCCTTTGGGAAAGGATATCTGTCTACTCTGTAGACGACAGCCTATTTGTTCACGGGTTCATTCCCACAAATGTGACAGACACATTTTCTCACTTATGTACGTATGCAGGGAGCTAAAATAGAGCATATATCATAGAAACATGGAGAGACATACAGAATGACTATTGGTGTAACCAGTTTTAAGAGTTTTAATAGCTAAATATTATTGTCTACTAGTAAACCTGATAAAATATAGTAATTTAAATTACTTGAAATCATTATCTGTTCATTTTAGGGTATGATTACAGTGCAGCAACTTAGTAGTAATTAGTTTTATTTTTAAAATTGAAACCATTGGATAATTTATCAAGTAAATTTATTCTTTTCATACCATTTGATAGACTTCAAAGAAAATGTACTTGCTATATATAAATACAATCAGATCCTTAGATATTTTAAAATGGAAAACATAGTGAATGAGTCATGAATGAGGATTTTGTGCTCATTTTTTATTGATACCAACCAAAAAGAAATCTGTGATTCATGGAACATATTTAGAAGTTATCAAGGAAAATGATATAATGTTATATTTTCTCTTTCTCTGATCTATTTTTTCTTTATTTTCCAAGATTAATCATAAAGGCTTTTAAACAGCTAAAATGACCTTAACATTATTTTAGAAAGATAAGTAGACTTGTAATTAATGTAGATTGTATTATTTCTTGTCATTAACAGCTCCAAGTGAAAAACAAGTAAAAGCAAGTATGTTGAATAAAACTTTCAAAGATGAGCATATTTTAGCAGCTATTCTTTTGAGTTTTCTGCTATAGACAATGCTAATGCTAATTTTTTAGGCTGGCTTACCACTTACTTGGTGTGATTATTTCTTGTGTTGAAATAATATGCAAAATTACTCATCTCTTTCTTTTCTGTGAATTCATTCTTTTAAAAATTTATTTATAGAGCTTTCATTTGTAAATGCTAATTTATCCAGACCATAACCCCTTCTTGAATTGTCTGTATTTTTGTTTCCCATTTTGCAGAATGATAAGAAATCTCTTCAGTTTCTTAAACACATCAGACTTAATTATCCTAGTGATTAATCCCTTGATCAAATCAGCAGGCAACATAATAACATCAACCATAAATATCATGTCTTTACTGAAATGTATCCTGCCAAAACTTTATTAACCACTGCTCTTATAATGTCATAATTTCCTTTTAAGGTTTATATCCTTAGATCATGAAATATTGACTGATAACCATAACATACCATGGTATTTACATCAACGGTAGCTTTGACAATATACTTAGGGAGAAATGCTGATTTCTTTGTTGGTATTTCTCAATTTCATGAAGTATCTGACAGAATGTCATTAATGAAAATTATTTTAAGAATAATGGGAAGTATTTTATTTTAGGAAAAAATATGTTTAACTTTTCTATGCTTTGCATATAGGATTTATAGTCAAACCTCAGTTCTATGCATGATGCAAATGTGCTTACATATTTTTTGGGGGGTTAGCGGTGCATAAGTACTGATAATGGTACTAATACATAAATGTTTATTTTATTTAGTGCAGAGTTATTGAGACAGAGTCTATCACTGGTGAATGTACCAGAGAGTAATTAAAAAATATATTGAGTAGGTTGGTGGGCATGTCTTTTAAAAAAATTTTTCAGTTGAAAGTACATGCATATAGATCTTGAGGACTTTAAAAGAAAGAATTGATATGAATCTGAAATTCCATTTATGTTTTCATGAAAAATATTAGTTGAATGTAAAGCTGATTGGAACTCTATAATATGGAGTCTTCGGTGTGCTAATCCTTCGTAGAAATACATAATCCAGAAAATGTGTAAAACAAAACTGATAATTTTGCAGCACTAGTAGAGAACGTTAGATTGAAGATTATGCTGAAAATGAACATTTTCTTCCTAAAAAAGTGTGCCATATAGATAAAAATGTTCATTTTCAATAAAAAAAACTGTAAGTTCTGCTATCTATGAAACACACCATCCAATCAGGTTTTGAAGAGATTAGCATCTTTAGCTGGATATTAGCAAATTAGGTTGCCAATTACCTTAAACCTATTATAAAAGTTTCAAAAGAGTTAATATTCAACTCCCTATGTAGTTGAGAGATTTGGACTTGACATGGACATTATCTTTTAAAAAAAATTAATTGGAGTTAATCCACAAATCATTTAATTTCTCTGATAACTATGTGACCATCTATTTCCCCAACTAAGAGCTACTATTTGGCATTGATACCATATAACAGAAGAATATTGGACACAGCTGCTATATACACTGGATTATTTGTAAAGTTAATGCCTTAGGCGAAAAATATATATCATTATAAATACTCTTGAAAAGCCTTTAAATTCTGCATATAGTGTGGTACACATAGTTTTGTGTACATTACCCACACATATGGAATATGATTTTCCATTATCTTAAGGTATGAAAGCAAATCAGAGAGTAAGATTCATAGCTGAATTCATGTAAATTAGGTATTTATGTGATATAATTGCATAGTATTGAATTTAAAAGGATAAGTGAGATTGACAGAGTTAGAGCAAGTCCAAGGAAAAAGTAAAAGGAGCTTTGTCATTATCAATGGATCAAAGGAAATAAATAGAAGGTGGGTTGAGTGCATGGTGTGGAACTGTTTCCTTAGGTTGTCATGAGAAAACAACCAAAATCACTGTAGGAGAAATACTGGAGGACATAGGCAAGCTTGGAAGCTGTATCAATTCAGAGTGGAGGTTTCATGATGCTATCTATGAGTTTGAAGAAAAAGGGAACCTTTTAGGTTCAACGGTACAGTGCTAAGGAGGGCACTTATTGCCTCCACGTTGAAAGTTATGTGTTGGGGGTGGTGTGTGCGGAGAAAGAGCGACTTGGAGAAAGAAACGGGGGTGCCAAACCTGAACTGACGATTTCTGCAAGTCAACATAGACTCCTTTGTCTATCAAAACTGACTCAACATACCCAATTGCCCTTCCGCCAGTCCCCTGCATTTGCTTCTCCATACATTGGGTAGCAGCATAGAGGTTGATGATATGGTTAGTCATTTCCAAGCAGGAAGAGGACCAAACAAGTAGATTCTAGACTGTAGGGCATTTTAGATGTTTAACACCGTGCATGGTGAGTCTTCAAGAAGGAATGTGGTAGACATTGCTTACCAAATAGATTTGACCACATCATCTCCTTTTTTTCAATGACCACATCAGGATCAGGTTCTGAGGACCTTGGGTAGCCATACCACTGATCATATATTCCACATGCATGTTCAAACAGCCAGTGGTCAGTTTAAATTTTGAGTAAAACAGTCAGCAAAGACCAGGTCAGGATAAAAGTCTAGTCATTTTTAATTGTAAATGTAAATTTATGTGAAATGGCAATAATCAGGCATTTTTCATCCTTTGATCCCATCACAAATTTGATGGTATGCTCAGCCACCAAGCCCGAGTGTGTTCATCACCTTAACTGCACTTCACTGTCTAAATGTGCAAATTGCATAAATACCATGTAATCTACTAATATATGTCAGGATTATTTAGGAAAATCCAGAATGTAGAATTTAAAAGTAAAGTCCTATTGAATTTGTTTATTCAGTTATGCAACATTAAAAGAATATTTGGGGACAATGTATATTAGCAAAATGACATAGCTTTTGGACTCAATTTAAATACTCTGACATGGAAATTACTGGGGGAAAAGGTCTATGGGTCTGGACCATCATGCTTGATATAAAATGGGGTGTGTCTGGACCACACACTGCAAACCAAATATGATCTTAACTGAGCTATGATTTTAGTCGGTTAGGACAGACTTGGTTTACTATATTGTCCAAGAATAATTATGACTAGCACCTCTTTTCACTTGCACAGATTTGGATAATAAATTATATGATCACTAAGCATGTCACAGAGGCTGCTATCAGAATATATTCACAGTACAGTGCCAGAGTGATGATTGTAGGAGGCTTAAATACCAGGAAAACTAGGATGTGAGAGACCTGAGGCTGACTTACGTGGCAGGGGAAGATCTGCTTCTTATTTAAGGTTATGTGTAAAGCTAAGGTTGGTGTCCTCAGTGCCAGCCCAAATTGAAAAATGTCACGGTATGGAGTCCAAGTATGTTCATCAAAGCTGTCTAAAGAGATCCAAGCTAGATAGATGAATACTAGCAACAGTCAAATCTAAGTTCATTTAATGCATGAGGACTCAGGAGAGAAGGAGAGAGGATTTCAAACAAGAAGTTGGCAATAAATTTCAGTATTAGGAAAGTAAAACAATTAACATAGCAAAATGGCTCTGTAAAGTGTAGCTATTGAGACCAGTCCATGTGTCCTGAGTGCTAGTAATAAAGCAGTCTCTTAATATCTTATTATAAAGGGTAGTATGTTGCTGGTGTAGATATAACCACATCATCTAATAGAAAATAAAAAAGAGACCGAAAATATATCCCACTTGAGCAAAAGTCTGACAGAAGAAATGTCAGCCATTTCTAAAAGTCAGAGAATGAATAGATTATTTTAAAATGTTGATGTAGTTCATATTCATTAGAAAAAATATGATTTATTTTTAGTTTATAAAATTCCAAGATACCAATTCTAGCTGGGTCTAGAACTTAACTGGTAAAGGCAAAACATGACATTATTTTGTGAAGGCATAGAATATACTTATATGGTCTCTTGAAGTATGAGAGAATTTGAAAAACTAGACGTGAAAAATTCAAGCCATAAATTGAAAAGCTGATATATTTTATTGTATTAAAATTATATACTTCAATTTATTAATAGATGCTATAAAGAGAGATAAAGGATAAGGTACAAACTTGGAAAAGATATTTATAACACATATAAGTAACAAGAGATTAGTAGCAAAAAATAAAACAATAACAAGACAACTTGGTAGAACAATGGGCAGAAAATATGGGCAAAAGATATAATATACAAGCATTAAAAAAAGAAAACACAAATGGCCTATAAACATATCAAAAGATATTCAACCTCTAAGTAATAAGGACATTTTACTTAAAATCACAATAAGATACTATTTTACACAAAGCAAATTCATTTTAAAAAATGAGGAAATATGATTATTCTGATGATGGTGATATGGAGCAATAGAAACCTGCATATATACTGCTGATGTGAATGTGAAATTTTGGAAAACAAGAATGTGGCACTTATCTAGGAAAGTCAAACATGAGCACACGCTATGGATCAGCAATTTTACTTCTAAGAAAATCATTCCATATGCACACAAGGAGTTATGTACAGAATGTTCACAACAGCATTATTTATAATAACAAAAAATGAGACATGACTTAGTGTCCATTGGCAGGAGACTAGATCCATAATTTGTAGACTATTTATACAGAGGAATACTATACAGCAGTTAAAATTAATCAACTGTAGCTGCACTTATCAACATGGCTACATCTCTGCAAATCACAAGGGTTAAACAATACAGTTCAATTTATATAAAGTCATCTCACTAAAGGATGTAATTTCACTTAAATATAAAATGGTCTTATTCTTGTTTACAGATAAATACATATAATAAAAACCTATAGAGAAAATAAAGAAATGATTAATACAAAATTTAGGACAACAGTAACTCTGAGATAGAGGGAGAGGCATGCAATGGTAATGGGACAAGTTAGAGGTTTAAAGGACCTTGGTGACATTCTATTTCTTAAGCTTAAAGGGGGTTACAAAGGTGAGCATTCTTTATTGCCACTCATAAAAATGTGTACAGATGGTATATGTCTTTCATTTATATTATATGTTTCACAATAAAACAAGTTTAAAAAATAGAGAGTGAGAAGATGGCAGTGGTGACGCTGAGTGCAGCTCTTTGGAGGCTGCCCGGAGTGCAGGGAGGTGAGGTAGTCGGGAATGGCATATGGAAGTGACAGGTATGGTTGTCTGTGGTTATAAAGAATGAAAAGTTTTTGAGATGATGTGAAAGTGTCAATAAAGGGAAAACTGACGAGGCAGCAGATAGAAGCAGTACTTCCAAGAACAAAGGCCTTGATTAGGCAACAGGAGAGGGGAACCAGGAAAAAAATGGAAGGATTAGTATTAAACAGGGGCAGGGACTGATCTTCCTTTGGGATTAGAAAGAAAAATAGTATGGATATGTGCTGGTGAGTTGGTAGAAAGGTGAGGTAGTCTATCTGCGTCTATGTTCTCTATGAATTTCTCAACAGCATCTTACCTCTATGCTGCGGTGTGTTTAAGGAGGGAAGAGAATTTGCAAACCAGTTGTCAGGAGAATGGGAAAACAACTTTGTTGGGTCTATAATAGTATTGCTGGCCACTGTTGAGTGCTCTCTTAAGTCCTGTGATCAACGTCAGAAGTGAGATCTGCACCAGAATGGGAATCTTCCACCAGTCTAGATGGCTGCTCAGTTAGCAGGTATAAAGTACATTTGGTGCTGTGGCAGATATACTGGGTTGAATTGTGTTCCCCCACACAACATGTTGAAGCCCTAACATGGGACCTGTTAATGTGATCTTATTTTAAAATATGATCTTTGTTGATGTAATCAACTTAAGGTAAAGTCATGTTAGTTTAGAGTGGGCCCCTAATCTGATGACTTCTGTCCTCATAAGAAGAGGGAAATTTGGAGGCACATAGGAATATAGAGAGGGAAGATAGCAATCTGAACATAACAGCAGAAATTGGGGTGATGCTGCTACCAGCCAAGGAATACCAAGGATTGCTGGCAATGACCAGACTCTAGGAGGAGATAAGGAAGGATTATTCCCAAGAACCTTCACGGGGAGATTCTGAGGGTCCCACCAACACCTTGATTTTGGACTTCTAGCCTCCAGAACTGTAAAAGAATGAATTTCTATTATTTTTCTCTACTCCACAGTTTAAAAGCAGCCCTAGGAAACTAATACAGCAGCTAACTATGAAAGCAGAAAATAAGTGAGTGATTTAACTATGGCTCATTTATATATAAGATTGGTGATAAGTAAAGCGAGGACACATGGAAGATCTTGAGCAATGAGAAAGTGGTAAGATCAAAGGAATTAATGGGGTCAGATACTATTTAGAGGGAGTTCTTGAGTAAGTGATCTGTAAAGGGAAGAAATGGTACCAGAGAATAGGAGTTTTGAAATCAAATTTCTGACAGTAAAGGAAAAGTCCAAGGATATATAGGTAGTAATGATCAGAGAAATGGGGTTTCTAGTTTCCTGAACTGAGGAGGTGAAAGTAATGAGAGATCATGTGGTTATATGGATTGTGAGTATCAGTGACCCCTAACCCTGGTTAAATATTAGAATATGTTAGAAAGCTTGTAAATATACCATTATCCAGGACTCTGTAGCCCACCTCAGACATCTGAATATCATAGGCTTAAACAAACTCCCCAGCTTATTCTAATGTGTAATATGCAGCCAGGGTTAAGAGTGGTTCTTAATGAAATCCCACAGTAGTAGCAGTGGAGAGGATTATAACTATGTATGAAAATATTCAGGATATTTCCTGGACAGGATAAGGCCACAAAGTTGGTTAATGACAACAATAAATAGGAGTAGAGCCTGGTGGGTGCATCCTGATAGCATGTACTTCAAAATAACTGAGATTTGGAGGAAGCAAGGAGATAATCTATGAAAAGTAATGAGATGCAAAGAGGATATATACATCACTTCTAGAAACCCTGGTATGTGAGAGTAGAAAAGCAAACATTCTCCATTTTAGAAAACTGCTTGTAGGGGATGCAGTGTCCTAGGGAGCTAGTGTTTGGTTAAAGGAAGAAAGTAAAGTGAGCATTCTGAGAAGAGGCTAAGGAGACAGGAGTGAGTGCTGCTGGTGGACCGAGGACACGGAGCAACAGCTTTGGAAATAGGTCAGCTTTTAGAAGAAATACAGAGCCACATGGACTCTGTTTTCTACTGGAAGGCTGGAACACATGGTAGTAACCAAAGTAAGCAGGGATGGGGATCACAGTGGAATTGGTCTCGATTAATTCTTAGGGAAAGTTTGGTAATCAGTTTCCCTAATGTGGTCTAGATCAGTATCATAAGCATCACCTGGGAACCCCTTAGAAATGCAGAACATCTGGTCATGCCCCAGATTTTCTGGGCCCAGCATCTGTGTGTTACAGGCCCTCCAGGGTAATTCTGATGTGCGCTAAAGTTTGAGAATCATTCTTCTGAACTCTTTACCTAGAAGGTATAAAATAGATAGGGATCTGTTCATTTCTGGAGCTCAAGGTCTTGAGATAGCTCAAAGAAGAGGATATTTACATGGTTTCTTGCCTGGACTTAAATTTTGAGTCTTGTGGTATCTAACATAGTGGAATTGAAACCAGAATGTGATGTGAGGCCCTCCTTCTGATGTCTGATCTCTCTTGCATCTCTCCCAGCATCTTATGGCACAAGGAGGACAAGGTGTTTGAAGACTCTTCTTGTTTGGTTTTTCCCAGAGCCTCAGATGCTTAGTATATAAGGGTGAAGGGAAACATATACAAATACCAACAAGAATAAATACAAAATATACATGTCCAAGGGGAACAACCTCAATAAAAATTTATAAAATGAGCAAATAAAACTTTGTAAAAGTTCACCAGCTCATCATTTATTAATTTTTTTCTTTTCCTATGGCCTAGAGAAAACTTCGACTTTAACCAGCCTTGATTTGTGGTCTAACGTTTTGTATTAGGGCCAGCATTTCAGATTATGTCTTCAGGGTAGCTTTCGTCTTCCACACTAAGTATTCAGAGAAACCTAAGAAGCCATTTTTAGCTATTTTTATTCTCTTTCTCTCTCCCTTTCCCTCTCAAAGCACTGTTCAAATGGAATTTTCTATAATATTATGGCTAACCTTATACAATGTAAAGCTAATTGATTGAAGTCAAATACTCTTTCCCCTTAATCAGTATGAAAGGCTAAACCACCTTTAACAGCCCCAATCATAGTTAAAGGCTAAGCAGACAAAGAAGGCATTTTAAGTGCTCTTCCATAAAATCCATGTATCACTTAAGATTTCATTGTAAACCAACAAATTAGTATGCTATTGTATCTTGTGCAATAACCTACCTTCTTTGATGGTCACTGGTTATACAAGAATACAATTGTAATATTGTGGAGTTGTACCTTAGAAGAGAGTTTCTGCATTGTTATTTAAGAAAGTTCATTAGTATTTTTTAAAAAATACAAGCACTTTGTAGTTTGGCTTTCTCTGCAGCTTGCTTTGCTTTCAGGTGCCATATATATTTTTTTCTCTTGGTTGATTTTATTCTAGTCTGACTTAAAATAGCATAAGATATCGATCTGGCATCACTTATATCCATTTCTCATTCCTTTAATATCTGAATTTGCAGAAACTGAACGAGCCAAAGAAGAAGTTGGTGCTGTCTCAACTAAAAAAGGTATATGTAGCTTAAAGATAAAAATGTCATGACTATAACTTATTTCTGCTAATATTCTAGGTTAACATATTGTTTTATGCTTATAGAAGATATGTATTTATTGATTTTACTATTTTATCGATACAGAAACAAACCAACTTTGCACAAGGTTTGCAGTATGGAAGGAGGGTTTGTCGGTAGTGTTCTAACACAAATAGATTTATTCCTTTAGGACCATAAATTAAAACTAGTAATTACAGTGAAATTGTAAGTTAATTTTTGAAAAAATTGTACAAATATAACTGTTTAAATTTAATAGAATCCTAGTCATCAAGAGAATATTCAAATTCAATATATAGCCCTAGGAGATTAGGGCTTGAACAAATGAAACTTTGACTAATAGAACTCAAGGGAGAAATGTTTACTTTGTGCAAAAATACTATCAAATTAGGAAATGTATTCTATGAGACACTGACTTAGGGACATTTTGCTTTAAGAAACATATTGGAAAATTTGGAATGAAATCATTAATGTATCCAATGTCTTCAGAAATGCACCAAGAAACAATTTAACAAGTTTATCCTTAACACACACTCACATGCACACACATGCAAGCACACACACACATAAACCTACACACATACTCTTACACAATACTCCATTAAAATGACATAAAATCTCCTCCTAAAAAAACTATTTTATTGCATATGCTCTATAAAGAGATCATGTAACAGAATTATAAGGAGATATAAAATATATATGACACATATCCACATGCTGAATCCCAAAGAATTTATACATATTAACATACATGAATACAAATTAATATATAAATGTATATGTTTTTGTTAGTAAATAAATTATAATATAAATTAATATATTAGGTAATATATAAGTTAATATATAAATTATTATTATATATACATATATAGTCTAAGGGAAGACAACAAAAATTAAATAAAGATTCTTAAAGAAAATAAGAACTACAATGTAAGATAATAATTAGAAGCAATTAAGTTATTGAAATTAATGGATGTCCTCTTTCAAATTCAGCTCTGTTATTCTAAATTTACAGTAAATATGAATGTAAGCTGTTTCTTTGTCATTTTTTCCATATAATCTAATATTTCTGATGTCATTTTTAAGGTAAGTGATCACAATACATGTTTCATTGACATCATTTGTACTGTAAGTGGCAGAGTCATGAATTTACCAGAAGTTCATATTAATGTGTTTTCTTCTTTTGTGGTCATTCTGGAATTGACATTGCTCATTGGTATTGAGTGAAATGTGAGTAAAACCTGGTTGCTTCAGAATGGATAATGCATACTAACATTAAAAGGCTAGGGTCTTAATATAGAATCAGAAAAAATCATTAATGTAGACATGGATACAGAGTATATGGGCCCAGTAAGTGGATTTAAGGCCAAGGCACTGATTTTTGTTGGAAAAAAGATCAAAAGTATGGCCAAGTTATTTCATAAATTAGTCAAGGCTAAGACCGCCAAGGTGTTCAAACTGCAGCAGATGTATTTCTTCTGGAATTAGATTTTGGATACTGAACCTTAGGGAATCCATGACTGTGGAAGACAGTTTGGGGACAGTTAAGAAGCAGGGATTGAACTGCTGGTAGCTGGCCGCGCATCCACAGACTCTGAATCACCTGGACCCTCGGGATTCAGAGTGGAAATACAAGCACACACAGTTTGGGGTCCAATCAGGTCAAATTGGAGTGAGCAGAAAGACAGACTTGAAATTGAACCATCAATTAGCAAACTTGCCAGAGACTTCAACCAAGAATGATCCCTGAATTTAGAGTACAGTGAAACATTTTGGTTGCAGTTAAATAGATCTGCTTGCCAGGCTTATAGGAAAGTAAAAGGAAAGAAATAATCTGTTTATATACATCAATTATTGCCACCACTATTTTGCCTCTAGTTGATCATAGATCTCATACCCCACTTCCCAATTTAAATATGATTCTGCATATTGTGTTTTTCTGCAACTATAACATGAACAGAAACAAATATTTCTTCCAAAGTACCATAAATATTTTGAAACTCATGTCGGGTTGGGCTTTACCAATTTGAAAAATCACAAACAAAATTAAAGAGACTTTTCTCATTTGTTGAGTAAATTTTTCACCCCCTACCCCCTCACTGACAATCAGCCACACATGGAAATATATATGGCTTTCCTCATGTATGTAGTGTCCAGGCCCCAAACTCCACAATACTTACCATGCTTTACAGCATGCCCGTCTTCTCTTCTTCCACAAGTAGGTAGAATAGGAAAGTCATTTGGGAGTTATTTTTGTTTTAAAGATGTTGTAAAATTGCTCTTCTAAATTCAGGCTTGAACTAGGAAATGTGTGAAATGTTAAGTGGATCATTAATTTTGTGATGGCTTCAAAATGTTTGAAGTTAAAGAATAATTTAATATTTTAAGTTAATTATAATGTGCCAATTTATACCTAGTATAAATGATTTTATCTGAAGCCTGCTTTTAAGCCTTTTTTTCTTTGGAGATACACAGTATTTTATCATCAATATGATATTATTTTACTAATTTATATTTGTGTTACACTTTGCAACTTTCTAATAATTTTCACTTTCATTTAGCATGTATTTATGATTCATATACTATGAGGAAAATCAAAGAAAAATTTAAATTTTAATATTGTTCTTGAGCAATTTAAAGTACTGAAAAAAATACACATCTTTATTGAGTTAATAATTTGGCTGCAATTTTTACTATCAATTGAAAGTTTTCCGTATAACCATAGTTCAACATTGAAAGGCATCAGAGTAGAGAGATAAATATAAAGTGCCATAGGCATTTAAAAATTATTCTTACCTGGGAAAAATCAAAAGTTTTACCATAAAGGTGACTTTAGAGTTAAGCCTTTCATAACAGATAGAGTTTTGCTATGTAACAATGAGTTGGAAAGATATCTTGGGAATATATAACAGAGCAAGACAAAGTGATGAGAGTTTGCAGGATGTTTATGAGGAACAGCAAGAGTCTCAAGAACATGGTATAAAGTAATATAACCTGAGCTAATAATGATGTAAATGGGCTTTATTTTAAGATTTTATTCTATCCCACAGGCAATAGGGAGGCGATGAATAATTATATGACTAACATTAATACATTTACTTTAGGAAGATTAATTCAAAAAGAAAAAATTTGAAATAGGCAGATGAGAAAGCTTTCTCAATAATGTAAGTGACAAGTAGTAGGACCTAGACTAGGGTACTAGTTATGAGACTGGAAAGGAGGAAGATTATTTGAACACTATTATAAAAATAGATTCAATGGATTTTCACAACTGGTCAGCTTTGGGAGAAAAAAGAGAAATGATTTAATGACAGTAATGTTTTTTAGACTGGCTGCTAATAGGATATCATTGGTTTTCTTAATAAAAATTAAGAAGAAAATGAAAAATAGTTTGGAGAGGAAAGAAAAGATTAATTTTAGTATATTTATGGTAATGTGCTAGTGGCCCATGCAGGTACCATCACACAGGTTGTTCTAAAATTAAACCGCAGCTCCAGATGGTGGCAAGGCTGGAGATGTATAGATGGGTGGCCCCCACATGGTGTTAATGATGAAAATGGTGAGTGAATGAGCTTTTCATGAAGAGATGAAGGACCATTTACATTTGGGGGAAAAAGTGCAAGATGCATCAAAGAGAAAAGCAGGAAAAAAAAATAACTACAGTGACTCCAGGAAAATGAACCCTGTCACTAGCAAGGTTGTGGTCGCCAAGTCATTGGATTTGTCAGCTACATAATTATTAATGATTTTTAAAAGGACAATTTTCAGGGAAATGGCACACATAAAAGCTAAAGGGTGACAAATTGAATGAGGGAAGAGGAAGCGAAGGATGTGGACAATGAAGTGAAGGAAGTTGGCTGGGAATAAAAGGAGAAACAGGTGTTTTGATTTAATCTCTATCTGTCTCTCTTTTAATCTCAGAGATAAAGCATTTCTCTTTCTCTTCAAGACCAGTTTCTCCAGTTGTGCTCTTCTTAATCTGTCATCCATTCTGTTTTGTGGCATCATCCTCTTTCTCCTTTCTGGCTTTGTCCTTCATCTTGGAAATACATTTTCCCAGCTCCAAAATTTCTTTTTCTTGATTCCCACCTTCCCGCTGCCACACTCTCCATTTTCTTTCTTTCATGTGTCAGCCAGACTTCTGAATGCTAGTGTTAACACTGGTTCTCTCCTTCTGCAGAGATAAAGCTTCTTTCCCTACCAGGGGGCTGGTACTCTGGCTAGTGTGATGACATTCATGCTGCTAAGCCAATGGAATCATCCCAGTCCTCACATTGCTAGATTTCTTAGTTGCATTTAGCACTTTCTCTCTTCTCTAAACTTCTCTGTTGTTGGGTTACCATGGCAATATACTCTCCTGGTTCTCCCCATTTCTGACCTTTATTTCTGACTCCTTTGTATATTTTTTTTCTCAGTTGCCCCTTGATTATTGGTGTTCCCAAGTTTCCATTATTAATTCTCCACACTTCTCATTTTCTACCCTCTCCTAGTAAGATACCTTTACTCTTAAGGTTGAAACTCTGCCTTATATCCTGAAGTTTTTCAACTTTATATTCCTATATCAGAAATCTTTCATGAATTTCAGGCTTATATACTCTACTGCTCAATAAATACCTTCTAATTCACCTTCAAATCCAATCTGTCTTAACTTAAACTCCTCATTCCCTCCTCCCAACTTGCTTTTCATCACCAAGAGTAAAACCACCATCCATCTTCTACCTCACTGGTAGAAATATTACCAGTATTAGGGTATTACAGCCCTAAAATAAGATTGAAAGAATGAATAGGACTTAACCTATAAAAGTAGGATGATTGTGTTTTAGGCAGAGGTAAATAAAACAACAGCTTCAATTTACTGAGTTATGTGCCTGCCACTGGACTGATCTGTTTAATTTTTTTTTTATTTAGGTCTCAAAACAACCCTAGTAGCATTATCTGTACTTTCCACTTAAAGAATATGACTCAAGGTTAAATAATGTGTACTCACTTCTGCAGTAATTCAGTGGTAAAACTGGACTATCTACTCTAAAACATTGCCCTTTATTCTAGAACACATAATCTTCTAGAATAACCAGAACCATGGTTGCTCACCAAGGGAACTTGGTAATTCAAGGCTAAACCACACAGTTCTTTTCTAGTTATAACTCAGTAACGGCAATTCTTTATGCCAGGAGTATCTTAGGACTCCTGCCATTATGACAACATTGAAAGCCAAGTTGTCTTTACCTTCCCACTGTCTTAACCCTATCACTAACCCTAACCCTAAACAAAACCCAACAAAATAAGGAGCACAGCATTCATGGGCACTTACCCTATAATATCTTCTGTTACATAAGATTTCTCAACAGGTGCAATTTGTGAGGCTCATAAATGTATTAATATTGTTGCTTTTTGTTTAATACCTTTCTCATTTCAGAGTTATATGGTTTACTCTATTTTGGGGGTCATGACTTAGGTAACAATAGGCTACTTTCTTGGAAATATAGGATTTTTTCTAATGAGTATATATTCATATATTTAGAGTATCTTTTTCTTTCAACCAGATATAATCAATGGTGAAATTCATCTATTTTTTAATTTCTTCCTTCTTTCTTTACTTCTTCCCTCCTCCCTCCCTTCCTCCCTTCCTTCTTTTCACTTTCCTCTTTCCTCCTCTCTCCTTCTCTCTTTTTTTCTCTTCCCCACTTTCTCTTTCTTGTTGATTACATTGACATTTTGAAAGACCAGGGCCAGTTACTTTGTAGATATTTTTGATTGGTCTGACTATTTCTTCAAAATATTATTTAATATGTTCTTATCCTACATTTGATTAAATACAAAAGATAAACATTTGATTAAACAGAAAGCTAAATATCAGGCTTAATTGGATTCTAGTTAGATACTTTTAAGAGTACTTCAGAGGCAATACTCTACACATCACACTGCATCTTATCAGGAACCACAGGATGTCTGTATGTCTCACGATGAAGAGATAGTTATAAGTCACATCAAGGGTTAAGTTGGTGGCAGCCGCATTTCTTCATTTCAAAGTTGTATTTTTCCCTTGCAGCTCTGTGTAAGGGGTACTTGGGTGCAATGGCAATAGTTAGTACCCCATCAATGCTTCATCTAATGGTTGCTAGTGTCCTCTGAAGATTATTATTTTAATCAGTTATTTCAGTGGGATGCACTGATTTTGTGTGAATAATTTCTACTGTTTTGGTGTATAAATAAGTAAACAGTGAATACTCAATTGAGAGCAATAATCTTGGAGAAAGCATAGTTGAAGGGATAGGGCACTTAAAGGATTCTCTTTTGGTTACTGGTGATTTGGGTTGGCTTCATTTAATATTTAAATGAATCTCGAGCATGACTACACTGTTCTTTCAGTTGATTAAGCCACGTTAAGCTTGAATTTAAAGGAGCATTTAGTTGACATTTGCAAGACACTAAGTGACTCCAGCAATAACCTGGAATGTAAGTAGATTAATCATAGTCCTGTCAAGTGGAATTCTTTGCAGAGCTTGTTTATCAAAGCAGAGTATAAGGAATAAAGTAGATAAGAATATAGAAAATATAGAAGGTGGCCAGGGATTATTACTTTTTTCTCCAATTCTTTAAGATTAGATATAAAACAGGTTTTAGTTGCATTATAGAGAGACGAGAATGTTTCAAAAGCTTTACAATAGCTTGTTTAGAAGAAATACTTGGTATCAATGAGTTCCGAAACAATTTTTTGAGCAGATGCAGTATTTCTGTCTAGAACTCTTATTTAAACCTTATCTTTGCTTTGCAGCTGTACCTGGAAAGAAGGAAGAGAAAACAATCAAGACAGTGGAGCAAGGTAAAAAAAAATGAAGGAGGTTGACATAATCTTCTTTAGAAAGACAACAACATGCGGAGGAAAGCACTGGATTCAGACAGGCGGAAGACAATAACCTTTAAATCTATTGCTCTATATCACTGTCCTTGCATGTTTCTCTGTGCAAGGGAAAATGTGGGACAGCAATCTGGGTTTATCTTTCTTTTGTGTAACTAAATCTTGAGAATAATTTCAGAACAAGAAAAGTCCCCAAACTGCTAATTAAATCAGGAGAAATGCTAGAGGTTGTTGAGAAGCAATGATTTGGGGCAACTGGTAGCTATATTTCTGTTTAATTTGTGATTTCAACACCACCTCACTGACCATAGTTTGAAGAAAAAAGATATGTTTGAGATAAATGCTACGGTACATTAGACATTTAAAGCGATGTTGTACCTTCTCTGAGAGCTCAAAGTGAGCTAATGATTTTAATTTTTGTTCTCTCACACCTCTGCTTTTAGATAATAGTATTATATTTATTATAATAAATAAAATCAGAATTATTAACAATTATGTCAGGAACAAAGTCAAATTTGTTTTCCCTTCAAATTTGAGATGCAATTAAATTCCTAAAATTCTAATATTAGAAATTTATAATTTTTGATATAAATGTATCAAGAAAATCCTTCAAACCCTTACATGACAGATAAGTAAACTAATGTTAAGAAATCAGTTAAGTAAAAAGATTGGCTAAGGATTTATTTCCCTAGGATATTAAAAATAAAACTCCTTTATAATCACATTGAAATAGTTTTCAATTCACTGTGGTTCCTGGGGAATACCAGAAATTTTAGAATTCAATAGAATATTTCTGTTAACATATTTTTGAAGAAAAAGGGACCTTTTAGTCTCTGAAATATAAAGTAGGAAGACTGGAATCCAGTTTCAACTTGTTCACTTATACAAGTTTCTGAGATTAAATTTCTTGATTTAAAAAATAAAGATAATTATACCTGAACTGCCTGTCTGACAAGATGTTTTGTAGGTAAAGTAAGAAAATATATGATATAAAAAATTAAACATTTTTGGATAAGCATTTGCCATTTACTTAGGCATTTTTCCTTATAAAATCAATTCAATACACAGGGGATTTAAATTATCAAACCCCTTTGATTTCATTGAGGTTCATAGTTTTTTTTTCCTCTCTACTATAAAGGTGTTGAATACTCATGACGTTTGTAGATTGCTTTTATAGCCACAGAATATTGAGAGAAGATTGGTTAGAATACAAAACATCCACTCTAATAATAGTACCTAACAGGTAACTAATTTGAACACAGATTGTTTCTTTCTTTTTACCATGCATGTTGATGTTACTTTCATTATTTCTGTAATGGTTCCTCAAGTAGACAAGAGACTGGAAATGACTCTTAGAGATGTGAACTTACTCGTTCAGATGATTTTATAATTTATTTTTTACTAAAATTACCTTTTAACTTCTCAAAGTTTAGGCTCTTGGCTTGTGTAAAAGAATGAGATATTTTCAATGGTTCTTTTTATATTGACGTAAATCATTTCAATTTTAATTATTGTATGGCAATGGCCTCATACTTTTCAACTATAACAATCATAGGAAATAGTGAATTTAAGTATGTTAGATATTTTTGTGATAGTGTATCTATGACTAACACTTGATATGAAAAATAGATATGAAAAAGCAGGGTATGCGTGAATAAATCATAAATAATTATATTATGCACATTTTCTCAGAGTATTCTAATATTTATTTATGATGCTTTAAGAGTATTGTGTACTTTTCTTTCTTATGTGGCTTTTAGTTATCTTCAGAACTATAAATAAAACTAGTTCATAATGCATTGAAGTACAATTAAATAGTCATTACAGATTTATTTTTATTTATTTCGGTTTGAACATGTGGACTTCATTAGGAAAAAACTATATAAATTTTATCATTTTTAATAGATTTTAAATATACTTTGTGATCTAAGTATAATTGTGTGTCTTGAACCTCTGGACTTTACATTACAATTATACTCAAGAAACATTAGTTAAGCTAAAAATTGACCTTCCATCCTAAATCCCATTTCCTTATCTCTCATTCAATCTCTGTCTCTCAGATGATAATCTGTAGTAAAATTTGCTTTCCACTAGCTGGGAGAGGGGCAAGAGAGTCACGGTAAAGCAGCATTCTACAGAAGCATTATAGGGTACGGAAGACCAGTCAAGACAATTAACTTTAAAGATCTGAGTTGTTGATTGGAATTCCAGCATTTGCCCATTTTTGCTTTTTTTCCTTCAAAGTGATTTAAGTCCAACAGTGAAAACATGAAATAGTTGTAATTTAGTTCTAAATTAAATCACTTGAAAATCACCTTTCTTTTTCTTTCTCTTATTCACGTACATGCATGGTATCACTTGAGACTTCCTTTAGTCTGACATACAGTTAGTGCTCAATAAACGCTTGTAGGGTAAATGTAAACATAGAGGAATTTTTGAAGGAAGGGATATTAGGTGATCGGCTTTCAACAAATTGTGGTTTAAATATCATGCACCTAAGAAAATATTTTAGTAAGTTAAAATGAGGCTTCCAATAGTAATGATTGCCAAATATTTCAGAAACCAGACAATAAATTATTGAATACTTTCTCTATTCCCATTTTAAATGGAAATAGGAGAGAAAAATTGATAATTAAGTATGCCTTATTCATTAACTGCATCCTTATTATATTTGCACACGGTATTCTTTCTTAACTGCATGTGGTGAACAGTCATATGGACAAAGATATTGGAAAATTTAAATTTTACTAATTACAGCTATTATATTGTGAATTTATTTTAAAAAACTTTAAAGTGGAGAAAATGTTAAACAATTATGTAATTAGGCCAAGATAGCTGTCTACATTTATAAAAGTTAGGCCTTGTCCTAGGTTTTCAAAATTTTTATAACTAATTTTTATAAGTAGAATTAGATGATATCTAATATTTCTTCCAAATGTAAAAATTTTCTATTAAATAAGTTTTTAAAGAGGCTATTCCTTTTTCAGAGTAAGGCTGGTTTAGAAAGAATTTTATTTATAAGGTTCTGAGATTCAAATGCTAAGGAAAATCAAACTTTATACATTTAAATATTTATGGATACTTCAGTATCTCAAAATTAAGTTGAACATTTCATTATAAAAATGTTAAGTATAGTTTTCCATCCTCTTAACAATTAAAAATCACTTAAAAAGCCACTTAAGTAGAAATATGACAAAAATATTTCAAAAAATTAAATAGAATTTGATTGCCTAACTATCACAAATAAATTTGAACACAATTAGTAATGATTTTATTAAGGATAAAATTGGAGAGTGTGGATCATAAATATATCAGAGTTCATTTACTGTAATAAAATATTCAATTTTGCCTTAAAAATGTTTCAAAATTCATAAACAAGCTAATTTGTGTCTCCCTGAAGAGTTTCTATCTTTTTTCGCCTTTGATGCTATTATGCTATTCTGTAACAATGGTACCCTCCTTAATTGTAATCATGTTTTAAATTGTCACAACGGCAGGTAAAACACAACTGCTACTACATGCTTTGTATATTTGTCACTGTCCTCTTTACCTTATCAGATTCTTCTATTCTTTGTGCATACTCTGATTCTTTTAAAATCTGTGATGTGTACCGATTACAGATGTATCCCATACTTTCAAGTGAATGTTAGTAATATCTAAGAGTAATGATTTCCCTGAGAGAAACTTATTTGAATAATGAATGTTTATATTTTCTGATGTGTCAAAGTTATTGAAAAAAAAGAGAAACAATTTTACATTTAAAATCAATGGAGTAAAACTGAAGTTCTAGTTAACACAAATTGTATTTAAGTATTTGCTTCATATGTGATTATAAAATAGCCTATTTGGACATGTTGACTAAGTCGTATTGTTGACCCTCAATAAATGTTAAATAATAATAACAATATTATTGATTCCTTTCAATTCCAAATTTTTTGACAATACTTTGTGCTTTTGTTGTTTAATATTTATTGAGCGCCCACAACAGGCTAGGCGCTGGGGAATGGGTGTGAAAGGTCTGGCGTGGGCTTCAGAAAGAAGACGGTCTACATATAGAGACAACACATGAAAATGAGTGTACTCTCCTTGTTTATGTATTTTATTTACTTTCTTTCTTTTTTTTTACATTTACTGTTATTTATTTATTTATTTATTTTTATTTATTTCATCATATAATGGAGGTACAAATATTGTTAGGGTTACATACATTGCC
>VBSM01000361.1:71905512-71938732 GCA_008086735.1 Cheirogaleus medius | reverse complement strand
CCTCCCAGAGTGCTAGGATTACAGGCGTGAGCCACCGCGCCCGGCCCATAGTGAAAAATTCTTAACTTGGAGTTAGCATTTGTAACTTTGGTCTTTGAGAAAGTAGTAATTGATGAGAGCCAAGGACAATTCTAAAATTCTATCCTACTTGAACAATAGAGTACAGAGCCACCTCAAAATAAAACTTAGGGCTTGGTCTAGCCCTGCCAGTAATTTGTTCTGTGGGTTATTTGCCTTGCCCAAACTTCTTTCACAAGCAAATATGATTCTATTTAGCCATCTCTAAAGAACCCCCTGGCCCTAATATTGCATAATTCTCATTTGTAAGGAATGTGTCCCATGACTGAAACTTTTCTACTTGCCCCAGATGCTGAAGCATACATTTTGTCTTCTGATTGAAAGTACAATCTATGCAAATGTACCAATAAGAAAGTTAAGATTCAGATTCTAAAATGAAAATATTTTAAAATATTGTATAATCTACTAAATGGAATGATAATATTCAAAGTATTTACAAATGTGTTACATTATACCTTAAATTTCAAAATATATCTCAGGAACAAAGCATGTTATTGGATGTCAAATTAAGTGACATAAAGATTCCCTAATATAAAATTAAGCAGGAAAATCAATAATAATGGCACACAAGATATAAAATTTATGCCCTTAACATGTAAAAAAAACTATAAAAAATGGAGCAGAAGATGTTGTCTCTGGAGATAGGACACTGTGGATAACACAGCTGGGAGTGACTGGGGTTTTGATTATTTTTACAAAATGGCAATAATGACTTTCTATATATTGTTAGTCAGTTCTTCAGTATATATCATATTCTTTTGTCAAAACTTTTTAAATTACATTGACTCAATAGCAGGAAAAAAAAGTTTGCATTTGAGATATTTATGGACTCATCTGCTATGGGCCCAGAGCCCTGTGTTTATGACCCTATCATCCACTTGATCTGTCTATGTAAATGCATCCCAACACAGACTGAAATCCATGCAACCTTCCTTGTTTTTCTAGCTTCTGGTACAAAAGAGACACCCAATAAATATTATTGAATATAATATATTTTATCTTTCAAAGTAAAAATATATATCCTCTTTTTAAAATATTATTTACATGAAAAAAGACTTCAAGGGACCAGGAATTCCTTATCTACAGGAGGGGCACATTGTTACACTGGTAAGCAATACAGGGAGGACAGTTTCTGGTTTGTTGAATGGAATGGGCTTTTCTTTTACTCCAATCAAACCATTTTTGAGAGTTTCAGACACCAATTTTCTTTACAGGTACATATGCATATCCACCACAAAGTTGAAAATACTGTTAGTGGGGAGATTTTTAAAAAATTTATGAAAATCTAAAATATTAGCAAATCAAACTCAGCAGTGTATAAAAAGAATTATACATGACCAAGTAATATTTATTCCACATATGCAAGGCTGGTTTAACATTTGAAAATCGTTTAATGTAATCCATCATATTAACAAGCTAAAGAAGAAAAAAATATATGATCATATTAAGAAATGCAGAAGAAACATTTGACACCCATAAATGATACAAACTCTCAGCAAACTTAGAGAGAAACTTCTTCAACTTGATAATTCCTAACCAAAAACCCTACAGCTAACATCATACTTAAAGGTGAGAAATTAATAGCTATCTTGCTAAGATCAAGAACAATACAAGGATGTTCTCTCTCTCCACACTTATTCAACATTGTACTGGAAGGCCTAACTATGCAATAAGACAAGAAAAGGAAGTAAAGATATATTAATTGGGAAGAAAAATAAAACTGTCTTTGTTCAAAGATGACAGGATTATGAAGAAAATCCCACAGAATTGACAAAAACTTCCTGGAACTAACCAACAAATATAGCAAGGTTTCAGGATACAAGATTAATATACAAAAGTCAATTATCCTCTAGTATACCAGTAATAAAAAATTGGAATGAACAAAATTAAAAACATAATACCATTTATATTAGCATCAAAAAAGGGAAATACTTAGGTATAAATCAAACAAAATATGTTTAAGATCTATATGAGAAAAACTTTGATGAAAGAAATAGAACTAAATACATTGAGAGATACTCCATGTTCATGGGCAGGAAGACTCAATTTTGCTAAGATGTCAGTTCTCCCCAAATTGATCTACAGATTCAGTGAAATTCTAGCAAGTTATCTTGTGGATATTGACAAAGTGATTCTAAAGTTCATGCGGAAAGGCAAAATAGTCAGAATATACAACACAATATTGAGGATAAGAACACAGAGTGGCCGGGTGCGGTCATTCACACCTGTAATCCTAGCGCTCAGGAGTTCAGGACCAGCCTGAGCAAGAGTGAGACCCCCGTCTCTTTTAAAAATAGAAGGAAATTAGCTGAACAACTGAAAACATATAGACAAAATTAGCCAAGCATGGTGGCACATGCCTGTAGTCCCAGCTACTCGGGAGGCTGAGGCAGAAGGATCACTTGAGCCCACAAGTTGGAAGTTGCTGTGAGCTAGACTGACACCATGGCACTCTAGCCAGGCAACAGAGTGATTTTTATTATCTAAAAATAATAATAATAATAATAAAAGAAAAGAAAAAAGAGAATAAAGTTAGAGAATTGACACTGGATTCCACAACTAACTATTAAGGTGCAGTAATCATGACAGTATGGTATTTATGAAAGAATAGACAAATAGATCAAAGAAACAGAATAGAGAGCCCAGAAGGAGATCCATAAAAGTATAATAAACTGATCTCTGACAAAGGAGCAAAAGCAATTCACTGGAGAAAGAATAGTCTTTTCAACAAATGGAGCTAGAACAAGTGGACATACAGAAGCGGAAATAAAAAAAAAAGAAACAAATACTTTATCTCCTTTACAAAAACATTAACTCAAAGTGGATCATAGACCTAAACGTAAAACGTAAAACTATAACACTCCTAGAAAATAACAGAAAATCTAGGTGTCCTCAGGTTTGGCAATTACTTTTTATATACAACACCAAAGACTTAATTCATGAAAGAAAAAATAAGTTGAACTTCATTAAAATTTAAAAATTCTGCTCTGTGAAATCTATTGTCAAGAGAATTTGAAGGCAAGGCACAGAATGGAAGGAAACATTTATAAATACACACCCGAAAAAGGACTTGTGGCCAGAATATACAAAGAACTCTTAAAAGTCAACCATAAGATAATGAACAACTCATTTTAAAAGTCTACAAAAAATCTGAACAGGTATCTCACCAAAGAAGATATACATATGGCAAATAAGCATATGAAAAGATGCTTAACAAATACAGCATTAGGAAATTTCAAATTAAACAATGAGAAACCACACTGCACACCTATTTTAATAGCTAAAATCTCAAATAATGACAACACCTAATGCTGGGAAGGATATGGAGCAATAGGAACTCTCATTCTTTGCTGGTGAGAATGCAAAATGGTACAGCCACTTTGAAGACAATTTGTCAATTTCTTACAAAACCAAAAATGTTATTTCCATAGAATCCAGCAATCATGCTCCTTGGCACTTATCCAAATAAGTTGAAAACTTACATCCACACAAATATTTGCACACAAATGTTTATAGCAGCTTAATTCATATTTGCTAAAACTTTGAAGCAATCTAGATGTCCTTCATTACCTGAATGGATAAATTCTGGTACATTCATATAATGGGATTATTATTAAGCACTAAAAATTCATGAGCTATCAAGCTACAAAAAGACATAGAGGAATGCTAAATTCTATTTCTAAGTGAAAGAAGCCAATCCGAAAAGTCTACATATGATGTAATTCCAACTATATGACATTCTTGAAAGGCACAAGTACAGAGAGAGTAAAAATTTAGTGGTTACCAGGGGTTTGGAAGGAGTGAGGGATGAGTAGATAGAGCACAGAGGATTTTTAGGGCAGTGAAACTATTCTGTATGATACTATTAATACAATGGTGGATACATGTAATTATGCATTTTCCAAAGTCCATAAAATGTACAACACATAGAGTATACTCTAAACTAGACTTTAATTGATAATAATGCATCGATATTGGCTAGTGGATTATAACAAGTGTACCACACTTGTGGGGGGTGTTGATGGTGGGGAAGGTTGTGTGTGTGGATGGAGGGTGTCCTCGTTTGGGCTGCTATGACAGAGTATCATAGACTGAGAGGCTTATAAAAGCAGACTTTCATTTGTTACAGTTCTGAAAACTGGAACTGCCGTCATTAATACTTGTACCCTCACATGCAGAAAGAGGGTGAGCAAGCTCTATGGGATCTCTTTTATCTTTGTAAGAGTACTAATTTTATTCGTGAGGGCTCCACTCTCATGACACTGCTGATATTAGGCAAAAGGCCCCACCTCCTAATAGCATTACATTAAGAGATAGAATTTCAACATAAGAATTTTGGAGGAACATAAACGTTCACTCTATAACAGAAAAAAGTATGTAGAAACTCTCTGTACTTTCTACTCAGTTTTACTGTGAACCTAAATCTGCTCTAAAATTAAAATCTGATAATTTTTTTTAAAGTGTGTGGAAATCTCAAAGAATTAGTCCATTAAGAGAATTTCAAAGTACTATATTTTGAAATTCCACACCATAAATAAAAGGATATTTTAAAAGCTCTATTTATTTTTATAATATCAATAATTTTCAAATTAACATTTTTCTTACATTCAATTATATTTCTTCAGCTTTTCAATATATCTTCTCATAAAATAAGTTTCACTTTGAACAGTTAGACTATAATAAGAATGATTCTTGAGATCCCACATAAATGTGTTGTGTAATAAGATTTCAAATTAAGAAAAGTTCAAAAGACAATGTAGAATATTCATAATCAATAAAATTCTTATAAAAATAGAATATATCATATCTATATAAACAGAAGATTAGAGACTATTACAAAAAATAAATTGGCATAGGTATATAAATATGTATGTGAGATTACTAAGCTTTGGAAATTCACTCAAAATTTCTTAAATAAAAAAATTAAATACTAGGCAAACATTAGGTTGAAATATATGAAAATATTTTTCTTTGGGTTTAGTAAAACTAATATCAGCAATGTCATTTTACTTGACACTTTTGCCAGACTGGGATTGCAAATTGGAAAATAACTAACCACGTAAGATGACCATAATGATGATTAGGCTTTTGTGTAAAGATTCCACAATAAGTTTCCTTATAAAATGTGATCATTACAAAATCTGGCAAATTTATTAATTAATTCAACAAATAGTTGTTGAGTTTTTAGTATGTTCCAGAGGACCTAGTCCTTGTTTCACAAATAGTATTTGCAAAGCTGTGGCAGGTTGGCAAGTTACCGAGAACATTAATGTCATTTGAGGATGCAAATATCCTCACGGTTTACTTTTAAGGACCATCTGTGGTGCTATCTATTTTATAATCCATGATGCTCCCAGAAGTATAGTGTAGCAGTTTAGCCCTAGCTTTGTTGTGTGGTAGCCTGGGCTCAGCTTTCCCACCACTATTTAGGAGCTGTGATCTTGGGCTAGTTATTTACCTTTCTTAGTTTCAGCTATTATTTGGATAATACCTACCCCACTGGAGATGGGTGAGAAGTAAAAGAGATCTTATGTAAAAGTGTCTAACCACACAAAATAATGGTTTATCCTTACATGTGGATACAGGAATGACCAAGACGCAGCCCTGCCCTCAAGGAAATTTCAGTCTTGTAATAAAGTTATTTTCGGGATTCAGACATGGGAACTTTGACATGTTAGGTTGACCATGGATACACAAGGAAAATTGGATGGCTAATATAGTTTTTTAATAACAAAATCTTTAGTAACTTATTTAGGACTCAGTAGCTAGATCTGTCCCTAGGATGCCCTTATCCCCCAAACATTGAAATAGAAGTTAAAATCACACATATCTAAATCCTTATCAAATAAAGAAGGGCTAATTTTTTTATATCATTAAATATCACTGATCTTTCTGAAGCAACCGGGCAGAGATGAACTAAAGTATACCCAAATGAGGTGCACTCCAGAAGTCTGATTGGTGTCCTGATTATTAAGATGTAATGAGGACCGAAGTATCAAAGCGTGTGTGAAGAGTCTACTTTTTGTAGCCAAATTACGCAGCCTCAAAGTATAAGTAATTGTAAAGTTGGATCAGAATTTAATCAAAGAAAAAGAGTATGTAGAGGATTTCATGAGAAGCCCCTCAGCCAAGATAATGTAAAGAACTGTACTAGAGCTTGTCAAAAGTACTAGAATACTGAGACTATTGGACAAGACTTCCTCCCTTGTGGTAATTGCAGGATACACATTAAATAAGTTCTATATCTACTAGTTTTTTAAATTGTTATGCCATGGTATACGTAACAGGTTTAACATGCTAATACAGCCCAGCTCTCATAGAATACATATCACTTACATATTGAAAGGAAGCTCCTCAGAGGTGTATTTACAAAGTGTTATGTAGTAGTACACAGTTGATGTTTTTAGAACTCATTCACTACCCCAATGACTCTGTTAAATATGTAACTTAACTTTGAGAGAACAATCCAGTTTCCCTTATTTTAAAATTTTTGAGGAATATCTCACCATATTCTCCAAGTACTGAAAGCACTGTTCAGATGTCAATCCAGCGAATTTTATATTATGTTTTTAATTGGGTTTACCAGTTAGAAATAGAGCCTATTATAGTTTGCAAAATTTTATTCTTTTTTAACACAACATAAAAACTATGAAATAGAAGAAGCTTCCAAGGTTTAAAAAAAAAAAAAAGACACCAAGATATAAATATAATTGAATTGGAAATGTTGTAACCTAAGGATTTTTAAACATATATTTATGAAAAAAAATGTTTTAAAATGTTAAAAATATGTGTACCAAGTTCTTTAACCCATAGAGTAAGGAATGATTAAATGTATCATTAGGCCAAAGAGAAAGTTAAGGATGGTTACCCAACCAAGTCATACTTAATCATAAAGTTAATGGACAGAGTTCTAAGTAAAATTAAAGTCAGATACATCTTTTCAGAAGAATTCAAAATTAGTATTACATAAAGCATCTGTATATTATATTTTACCTCATGGTAATTACAAGCATAGTATTTTAAACCATCTAGACAACTTGAAAATTTTTTGTATTTACTTATAAATTTTATCTTTAGGAGTTTGGGATAGAAGAATATTATGAAATAGCTTCTCTAAAATATCTCTGATAGTAAAAAATTATATTCAAATGAGCATAAAGCAATGATAGATTCATGTAGGGTGTTCACGTGTTAAATATTACAATAATCATGTAATAATCACAATTAAATAACTTTAGGAACAATGCAATATCACATCAAGAAGCAATATAGAGATGTTATGAAACAATTTTAATATTTCTGATGCTGTGTGATGTTTATTAGTAGTCATACTCTGAGAAATTATCAGGTATCATTGAACTTATGGAAAAAGCTCTCCATATGGTTCTTTAAAATTATTCTTTCCATCAGAATAAAAGTCCAAAAATTTGATGCATTGGTCTTATTCATTATGCTCTTGAAAAAAATTCTCAAGTCAGCAGGAATCTGTATCTTAAAAAGAGATATAGTAAGACAGTTTTTGAAATGATATTTCTGAGCACTTCAGTAGAGTGAGATGGGTAAGAAAGGCTAAGAATTTTGAATCTGGTTCTTTGCACAGCCAGGAGGCCTTAACTGCCTGGTGATTTTCTTAGAATCCTTTAACCCTTCCAATTCACTTTTTTTTTTCAGTTTAGTTATTTTTGACACTGACATCAAGTCAGAATGCTCCGACAAAAACATTTTTGTTAGTATCCTCATAAAATGTCACTAATAATAAACTGAATTTAAATATGATCATTTAGATAATTGGCATTATTAATTAGTACTATTTCATTTAAATATACTTGAGTACTCGTTGTTTGGGGTTCATAATATTTACGTTTGTGCCAGAAAGAACTCGAGGGCTGATTTCCTGTGTTATAGATTTTCCAATATTTCCGTCTTTTGTCTTTTCTTTTTAATGGAACTTTTTTTAAAATTATTGTAGAAAGAAACACTATTGCCATATATACATATTATCTTCTACAGGATAATTTTAGACAAAACAGTAAAAACTGTTTTCTATTTATTTTTCTTGTTTAAATATATGCAGGCCCGTAACTTAAAAAAAAAGTCCTACATTCATTGCTATAGAATTTTTTTTCAAAATGAATAGTTTTTATCTAGTAAATAAATTATTTAAAGCTTGACTTTATAACTATTTTGATCACAATTGTGTGTATATTAAATTTCTAAACATCTAGTAATACCACATAAGAATTTATAAAATTAAGGCTATTACTACCAATATATGCATGATATATAAATATAGGCAAATTATGTGAGATTAAATTTGAAATATGCTAGTAAACAGTTACAATTCAAGACATCAGTCTTTTTTTTCACTTTTCATGTATTATTAAGAAAACAATTGTTAACTTTCTGCTTTATTTTGTCTTTGTATAATTAATTTGTTCAGTAAGTCCAGTCAATCTGTATGAACAAAACAAATAAGACTTGTTTGGGTCATTTAAAAAACCACATTACTACTTATATTGATAGTTTCCATTTATAAATGGTACTGTAGGCTGCTTTGCCTCTGCAACACCTGCACATAATCTGCCTCTCACCTGTTTTTTCAACTCCTTGCTGGGAATTTTCTCTTTGAGTGTCTTGTTGACATATGAAACATAATACATTCAAAACAATTATAATATCTTCCTTCAAATACTTCCCTTTCCTACATTTCATATCTCCGGTAATGGCAAATTAGCCTGTTTTAAACCAAGTAAGAACTCCAAGAACTATTCTTAGCTTTTAAAAAAATCTAATTTACATCTATTTCCAATTATATAGTTAAAATGGTATTTCCTGACCTGTGAAATTCTACTCAATTTACAAGCCTAAACCCAAATGGTATCTTTCTCAGTGAAAACTTTCCCCAATTTTAAAAGTTTAATTAATAATTTGTTCTTCTATTATCTGTATAACTCTACTGGATAATTATCATATGGTTCAATATTTTGCTATTGATTGGTTAACTACTTTTTCATATACTATTTCTATGTACAGACCACTTCAAAACTTAGTGGTGTAAAACGACAGCTGATTTTACTTTATTCATGATTTAGTGGGTCAGAAATTCAGGAATGATAAAATAGGCAGTTTTTGCTTGGGTATCTCATGTGATTGCAGTCAGATGTCAAGTTGGACTGTAGCCATGTAAAATCACCAGCTTGTGCATGTCCAAGATGGCTGGCAGTTGATACTAGCTGTTGCCTGAGAGCTCAGCTGGGGCTCTTAGCTGGCCTGCTTATATGTAGCCTCTCCAGCATGGTGTTGTCAATTGGATTACTTAGATGGAAGCTAGAGTTCCTGGAGCAAATGTCACCAGATAAGAAGGGGGAAACATCATGGCATTTTCTGATTTAGCCTTGGAAGTCACCCAGCATCAAGTCTACAGCATTCTGTTGGTTACAAATGACTTCCACCGCCAAACTGACAGACCTGCCCAGCCCAGGCTTCCTCATTTTCTCTCTGTCCTTCTAAAATGTGCCTTTCTTCCCATTTCATCTCTGTTGGCCTGATTCCTTTCCATCTTTCAAGTTCTGTCTCAGTATTCTGCCTCGGTACCACATGCTTAACGCCTTTCCTGAGCCCATCATTCAGCTATGAGAGCCAGTACCTTTGTAGTTGAGTTTAGAGAGAAATTGGTTCAAATCCCAGGTCTCCTATTTAAAGACGTTGGGAAAGTTATTTAATCCATTTATGAAAAAATCACAAATAACATGTGAAAAGCAGAACCTTTTAGGTTCTATACCTCATAGGGCTGTTGTGAATACTGAATGAGAAAACAGCAAACAACATTGCCTGGCACATGGTAAGTAGACAATGTCAGCTATTATTATTATCATATCTTCCTTCTCCAAAGCCCATAACATTTATTTGTATCTATCTTATGACCATTATAGTCTGTTCTTATGATATAACTCATGGGCTTATTTTCTGTTTTCTGCATATTCAGTTCAATGTCTTATGTGCAAGAAATACCAGGAGATATCTGTATCTTGAATATCAACTCAGAAGCCCTCTGGTTCTTTAAGGCTCAGTAAACAAAACACATGAAGAAACTTGCAGTTTTTTCTCTGTTATTCTTTGTAACCTTTCTTTCCCATGATCTCTCTTGCAGAAATTAAAAAAGAAAAATCTGGGAAGCCCTCTTCAGTTCTGAAAGATAAAGGTAATAGAGTTAATTAAATATAATAATAGAAATATATTAATAAAAATATCTGAATGAGTACATAGTACATTACCAGCACCTCCTTTGCAGATATGTGAATGAAAGTTACACAAGTCACACTCATATTTTTGAAAACTCATATTTATCTGTCCCTAAAATACTTTCTTCTTGTTCACTATGACCTAGAAAGTGCTCTGATTACAATGTCTAAAAGAGAAAGAAAAAAAAGAAACAGAAAGAACGAAAGAACGAAAGAACGAAAGAAAGAAAGAAAGAGAGAAAGAGAGAGAGAAAAAAGAATTTTCCTTAAGGAATGAAAAGTTTTAAAAAGTCTAGAAGGGAAGTGAAGAATATTAGAAAGAACTTGCCTCCATATTGTCTGATTCTCTTCTTTCTATCCATTCATAAAATGTACAGTTAGTGCATCACACCTTCCAAGTCCTTGCCTTGGAGGTGGTGATGACAACAAAGATGGCGGAGCTCAGAATAGGAAGTAGGATTTGGTAATTGGAGTTCTGAATCCTATTATTTTCAAATGCTCTTAGGCATATTTCAAATGCTTTAGTCTGGTCAGACTCCTTATTGCCATGAAAAAGCATGAAATTCTTATTTAAATTCTGTATATTTAATCTTCTAGATGGACTGACTGCCTTTCCTCTCTGACTATACAAACACTAGGCCTTGTTCTAAGAATAATGTCCATAAAAAACATCAAGCTTTCTCTAACTATTTCAACCATTAGTGAGTTCTCTTTCTTCTGAATTAGCACCCTTATAATATGTATAATTTATCCCATAAAATGTATATTAATTAATTAAAATGTCACCGGTTTAAACATCAAAATCTGATGTTACCTTAATTTTTTATGTGGACTGATCAATACCTCATTCAATAATTATTTATTATACATCTCATGTGCAGTAATCAATACAGATCCTCACTACACACTAGGAATACAAGAAAGACATGGTCTATGCCCTCACAGAACTTATAGTATTAATAACATAATTAAAATTATAAGAATCATAGAGGTGATATACAAGGTGCCTTAAAGTTCCTAATCAAGTCTGGGGGACCAGAAATTATATTAAATTAAAATGAGAGGGATGAAAAGTTAGCCAGGTAAAGTATGGGAATTTTTTGGAAGAAGTCAAAAAGCAGGGCATCTACTCTTTGCCAAGCACACTGATACATACTTGACATATTTTTGTTTCTGCAAGGTGTGTTTGCTTCCTCAATTTTTATAAATAATGAAGCTGAGATATAGGTAATGAAAGTTACTCCATGTCATACTGTGAGTAAGAGGGGAAAATGAGAGTCATGTCTGTCCCACTTTAAAGCCCATCTTTTCATTTTAACACCAACTCTATCTTCTTCTTAAAATAGTGTTCTTATATTTGTATTCTTAAAAGAACCTTTGCTTTGGGTATAGACCTGATTACATAGTTTAAAAAATATTATTTGGCATAGATGCATTAGACATACAGTATAGAAAAATAGTTTTAGTCCTGTGCTATTGATATAACTCCACTTAATTCCAACAGAGGGGCTTAATCTATTTTTTTCTAGTGATTACCCCAACTTTGGGAAATTCTCATTCCTATCTCTGCTTTCATTTTATCTGAAAATTAACAAAAACAGTGTTTTTTTATTGTGTGAGAACCAAAGGTGTCATTAAAACCTACTACTAGGAAAATACATACATATATAATTTGCAATTCACAATTTACAAAATCTAAGCATTCTTTTTTCCCACTGTGTATGCAGTACCTTTATTTTAGTCTGCACTTATGTTACAAGAATATTTGGACAATAAAAGCAGCTCAAAAGAAAGGCTGGGGCTTACTTCCAAAGCTACTTTTCAGGCAAAATAATTAGCAAAAATTTTAATTACTACTTAAAGACTTCACATATCCCAAAGCTTAAACTAGTTGGAAGGGTAATTTTAAAAATCTGTCCTGGAAAACATTGTCTGGGGGATTTAAGCCCACAGTAGCCACTTCACTAAGTAGGGTATTGTAATTTCTAGTATTATTATTCATGTACAATTGCAATTCCCTAGTGAACATTTTTTCTTCAATGTGAAGTTCTCTACTATTTGCAGGATGTCTCCACAATCACTAGGAAATCATGTATATAAAGGTTTGCTGCATATGATTGTTGATTTATGATGATTTAAAATACACTTCTTATTCAAGATGCTTTAATACTCTAAAATGTCTTTGTTATATGTAAGTTGGATACATTGTTAGAATAATTTTTTTAATATTTTCTGAATATGATTTATCACTTCTAAAAATCAAAGAAAATTTTTTATTATTACCTATAATGTTTTGGTACTTGAAAATCCTCTTCAGTCTTATTGTTTTTGGAGAGTCTCTTTGAAACCTGCTGCTGAGCTGTGGTGAAATCAGAATGCAGCAATTTCACTTGCTAAAAAGCCACTTATTTCACGGGAGTTATATTTGGTGAATTATTTCTATTAAGCAGCTAAGTGGTTACCTGCATCCGTCAGTTTCTCATATATTCCATCTGCATGTATACATCCAAACTCAAATTAAAGCAATGCTACAATTCTAAAACCAGCATTATTATAGGGAAATAATTTGTAACCACATTTACTAGAGTAGTGATAACCATGAGTAACTTACGCTTTCAGAGCAACATTATTAGGCTTGTGTCTTTATTTAAGACGATATAGAGAATTCAAGGGATGATTGTTCCAAAGAAAAAGAGCAAGAGAAAGACATGTCTTGCTGACTTTTGCTGCTGGTTCGGTTATACACTTTCCTGGACTAGTGGACTCTGGACTAGTGGACTCTCTAAGCCTTCTTGTCACATCCACAGGGATAGCCCTGCTTATGTGGATTTGACTACCCAGAAACCAGAAAATCTTGGTAGTCACCCATGTTACTGGTCCTTGTGGCATTCATCCCTACCCCATACTACTTGCTTCTAACTGCTGTGCTGACTTACCTGAGGATGAAAGATTCACCTAGGGACTGAGAAACTGCAAACTGAACCACATGAGCAACACAGAGAATAAATAATTTCTTCTTCTCTGAGAATACAATAGTAGCACCTTTAGGTTCCTCTGCTATTGGAGTAGTATGATGGGGTATGAGAATTATTGACTAGTTTGTGCCTCGGGCCTGTGTATGCTTGGATATCATGTCAGAGGATTCTCAACAAAGCATATTTTCTTTTATATCCTGATGCTCAAGACGATGTACCTGATGACGGCCCCCTCCCACCCAACTTCTCTTAGTCTTCGACACGCTTTTCCTTGGCCATTCCCATTCATCAGCCCAAAGCTAGAGCCGAGGTTGTGGTAATTTGTCTGTGGATTTTGAAACTGATCCCCAATGATATTGATGCTATACTCTATCAAAGATTTTCACCTAGTTCATTACTGCCTTTGTCTCTGGGCCAAACCTGAAACCATCTTCCCATTCCTGTGTGAATTTTTTCTCCATTGCAGCCTTTTTCCTCAGACAATTTTCACTAAGTTCCATTTTGTATCCCGGCACCATTAAATAATTTGTAGGCCCTGATAATCCAAATTCATAAATCTTCCTGTAGGCTCTTGGACAAATGCAATGAAACTACCATATTTATATTTAAAAAATGCTTTCCAATATTCTTTTCTTGACAAATAAGACAAATGAGTTGAAAAGTGGCTAGAAGAGCTGACTCACTCCACTGATTTGTTTCTCTTTCGTAATATACAAGTTCAGGATTTCTGCATAATACTGTCTTCACTTTCTTGTCAGATTTGATATCTCACTCACTTCTTGGGTAGAGATTGCTCAGACAAGCCTATGGACTTCCAAAATTGACTCAAAACCCTCTGAGGTCAAAAAAGACACTGAGAAGAAATGATCCATAGGCCAGATGCAGTGGCTTATGCTTGTAATCCCAGCACTTTGGGAGGCCAAAGTGGGAGGATTACTTGAGTCCAAGAGTTCAAGACCAGCCTGGGTAACATGGTAAGATCTGTCTCTACAAAAAATACAAAAATTGGCCAGGCATGGTAGTGCACGCCTGTAGTCCTAGTTGTTCAAGAAGTTGAGGCAAGAGGGTCCCTTGAGTCCAGAAGTTTGAGGCTGCAGTGAGCTACGATAATGCCACTGCACTTCACACTTCAGCCCAGGTGATAGAGACAGACCCTGTCTTTAAGAAAAAACAAAAAAAGAAGTAATAGGCAGGAAAGTGATCAAGTGATGACCCAGGCTGGGAGCAGATGGCATCTTGTCATTAACAAACTTGGAAATAGAAATCACTTTTGGTTTTGAGAACTTTTCCCAAAGTTTAAGTTGATAGGTTCACTACCTTTGAATGCCCTATAAAAGTATAACTGTTACTCAACTCCTTCCTTCTTTCTCAATTAAAATCAAAATTAGTTCTGCAAGTAAAACTCCAGGGGGGCTGGGTAAAATCACACCGAATGGGTACAATACACACTATTTGGTGATGGGCACACTTATAACTTTGGCACAACCTGTACAAAAGCAATTCATGTAACCAAAACTTTTGTGCACCCACAATATTCTGAAATTAAAAAAAAGAAGAACAAGAAATGGATGAGCAAAGAGAAAGATAAGCTGGGATCAGCTCAGAGTGGATCTTGAATTTCAAGCCAAGTTTTGACTTTACTAAGCAGATAACAGAAGCCATTAGCAGAGTTCTATACAAGGTAGACAAACCTAATGTCCAGTATGGGTTGAACTAAGGGATTATAATGAGTCTGAAGAGTCTCTTCTTTGTAATGTACTCTAAGAAAGACACCATGGCTATGCAACTCTCAGTGTCCTTCAAATAAAACATACCGTTAGAAGAATAACTTAAACTCCCTTCCTGAAAGAAACACCTGATAACTGACTTTGACGGAATACAGATAATAAAAAGGAGAAGGATCCCCCAAACTCTGAGGCAGTCAACTGATGTGCTGACTGTATCTGTCCCATGCCACCTGCCTGCCCCTGCTATCTTCCTTGCAAAAGCACTGCCAAAATAAACTGCTTGTGCATCAGACAGTGTCTTTGATGTGCATTGGACTAAATAGGAGAAGTCACTCCTGGGGAAGCTGGTTACCTGAGACCACCCAAGACCCCTGAAGACAACATCCTATGTTAGTGTAAGGGGTTGTTTTGTTTTTTACTTTACTTGCCTTTTCAATAAATATCTATTGAAGATAATTCAGAAAACACAGATAAATAAAAAGTAGAAAATAACCTCTTGTTTGCTATTATCTCCTCCCCTAATTTTCCTTAAAAATAAAAACAAAATATGGTTTGAAAAAAAATTATTTCTGTGGACCCTCTCCCTAGGTCCTGTGTTTCATAACTTCTATAAATCTCACACAAACATATACACACACCCATTTAGATCAACATGCTGAATCTTGAATTTTGAAACTCCAGGCATTACACTCTTCCACCCCACCGGGAATCTGTCCCCACCACCACTTCTCATTTTACAACACATTAATTCTTTTGGTTTAGCCGGGAAGTGCAAGAGCAGTAAATTACCCTCATCAGCTTGAAAAAAAGTTAATGACGCTTCCCAGTGTGTTTGTTCAATCCACTGCTCTTGATTCCATCTTCATATGTTGAAGGATAGAAAAAATATTGGCCCTATTTAGCACTATAAATAGCAACATGGACGTTTCTATGCCACCAAAAGCATTTTTTAAAAAAATTCCATGTCCTTATGTGTATCTAAGGCTGTAGCTTATCCACCAAGAAAATCTTGCTTTGAAAGACACAATACTTTCAATAAAACCTGTAAATCCATTCTTAACACATCCAAAGCTATCTAGACTCAGTTAATTCTAAGTAATTGCTAAAGTGGCATCTCTGTGTACAGGTGCCACCATCATATTCTCTGTATTCCCACCCCAAACCATAAGGTGGGAATAGAAAAAAAAAAGGGCTGGAAGGATAGATTTCTTTCTTCCCTTCCTTTCCCATTGCATTAAAAGTCATTTTTATACATAAAATGCATATTGAGCTTTAGTGTTGTAGAGAAAGCAGAAATGGGTTTATCTTTTATTTTAATGGCTGTTGAACACACTAATGCTCAAAGCATTGCCCACATGTATGTCTGGATACCATTATACAGTCAGAGTCACATTGAAGAAGTGTGTTAAAGCTGGTAGGATAAGTGAAGTTTTATTTGACTTACTTGAACTAAACCTGCATTTTTAAGACTTCGGGAGTTCATAGGTAAAATTGACCCATAGATTAAATTGTCTTTCAAATTTGATTTTAGTCTTTTTCTTGAAATTATATTTTGTCTTGAGTATAAAAACTAAAACACCACTGTATACATGATATATGCAGAGTTTTCCATTTGTTTGTTTATTTAAAAAATAGTCTGAAAGAAATAAACTGAGTTAATGTTGATTAAACAGTTTTGGGAAACTTCTAGAAGCTGAAGTTATGATTTTAAAAAATTACAGATAAATAAATACTTATACATCCAAATCCTCGTCCTCTTAAACAAACAAGTAGATTATAACTTTTTCAACAATTTAGGTTTACACTAAATAAAAATTATCAAAAGCCATTCTCACTGTGGAAAGCAATATGGAGATACCTTAAAGCAATACAAGTGGATCCACCATTTGATCCAGCAATCCCATTACTGGGCATCTACCCAAAAGAACAAAAGTCACTCTATGAAAAAGACACCTGGACTCGAATGTTTATAGCAGCACAATACACAATTGCAAAGATGTGGAAACAACCGAAGTGCCCATCAATACATGAGTGGATTAATAAAATGTGATATATGTATACCATGGAGTACTATTCAGCTTTAAAAAACAATGGTGATATAGTACCTCTTATATTTTCCTGGATAGAGCTGGAATCCATTCTATTAAGTGAAGTATCCCAAGAATGGAAAATTAAGCACCACATGTACTCACCAGCAAATTGGTATTAACTGATCAACACCTAAGTGGACATATAGGAATGACATTTATCAGGTGTCAGGCAGGTCGGGGGGAAGGGGATGGGTATAAACATACATAATGAGCTCAGTGGGCACCAACTGGGGGATGAACATGCTTGAAGCTCTGACTCGAGGGAGGAGGGGGGCAAGGGCAATATACGTAACCTTAACATTTGTACCCCCATAATATGCTGGAAAAAAATAAATAAAAAGTAATTATCAAAGGATGGATGGCTTGTTGTATGCTACACCTTTTCTTTGTCTTTGTACGATTAAAATCATTTTGGAAAAGAAAAAGAGAATCATATAGTCTCTACTTACTTTCAGCTTACCTGTAGCTCAATGACTCCATTAAAAATGTGTTTAAGAATCTCTTTGTCTTGGCTTCACATAAATGTCCAATGTTTCTTTACAGAGCCTATTAAAGGGAAAGAAGAGAAGTTTCCAGCTTCTGTAAAAGGAAAAGGTAATATTGTATAATGAAATGTGAAACCACATTGATCTGCCTTTTGCATATTTAGTTATTTGCAACAAGGTAATAAATCATTTCTTTTTCAGGATCTCAAAACCGTAGCTTTCATATGCCATCATATGTTTTTGAGCAAAGGAAAAAGGATTATATCCCATCACTAAATACTAAATTGTATTATGAAACAACAAAGGAAAGAGTAGCTATGTCAGAATGACTGTAAAAACTTTTAAAATTATATGTTATTCTGATTCCATGGGTCTGTAATGAAATGGTGGAAACTACATGTTATAAGTACCCAAAGGAGAATCTTAGGAATAGCCATGGAAAACAAAAATTTAAGATAATATGAAATAATAAAAATTTCTCAGCAAAAGTTTGCTATTTTGTAAGTTCAGATATAATAGAATCCTGAACAAATTTTATAGCTAGGAGGAACTTAGAGATAAACTGTAGTTCAATTCCTAGTCTTATAGATAAATAAAACCTGAATAGTCAAAAACCTTTCCAAAGATTTTACAGTTTGTAGCAGAGACAACATTATAACATCAATCCCTAAATCAAGCACTGTACTTTCTAACTTGCCCTGTTGTACCTCTGGTCTTCCCATTGTGATAGGTGTGGAGTAAGGTGGATTCTGATAAGCTGTACATCAAATTGTGTCTCCCAAAACATAATTAAATATATTTAATTTCTAACTAATCCAAGTACATTCTGTGGGCAGGGCATTGTGCTCAGAATTGTCTATTATTTCTTGGACATAATGTCAAAATGAATATTATACATTTTCATTGTACCCATATTAGTGAACCCTTGAAACCACAGAAGCCATAAAATATACTTACTACAGCGAATGTGAGAAATAGAGCCTGGTTCAAGAGATGATATGAATAAACTATTGCCCAATGGAGGGGGACTTAGTCATAAAACTTTCAGCCTATTTGCATTTTTTATTGAAAAAAGAAAGCATTCTGGTGCATTTATATAAGCATTTGTTGGAGTTGGGAGCAATATGGAAAACAGCAGGAAGGGAAAGCTGACAGAATGATCAGTCAGAGAAATGAAGGATGCATGGAGAGCCCCCATTAGTCAGTGTAGTAGTGTATAAAAACAATACCCGTAAGTCATATTTTTCTAATTTTGCAATTAATGTTAAATTATACAAAATTGTTATTTAATGAAATGTAAGAGCAAACCATGATTTTTTTCACAGCTCACATATGTACTTAATTTTTTAAAAAGCATTTAAAGCAACATGACCCCAAATCTATTAAAGCATTTATGCTTCACTTTAGAATATCATACCTATCGTACTCTATTTCTATCAGCCCATATGATAGTGGTTACTTTGGCACTACACACAATTTTGTTATTTTGGCAAAATGTAAATTAGGATGTTTTACCTTGCAATAGGATTCATACGTGCTACATTAACTGTCCAATAGGCACATAAATATTACTATATTTTATTATTCAATGGGTGAATAACATGCTAAGTTTGTGGTACTTTTAGGACATTCAAGTAGAAATGTAATCTTGGCAGCTATATGGGTGTGAGTTTCAGAATAAAGATTTGGGTGGCAGATATACTTACGGTATATGTTGGCCTGTGTATGGAATTTGGAGATGTGGCTGCACATGGATGAGTTTTACCATGGAAAGAGCCAGCCAAAGGTGAGAAAAATAACATTTCTAGTAAAGTTAGGAAAGAGTAAAGTTAGGACTGAAACTTGAGAAACCCAGAACATTCTTCTTAGCATGAGAGCAACCAGACAACTTAGGAGTCCATGCTAGTAATCTATCTGCCCGTGTTTTTCTTGCTAGAAATTGGTATTTATCCATGTTCAGTTGTCAGTAGTTTTTGTATCGTATTGTGAAGGTCCCAATGTTGGTTCTATCAGCACTATTCTGATACTAATTTATCCAGACACAAACCTATGAGGAAAACCTAAATGAATTATTGAAGGAATATATACTGTGTAGTCTGCTGTTATGAGAAAGAATCAAAGACAGTTGATCTCAGAGATTTATCCCAAAAAACACCTTTCAGAATATATTAGTTCAAAATATATCAGTCTAAACTCAATCAATATTCCTATCTTGCTGAATCTAGTGACCACAAATATTCCAATGTCCAATTCTTAACATAAAAATATTGAATTTTCTCCCAAAAATTCCAATGTTAATGTTAGTGCTCTGATTCTTATAAGGATTTATTTGTAATTGATAATTCTAATAAGAAAACTCAATGAATCTATGTATTTGATTTACTGTTTTGATTTTTTAAATTTTTCTAATAATATTGAAATTCATATATGTCTGTTTTGCTCATGGCATTGTCATCCTCTAAGAAATATGAGAACTTGTTTAATATTTTTAAAATCTAATACTTGGTCTGAAATGTTCAACTCAGTAATAAGCATTAATATTTTAATTTTTGTGTATATTTTGTTTTTTTGTGGCTTGTTTCTAATTTAATTTGTTGCCAAGAATTCTGTTTTGAAGCAATATAAGAAGAAAATATTATAACTATCATGTTAACAGTGAAGAAAATGATGCCCAAAGATTATATGATTACCCAAAATTTCTATGTTGGATTAACTACTTAGTATTAGATTTAAGAGCCACTAAAAATATTAATAATCTTACTTTCCTTTTTTTCAGGACTGGAAAATATTAGCAAATCTTATCTTAATATGTAGTCAAAGATTTTGTCTTTGTAATTATCTTATTGTATTTGCTAGGAATGTAGGAAAGTTACAGATAATCTGTTGATTAATAAAAGACCACTAAGGATTCTATAGAATACAATGTCATAGATGCGTTTAAAAATCCATGGTTACCCATTTTCTGAAGAATTATTAAAGTGAAAATTGGACTCTTAACAGTAGCACTTTCACTTTATGCAGCAATTCATAGCCTAACACTCTTTTTGCTATTCCTATCATTCCAAAATACCAAGTTGATCGGATGGAAAGGTTACATGTTAGTAAGAACTGTGAAGGGTGAGGGCTTACCTCTAACCCCTCTAAACGAGAGGCAAAGATATAAAATGCAACCAAAATGTCAAAAAAAACCCCAAAAAACATAACAAAACAAACAAACAAACAAAAAAACATTTATAGGGTGATGGGCAGGTGGGAGGGGGGAGGAGGGGAAGGGTATATACTGACACAATCAGTGCGATAGGCACCACCTGGAGAATGGACACGCTTGAAGCTCTGACACAGCGGGGGGGCGGGGGAAGGATGCAAGGGCAATATATGTAACCTTAACAATATTTGTACCCCCATAACATGATGAAATAAAAAGAAAAAAAAAAAAAAAGAAAAGTGGTTGAGAGTGCCAGAATTTTCTCTACAAGCATTGGCTTTACAGAAGTAATGTTCCCAAGCGCTATGAATTTTTATTTTCTTTATCTAAAAAGTTAATGTACAGCTACAACATGTGTACAACTATATGTATATTAAATATATGTGCAATTGTAAGTGTAAAGCTTCAATATTTTTTCCTTGACATTCTTTTCATGTAAGTCCTCATTAAAAGGGGTAGAGTAGAAAGAGAGAATGGCTCACTGTCACTCTGCAAGCCCCATTTTCTTATCAACTCTAAGGTAACTTATGCAAACATTATAATATGCTTCTCTCATTGAGGGGAATTTTTAAAAATATGACAGCAAACATTTTCATTTTTCTCATTCAATTTTTTATTTTCTAGAGATGAGGGTCTTGCTATGTTGTCCAGGCTGGCCTCAAACTCCTGGGCTCAAGAGATCCCCCTGCCTCAGCCTCTCAAGTAGCTGGGATTACTGGCATGTGCACTGTGTCCAGCTCCTGTCCATTAAAAAAATTAATGTATTATTTTTTCATATAAGGTCATTTATTATCTTTCCTTATTTGAACCAGATATAATATGATCCATACTTAAACCTATGATCTTTTATTAACCTAATTAATTACTCTTGCTTCAAATTAAAGAAAATCAATTCTGGTACCCAGAGAAACAAGTAAGAGTCTCTAGTTAGTGACTCTCCCTTGATAAAGAAAAACCAAAGAATGTCTGCTTAATTTACCTTGGCAAGTGATTTATTTTTTGCACAGCTCTCTGAACCAGTCAACTGGCTCATTAGTTTAAATATATCCAACCAGCTGTCCTGCCATCTTCAAATAACATCACAGGGCCCTGTTCTGACTGACTATTCTTTGTATGACCTACAATATATCTAGCCACCTCCAATTATATCTTACCTACTTAAATGCATACACTTCACATCGGGTTGCTTCAGGGAAGAAAAGAATAATGAGGCACATATAAGTAGACATAAAAGAAAGAATAGATAAAAGCAGAGTGACACTATCAGAAGTGTGGTACATTGTATTTAGCATATACAGAAGACAAAGGATCATGGAAATGAAATGATGATAGAATGAGGGAGAGAGGCAATGTATGCATTTATTCTATGCTGCAAAGCGAGAATGCCCTCTGGCCCATTTTATGTTTTTAGTGTCCACTCAACAAACTTTTTCTGTGAGCATCAAACTTTTGTGGGAATGTTGCCAAGAAAGGATTGCAAATGGGAATTTAGGCATAAAGCAATGAGGCATGCATTAAGCACTTACCTTACAAACTGGAGACATTTTAGAACTATGCCCATAGAAACTTACAAAGTAAAATAGTTTTTCTTATTGACCTAATGGGTCTGAGATGTGTGTGAGAGAGAAGGAGACAGAGAACTTGTGTGTGTAGGGAATGTATTTGTGTGTGTCTTTTTGTTGGGGGAAGTACATAGGTGTTACGGAAAAAAACACTGTGTTCATAAGCTTGAAACTATAGCTTCTGGGTTGAAATAACTAGCTATAAACTAATTAATTCACTTAGCCATTCTGAATAGTTTCAACAAACTGAGACAAATTAAATATAAAAGCCTGAAGATAACGTGCAGCAGTGTTCAGTATCTGCTGGATCACTTCTAATGTGCTTTTTCACCCATGTAAGGGTTTTAGATAATGAAACACAAACTCCACTTTATATTTTGTTTAACATACTAAAAGTGAACACTAAAAATTTTATTTTTCTGTCATTTTAAAGCAAATTTTAATTTTTTATATCAATAACAATTTTTGAGTGTAGATATTCTAGGCACTGAGCTCCACAAACGAACAAGACAAAATCCCTGTCCTCAAAGATCCCAAAAGACAGTGAAAACGAAGTTGGTAAAAGTGATGAGTGAAGTAGCCATCAGCGCTACCTTCAGTAAGGCATACCAAACTTTGAGCCCAATCAATGGATATCTATTATTTAGATATTAGTTCATGAGTGCTCAGGAAATATCTGTTAAATTATTCAGTCTAATCTTGGCCACAAATTCATGAGACGATTGTAATTGCTCCCAGTTCAGAAGGTGAGAAAATGGAAATTTATAGAGTTTCAGAGGCTATACATTGGATCATTTAGTTAATAAATAAAAGAGATAAATTTCAAACTGAGGAATTTTTTGCTCAATTGAGTTTTTGCTTCTTTGTCTGTTTTTCTTCAATTATAGTGCAAAAATGATCTCTGCAACTCCTTGAATTGGATGAGGTTGAGCAATCATTTAAGAATGCTATCGCCTTGCCTCTTTATTATTCATGGAAGAATTCCTCAATTCATGAACAAAGATGATACTAATTTAGAAAGGCAATCAGGGAAAATGGGAGCATATAGAATGCATGAAGCATCAAAACTATATGGACAAGGGTAAATAATAGGAAGGAAAATGTTAAACAGTCAATAGAATATTGAAGTAATGAAATGTATACACAGATAAGATGAAAAGTTGTGGAGTTGGAAATGTCAGGTGTTGGTTCACTGTGTGACGTCATCCAATCTTGGGGCAGTTTCTTCTTTTGGAAGTCTATAAACCGAAGTTCTAAATCAAATTCAAAGGAAGTCAAACTTTGTCTTTGTCACAGTTATATTTATCTGGACCACAAAACAATGTGTCCACAACAGATGAAATCAAATGCTAGTGTAGCATACTTGAGTCTTTGCAAAACAGGTATTATTCTTAAGGCATATTCAGGAAAAGATATAAATGATGTAAATTCAGTGAGGCTTACCCCAAATTTGAAATATTGAAGTCAAGCTACTTGGAGTGACAGTAGTTCAACATCTTATCCAATAAGGCCTCATGCAGAAAACAGAATGTGGAAGTATATGTGAGTGGAGTGTGTGTGTGAGTGGAGTGTGTGTGTGTTGCATCCTGTTTATTTTTAAATAATATAATTAGGACCACAACGAAGTTGTGTAAGTGTGTGTGTGTGTGTGTGTGTGGTGTTAGTAGTAGTAGTAATAGCAGTAGTAGCAGTAGCAGGTTTTCATCAAAAAGTTGAAATAATAATTCAAATGATGTAAAAACCATGAGTTTAGAATAAATGTATGAATGTTGCTTATAGTAAACATAACTTATTTAAAATACATAGTTTATTTAAAATATATTAGATAATATAAGAAAAATGATGAGAAATATTAACGAAATGGCTAACATGCACATTTGCTTTGCACCTGGCACTGTTCTAAGCGTTTCACGTGTAGTGTTTAATCTAATTTTCACAGCAATCTTGTTTTTATTAATGTGAAAATCGAAGCACTGACAGTGTCTTGCCCAGGTCAAACAGTTGCCTGAGGTAGATGCAGAACTCACTTCTGGCAGTCTGACTTTAGATCTGTGTCCTCAGCCACCCTGCTTTTCAGACTCCCTCATGCTACTAAAACTCACGTATGATTGATGAGGAATAACACTGCTAATGTTTCTTTGCATATTTTACAGGAATAAGATTTGTGACCTGGTTTTAAATGTAAAATCTCCCATGTCATTAATTATTGACTACTATTCCAAGAGTGTGAGAGATAATTAACAATTTTTTACCAATGCTCAGTATATTTATTTAGTTTTACTAGCTCAATTTAGGAAACTAATTCATATGATCCATGATTTAATGACTGGCTTGAAAAAATAGAAACCTCCACGACTATATTATACATGCTAATTACAATCTTAATCACTGTTAGCAGTTTGTCTAGGTAATATAACCTAGGTAAATATACCTATAAGATACATAATGTGGTTTGCTGTATGGTGTTTCTGTATGAAATGCTTAAAAGCTTTTATTTCTATCTGTAGCAACAGTAGTTATAGCAGTGTGCTTACGTGCTTAAAGCTTTGGAATTGGAAAAAAAATCAGGATTTAAATCTGATTTTTACCACTTTCTAGAGAGTATGTACTTAGACAAATTATTATTAGCCTCAGTGTCTGTACAGCAGGTCTAATAATAATATTTACCTCATAGGAGTGGTATGTGAGGATTATAGAAGATAATTTGTCCTTTTGTCCCATAAATATTTATTGAAATCTATTCTGTGCCAAACACTGTCTAAGCACTAGTATATAGAAGAGAAAATAAAAATTCATTCCAGGACTCATGAAGTTTATATGCTACTGGGGTTTGAGAGCTAATAAATGAACATTTAATATTATATAAATAAAATATAGATAACGCATATAATATATTTTACTTAGTGACTACCATTTGAAAATTACAAAATTTCATTGCTGCAAAAAATAATAATTATTATGTTTTATTTCAAATATAAGGTCTCTATGTGCTTGGAAACAAATGTGATAATGATAACAAAATAATGTGATAAAATTATTCAATGATATTCAGCTCCTACCTTGCAAAGTATGTCAAATTCTTTTTAGAATGCCAATTCTTAGGATTTACATATTGAATAAATTTCTTTCTTTTTGTTTCATGAAGATAAAACAGAGACTCCTAACTAAACAGAGTTGGTTTCCACTTAAACCCTTTCCTGACAAGCACTTGCATGCTGAAGTTTTGGTCTGCCTGCTCTACTTGAAAACACTGTTGATGACATTGAAAAATCATTAATGAACCTCCCCTCCCCAGGCCCATCAGCAATTTACATTTCATAAATGAAATCAACAGCCTGGAAAAGTCAGTGCTGCGTATGAAATGGCAGGCCGTCTGGCTCAACAACTCAGCATGGGGATCTCTTGATTCCATGTTTCTGCAATGCTTGTATGTGGAGCCCAAAATAAAGGGCTCCAATGGCAAATGTTTATAGAAACTAGATGTTTTATTATTATACAACACTAAACTGTTGTAGAAAAAAATAAACAGTGAAGATGAAGTGAAAAATAAAAGCTCCTCTTCCCTCTCTCTGGCTTGTAGGACCAATCGCAAGCATTAACCACTGATTTTAGTTTCCTGAAGTGTCTCATTGCAACCTTTTGACTAAACTTTAAAAATACTTATGTAACATATTTATATTGTCATTATTTTTAAATGACCTGAAACAGGTCCTAGTTAGGAACTGAATTCTTATATGACTCAAAATTAAAGACTTCACTATCAATAGAAATGCCATCTATAAAATGAGGGCATTGAGTTCTTAATAACCAAGTAGTCTAATGAAAGAGCAGCTCACCTTAGAAAATCTGTTACTGATATCTCACATAGCAATTCCTGCCTTACAAATTCAAGGGTAAATTTCCAATTCTGTTTTCAAAAAAGAAAATTACATTGAAAGATTATGCAATTTGAGTTTATGAGCATAATTTAAAAATAACTAAGCTCTTTACATATATCACTTACAACTCTCATATTAATTTTACATTATTTTCTTGACTTTAGTAATGACAGAACAGAGAATAGAAGTTTTAAGAAATGCCCAAGGACACAAAGTAAGCAAACTTGCTTTTGAAGTCAGATTATGTGATCTCAAAGTCTACACTTCACACTCTGAAATAACTTGTCCTGAGGTCATCTTGCCAGTGTTATTTATATAATACTAAAAGCCAGTAGCTCTGTTCTAGTAAGAGGGCCCACAGCCAGATGCATGTTGGATAGTGCATATTCATAAATGTGATATTAAAATTCTATGTACAGGATAAAGTTGGTTCTTGTTGTTTTGTACGAATAGCTGATAAAACTATTCCCCACGACTTTTATTTTGACAAACATTGAGTCTAAAATGACTTCATTTCAAGGTTACAATGACAATGTGATTGACAGGGATGGGAGCCCTGTGCAGAGTGGGAAGCAAGGCTCTTTCAAATAGGCACCACTACTCGATGAGCAAAATGCTAGTGAACTCAGTTCTAGGAGGGAAAGATTTAAATTTTGGGGAATTTGTTTCTGATAAATTCAACTATTTAAACCAACCATGGTTCACAAACTGAGCACTAAGAAGGAGACCAGGGTCATGCTATCCAGACCTTGATACGTGACCCCTAGTGGGGGGACTAGGCTGGGAAGTCCTGATTCTGCCACTTGGCAGCTAGATAAGCTTCGGCAAATTACTTCACTTTTGTAAATCTCAATTGCTTCATCTGCAAAACAGGGATAAAATAACTTACTTCATAGAATAATGGAATAATAGAAGTTAACAACTGACAAGTGCTTGGTCCATAATAAGTACTCAAGAAACATTAATTCTCATTACTACACTTTTGCTAATTTGCGTGAAAGTTTAAATTATATGTCAGTTTAGCAGAAATTTAATAAGGAAGAAACAAGTAGAGGGAAAAAAAAAGAATTGTTTCCTTTTTAATGAAACCAAAATCTTCAGAATTCACTCCCAAAAGATAAAATTGTTTTATTGCAAACTAAGGAATTACATATGACTTAACTTTAACCTAAGCTGGCTGAGATACAGCATATATCATCAGGAAAGCCAACAATTGAAGGAATCGTTGAATTACTGGAAGCCACATTTGCTATGGTTGAACACACAAAGACATCACTTAATTGTAAAATGTTTCTAAAATAAAAGAAAAATGCAAAACTATATTTCTTGAAGCACAAGATGAATCAATTTCTTCTAGGGATGCAGTATATAAGATGGAGCATTTATTTGGTCCTTCTATATTTACTGCTTCCTTCACTCACTCATTCATTCAACAATAGTTATTGGTCATATACCACATGTCAGATATCTGACCAAGTGCTGATATTTGAGTACTAAACAAGGCATAATTTTTGTCCTAATGGAGCTTGAAATATAAAGAGGGGTACAGACAATAAGTAAAAATTACATAAAAATTACATAACAGAATTTCTTTTAATATTAAGATACATAGAAAACATTAAAATACATTCTACCCAGGTGAGTGAATGTATCAACTAAAAAGGAGAATATGTGCCAAAGAATGTCAAAGTGCAATAAAGCACTGAAATCACTTTTTACAGCATATACTGCTCCTTTTATAGAATGTGTATTCAAGTATTATGGGAAGTAGGCTGTAAATGGCTATGTAATTCTCTATTATATAAAATGTTGCAGTTAAACAAATGAGTTTCTTTTATTTATTATAACTATAGAAAGTGAGAATCGACTAGGCTAAAATCCAAATAAAGTTGACTATCGCTATCTCTGATACATAGTCCATGTTCAGTAAGTATTCCAACTATGAGGTCAGTTTTCTACTGTTTGAAGCGGGGAAAACTGCAAGGGACCAGAACCTTTCCATTAATCAAAACAAGACTCTATGCCAAGAGGGAAGAACTATAAAGCCTAGGCAAATTAGTTAAATAAAATAATGGGCTGACAACATAAAAATACAGTTAACTACCACATTAATGGTGCTATGAATATAATTTGAATAGTTTAAAAAACTATGAAATTATTCTATACTGATACTAAGTTAGAATACAGAGTTTATTGACAAAAGACACTGTCCTAGGACAAGAAGAGAACAAAATACTTTATTTGACTGATTTTTATATTATTATACTGAATTTTAGCCAATTTAATTTATTTTATAAAATTAATAATAGAAAACTAACAAAAAAACAATAATCATACCATTTTGAAATTATTAAATTAACCACCAGGTGGAGCTCCATGAATTAAGTGTACAGTAGTCAAAAGTAGAAAATTGCTTAAATTGGTCAAATTAGGAAAAATTATGACACTTTATTCTGAGTAGTTTTTATTAACTTTCTTATTTGAAATATTTAGAGAACTCTTATGAATCATAAGAGACTGGTTCTTATTAAAGACAACATGACAAATTACTTGATTAATATGAAACTTTTTAGCAAACTGGATTTTAAAATTGAAGTACATTTGCTTATTACTTTATAATTTACCAAAGTTACATGCTCCCTTAATATATTGAAAAAAGTATATAACTATAACTGAAATTGAGCCAGATTAAAAAAAATCTATGAATCCTGCCTATTAATCCACTTGGTACTGATTATTTTTCAAATGCTTATTTTTTCCCTCTGTTTGTTTATATGTGTATATGTGTATTCCACCCTAGAACCTGAAACTAAAAAAGAGGAAAAGATGTCCAAACCAGGTAAGGACACTTTGTAAAATTTACATATTAAATAGACATCGCCTGGTTAGGAAAAGGTCAGTTTTACAATCACAGTTAAGTAAAGCTTTGAGACACTCAAAACATGGAAAAAAAATTGATGCAACCTCCCCATATATTTTTAAGACAACAAGCACTAAAATTAAATGTATGCTAAGATTAAAATAGATTCCATGTTTTCCGGTAGCAGATTTCGGGTAAGTTCATCAAAGTGCTGGAACCATTAGAATATACTGCTCTTTGTTTATTTATTGGGCAATTGAACAATGTTTACAAAATGCAAAGGGGGCAACTTGAATTTTAGACACTCCAGCCAGAGTGTGACAAATGCCTAAAACTTATCCTTATCATCGGTTAAGCCTATGAGCTCACATTCACCTACAATCAACCATTTTTACGTCAAGAAACCAAGTTTCATGTGTTTCACCTAATATGTTCAACACTTTTTTAACCACAATTAAATATACAACTATTATTTGGAGAGGTAATACATTGCCTTATTGGCCATTAATTTGAAAATTGGCATACTTTTAAAATAGACTTTCTAAAAACAGATTTTGCAAAGGAGGATGTCAAGAAATTAGCTGGGTACTCAAGGCAAGTGATAGAGGTTGAGAGAAGAAATGCCATAGAATAGGGGGAAATGCAGGAGACAATACAGTTTGAGAAAAGTTTCAGTTCCTTCCAATCTTTCTATGGCTAACCCTCTTCAAGTATTTTATATCTATATAAAAGAGATTTATACACCTATATCTCTATATAAAAAGTTAAATCTATATCTATATCTCTCTGTACAGTGAAAGTATGAATGTAGGCATACATACTATTAGACTTAACATATTTACTTCTACTCATTTGTACAAATTTTAACCTATATTTAAGTAATTGTAATTTACTTTTCCATGCATGTGCTAAATATTAGCCTGACTTATTAATGCCACTTCTCTTAAAGTACTGTCAACATAAAAGTATTTAAGTCATTTTCTTATCTTTGGTAAATGAACAAATCCATTTTCGGTGATTTTATGCAATCTGAAAGTATGCATTCTTTGGAAGATCAATGAAGAAATCAGCAATTTTAAATTGTAGAAAAGTACATAATAAAGATAAAATGATATACTGAGTGTTTACATTAAAAGTTATTGAACTCTAAATATATCTACAGAAAAGGAAAACTGTATATAAAAATTGCTCTATTATTGTTAGCACTCTTACTAGTGTTAATTTACTAGTCACTAACACTAGGAAGGGTGTTTAGTAACTAGTTTACTAGCTTACTAGTGTTATTTTTCTAGTTTACAAACAAGTGGTAAGATATTGTTTTCATCCCAAAGAGTATAATTGAGGAAGATAGATATGAACTATTGAAAGATGTCTACAAGGAAATTATATTAGTGAAGCATGCCCTAGGAGACTAGAGAGAGGAGCCATTCCTGTGTATAGTCTGTAGCAGTCAGTGAAAAATTCATGGAGAAAATATTTTTAAGCTGGAATTTAGAAATATACAGTTGATCCTTGTGGAGGTTAGGGGGACTGACCCCTCACAGAGTAAAAAATCCATCTATAACTATTAACTCACCCAAAACGTAACTACTAATAGCCTAATGTTGACTGGAAGCCTTATCAATAACATAAACTGTCAATTAACACATATTTTATATGTTATATGTACTATATACTGTATTCTCACAAAAGTAAGCTAGAGAAAAGAAAATATTATTTAAAAATCATAAGGAAAAGAATACATATTTACTATTAATTAAGTGGAAGAGGATCATCATAAAGGTCTCCATCCTTCTTTTCTCATATTGAGTAGGCTGAAGAGGAGGAGGAGGAAGGAAGAGTAGGGTTTGTCTTGCCGTCTCAGAGGTGGCAGGGACTGAAGAGGTGGAGTAGGCAGAAGGGGAGTCAGGAGAGGCAGGCACACTTGGTGTAACTTTATGAAAATACACTGTAACTTCTAACTTTTTGCTTTTTCATTTCTCTAAAAGTGTTTGTGTATAGTACCGATACCTCTTCCACCATTTGCTTTAGTTTCAGAGCCGATATCATAGGAGGGTCTGTATTGTAAAAGAAATCAAAAGCAGCCTTGAACAATCAGACCCTTCTGCCAGATTCTCTAATGTCAATTTGTTTGGGGCACTGCTTCTTCTACATCTTCTTCCTCATCACCTGGAATTGGTTTGAAAGCACTCATCTCCATCATATTGTCTTCTGCTAATTCATATGATGTGGTGCCTATTAGCTCTTGAATTTCTCCAAGATCCGTAACTTGAAACTCTTCACTTCCCACCTGTTTTTTGTTTGATTGTTTGTTTTATTGCCATATCCACAATCCCTTTCATGATTTCTTCGATTGGCTCTGTCATAAATTTTGTGAAGTCATGTGAAACATCTGGACACAGTTTTCTTCAGCAGGAATTTATTCTATTGAGCTTGATGGTTTTCACTTTTTTTCAATAACAACAATGACATCTTCAATGAGGTAATCATTGATAGAGAGAATTTTATGATGTTCTCTCTATCAAGTTGTTCTTCCATAGCATTGACAATCTTTTCTGTAGAACACTGTGAAATCAGCTTTAAAAGACCTATGACTCTCTGATCTAGAGGATGAATTAGAGAGAGAAATTATGTTTGGGGGCAAGTATATCACTTTGATGCCTTCCGTGTTGAACTCATGGAATTCTGAGGACCGAGGGCAGGGGCATAGTCCAATATCAAAAGAACTTTAAAAGGCAGTCCATGGAAAGGTACTTCCTGACTTGAAGACAAAGCAGAGATGGAACTAATCCAGAATAAAGGTTCTTATTGTGCAGGTCTTCATCTTATACAACCAAAAGACTGGCAGCTGTTATTCATCTTTTCCTTTCAGGCATTGGGGGTTAGCAGTTTTATGGATAAGGGCAGCCCTGATCATAAATCTGACTGCATTTGAACAAAACAATAGAGTTGGCTTATCCATTCCTGTCTTGAATTCTGGTGCTCGTTTTTCTTCTTTATTAATAAATATTCTTTGTGGCATTTTTTCCCCAGAATAGGGCACTTTTATTTGCATTAAAAACCTGTTCAGGCAGATATCCATTCTCCTCAATGATTTTCTTAATGGCATCTGAGGACTTGTCCGCTGCCTCTTCCTGGTCAGTAGAACCTGATGCTCCTATTATCTGAACATTTTTAAAGCCAAACCTCTTTCTAAAATTATCAAACCATCTTTTGTTGGCATTAAATTCTTCAACTTTAAATCCTTCTCCTTCCTTTGGCTTTAAATTGTCATATAATGATTTCACTTTTTCTCGAATCATATTAGAGTTTATAGGTATGTCTTTATGTATGTATGTATGTATGTATTTAGAGACAGTCTTGCTCTGTCATCTCAGCTAGAGTGTAGTAACATGATTTTATAAAAATGTGAGAACGTGGAGAGAACACTGTACAATGATAACAATATACTGGAGCGAGGAACTGCTCACCAGAAGATGATTAGTGTCACATGACATTTTAAATGGATACTAACAGCACTTGAGCTCACCACAATAGCAACAGGACATGGCTACAGAATACTATAGTAGTATAGTATATACTACAGTTAATTATATGCAGTTTTGATTTAATATTGCATTTTTACATTTGTCTACATTTCTCTGGACTCTGAATGGTGCCATATTTGGTCTATAAGTGTTTGTGTACAGAAGTTTTGATAAATTTTAACTCTTTATAATTGATTTGTGTAGTGTATATTATCTGGTAGTAAATGATAAAATAAACTAGTATATATATACATTTTATGCATTTATGACATAGGCAATGCAGTTCATCTGCAAATTTTTTCAAATTGTTGTAAATGTCCAAACATTTTTTCAAATATTTATTGGGGGAAAACATGCATAATTAAACCCATGCAGTTCAAACCCTGCTGTTCAAGAGTCAGTGAGAATGGCCTGTATCAAGAAAACCCAAAACAACAAATGATGGCGAGGATGTGGAGAGACAGGAACAATCTTACACTGCTGGTGGGACTGCAAATTAGTGCAACCTTTGTGGAAAAGATACCTTTGGCTCTTGGAGAGGCGGAGCAAGATGGCGGACGAGAAACACTGCCAGTTAGAGCGTCTCTGCAGA
>VBSM01000361.1:71890004-71905412 GCA_008086735.1 Cheirogaleus medius | reverse complement strand
CATGTACTCGCCATCAAATTGATACTGACTGATTAACACTATGGTGCTCAAATGGTAGTAGTGTTCAACAGAGATTCAGGGTTTGGGGGCGGGGGGTAGATCCACATCTTAGGGATGTGGTGAGCATTGTGGAGGGGAAGAACATACCTTTAACCCTTCCTAGGGAGAGGCAAAGATATAAAATGTAACCAAAATGTTAAAAATTATTTATCAGGTGTCAGGCAGGTGGCAAGGGGGAGGAGGGGATGGGTGTTTACTTACATAATGAGTGTGATGCACACCACCTGGGAGATGGACACGCTTGAAGCTCTGACTCGAGGGGAGAGGGGATGCAAGGGCAATATATGTAACCTTAACGATATTTGTACCCCTGTAATATGCTGAAATAAAAAAAAGAGTATCTGGGATAGAAACAGTGTTGGAGTTATACTAGGAGTTATACTAGGAGTTATACTTGGAGTTATACTAGGAGTTAGAGTTATACTTGGAAGACATGAATTTAATTCTCTTTGGCACTTGCTACGGGTATGACTTGATTTAGATAACTTAATGTTTCTGAGCAGCAATTTCCTTAACTATTGAATGAAGGTCATCATACTTACCCAGCTGGTAGAAATGATTTTGCCAGATGGTTCAGCTTCAATAAATGGTAACACTATTTAGGAGGTAGTCGAGGGGCAGGGATAAGCAAAACATAGTGGGAGAGAGTGAGGAGAGGACCAAGGACCTAAAGAGATTCCAAGATCTGTATGCCCAGCAGAAGATGGTAAAGCTGCAGTAGTGGGCTGCAACCATTTCAGAGAGATTCCTGAAACCCAGGAATGGAGGTTAGGAGGCCAAAGTGAAATTTGGATTCTTAAGGACATGAATAAAGGAAAGTGGGATTGTTGATCTCAATTGCATGTAGAGTAAAATTCTATAGAAAGAAATTAGAATCAGGGATTTCAACCAAAATCATTTTATGATATTCTAGGCATTATAAAATAAAAGTGGGAGCAATAGAAAGGTGGAATAGAAAGGAAGCAATGACCTTGGGATATTTATATTATATTCATTAACTTCGTTTACTTTCAAAATAATTTAGAGACCTGACTAATGTTCAGTGTTAAATTATTTTTTAGATATTTAAATATCACTAAACCTTGAAAGCCATTGAAAAATACAAATTACGTTTTGTCACATATTCCTTCAGGCATGTGAATGCATATGCGTTAAAAACACAGTCATTCTCTCTGTACTGTGATATAACTGCTTTTCTAATTGTCAAGATGCTTCACAGAAAAAGAATGGAGGCTGATGACATTAGTTACATATAACTCTAAAGTCTCAAGTGTAAGAGGTTGAAACAGGTGACTAAATGTGGAAATTGCAAAGGGAATCCAGGTGGAGGGTGTGCTGTGGGGCTGCTACATAGAAGAGATACTCTGTAGACACTCGGAGATTGGGAAAATTCACTTTGAATCCCCAGACTGGGTTTTGCATCCATGAGTTGAGAGATTCAGAGTAGAAGACAAAGGAGAGAAAGAGTTCTTCAAGAAAAATGAGCATGGATAAATAAGAGAAGACAACTGAAGACAGCTTCTTGGAGAAGTAAAAGAAATGGTGAAGAGAAGGAAAGTATGTTACCAGGAAGATCAGGCAACACACTATACCAGCTTTTCAGAGTGGAGACACTTTCAGAAAAAAAGTGGAAATGTCAGCAGTCAGTACCAATGTCTTAGAAAGGTCAAAGGGTATAATGGCTGAGAAAAAGTTATTACATTTGGCCAAAAAAAACCCTGTCATTCTGTGTCCTTTTTGGAGAGCATTTTCAGTAGAATAGTGAAAGCAGATATTAGTTTATGGTAATTAAGATAATTAAGAAGGGAATTTATCAATAATAAGTGAAGACAGAGCACAAACTACTTTTTCCAGGACCTTGTTGTGAAAAGAAGGAAAAAATTACATTCTGTTATATAGAATCGATGAAATATTTTTGTTATTTCATATTTATGATAGAGTGGTGTATTCTAGAAAAAGGAGGAGCAAGAAACCCACAGAGGGAGAAATTAATTTAAAAAGAACTGCCCCAGATATAAGAAGGGTTGGGATACATACCGTAGGTGGAGGGAATTACTTTAATTATGAAGAAAAAATTTCCCTGGAGCTTTAAGGGAATAATGAAAGGATAGATTAAATTCAAGATGAGTAAATATGAGGACTCTACTGTTTGGTGATCTTTTCTCCTAAACCTCATCTAACATATGTTGCCAAATTCAGGGGACGGTTTTTTTGCTTGATATCATGGTGACCCCAATACAGTATTTGACCAGGTTTACCACCTCTTTTTTCTCAGAGAAAGAAAAAATCCTTTCTTTAGCAAAGTGAAATCATTTAACCCACAGCTGTTAAAAATAAAACAACAATGAAAGATGACTATGTTTTTTAATACTGAAACAACATTGTAACTATTATTTATTTTTAACATGGTATGTTATTTTTTCTTCTTTAACGAAAATGATGGCACACATGACATGCATTTCATCAGGTATTTGGAGAATAACTAAGTATTATTTTCAGAATGTTAGAAACAAAGAAAAGACTTTTAGAATCCACATATAGGCGAGATCATGCAGTATTTGTTTTTCTGTGACTGGCTTAATTCACTTATCCTGGTGTTCTTTAGATTCATCTATGTTGTTACAAATGGCTTGGGGAATGTTGGTCAAAGGATACAAAGGTTCATTTATGCTAGATGAATAAATTCTAGAGATGTACAGAATGGTGATTGCTATGCTTTGAATGTTTGGGTCTCCCTCAAAATTCATATATTGAAAACCTAATCACCAACGTGATGGTATTAGGAGGTGGAAACTTTAAAAGGTGATTATTGCCCTTATAAAAGATCCCCCTTGGATTAGTGCCCTTATAAAGAGGTCCAAAAGAACTGCCTTGCCCCCTACACCATATGAAGACATAGAAAGAAGGCACTAAAACTAGAAAGCTCTCACCAAACAACAAATCTACTGGCATCTTGATATTATACCTTCTAGATTCCAAAACTGTGACAAATAAATTTGTGTTGTTTATAAGCTACCCAATGTGTGGTATTTTGTTACAGCAAATGAACGAAGCCAGCGACTGTAGTTAATAATTGTAGTATATAATTGAAATTTCCTGAGAGAGTTGATTTTGTGTTCTCACCACTAACAACAAAAAGTCAAAATATATGAGGTGATGGATATGTTAATTAGTTTGATTTTGGTAATCATTTCACAATGTATATGTATATCAAAGATCACATTGTACAACTTAAACATGTACTTTTTTATTTGTCAAGTATACCTCAATAAAGCTAAAATATTTTTTAAAGATGTTTTTTAACAAAAAGACTTGCATAAGTAAAAAGCAATAATTTATTTTCTTATATGTAGAATATTAATATTCATGCACAAAATTCTCAGAGTTTTAAAACTGTATTTCTAATTGTCTAATCAACATCTTTACTTGGTTATTCCGCCTGCACCTCACCTTGCTTAAAATTCAACTCAACATCTTTTCTATTGTCTTTTTCTTTTGTTTTTAGAGATCCCCAGCATATTTCTTCCCATAGTTTTCCATTTGTCTAATCCACCACCACCACCACCACCACCACCACCACCACCATCACCACCCCACATAGTCATTTAAAAATCATCACCAGTTATATAGATTTGTCTCTACTCAATGTCTTGAATCTTTTCCTCTCACTCCAGCCCATACTAAAAACATCCTATCTATTCATCTTTCCTCTAATCTTATCAACAAGCTTTCCCACCCACCCCCTATTCTCTATCCATAAATACATACCATGAGTTCTCTAGCCTTGGTCTGTTCGCACATGTTTTCTTCTAGCCTGTCTTGGGATTTATGCTTATTACATAGGTTTCCTCTAACTTTGTGTCTTACCTTTGATTTTATCTCTGCTCTAAGCTAAGTCTTTAATTGCTAAGACAGAAAGATCACTCAAAAGCCAACATAGCCACAACAGGTCAACAACATTATCCTTAAGGAAAGAAAATTACTAGCTAACAATTAAAAAAAACCTAGTTTTAACCTGCTTATTAGATTTATGATATAATACATGCAGAGACTGTTTTCTGTGTGTAAAAGACCAACTGAGGCAGGGTAGTATACAGGGAGGAACTCTAGGACAATAGATACAAAGTGATTTACATCAAGTCACTTAACTTTTAAGTCTCAGTTTCTTTAAAGTCAAGTTACAAACGATACATTCCATGCCAATATATCAGACTTATTGTGACAATTAGGTATTATGTAATACATGTGAAAATGCCTAAAAGAGCTATGAAAACAGAAAAATATACAAGGTTATTTTCTATATCTTTGTTATTTAATGTGTATTCTATAGAACCATATCAGCATCACCTGGTTGCTTATTAGAAATACAGAAACTTAGGTACCATCAAGAGCTGCTGAATAAGAGTCTTCATTTTAACAAGATTCCTAAGTCATTCATATACACATTAAAACTTGAGAAGCATTGTTCAAGAATTCGTAGCCATCTATTATTATCCTTATCACCCAGGAAGAAAAACAAGCTTCTCTCTTGCCACAGACTTGGCTAATTCAAAGCGGACATGTTTGGTCCTATTTTTGTTAAATGTTCAGTGTTTTTTGGGGTTTTTTTTTTGCCATTTTATCTCTTATCCCTAACTGTTAAATGAACAGGCACCAGGATGATTGCTTCCTAACTAACAGTGAGGTCCTCACACTCTCTGAGCACTGCTTGGCATCATCCATTCACTCTCACTTCAAGGGTGATTTCTGGACTCTGGTCATCCTAAAAATGACTAAAGAAAATAACTGTCCCTTTCTCCTGACACATTGTATGCAAAGGTGCACTGGGCTTATCTCTGTGTTATTTTGAGCTTAAAAGAAAGAAATAAAGCTATATTTAGCTAGGAGAACATTATATCAAGGGTAAACTGTCTTTATATTTTATGAAAGGGCTAAAAATTTGACACAATGGGTGAATGACTTAGTTGAAGAAAAATAGTATGCTCTGATACCTGTCAATCACTAGAGTATCTCTCTGGCTCATATCACTTAAGGAACTTACTTGTAATTAATTACTCTATTCAATTTATGACTGTCATCAGTAGAATAAATAGATTCTATTTAAAAGTTACCATAGTGACCCTGCAAGAGAATAAGGTATACATAAGAAATATAGATAGATATTACTGACTCCCTACTATGTATTAGATACTTTGCTAGGTTTTAGGGATATAAAGATGAGTAACTTGAACTCTCAAGAAATGCATCAAGGCAAAGATCATTAAACAGTTAATATCAATAAAAAGAAGTAAAAGCAAACAAAGAAACAAGTGAAAGATGTGCAGAGTGTGCTTTGTGAACACAGAGGAAAGTGTGGCTTATTTCTCTAGCCTGTATCTTCAGAGAAAAAATGCCCAAAGTACAGGATACAAGAATTGTCTCAAAGGATGAGCAGAGATTAGCCAGATAAGGAAAGCCTGGGCAGAGCATTCCAAACAGAGAGATTTGCACAAGCCGCAGCTGGTGGTGGGAATGGTAAGATGCACTGGGAGCTACAGGGATTTCAGCACCATTCAGGTATAAAGTGTTAAGTAGAACATGGGAGTAAGTGAGGCTAGAGAAGAATAGTAGTAAGATGCTGTTGCTCCCTAGTAAAGGTCGTTTCCTTTTTCCTAAGAGAATTTGGGAACAATTAAATGTCTTTAAGCAGAATGAGATACAGACTTAAATTAGAATTTCAAATTGCTCATTCTGACTGAACACTGAGATTGGAAATAAAGAGGGTGTTGATAGTTTTAGGAAAATCAGTTTTCTGAGGAGGTGGGACTATCTTACTGACACCTGTAGAGATATTGGAAGATCTTTATAGAGCATTAGTAGGAAGCAAGCAAAGAGGGATATTATAAAAATATAAATGTGGCCAAAATTAGGGAGGTGGTGAGTGGGGAAAATCTATGATTACTCCTAGGTTTCTGTCTTGGAAAAGAATGTGAACAGCATTGAGATTGGAGTTTCCAAAAAAAAAAAAAAAAAAGGTGGCAGATTTAGAAAAGGATGATATTTTAAAAATTACTATGTAAATTGTTGGTATATTTATTCCACAAGTTTTTGTTGAGTAGTTACTATATGTTAAGCTATATGGTAAATGCAAACTTATATTGCCAAAGACAATTAAGTTTCTGTTCTAGAGTTTATAATCTAGCTAGAGTAGAGGTAGGGGAGACACATGTTGAATGAGTGGTACCTGTGGGCCATGAATTTAGGTATGTTTGTCAGGCACCTGAGGAGAAAACACAAATGTGGATTTAGAAGATCTCAGCACAGAAATGCTGGCTAAAATGATGAAAGTTATTGCCATCTCCCATGGGGAGTGTGAAGAGGAAGAAGGGCTAAGGACTGAGGAAGCAACCTATAAAAAACAGTAATATTTAAGGAGTGAACAGAGGAGAAGTAGACCTGAGTTTAAAAAGCAAGGGAAGGGAAGGGCAGGGTAGGCAAAACACGAAGGATATTGTCTTAAAAGTCAGTTATTGCTCAGAAACCAGAAAAGAAAAAATTTTTAGAAGGAGGAAGTTGTTAAAGTGTTAAATATAGCAGAGATTTACAGTAAGATCATAACTGAAATCTATTCATTGGAATATAGAGTCCTTAAGGATTGTAGGAGCAGTATGCTTAGAGCTGAATGGGAGAAATAAAATTACTACATTTTGAGGCACTGAGTTGGGAATTGGGGCAAGAAAATATATACTGTAGTCTATTATTTAAAACTCCTGTCTAAAAAAGGGAAAAGAGAGGACATTTAGTTAAGAAAACATCATGGTGGAGTGAAAAGTGAGTTAGCTCAGAGAATGTATGGTTTAAATGGTTCCCAATTTATCAGACTGATATAAAAGCAACTGTCATTTCAAATTTACAGGGTTAGAGTGTTTATAAAAGACTATGATATCACGTTAAATGTTAAAACCTTGAATTAAGCCCTTCTTTCTGTGTAAACCATACAATTTTATATAGTTCAGCTAAGAATATAAACCAATAGCATTACGGTTGGCAGGGCTGGAGGACAAGTGTTCTGCAGGGTTAGTGAGGTATTTCTTTCACTTGTATGTCACAGTGTATTGCATACAAGACACTAGTATTCATTATTGGTCCATGAAAGGTTTTTGATGCTAAATATGTTTGATGAAAGTTCTAGGACTTCATCTGAAATATGTACATATTAGGGAAGTCTGATAGTAAACAAATTGAACTTTATTTCACCCAGTATTTCTCAAATTTATTCCACCATGGCATCTTTTTTTTTGTAACATAATAGCAGTGTTCAGCAAAATACACTGTGAGAAATGGTGTTTTACATTTATTTACTTAAAACATTTGGGGAAGCAGTAGAACAAAGAGAATACAATTAAAAAATGAATGTGACAGCATAAGTGACTGTGATGATAATCACTACATAAGTATACCTACAGACAGACATGTAAATTTTCTGTTTATGAGCCAGCAGGTGAACTGCTGCTTCTATCATTGATGATTACTCATTGAATAATCACCAGGCATGTTCTGTTATAATATGCTGAGGGGCTTTATATATTTATTACTTCTTGTAAATTACAAGAAAATTTACACTAAGTTGAGAAAGTCGTAATGATATTAACCATGTTAGTTCATGACATTTGTTGAGTACCTACTATGCCAAATCCCAGAAAATTAAAAATAGCTAATACTGGTGGAACAGTTAATTAATTCATCAAGAGGATTTGTTCATTCACATACATGTATAATTTGATCTCATAATGTAAAACCATAAATTGAACTTTAGGTCATTATTTTGTCCAAATTACAGGCAACAATGCACACTCACAAAGATCACATGGATCTCCAGGTTAAAAAGTTCATAGATAGGATGATCTTGCTCCTCTAAACATATCAAGGACCTCACCCAAATACTCAACTTGATTTCTAAGGAAGTGAGAGAAAGACTGATAATGTTGCAAGTTGTTGCCATTTACTTCAAGGTAACCTTAAAAGTAGTGTACCTTCCTCTTGCAAACATATCTGGGATATTATTTTGCTGCCCAAGGTAGAACCTTAAAAACACTATTACCATTCTACTCTCAGAATAATATAAACAGAGATGAATGGTGGGGGGATGGGCAAAAGGAAAAAGGTTGGAATTGTGGACTATTTTGAATTGGAAGCCTAAAGTTGAGCTTTAGACAACAAATTTAGATGATATTGTTAACAAATCAGGACAGTAGATTCTATGATTCTTAGGACAGAGATTTTGGTTGATTTATTTCATGTATTTCCTGTGCCTAGAACAGTTTCTGGCACATAGTAAGAGCTCAGTAAATATCTTTGAATGAAAAAACATAATAAAAGTTCAGTTATGTAGTAACATGGACCTGGAAGGCTGTTTTTTAATCCGTTAAAGGGAGAAATTGATTTCATGGAGATTACTATAAATGTTAAGATATTTCTTTTAAAGTGCTTAGAATGGTTTGGAGTACAAAATAAACATTTAATATGTTAGCTATAAATTACACTAATAAATTATGTTAGACAACTTTTCAGGATTAAAATTTGGTACATCTTTCAAAATATGAATAGAACACAATTATTGGCCATTTGACTTACAAAAATAAAAGCAATTTTTATTCTAGGTGACTTGAGTGCTATAGTCTTTAAAGTTTTTTCTTATTAAATTTATCTTGTAGAGGTTAGGAGTTAGGAAAAGAACTATTACTTAGCTAATTCAGTCAATCAAGTATAATCTCATTAGTAGCTTCTAAATCAGTTTATGACAGGTACAATTTTTCTCAGCTGGTTTAAAATCTCAGAGAGATGCATTCTCTGTGGATCCTAGGAAAATATTCAAGTCCTCTTTATTAAGAAAAAAAAGGAAGAATAAAGGCAGCTTCAGCAAAAATTACTACTTATGCATCATTGTAGACAAAATGTTATTGGCCACTGTTCAGATAGTTCATCTTGTTATTTCCTCAATAACGTGTATTTAGACTCCTCCAAAAGTCATAATTTTTAGTTTTCAGGCTTTCCTCAGACTGATCTTCATGCTTATATAGTTTGTGGAAATAAAAAAAAAAATATTCTCTCTTTTGTTCTTTTTGGAAAACTTTTACTGAAAATCTTCCTTCCCTATTTCAACACAATCTAAAATCTAATTCAGAAAGGTGTATAGTAATGAGACTTGAATTGAGATCTTTCAGGGTGGTAAAAGCAATTCACTAGAGAAGGCTTTATTACTTGCCATAGAGAAAGTCCGTGCTGTGGTAATTGTACATTAAAAGAAAAACTCAGAAGCCTTTTAGATACTTGATTGTTAAGAGGTCAACTCTGTTAGAAAGATTTCTTTTTCTGGGCTAATTTGCAAATTATTCTAATAGAATATTACAAAATTTACAACAATGGAATTTTCCCCATGTAAACATAATGCTCAATTTATATCTTCTTTGCTATTCTAATTTATGCTAATTTCATTAATAATTTCAACTTATTCTCTATCTCCTTCCTTTCTTCTCCCAACTAAAAATGCATATATACTATTTTTAATGCTCAGTATATTATCCAGCTTTAAAAAATGCTCTTAGCTCAATTTGTTTGTTTTAAAATTTTGTGGATGAACACATTAATATTTAAATATGGAAATATTTCTCAAGCCTGTGATAAAGTGTTTCACACTCTGAGATGCTTAAAAGAGGGTTGATATTTAAAAATTGAATCATATTCCAGAGGAAAATATTTCAGATGTCTCTTGTGGCCAAGCTTAAAAAATCTTCTCTTCTCTGTCATATGCAGCTCAAATTTAGCTATCTACAAATAACACAAAACATCTTTTTTTCTGATTAATTTTTTATTAGAGAATATTACAGGGGTGCAAATGTTTTGGTTACATGAATTGCTTTTGTACTATTTGAGTCCAAGTTATAAAAGTACCCATCATACAGGTAGTGCACATTGTACCCATTAGATATGATTTCACCCATCTCCTCCACCCCCATCCCACCTACTTGATTTCTGCTGAGTTTTACTTCCATTTGTGCACATGAGTGCTGATTGATTAGTTCCAATTTAATAATGAGTGCATGTGGTGTTTGTTTCTCCATTCTTGCAATACTTCACTTAGGAGAATGGTCTCCAGTTCCATCCATATTGTTGCAAAAGATATTAATTCATTTTTTATGTCTGAGTAGTACTCCATGGTATAAATATACCACATTTTATTAATCTATTCATGGATTGATGGACACTTGGGTTGATTCCACATCTTTACAATTGTGAATTGTGCTGCTGTAAATATTCCAGTGCAGGTAGTCGTTTTTATAAAATGTCTTTTATTTTCCTTTGGGTAAATACCCAGTAGTGGGATTGCTGGACTAAATGGTAGGTCTACTTTTAGTTCTTTGAGGAATCTCCATACTGTTTTCCATAGAGGTTGAACTAGTTTGCCATCCAACCAAAAATGTATAAGTGTTCCTTTCTCCCTGCATCCACACCAGCATCTATTGTTTTGGGATTTTTTGATAAAAGCCATGCTCACTGAGGTGAGAAAATATCTCATTGTGGTTTTGATTTGCATTGCTATGATGATTAGTTATGTTGAGCATTTTTTCATATGTTTATTGGTCATTAGTCTATCTGCTTTTGAAAAGCTCTATTAATGTCATTTGTTCGCTTTTTAATGGGGTTGTTTGATTTCTTTTTTCTGATTTGCTTGAGTTCTTTGTAGATTCTGGTGATTAGCCCTTTATCAACTGTATAGCATACAAGTATTGTCTCTCATTCTGTTGGTTGTATATTCATTCTATTAATTGTTTAGCTGGCTGTGGAGAAGCTTTTCAATTTAATCAAATCCAATTTATTAATTTTTATTGTTGCTATGATTGCCTTTGGGTTCTTCTTCATAAATTCTTTGACTAGATTGACAGCTAGAATAGATTTTCCAACATTTTCTTCTAGAACTTTTATAGTTTCAGGTTCTAGGTTTAAGTCTTTTATCCATCTTGAATTAATTTTTGTGAGTGGTGAGAGATATGTATCCTATTTCAATCTTCTACATGTGGATATTCAATTTTACCAGAACCATTTATGAAATAGGGATTCTTTTCCCCAGTGTATGTTTTTGTCTGCTTGGTCAATGATCAGATGACAATAAGTGGATGGTTTTATATCTGGGTTCTCTGTTCTGTTCCATTGGTCTATGTCTCTTTTTATGCCAATCCGATGCTGTTTTGGTTACTATAGCCTTATAGTATGGCTTAAAGTCTGGTAAAGAGATGCCTCCAGATTTTTTCCTTTTGGTGAAGATTGCTTTGGCTATTTGGGCTCTTTTGTTAGTCCAAAAGAGGCATAGAATTATTTTTCTATATCTGCAAAAATGACTTTGGCATTTTGATGAGGATTTCATTGAATCTGTAAATCACTTTGGGTAGTATGGACATTTTAACAATGTTGATTCTGCTGATCCATGAACATGATATGTTTTTCCATTTGTTTATATCTCCTGTGATTTCCTTCCTCAATGATTTGTAATTCTCTTTGTAGAGATCATTCCCTTCCTTGGTTGAATATATTCCTAGGTATTTTATTTTACTTTTTTAGCTATTGTGAATGATATTCAGTCTTTGATTTTGTTCTCAGCTTGACTTTTGTTGGCATATATGAATGCTACTGATCTGTATACACTGATTTTGTAACCTGAGACTTTGCTGAATTGATTTATCAATTCCAGGAGTCTCTTGGTGAAATCTTTGGGGTTTTCTAGATATAAGATTATATCATCAACAAGTAGCAATAGTTTGACCTCCTCTTTCCCCATATGGATACCCTTAATTTCCTTCTGTTGTCTGAGTGCTCTGGCTAGGACTTCTAGTAGTACATTGAATAGAAGTGATAACAGTAGTTATCTTTGTCTTGTTCCAGTTTTACGTGGAAATGGTTTCAATTTTCCACATTTAGTATGATGTTGCTTGTATGTTCGTCATATATAGTTTGTATAATTTTGAGATGAATTCATCTATGCCTATTATGTTAAGAATTTTTATCAGAAAGGGGTGCTGAATTTTGTTAAATGCTTTTTCTGCATCTATTGAGATAATCATATGATCTTTGTTTTTGCTTCTGTTTATTTGGTGAGTCACATTTATGGACTTATGTATCTTGAACTATCTTTGCATCCCTGAGATGAAGCCCACTTGGTTGAGGTGGATTATTTTTTTATGTGCTGCTGAATTTGGTTTGCTAGAATTTTATTGATAATTTTTGCATCTGCGTTCATAAGGATATTGTTTTCTTCTTCTGTTGTGCCTTTTCCTGGCTTTGGTATCAAGGTGATACTGGCTTTGTAGAATGAGTTGGAGAGGATTCTTCCTTCTTCATTTTATGAAATAATTTCTGCAGTATGGGTACCAATTCTTCTTTGTAGGTCTGATAAAATTCATCTGTGAAACTGTCTGATCCAGGGCTTTTTTTTTTTTTTTTTTTTTTTTTTTTTTGGGTTGAAAGTTTTTTATTGCTACTTCAACTCTGTTGCCTAGTTTTGTTCTGTTCAGGAGTTCTAGGTTGTGGAAGCCTGAAAGACTTTCTAAAGCTTTGGCAGGGCTCAAAGTTTGCTTTTCCAGCTACTAGGGGGAGCATCTGGTAGAAGGGTCAGGACAAGCTCTCCAAACCGGAAGGGTCATTAGTGGGGAAGAGGCCCAAATTGTTGAGTGCTAAAGCTCCAGACTGGGATCTACTGTCCAGTAGTGTAGTTTTTCTGCAGGGAGGGGTGGGCCCTTTCCCAAATCACTTCTCCTTGGACCCGCACAGCACGTTCCCCTCAGATCAGTCCACATGTGCTCCCTCAACACCTGTGACTAGCTCTCAATCTTCCCCCGATCTGCTGTTTGACCCACTTGCGTGTGTCTCAGAGAAATGGCCGTGGGCAGGCAGGTCCCAGATGGTGCACCCCTGTTCCACTAGAAGTCATCAAAGGAGGAGGTGTGGGCCCCTCTATCTGTGGGAATCTCAGCCAAGAGCACGCATCTGCCAGAGAGAAGCAACTGCTTGTGAACTTATCCGTGTAAAGTGCTCTCTCTGTTGCAATGAGTAGGGTGGAGGGCTCACTATCAGTTCAGCTGGCACTCTTGAGTGCGAGGCATTTGATTGCTATGGAGCCAGGGTCTAGGCTATTCCTCTAGGAATTCCACACCCTTATCCTTATATCCTTACCCCACAGTTCTCCAGTTCTCCAGCAGGAGGGATGAGTGCACTCCGAGATCCTTATTCCTCAGCACCCCACCACACTCCCCCATGGAGTATGTGGCACAGGCTTCCTTGCCACCCAAGTCCAGCTCCCAGACTTCTTCACCGTGACCCCTTTGTCCCTCTTGTGTCCAGAGATCACCAGGACCAGCTTGATTATCTGAGCTCCTGGTGTATGACCCTGCAGGAGAGAAGCTGCCATTGCGAACTTCTCTGCTCAAACTACACTCACAGTTGTAATGGGTGGGGGAAGGGCCACAGCTCCAGGTCAGCCTGAGCTCAAACTGCTATCTCAGTTGCAGTAGTTAGGGGAGGTGGAGGGGAGGAAGTATCTAGCTGGAAGAAAGCTGGTACTCTGGCCTCTCATGGCACTGTCCCAGAAGTAGCTCCTCACATACTGTCTGACTCCTGGGGCTCACTAGTTCACCCCACCATTCCTTACTTGCTGTCATGCCTGGGCTGGTGGAGGGTGGAAAAGCCTTCCAAAAGTTTAGTGGCCTGCTATCTGCCAAAGTCACGTGGGAGGGGGAGGGGTATCCTCCCTTACCCTATCACTGGGCTCTGAGCCTCTCCGGGTTCCATCCTCACCGATATCTTCTCCTCTTTATCTTCTTCTTCGTCAGCTTCACAGTTTTTCTCCATGGGGTCCCAAGCCATCTCTGTTGCCATTCTCTATGATCCACATCTGAGCTGTGGCTCTTCTCCTCTCTCCTCAATCCAATATACTACCTTCCTGCCAGGACAGTTCGACAAGCAATGTCTCTAGTTGGCCCACAAATCATCTTAAGAAAGGAAAATAGGACTATGTATTTGCATGTATTAGACAACAGAAGAAATAATATTAACCACCATTTCTTTTATTCTCACATCCTTGGTTTTAGAACAGAATATTCTCAAGTTCAGGCACTGAGATTGGCATGACCAATAGCAAACATGGAATAATGGTTCCTCTGGGGCCATGCCTGGCTACTTTAGCCATGCCTGTCAAGGTTCAAGCATTTTGCTTTGCTTTCCTTCTCACAAAGCCTCCATCCTCATCCCATGCCCTAACCAATCCCAGACCTTCAAAACAAGAATTGAATCTCACAGGTCTTACATCACAGTGGGGGCTCATTTCTTATTGTCTCCTTTTTTCCTAAGACCCACTTAAAAGATCAGGCTGGGATGGGGAGGTGTTTAGGGTGAAAAAGTTTAGTAAATTTTAGTAATTAAAACATGCTGTGCCAGATGGTGCAAATCAATAGAAAATTATTAATTATCCCCTATACATTTTCTATTGAAGACCTAAACTGCTCAATAGTCATACTTAAAAATTTTCTCATTTTCTTCGGTGAAATAATTATAAACAACAATAATGAGAAATCTCAAGTATAAACTTCCACATGTTTTATTTTAAATATCTCAAAGCAAGATGATCACAACATAATTTTGAAAAATCTTCTATGTAGAGGGGAAAAAAGTAAGATTTTTGTTGATAGTATGTTTCAGTGAAGGGCTGCAGAGTTTAAAAGAACTCTCTTTTTTACAACTGCTTCCCAAATATTTTAATAGCATCTTTGATGATTTGTTAGAGGGAGTGTGTTTGGTGTGTGCATTTCTCAACAGATCAATCTTCCATTTTACATGGTGGTGTCACTTGTTCATTAAAGACAATTATTGTTGATTATGTGTTATGATTCACAAGTGCTAAAAATACAAAGGTGATAGCTTCAGTCTCTGCCTAGTAAATTTCACAACTTATTTGGGGGGACAAATGAATAAATAATACAAATTATTGCAAATAAATGTAATGTACAGGGATGATGGCTTTATATAGGATACTGACAGTACAAATTAGGTGCCTATACCCCATTCTGGAAGGAGATTGGTAAAGGCTTTCTTCCAGAAGGGGGTGAAGGCTAAGCTGAGTCTTAATACATGAGCATGGAATGGTGAGATGTGGCAAAAAGAGGAAAAGAAAATAATGTGAGAAAGGAAACAAGGATTAAAATGATACATTTGAGGTTATAATTAAGGAAGAAACTGAGGATGAAATGGAGAGGCGAGGGCATACTCAAGATATATATATATATATATATATATATACTATTTCAGCATATTATGGGAATACAA
>VBSM01000361.1:71866210-71889904 GCA_008086735.1 Cheirogaleus medius | reverse complement strand
ATCTGCCCGACACCTGATAAATGTTATTCCTATATGTCCACTTAGATGGGAATCAGCAGGATTCTGGGCACTTGAACGAGGGGTGGCAGAGCATGGAGAGGAATCTTGGATGCTGTCTAGCCTCCTGGAATGTGGTATCATTTGTCTATATATGAAACATGTTTGGAGGAAGGAATAGTGTATTATGAATTCAATTTCATATTTATTAAGTTTTAATTTCCTGAGATATATCCAGTTTCCTTCATAAAGTTAAATATGTGGGTCAATAGTGGAATAGGTATGTTTATCCTATTATATTTTGTCCTTTCCCATGTTTTCAAAGGATATGTATGATATCTGGAATTTATATTCTTTTGCATGGCCTTTGAAGGAAATGTATTTAGTATGACATTTCATCCAAATCTCATTTCTATGGCTCTGACTGGAATTAAACTCATTCATAAGAGTTCCATTTTAATTAATAGGTAAGCCTGATAGGCTAAATGTTCTTGAGGGACTGAAGTGCTTAGCATGTACTAATATTGTTTCAATGCTTGCTGAATGAATGATTAAATAGTTGAATAATCATGGTGTGATCTCAATGCAATACCAAGTGCTATATAAATTTTTTAAAAGCTTCAAGGTAATGTTTCTGATTAATCACCTCTACTTCTCTATTGATTCTCTATTAACTTACTCTAATCTCTCATGCTTGATCATGGTGCAGACAAAACATTTTTTGCTGTACAGTCTCTTCAACATCACTTTAAATGCCTTTGAACATCAAGGGGCAGGACCCACAAGGTTTCTTACCACTCATTTGAGGCAAAACATAAGATAATCATCTGAGACAGATTTAAGAACAGAATAGTCAATAGTAGGACGCTTGAATAACAAGTAAAAATATTTCATAGAAATTTATTGGAGTACAACCTCAAGAAAATTAACAAATTTATGGGTGCCTCGAAAACAACACGATTCATAGCCAATGAGGATGAAAAAGTCACATCCACCACAGACCTTAATACAACAGACTTTAGTTTCAAACACTATCCTATCATACTGACAAATATTGCTGCTTTTAAAAATAAGTGAAACCATAAATTATTACTTCTTATTGTTGTTATCATTACTTCTTACCTATAAGATCATATTTCTATCTGTCCTAACATGAAATACAAATTCCTCCAGGAATTGAATTCTAATTGTCAGAGGCAATTCTTGCTTACCAAATGACTCTTAGAAGACTAAAGGGCAATTTTCAAAGCACTATCACTTCTTTCCCTGATTTCATGTCTTACTGTATACATGATACTAGCACTCACATAATTTGCCATTAAACTTATAAAAATGTATTTCTAAAATTAGATAAATAATAGTATATAATTATTACAGTCAATTAACTGCTTATGTTACATTTGATAAATGAGAATGCTTCTATATGAGAATATTTCTATAGGAAAAAGAAAAAAAAAAGAACATTTACTCAAATTCATATGCAGACCAAAAAGTATTTCCTTTTAGAGTTTTATAATGTATTTTATATATTTAACATTTATACCTCTTCCATTTTAATCTCGATAATTAAAAGATTAGACAACCTCATACAACATGTAGCTGAGCAGTAACGGTTTCTAGTAAAATGTAATACAATTTCTACATCCTATAAAAGTCTTTGTGATATTTTCTTACTTCCCTCAAATGGCTTGCTCATTCATTATATGTGGTACAAAGTTTAGATATTAATCTTCAAGTCAATTTAAATGGTGAAGTGTCTGTTAGGTGGTTCTTTCTGGCTGAGATGTATATCTCCAGCAGAGCCAGCTTCTGCTCTGTACTAAATAGTTATAGGTATAGATATATCTGGAACAGAATCACTGGTCTTGAAAAAAAAATTTGTTAATATGCTTTTAGACTTAAACATGCTCTCACATCAGAAAATCTATCAGGAATCGAGTAAACATAGTTCCTAAAGAGCAATAAACCCAGTAGGAATTAATGCTGCAACATTCCAGGTTGATTTTTATCTGAACTGTGTCCCCATATTAAATGATTTATTCTTGAGATTTAAATTAATATACTTTTACAAGTTTTTTATTTGCCATCCATACACCCCTTTTCTTTTTTCAAAATTTATTTTTAATTGACAAATATTAATTGTGCATATTTATGGGTTATAATATGATGCTTCAATGTATGTATACATTGTAGAAAGATTCACTCAAGCTAATTAACACATCCATCACCTCACCAACTTATCATTTCTTGCTGCTGAGATGTGTGAGTTCTTTATATATTTTGGATATTACCCCCCTATCAGAAGTATGGTTTGCAAATATTTTCTCTCATTTTGTGGGTTGTCTCTTCACTTTGTTAATTGTTCCCTTTGCTGTGCAGAATCCTTTTAGTTTCATGCAATCCAATTTGCCTATTTTTGCTTTTGTTGCTTGTGCTTTTGGAATTGTATCCAAGAAATCCAGACCAATGTCATGAAGATTTTCCCCTGTGTTCTCATCTGGTAACTTTACAGTTTCAAATCTTATGTTTAAGTCTTTTATCCATTCTGAGCTGATTTTTATATATGGTGCACAATAATGGTCCAATTTCATTCATTTGCATGTTTTCCCAGCACCATTTATTTAAAAAAACTACTTATTGCATGTGCTTGGCAGATTTATTGAAAATCAGTTGACTATAAACCCACAGGCTTGCTTCTGGGCTTTCTGTCCTGTTCTGTTGATCATTGTGTCTGTTTTTATGCCAGTGCCATACTATTTAGATCACAATAGCTTTATAGTATATTTTGAAATCAGGGAATGTAATGTCTCTAGCTTTGTTCTTTTTATTCAAGATTGCTTTGGTTATTTGGTCTTTTCGGGTTCCCTAAAAATTTTAGAATTTTTTTTCTATTTGTGTGGAAAATGACATTGGAGTCTTGATAGAAATTGTGTTGAAAATTTAAATAAAAATTTAACATGAATATATTATTTTAGGACTGGATAAGATCTTAGACATTATCTAATGAAACTTTCTCCATTTCTTTTCTTTTTGGAAACAGAAGAACCAAGTAGGTTAAACGGCCACTTCAAGGTTCCATAGCAAATGAGTGCCCAAATGGGAACTAGAACACAAGATTTAACTCTTACTTGTGGCTTGTCCCAGTGTACTATATAATAAATCATTTCTGATTGTACTAGGTCAAAATTTTATTACTTTGATGAGATGTTGCATTCAAAATTTTATAAATGTAGACAACATATTCCTTCATAGCTACAATTTCAAACTTTCATGACTTTTATTATTCATAAGTCTAATACTTTAGAATATTTTTTACTCTTTTTCCCTTTTAGTTCCCTTTTAATTCATTAAATATGACATTTAAAAAAATAATTTATGCATATTAGAATAGAAATGGAAATTATTACATAGATTTTTTTTTGCTTTTAAAACAAAGAAATTTGGGAAATATGGATAATATAAAAACTATAATAAAAACATAAAACTAAAATATCTATAATTAAAATAAACATATGGATACTTTTTATATTGCTGCCTACTATTTATCATGTATTCCTTGATATAGAGCCAATTACTAACCCCACAATAATATTGAGGTCACTATTTTATTTACTTTGTAAAAATAAACACTTTTTGTGTTATATAAATTTGATTTCACATCATGTTTTATGGATCTCAATCACAAATGTCTGAATACAATATTACTGTCATCGAGACTGAATAGTTGACACATCACAATCAACACAAGCATGCTCTCTTTTTAGCTTTATCCATTTACATCTCAGCAGATTGAAAGCTTCCTCTCTGACTCTAATTAAGCCTTATTTGCTGAAATACAATATACACAAATAGCTTGAACTCAGAATTATGAAAAATAGTCATACCTTTATGTTACATGAACACTGTTAAGAAATGTGACTCTGGTTATCAAACAACAGTTCTCAAACTTCAACATGCAAATACACCTAGAGGGTTGAATTTATATTTCTAGTAAGTTTCTATGTGATGCTTTTGTTTCAGAACTCTGTCTTACAGAATTGTCCAATAAACAATCTACATTTGTGGTTACTATTTCTACCTAAATATGGACCTTAAGTAATATATAGGCTTAGACCATGGATAGACAGACATATACAGAACTGTATTCATTCATATATCTGCGTATGTGTATGTGTTTGCCTGTGACGTTTCCTCAGATTTGAAACTGGTCTCATATCCTCTTAACTGAATGTATGAGATCATAAAGTTGGGAATGTAAAAGAGTTAAAGAATGTTTAGATTTTATTGGTGATATTTGATTATTAGGACCTCTTTGCACTCTTTATTATGTGCTTTTTATCCACGAATTAGCAAATCACTAAAAAATCAGCTCCATATGCACTATATCTTGGCAAATGCTGATTTTTGTCCCTTCAGGACAATAATTCATATGCCTAAGAGGTCATCATAATTACTTGAGAATGCTACTAAATGAAATATTACTGGGCCCCATCTCCAGAGTTTCTGACTCAGTAGGTCTGGTGTGAGGTCCAAGAAACTGCATTTCTAACAACTTCCCAGGTGATGCTGCTGCTGCTGCTCCGGGAAGTAAACTGTGAGGACCACTGCACTAGTGCCTACACTGACAGGACTTCTCAGTGGGAAAGCACAGACACATATACCCTGAACAATTTGTGAAATCTAGTGTTTTTATTTTGTAAATGAGTAAAGAAGAGGTGGGAAGCCTGCAGCCTTGGGGCCACGTGTGGCCTCCAGATCCTTGAATGTGGCCTTTTAACTGAATCCAATTTTACAGAACAAATCCTTTTATTAAAAGGGATGCAGCAGAGAAAGATGAACCTTTTCTTGGCTTCTTTGTTGCTTACCCCTACCCCCCGCGGCCCAATTCTTTCATTATAAAATTTGTAAGGTCCTACTGCTCTTATATCAAATTATTATCTTGCATTAAACTTTAATGGACTTATTTAAAATGATACTTTCTATAATATTATTTAAATAAAATGTTTCCAGTGAATATCTTCACATGTATTCTTTGCCTAAAATAATGTTATATTTATAGATTTTACAAATTTCAAATTTTATGATAATCATGTCAATTGTCTCGATATAATTAAAGTATAATAAATCTCTATGTGGGGGAACCTAATTTGATTGTTAGATCCAGTAATGAGGCAGTTTCTGTGATATAATTAACTAAATTATAAATTTTGTGAATATATTCATGAACGTTTAGTTTCTCACTTGTATTTGAGAATTTTACTATTTTCTACCTTTAAAATGCAAATTCTAAACAACCACATAATGTTTAGGCTTTAGGACACTTTTGATTGGTTTCTGGTATATTTCTATCATTTCATAGAACAGGTTAAAAAGTTTAAGATAAACATAATATGCAAACTTACCTCATTACTAAATTAATATAGTAACTTGACAAATATCTTTAAAAAATATGTTAAAGTTATTTAAAGGTAAGTGAATCTGAAAAATTATTAAATGAAATTATTCCACTATTGATCACTATTAAACAATTAATCACCTTAGAAAGGACCCTGTTAAGAAAGAGATTATTTAAAAACCTTTATTGACATTATTCACTTTAATGACTGCTGGACTAGCATTGTTAATAGGATAAACTATGGAGACCTAAGTTTAATATAAAACCCTGACTACTGATGCATATATAAAACCTGAAACTTAATAATATTTTGAAAGTCAAAATCCATGTGAATAACATATTAATATATTAGATAATAATTTATTACCATATCAGAAATCATTTATTAGCATATCAAATAATTTATTAGGTACATCTGAAGATAATATCCAGTTGCATAAAATAGGAACATTCTCTTTTATTTATTTTTTTGGCTCATAAATTAATGAACTAATACCACTTGTGTAGACTTGCTTGTTCCTCATTGTAGGAAACAGAAAAACAGATGTTCCTTATGAAGATGACATAGTTTCAAGGGCATGAACTAGTACTGGATGTCAGAGATAATTGGAACTCCTACCTAATTGTCGCAGAAATGATTTAAAATTTACTATTCCAAATACAATTCAATATTTAATAGAATTGCAGTGAACTGCTTTTCCCACAATCAGTTCAATCATTTAAAAGTAACAAGCTCATCTTGAAGAGGTTATCTGAAAGATATGTTACTTAAAGTTAGAAATTCTATTTATTAGAACTTTATGGACTGAACATTTGGTTATATGCAACTTATCTTTTTTCCAGGCTTAAGGTATCATTACTATGTTCTAATATGGATAACTTTGATCCCTCAGTTATTAATTTACTTATATATTGGAACAAAATGATGATCCTTCTTTTGGTCAACATCTGGCCTGTCAGCAGCAAGGATCTCATGGCCTTAAAGTGAGTCATGTACTCCAGCAAGTTTTTAGCGATCAATTTCTAGTGCCAATTTGCACCATAGGTATTCATTTAATTCAGGCAAATATAAATTTATTGATAAATTCCAATATTCCAGAAACCATGTTGAACTTTGGAAATGCCACAATTCCTGCTTATATGGAAGTTATAGGATATAAGAGGACATAGTTAAGCAAGCAGGCATTGAAATGTACAGTATGTACAGTATATACATCAAAATATACAGTATGTTTAGTGCTAGGTTAAAGATAAGGAAGGAATACTATTGGAATATGAAAGATGCACCTAACTCAGACTGAAGGAATAAGGAAAAAGTACCTAGGACAGCTTGTTTTGGGGGTAACATTTGAATAATAAACCCAATTTAGCCAAATGAAGAAAGAGAAACAATGCTATAGATAGATCAGTATATATACCATCCCAGAAGCAAAGAGACTTTAAGTTGGTTATTAGAAATGCAATACTTCAGTATGGCTGAGTACAAACTTGTTAACAGAGATAAGAAAATGATGAGATAAACATCAATTAGATTCATAAGTAACCTCGCAGGCCAGACTGGGCAATTGGACTAATAATGATGGTGTATGCTTAAGGAAAAGATGTGATACATCAAATGCCAAGACATGCATTTTAGAAAATCTCTCCTGCTACAGAGTTGAAAGAAGCATGGTGGGAGAAAGCCTGTGTCTTCCTGACCCATTTGGATGTTCTTGGTATTATGGTGAGAAGCAATGCTGCTTGATTGAAGGGCTGCTATAGTTTGAATAGCAGGTATTGAAATCTTAATCCCCAAGACAGTAGTGTTGAGAGTTAGGGCCTGATGAGAGGTGATCAGGCCATGAGGGCTCCACCCTCATGAATAAATTAATGCCATTATCATGGGAATGGGTTTGTTATAACAAGCAAGTTTTGTCCTCTTCTTTCTCCTTCTTGACCTCTCTCAACCTTTTATCTTCCACCATGGGAAAGCACAGCAAGAAGGCCTGTGCCAGATGTAGGCACTTTGGTATTGGATTTAAAAGTCTCTAGAACTGCAAAAAATAAATTTATTTTCTTTATAAGTTACCCCATCTCTGGTATTCTGTTATAGTAGCGCAAAACAGAAAAAGACAAGCACTGTCATAGTACGTTAGTTTTATAGCTATTATAGTAAGTGCCCAAAACTATGACACTTAAAGCAACAGAAATATATTATCTCAGAGTTCTGGAGAGCAGAAGTCTGAAATCAAGGTGTTGGCAGGACCATGCTGTCTCTGAGGGCTCTAGGAAGAATCTGTTCCATGCCTTTCTCTTAGGTTCTGGTATTGCTAGCAACATTGGTTTTCCTGGGCCTGTGGATGCATCACTCCAATATGTGCCTCTGATGTCACATGGGGTTCTCCCTGTATGTCTTCATATCATCTTCCTTATATGTGTGTGTGCATTTTGGTGTCTCTTTACCTCTTTTAGAAAGAATGCCACTTATATTAGATTAGGGCTTACCCTAATAATCTTACCTTAACTTGATTATATCTGCAAAGACCCTATTTTCAAACAAGTTCACATCTACCAGGCACTGGGTATTTGGACTTCCACATATATTTTGAGTAGACACAGGTCAACACATAACACATAGTATAAAGAAAATAGCAGATTAGCTAGGGAGATATTATGTGACTGCCATTGCAGTTGAACTTGGAAATAAGTGGATGCAGGAGATGGCATGTGAATAACTAACTCTGAACCCCAGATTTCATAATTAGACAGCTTTGTGGGAAAAGAGAGTTCTCCAGTATCTATCACAACCTGGTTTTATGAATAAATAGAACCTTTAAATCAAGAATTTCTTAACTTGACTGGGACTCAAGAGCACAATTGGACATCCTCATATTTTCACACAATTGTGTGTGTGTGTTGTGTTTTTATGTGTGTTTTGTGCATGTTTCTTAGAGCTGTGGTCTCCAACCCCCAGGACACAGACCGGTATCAGTCTGTGGACTGTTAGGAACCAGGCCACACAGCAGGAGGTGAGCAACGTGCAAGCCAGGGAAGCTTCATTGGTATTTACAGCCACTCTCCATTGCTTGTATCACTGCATAAGCTCTGCCTCCTGTCAGATCAGCAGTGGCAGTAGATTCTCATAAGAGCACAAACCCTACTGCAAACTGCTCATGCAAGGGATCTAGCTGTGCACTCCTGATGAGAATCTAATGCCTGATGATCTGAGGTGGAGCTAAGGGGGTGAGGCTAGCGCTGGGGAGTGGCTGCAAATACAGATTATCATTAGCAGAGAGGTTTGACTGCACAATAAGTATAATGCACTCGAATCATCCCAAAAGCATGCCCCCTGCTCCCCCGGTCGGTGGAAAAATTGTCTTCCATAAAACTGGTCCTTGGTGCCAAAAATGTTAGGGACCACTGTAGAGGATTATATCAATAGATGCATTAGATTCTCACAAATATACATGATTATTTAACCCTTCAAATATCACCACAAAGAGTCTCTATAATTCTATCCTTACATTTAGGAAGAGTAAGTAGCTGTGTACCTGAGTCACATTTCCTAGGCCCAAAGTAACTTTTCTCCTACTGAGCTGTACTTGGTATAGTGCCACTGGTGCATGTTGAGAACAGTAGGTGGAGTCTTATGAAAACTGTTACATATTTAGGGCAAGAATATTGCCAAGGGTGTTATTTACTACATCATGCAGCCTTTTATTCTGAGAACCCATGAAACAAATTTATCTCAAGTATCATTACCTGTGATTGCTCTGCTTCTCTTAAACAACTTAGGTATTTATATCTTAAGAACATTGTGAATTGTAAAATGTTTGTGCTTTTTATCTTTGCCTGAGTACCAGAAAGATGACAGGTAAATTTGCATTCCAAATCAAAGAAATTATGCAGTAACTTAAACATACATTTTGTGTACAAATGTAACTCTTAAATTTATGCTTTCCTATGTTCATTTTTTTCTTTGCTCTATTTCTCCATTTATTTATCTTCTTTGGGTTTCATTATTTTATTTATTTATCTAATGAACAAACAATAATTTAATGCCTATCATATAACCATGTATTAGGCATTGCACCAGTGCCCTGGATACAATGATGGGTACATGTGACCTCTACCTCAAATACCTCACAGTCTAGTAGGGAAGGCATTCACTTAAATTGATATATATATACCCTAGATTATGATCACCATAATAATGAAGAGATTATAAAGTAATATTAGCACATAAAGGAAAAAAACAATCCAACTTCATTAGAAAAATCTTTCTGAGGAAGAGATAGCTAAGCTGAGCCCTAAGTAAATGTTAGTCAAATAAAAAGTGAGGGGAACAAAACTCTAAAAAAGTCAAAGAACATCTATTAAATAAACAGATAGTCCATGCTTGTGGATAGGAAAATTCATTATTATTGAGGTGTTAGTTTTTTCCAAATTGATCTATAATTCTAATTCATTCTCCATCAAAATTCTAGAAAATTATTTTGTGGTTATCGACAAACTGATTTCTAAAGTTTGTGTGGAATGGAAAAAGACCCAGAATAGCAAACACAATACTGAAGACAAAGAACAAAGTTGGAAGGTTGGCACTATCCAATTTCCAGGCTTATAAAACTTTAGTATTCTTTCCACTGTTTCTTCCCTGGCCTTCCTCATGTGAGTATAGATGTTGGTCAGTGCTCATCTGAAGACTTAAGGGGACCTTTCACACATCTCTAGAACTCTTTTTCTCCTCTCTGCAGCTCTCTGCTTTACCTTACACTGACCTGTAGTCTCTGGCTGTCTTAGCCTTTCCAGATTCTCAGCTCCATCTAATCAACTCCATTCCTGCACTAAGGCCTTGTAAATTTCTCAAAGCATTGGACTGAAGCAATCATAGGGCACATGTCATTTGTTTCCCATCACTCAAAGATCACTGTCGTTTGTTGTCTGATGTCCAATACTGTTAAAACTATTGTTTTATATATTTTATCTGTTTTCCTTAGTTTCCAGTGTGAGGACTAATCAGGTCTCTGTTATGTTATCTTAGCTAGAAGTGGAATTCACTAGGATCATTTGGAGTAAAAGAAGGCAATATTGATATTCTACTACAATATAGTACATTATGTTTACTCTTCCCAGGAGCCAAGTGAACAGGGATTTTAAAAAAAGGAGAGATTGAGCAATATAGTTGAATATCTCCATTGGTCTTGGCATTTGGGGGGAATTGATGACCAGAGAGACCTGATAAATGGAATGGTGGAACTAGAAACTAGATTATAGTGAATTCATGATTAAATGGGAGTCAAGAAGTAGAAAAAGCAAGTAAAAATTATATTCTTAAAAAGTTGAGTTGAGCAGTGATGAAAAGATACCAGATGGCATTTATAAGAAAACACAGAATCAGAGAAAGTTGTTTTTGTTGACTATCCAAATTTCTATTGATATAAAAAACAGAGAAAATTAAGACTGAATATGGATAGAGCACAGGTTAACAAAATGGCCCACAAACTGGCCACCAGATTTTATAGATAAAGTTTTATTGGAACACAGCCAATCCTATTCATTTACATTACTGTCTATGGCTGCTTCTGTTCTATAACTACACAGTTGAAGGATTGTGACAGAGACCATATGGCTCAAAACCTGAAAATATATACTATCTAACTTACAGAAAAAAATTGCTAATCTGGGAAATAAGGATTCAACATGCAGTTAAAGTGTACAATATATTTCTAGTCATAATAGCTCCAAATTCAGCAGCAATCATTTTAATACATTATAGTAAGGCAGATAACACATTGATAATTTTAATGGAAATAAAAATGGTAGTCTTAAATTTTCATTTTGGATAATGAAGGATTAAAAGTAACTTCTCAAAATAAAATTAGGTTTGTTCTTTCTTAATCTTGCGTTAAAAAGTTAACATTGCCCACAAGAGTTTGGGAGGAAATTATTTTTTTAATGGTGCAATAAAATTATGAGTTTTATTATTTAAAATTATTTTTTAATTAGCAACTTGACCATGGACTTTACATTACATATGTTATAGAATTTTAATAAAGAAGGATAAGTGGGGTCTATATTGTTTGATTTTGATTTTCAAATAAATAATATTTTATATTCAATAATATCAATGCAATAAGCATTGTATGATTCAGTCTTTAATCATTTTTAAACTTTTTCTAGGCAAGGAAGTCAAGCCTAAACCTCCACGTATGTTATCTGCATGCCAAATAAATAAACAAATATTAATATATACATGAATACATAAATAAATAAAATGCATGCTTTTACTCATCCTCTGATTCTATGTTGAATATTTTGCTTAAAATCAAAGGCTTAACTATTTTTTGTAGAGAATGTGCCTATTCTCTTAAGTGTGTTTCTGAGGATATGCTATGCTGAAATTTTTCTTCATTCTTTACTCATTGGAGTTCAAACCAACACCTTTTCTTACCTTGTCATTAAAGATATTAGCTTACATTTCCACTTTTTCTCAAAATAATTCTTATTATGATTGATAGTGAGGGACCTTTACTTCTCTGTTTGTATTTGCCACAATCATAAGAAAAAAAGTTAATATGACAGATTAAAAAGCAACAAATAATACATAAAAGAAGTATGCATGAGTATAAGAAATAAATCTTTCTGTAATCATTTTTACTAATGTTCACTTCTTATTTTCAGAGCTGCAAGTAAAAAAAGAAGAGAAGCCAAGTATGTATATTTTAGGTATAGATTCATACATGAAGTCCATATTTATAATGAATAGCACAATATCTCTTTGCAAATATCATGTCCTAGTGCAAATATTATACCAAATTTCATCCCTGGCCAACTTTAAAAATATAAAACAAACAAAATATATATTTATGTATGCTACCTGTTCTAGAAAAAACTGTATTTACATAGGTAAACTCTCAGAAATGTATATGGTTCAGAAGAAGTCATTGACTAATTGAATCGACTACTACTATTGTAGAACACAGACATTCTATCAGAAAAACACCTGCTGTCACCCATGTCTTTTGGGGGCCTCCTGGGTCAGATATACATTTCCAAAGGCTGAAGTAGGTAGCAGAAATTTTTTCAACAGAACACACAGCAATCTGATTTTGAAAACAGTTAAAATTTTGGTTAATATTTCCTAATTAAATTAGTATTGTAAGGCTGCTGTAATAAAATACCACAAATGGGATAGCTTAGAACAACAGAATTTGTTCTTTCACATTTCTGAAAACTAGAAGTCTAAAATCAAGGTGTCAATAGGGCCATGTTTCCTTTGAAACCTTGCATTTTCTGGCTTTGGGTGTTTGCTGGCAATCCTTGATGTTCCTTGACTTGTAGATGTCTCATTTCATGCTCTGCCTCCTTCATCACATGGTCTTCTTCTCCTTTTGTGACTCTATCTCTGTATCTCTTCTCCTCTTCTCATAAACATACCAGTCATATTGGATTAGAGATCCACCTTATTCCCCTGTGACTACATCTTCACTAATTATATCTGCAATGATCCTATTTCCAAATAAGATCACATTCTGAGGTACTGGAGATTAGGACTTAAATATATCTTTTGGGGAGACACAACTCAATCCCTGACAGTCCATCCTCTGACCTCCCCAGAATTCATGTCCGTCTTACATGTGAAATATATTCACCCCATCCCAACATCTCTGAAAGACTTAACCCTTCTAACATCAACTCTAAATCCCAAATTTTGTCTAAATATCAGCTGAAAGTAAAAAATCTCATTAGTTATTTAAATCAGTTATGTATAAAAACTGGAGTTTGAGTCTTCCTGCAACAAAATTCTTCTTCAGCTGTGCACCTGTGAAGCTATAAAACAAATTATCTGCTTCTAAAATAAAATTATGGGACAGGCATAAGATAGACATTCCCATTCTAGAAGGGAGAAATTGGAAGGAAAAAAAGAGGTCATAGGACCCAGGTAAATTCAAAACTTAGCAAACTTAAAGGCCTGAAAATATTGTTTCTGGCTCAGTGCTTTGTTCTCTGAGCCTGGTAGGACAGTGATTCTTCCCTCTTAGCTCACCGGGGTGACAGCCCTGCCCTCTCTGCTGAAGGAGATCCCATAAGTCCAGGTCTTTGAATCCATGGCTCTGATCTTAGAGTCATCATCCCTTCGTTTCATCATGTCTCTGTCCCTTTTTGTCAAGTCTGTTTATGCTTGTATAAAGCTCTCAAAGACCTGACCAATCTCTTACTTAATTCATGGGTACCTAAGCCACTAGATAAAAGAGACTATCATAGATCTTTCCTGTATTACTACACCTGTATTTCTGTCTTCTACTGAGATTGTTGATAGACCCATGAGACATACACCTAATCTCTTTAGTGAAAGCTTGTCCAGCCACACCTTGGCCCTGTCTCCAGGGCACACTGTTTAAATAGGCTGAGAATTTTTCAGATCATGAAGTGCCAGTTCCCATTTTCTTAACAGTTTTTTCTTTAATTTATCTTTCTTTTCACATTCTATTTTAAGCAACAAGGAGAAATAAGTCTCTACTTTCCACACTTTGCTCAGCTAAATATCCTTAGCTAAATATCCTAATAAATATCCTAAATATCCTAATAAATATCCTAAATATCCTTAGCTAAATATCCTAAATTTCCTTAGCTAAATATCCAAGTTATTCACTTATTATTCTATGCCCCATCCAACGGAAAAAGACACTTTAGCCACATTCTTTGCCATGTTGTAACAAATATCTCCTTTCTTTCAGGGTCCAATAACATGTTCTTCATTTCCTTCTGAAACTTCACCAGAAGCACCTTTAACATTCCTATTTCTAGCAACACTGTGTTCATATTTACAGTAATACATATATTGCTATGGTTTGAATGCATTTCCTCAAAATTCAGATGTTGCCAACTTAACAATATTAAGAGATAGAGCCTTTAAGAGGTGATTAGGCATAAGGACCTCCCTTGCGAATGGAAATAAATTTCTTATAAAAGAGGCTTCCTGCAGCATTCAGGAAGCTTGCTTTCTTCCCCTTTTGCCCTCTCCCGTGTAAGGACACAACATTTGTAGGAAATAAATTTATGTTTTGTTTAAATTACCCAGTCTGTGATATTCTGTTATAGTGCACAAAATGGACTAAGACAGAAATATATAGTGTAAGATGACAGAAGCTTTCTCTATTGCTTTCCTCATTTCTTTCTGAGCCCTTAGTAAATAATCTTTAATGTCAATATTTCTGCTCATCGTCTCTTCAAGGCAATCTAGATAAATCAAGGGCCCCAAACTCTTCCAGCTTCTATCCATTACCCAATTCCCAAACCACTTTTACACTTATAGGTTTTTTTTTTGTTTGTTTTACAGCAGCACCCACTTCCCTATACCAAAATCTATTAGTTTCCGTGGATAGTGCAATACAGTACTGCAGATTGTGTTGCTTAAAACAACAGAAATTTATTCTCTCACAGTTCTGGAGGCTAGAAGTCCAAAATCAAGATGTTGGCAAAGCAACAGTCCCTATCGAACCTGTAGACGAGAATCTCTGTCTTTGCCTCTTCTAGTGTCTGGTGTTTGCTAGCAATTCTTGGTGTTTCTTGACATGAAGATGTATCACTTAAATCTCTCCTTCATCATCAAATGGCCAGCTTCTCCTTTCGTGTCTCTTTCTTTATGTCTCTTCATTTCTTTTTACAAGGATACCAGTCATATTGGATTAAGGACCCACCCTACTCTAATATGACCTCATCTTATCTAACTAATTACACCTATACAACTCTATTTCTAAATAAGGCCATATTTTGGAGTGCTGTGGGTAAGGACTCAACATATCTTTTGGAAGGGGACACATTGAAGTCTGAATTCCTAAATAATATACATACCCAGTTAGATCTGTTTCAAAGAGGTTTTTCCAAATTTTGGTTTTCAAAACATTTATCTTATGTTGACTTTGGAACTATTTCCTGCAACAATCATCTTGAGAAAAACTAGACATTTTAGGCTTAAATTAATTAGCAGTAACAACAATGTAATAACAGACAAATGTACAACATGTTTCTAACTGTTGTGTGTTTTATAGTCCAGCATTGACAAACCAGCATAAAACTGGAATATATTTTAGTAAAATTCTTTTACAATTATAGTTGACAAATAAAATTATTTCTAAAAATGAATTTGTACTCTAATTTTATGTTTCACATTTTTAATTTTTTGTCTTTCCCTCCCTCAGAGCCACAAATTAAAAAGGAAGCAAAACCAGGTAATAATATTTTTATTTCATATAGATTCAGAGCTGACATTACCTTCATTTTAGAATGAAAAGAGCCTTACCTCCACCTAGGGGGTTGCACACAGTCTCCCGGTTCCACTCTGTTGCTTGGTGTGGTTGAATAGTACAGGGTAGGTGAGAATGGTAATGTTTTATAGACAAAAATATCTAGAATATGGGCTTAAAATAAACCTAACGGAGAGTCCAGGTTTCAGGAGACATTTCTTGGGATTTTTCACAATCAATAATGATTATATTTAATTTGTGGCTTCAATTCCACTAATACACTAGAATTATAAAAATCACAAAATCCTAGACTATTGGAGTTTAAAGAGAAAAAGGATAAGAATTTATTAAGCATCTACTGTGAACATTTTTATTTTCATGTCATTATGAGAAATATGCAGCATGGCAACTATTATCTATATTCAATATCTATGGAAACAATTAAATAGACCAAGTTCAGAAAATAACTTATTTTTCCAAGATTTTCAAGTTGGAGCTAGGATTCTGCTCCATGGCTTATTTGCCTCAAACCCTGAGTGATCCCATGAAGAGACTGTCCCAGACTAACTCTATCATTTTATTAAGAGTTATCATTGACCTAAAAACAGAGTCACTGCTATTGAGTGTTTAAGTCCTTGCTCTGGTACCAACTAGCGATGGACCTGAGGCAAGTTAAAAAGAACCCTCAGGCTTGATGGAAGCTATATTTTCATTATGAAAAAATTACTTAGCAAGAGTTACCAATACCAACAAATTCAAGAATCCAAATCTACATGTATATGCAACACTACCTCACCCTTTAATTCTCACCAGAACTTACCTGGTGATTGATCATAAGCTTGAATCTAGTTGCTCTTATAAGTAATACATTTGTATTATAATAAGGCACATGAATGCCTCTCTATTGTTTTATAATTTATTTTTCTGATTATATTTATTTGTTGCAGGTGGGTATATTTTACCAGATATAAGAATTTTGCCTTTTTCCCCTTCTATTTTTTTAACCAGAAGACTAATACCATTTAAATCTAGTTAGGCCTAGTGCCATTTAAGACTTATATTTGTTATTATTAAATACTACATTTTGCAGCTAATTTAATTTAATATGTTATTTATTTATACTATTATAGCTTTATCTGAAAAAGCACAAATACACTATATATATTAAATTCATCTATAATGCTTATATAGAATTTTTATGAGAAAAATTTAAAATGTTTTTAAAATTATATATTTTTAATATATGTGTTTATATTTATGCTTCATTATAGCCTATGCTTTGGAAATTACATCTGCTTGAATGTAAATAAGAGTTCTAGGTCTATTGTTTTCATAAACTAAAATTTTTAGCTTTTACATATAAACTAGGATGACATGAAGATTTAGGAATATTTTTTCTCCATGATTATTACTTTTGCTAAATCTGTTAGTTATTTTCCATTTAACAAATCACTGGCCTAACTCACAGAGCACATCTATTATATGTTAATTTATAAAACTTCTAAATACCTGAAAAGATTTTCTTTTTATTATTTCCAGAACAAGACATAGTGAAACCAGAAAAGATTGTTTCTCATGGTAAACCAGGTATTTTGCAGGTGGTATTTGTAGTATAATATTGTCTTTCAATGTTCTAATTTTAGCAGAAGGAAGAGTTTAGAGTCGAGTCTAAAGTTACTTGGGACAATTCATGCCTTAAGTCATCAGCTTCTAGAACACTTCCAATTTTAGTCATCTTCACGATATTTTTTCACTGAGAATTTACCCAGTCAGATGTAACTAGACGGCTAGTCATCCCTTCTCATCAGAAGGTTAGCTTAGAACAAAGACCATCAAAACTAGCACTCAAGTGAACAAGCTCTAATTTTTTTGTTTTATTCTGTTTTGGGTAAGACATTCTTAGAAAACTTGAAATTCAGATTGTTTCCTTTCAAACATGATCATCTTAGAGTCCCCAAATCCCAGGAATGCCAAGGAAATCGGCATTTCTTCCTGCTTCCTTCCTTCTCTCCTTCATTTCTCTACATTTGCCTCCCTTCCTTCTCTTCCTCATTTTTTAAAAAAATTTTCTTAAATTTTTATTCCTGGTCTTGCATTCCTGGTCATTTTGGAGAAATGTACAAGTGAGCCAATGTGTTCTGCTTGTAAAGAATAATGCAGAATTTACCAAAATGAGGTTATAAATTATGTTGTATATAAAAATTAAGCATTGTTTAAATTTAGGCTCATTTAATATGAATTTAATTTTGAGGTTACTCAAGCCTCGTTTATTCCCTGCAATACTATCTTTCATTCCATGCTGAACAGTTTACCCAATGTTGTGAATATGGTTAGGCCAGAATCTTTGAAAAGCTAAAAACATACTTTCTCTAAAGAAATCTTAGAAAATCTTTTGCTTAGATTTTTAAAATTGTGCTTTAGAAAATCTGTATACAATGGGTTTGAGTCAGTTTGATTCGATTTGCCTATGCTTTAAAAAATGTGACATTCACTGACAACAGAGAATATAGGAATAAAGAAGGCAGGGATGGAGTGTGGAGAGGTGAGAACTGTCTGTATTGACACAGCAAGACTTTAGAAACAAGTTCTTGTATTTCCCAATTTAAACTAATAATAAAGCCCTGTTATTTTCTTGTGTTATAAATGTTAGCCATTTTGAGGTGAAATACCAAGAGAGTGAGTTTAGTGTCTATGTATTAAATGTGTTGACTTCCAGCCACAACTCTCTTACTTCAGTTACACCTTTGTGCTCTTTAAATTCTCTGTTATCCAGTGTGACTTTGTAATTAAGGTGTTTGATCATCTGATTCATACCCACTGCCAAATACTTAAAAAGTTTAATTTTACATAAGATCATTGTAATAATCTCTTTACTTTGACCCCAATATCGTTGACTATGTAAAATCATAGTGGCCAGAAGACATCCTGCAAACTTACCACATTTGCTCTTCCTCAGCTTCACAATACAGGAAATTTGGGTTCTCCAGATATTCCAGACAAGTGTCTGCAGAATAAGATCAAAATTGCTATTTCCTTTTTTTTATTTCAGCGTATTATGGGGGTACAAGTGTTTAGGTTACACATATTGCCTTTGTCCCACCCAAGTCAGAGCTTCAAGCGTGTCCATTCCCCAGACACTGCACACTGCACCCATTAGGTGTGAATATACCCATCCCCTCCACCTTCCTCCCATCTGTCCAACACCCAATGAATGTTACCGCTATATGTGCACCTAAGTGTTGATCAGTTAATACCAGTTTGATGGCGAGTACATGTGGTGCTTGTTTTTCCATTCTTGTGATACTTCACTTAGTAATGGGCTCCAGTTCTATCCAGGATACTACAAGAGGTGCTAGATCACCATTGTTTTTTGTGGCTGAGTCGAACTCCATGGCATACATATACCACATTTTATTAATCCACACATGTATTGATGGGCACTTGGGTTGTTTCCACATCTTTGCAATTGTGAATTGTGCTGCTATAAACATTCTAGTGCAGAGGTCTTTTTTTTTTTCCTTTTGGTAGATATTCCTATTCGAATTTAATGAATTTAATATATTTCATAAAGCAGTACCTCTGTGTAAATAAATACAGTGAAGGCAAAGAATAGGGTTTATATTGGCAGGAGAGGAAACAATTTAAATTAGGAAACTTCTACAGCAAGATAGCTACAAAGGATGTATTAGCTGGATACATTTTCTTTGTGCTCCCATTATATCTGAAAAGAAGATATTACTTGCCATTTTATTGAGGAAAAAGATAAATTTTTCTTGACATTGATGCTGTTTCAAAAAGAATACAAAATATCAATCTTGAAATATGTCACTGTTTTGTACAGATGTATTCAAAATTTGTACTTGTGTTAACATTTTTTCTTATCACAGAAGAAAAAGTTCTCAAGCAGGTAAAAGCTGTCACAACAGAAAAAACAGGTAAATAACATATGTTATATTTTTCTTCTATCAGTTTTATATCATGTGGCTACACTCACACATATCTTCACTGAAGCGTGTAGACTTTCAGTGCCATAAACTAAGATTCTGAATTCTTGTGAATAACTAAAGATACACTTAATAAAAATTTTTATTAAAAATAACAAAAACCAGAATGGCATAACTGTATTTTTTAAAGTGTGATTGATCTGAGCTGATATGTAATTCATGAGGAAGTCTATGCAATGCATTGAATCTCCTGTATACTTAGGTGTTTAAACTTATTTTCAAACCACATTTCCTCAAATCTCAAAATCACAGAAATCCAAAACTTTCTGCTATTTATAAATTAGTTGGAATAATTTACTTTCATGAGAACTCCATAAAGAGTTACCTGGTTATATAACTTTTAAAATCTACCTTAAAGAATGATCAATATTAAAGTAAAAACAGCCCATCCCTTACTCTTTCAGTACTAGAGTCTTTCCTTCAAGGAGAAAGAAAACTTCTCAGTCTTTGACTCAGCCAACATTTTGAAATACTAAATCTCCTCTATTTGATTCCAAGATAGAAATCTTACCCACGTTGGCCATTAAGAGAGCCCATCTCTTATTAATACTAATAATCATTCCTAAGGAAAAAGTCTGTGAAGTATTATTTTCTCCTAACTGAGATAACCAGGATTTAAATACAGTGTTTTTTTGGAGGAAAATATAATAAAAATCAGAAGAGAACTAATTATTTATAGAAATTATAAAATAGTATTTCATAAGAGAAAAATAACCTCATAAGGCCATTTTTACATTATTTCATCTGAACATTGTATTATTTATTTATTTATTTCAAGGAAATATGAGAGTACACACATTTTGGTTGATGACCATTGTATTTTATTTCAACCATTGCTTAGGTTTATAATTTCAGTACATGTTTCTATTTGCACCCTTAGGTGTTAATATGCTCCCTGAGTATCTCATTCAGTTATATGGATGTTTGGAGATTATGAAGGAACTAGATCAATGTATTTGTGTCCAAAATATATAGATTGTTTTAAATTTTACATGCATTTCATATGTCCTGTTAGTTTTTCACCAAGCAGTATGATTAATGTATTTTCTGACAGTAAGATAATAGTACTCAGAGAAAGGTTAAACCTAACATAAGAAGAGAAACTAAAGCTAAGAAAGAATAAATACACATGCTAAAAAGTTATTTTTTCTATAATCTCCATGTGCTAACCAATATGCCATCTGCTTTCCTCTATTTCCACAGTCAAGCCCAAACCAGCAAGTAAGAGATGAAAACATTAAAACCTGAGAGTATCGCTTGGCCATTTCAACTTTAACAATTTGCTTGGACTTTTTAAATTGTCATTTTCAATGGTTCCCATGGCTATATCATCTGTATAAGTGACAAATTAATGTTATTGTTATGGCTTTGAGCTCCTTTTCTTTCACTACTTATTAGTGATACATTATAATTATCAAAAAGAAATATCTGGAAGTTATGTCACTATTAATATTAAACAAATGAATCCATACAGGCTATAAAATACCACTAATAAGAAAGTGGGTACGTGGAATATCTTTTAAACATGCCTAATGACAAAGAAAAATGCAATGATATACAATTGTCAGCATTATAAACCATATAATGTTTTTGATTTATTTGCTTTAAGCTGCATTAATTACACTGTAAGTTGACTTTGACACTTAGAAATCCATAATATTAAAAACATTTTGGCATTTGTCTATGAAAATCATGAAATTTCTTCATGAGTATGAACTTTAAAGATCACTGATTTCAGTGTACATGTGTGAGACAAAGATTACAATGACAGTGTTTAAAGGTGACTATTGTGCTTAGGAAGACATGAACATTTGCCCATTGTCACATGGGTGGTAAATGTGCCCAATATTGTTCAAAATTGTGACCTTGGTCCTTGAATGATGTACATTTGTGAAACACAAGCATAGATGAAGATACGTGTGGCTGTTGGGCAAGTATTTTCTGGCTCCTATATGAAAAATGGATCAAAAAGTTTCAAAGATGAACTTGGGAGACCAATCAAGAAGACATATAAGTGGTGCCAGCAAATATATGGAGCCTAAGTACAGCATATTCACATCCTAGAAACTGTGACATGTATTTTAAAAATATATTTTATATTATTATTATTACTTTGATTAATTATGCATTTGTAATGCTATTATAACAGTTTAGTAGCTTGAATATTGGCTTCTTAATTTTCTTTTATTTTGCATGCTTGTTTAATATATTTATGCACATTCAGTTCATGGAAGTTCATTCTTGAATGCTGTCAATTTCTAACTTACAAATATGCATTTAATCTAGCAACACCTAGAGTATCACATCTTCCCACCTACTTCATTGCTGATGCATGATGTTGGGGAAAAACAGTAGTTATTTTAGAGAAACTCCAAATCCAGACGTGAGGAAAAGAAAGGACAGCTCAGGAGGATTAACCCTGGAGATCATTAGAAAGAACTAACACTGGGTTTGTTCCAGTGATCTACTAAATTTACTAATATTCTCAGTCACATTCAAGATACCCCACCCTATGAGGCTTCATTTTAAGTTCCACTTTTGATGAAAGAGAGAGATCTCTTAAATGTTTTTAATTCATATATTTTTTCAGATGGCTACAGGGATGTCTATTACTCACAAATTTTTATTCCATTTATTATGTCCTAGAATAGTTGAGATTCAACTATGAGAGTTCTAACTAGATCTGGAAGGGGAGGGTGGCACAGGAGAATAAAAATACGTAATGTGGTACCCTCTGGAACAGAGCAGATCTAGATTAAATTTTCCATAAGAAACTAGTGTTCAGCACTAAATTTCTTCTAACCTGGCAAGAAGGGAACTAGGAGTCAGAGAGCTAAAAAGAGGAGTTGGTAAAATGCCAAAGGCAAGTGTCGTCTACTTTGAAATGTCCCCAAGGAATGACTTAACCTTCAGCAAAGAAAGAGAAAACAATCCTCTTCTTATTCTCCTCTTTGACATATTATATCCTCCTCTTCTTATATAACATGACCCCAAAAGGTCTGGAACCCTAGTATCGTCTTTCAGCTACATAAAAGAGAAAGTCCTTTACTGGCTGTCCTGAGAATGAATCTAACCTTGCTTAGAATGTAGTTTTATGGCACTATGCTTTCTGTGTTCCAAGCTGTATGAAAATGGCTTCGAAGGCATGCCTCCCAGGTAAACTGAGGATCACCTGCAAATACGTAAATAAATGCTTGCTGCATAGAGAATCCACAGATTGACAGTGAATTTTGATTTCTCTCTCTAGAAAAAGCTGAACATCAAGAAAAAGAAGTTCCATCTATAAAAATAGGTATTTTTTTTTGCCATTTTTGGTTTATATTCTATCTTAATTGACTATTTTTTATTAAATTTGAAAATTAAAGCAATGCATACAAGTGATTTTCATTTTGTTTCCTGGTAATGTTTAGTCTTGTGGTTTTGTAATATGATGGAGTTTATCTGACCTAAGGGCTGTGATATTGTTCTCAATCAAACATGGATTGGCAAACATGCTAGTATAATATAGCAAAATTAACAAATAAGATTTACTTTTATGATTCACAAACCACTTCCAGAATATTCAGTATTTCTGTGTTGTCAAAATTGATACTATTTATCACACTAATGAAGTTGATTCACTGTTGGTAGTTTTAAAATATTGTATCAAACCACACATGTTAAATTTCAGTAATTGTGAATTTCAGGCTGATACATTTTTTTATAATAGAAGGTATCCCATTGTATCATAGTTACCTTAATTTTTTAAAATGTTATTCAAATACTAGGGTATAAAAGAAGCTAAGTACAAAATTATCTCCTCCTTTCCCTTTCCTTATTCTATCAGTTCTCACTTCAAAAATATCAGATAATATCCAATAGATAATCACTGTTATTTCTTAAAATATCTTTATAGCATTATCTATCTGTACTAATAAATATATATCCCCCCTTTTCATTTTCTTACAAAATCATGACATGCCATAAATTATTCTGTCCCTATATTTTTCTATGTAAGAATGTATGTTCAAGCTTTTTTCATATCAGTAAATAATAATTTTTCTCATTAATAATATTTTATTATACAGTTGTA
>VBSM01000361.1:71836345-71859457 GCA_008086735.1 Cheirogaleus medius | reverse complement strand
GCCTGGGCAACAGAGTGAGACTCTGTCTCAAAAAATAAAATAAATAAATAAATAAAATTAGTGATATTCAACTCTTCCTTTCACTTGAACAGTTAGAGGCCACTGTAGGGATATTAATTGGTCTAATTACATTATTGTATCTCAGGGAATAGGGAGACCCAAGGAGAGGAGTCGGGGGGGGAGAGGGAGAGAGAAACAGACACTGGTGAATGGCAGTCAGAATACACATAACATTTATTGATTAAATTCACCATTTTATATGGGCACGGTTCAAGGCACTTCAAAACAATTACAATTGGAACATCAAAGATCACAGATCATCATAACAGATATAATAAAATGAAAAGTTTGAAATACTGCAAGAGTTACCAAAATGAGACACAGAGACAAGAAGTGTGTCCCGTTGGAAAAATGGTGCCAGTAGGCTTGCATGACACAGGGTTGCCATAGACTCTTAATTACTAAAAAAAAATGCAATATCTGCAAAGTTCAGTAAAGTTAAGCTCAATAAAGTGAGTTATGCCTGTATTCCATTCATTAATCCTTGAAATTTAGCACCTATTAGATATATTACACTGTACCAAGATATGTGAGGGACTGCCTAAAATGTTCTCTGTTGTCAAACCTATTTTGCTAATATATTTACCATAATAACTAATACCTATGTGAAAAAAGTAGTTGAATCTCTCTTTTATGTAATTTCAATTGTTTGTTAGGATTTATTGAGTAAACACTGTATAAAGATCCCTCTAATAGTCAATGTGTAGGTTAAGAAAAATTCAGAGCACATAATACCTGTCCTCAGTTTATTTATTGTCAACACATTAGCTTTTTATATTCTCATTTTTTAAAAGCTTGAGGTATGTTATATTTGGTAATTCAGAATCATTGTTTTCTTTAACATTTTAAACAATAATAAAAATGCAATAGTAAATGTTAAAATTATTTATTTTATACTATCAAAATACCCAGACTTTGCCCTGGGATAAAAATATGTTCATTTCAATTCAGAGTGTATCTAGATATTGTATTGAAATTTTTTAAATGCCAAGGCCTAACCTGCTTTCTTAACAGTGTTATGACAAGTTCTTAATAATGCAGCTACAATTTACTTCTGAATAGATTCAATGGCAATTTTAAACATTAAAAATTGCCTTTGAGTGGAGAAACTCTCTAGTATATTTTATTTATATTATTGCTACTAATATGAACAGTATTATTAAAATTAGGGATTGAAAGTCAAAACTAGAATGCTAGAAATATCACCATAAAGTCATTTAAATATACTATTTTGTTTATGAAATATTACTGTCTATCTTCATCATTATAAAATATTTTACTCATTTTGTCTTGAATTTTGAATATAGCTTCCAAAAAAGTTATGTAATACTAATAAAACTGATATCACATATATATAAAACATTGATATTTTAAGAGATATACTTCTTGTACTTTCGGAGAAGTTTTATTTTCTGGAATGCTGTCACTTGAATTGATTTATGAAGTAAAGACTTTTTTAAAACTTACCAGGTTATATTTGTAAATATTTAAGTCTATGGATTTACTGAAGGAACTAAAAGAGAGCTTGATTCTGCATTATCATAGGCTATAGGCAAATATTTTATGTCTGTCTCACTTATCAGACTGTATTGACCATGAGTTGAGTTTGTTTCTGTTACATTTTCAACCTTATCCCACAACCCCACTCAATTGCACTTCTGATAGAATCTTATAAATAAAATTTTTTAAATAAACATTCAATGAATGAATGCATGCATGCATCTATGAAGATTAAGTTAAAAATATATGTAACAGAGATTTATCATTTGTAATTTATAATTAAGAAAACCAAAGGATTTAGAGTTGATTAATTTCACCACATTTAAATAGACAGTTTTAGGTTATCTTGTGGAATGTTTCTATTTTCAAAATAGATGTCTAGTTATAATTTTCAGAAATATTAATTATTGGAACATTTATTTGCCATTTAGAGTATATGTGTCTATCATAATTTAATAGGGCATAACTGAAGATAAATTTCAATAATCTGTTACTGAATAAAAACTATTTTCTTTTAATTTTCTTATTTTTTCTATTACATTCTTTTTTTTTAAAGAGGGAACATCAGAAGTCACAGACTCAGGTAATATTTACTTTCTCGGAGGAGGTAAGATAGAGTTGTGGCAACAGTATGTAGATTTGAGTCCTTATATAGCTGTATAACACTTAGAAAATCCCTTAATCACTCAAATTTCAGGTTTTCTAATCTATAGAACAGGCATAATGACTTCCCAAAAGGCTTGTTATGAGGATTAAATGATATAAGACATGTTGCATTCTCACCACATAGTTGTGGCTCAATAAATAGTGGTTTCCCTATCACTCTTGTCTGGAAATGTGGTTGAAGAAGATTAACAATCAATAGAGACTGTTTTGAAAACTGTGTCCATGTTTTGCTTAGAAATATTATGTGACTCTTTCATTGCTTTCATTCAATAATTTATTTATTGAGCATCCATCATACCAGCCAAATCCTTATTTCCTAAAGATAACAATTAAAAATGTAGATGTTTTTTCCTGTTGTTTCTAATTTAAACTTATTAATAAATGCATGGTTTGTGCTGGCTTCATTTCAAAGTATGTAAGAGAAAGGGAGGATCTAGGCCCCAGTGGCATGAACCTGTAATGCCAACTACTCAAGAGGCTGAGGCTGGAGGATCACTTGAGCCCAGGAGTTCAAGACTAGCCTGGACAACATAGCGAGACCTTTTTTGAAAAAAAAAAGAAAGAAGAAAAAGAAAAAGGAAAGGGGCTCTGCCATACAGATGACTGATTGTAAACAGAATGACCAACTATAACAACAAATGGAATGATGGAATGGGAAAGCCCTAACCCCCTTCTCATGGGATTAAGACTCATCCCCAGCTGCTAACTCCAAGATTAAGTAAGAAAATCATGTTTTTTAAAATCATAATTTCTTGTTATTTTTTTCCCTTAGGGAAAAAGAAAGCTGAAAAACCTGAAAAGGAAAGTAAAGGTAAAGTAAAGATGACATTTTAAGACATATACATCAAATCAGCCATAAAAGCAATGAAATAAAAATACATAATTGTACAAACTGTATCACTAAAAGCAATCCATGACATGTAGACACTGGTTTTATGGCACATATGAGAATTGCAGTACATTGCAGTTCATCCATAGAGCTAAAGGAAATAAGAATATAGATCTAAAGCAAATTCTACCTGTTATTCCTAAATAATAGCCATGGACTTCTTTTCATATGACTCCTAAAAATGTGAATATTGACTACAAAAAATTGATTTCAAGCCTTCAGAAGAACTATTGATAAATATGATATATTACTCTGACTTACCGTTTCTTCTCTGCAGAAAAAGCAGAAGTGAAACATCATAAAGAAGAAAAAGGTAATTTTTTAAAAGAAGAAAAACTATAATGCAAAGCCCTGAAGCCAAAATATTTTGAATCAAAATTTATTTATATCATTGTAAATGAAATTTTTATTTATGTATGTGATGATTGTTGGTCTGATTTAAAGAGGAAATGTGATAAATAACTGTAGCTATGTGGTAATGGACAGCAGACCAATCCATGCAAAGAAACATCCATTGGTTGTTCCAGTGATAACTTCCTCTTAACATTGAGTTTATTTCTTTAGTAAACTATACAATATGATATAGTAATCACTGATTTCAATGTAATTTTCTGGGAAGCTGACAAAGGCCTTAATTATCAAAGAAATATTTATTGGATCAAGAGGAAAGCATTCTTAGATTTATTAGAATAACTGTTAATAACAAAAAAAATACTGTTTCTGTTTATCGCCAAATTCAGTTACTCAGAGTGACCCATTTTCCATAGATTCTAGTTAATTCAGTTGCTACATTCGTGATATATCTCTATTTATGCAAACCAATCTCTATTGCTAACATTTACTTTTGTTAAGTATTAGTTTGAATGAAGACACAATTTTTTAAATTTACTCTGAGAAAATATTTACAATGCTTTAATTATTCTCATGTTCTTAACGCTTAGAGTTGAAGTGAGACACAATCTTTATGAAATTTTACTTTAAAAATTCATATTTTAATTAACATTTTTCTTATAAACAGTCTCGACAAGAAAAGAAAGTCCTCAATTACACAATGTGACAAAAGGTAATTTTGAACTACATAAATATTCAAATGCAACATTAGTATAGAAATGCCTGAATTGTGTTGCTGCTCAATATTAACACTAGATTATTTTAAAGCAACAAAGTCTAGCAGATAAACACTTCAGCTAACAGCAGAGGATTGTTTTACCTGTTTTGCAGTTTTATATATGAGTTATGCTGCTGTAGTATGACTAAAAACATAAGTATCCTGACTGAAAATGTTTTGAAAAGAACTTTATATTGGCATCATTTGATTTTTATAAATTTGTAATTCTTAGGTTTATGTTAGAAACTCTAAAAATCTCAAAGTAAACCATATAACACAGATTCCTTAAAAATATATATTTTCTAGGCTGGCCCTTTGAATGAGATTTAGGCTGGTAGCATGGAGATATTGCCAGACTGGTTCAAGAAGGTAGAATGTCTGGTATAGTATTTGGGACAATTACCTCACCTTATTTGTTTTTGTCCTACATACAAATAGTTTAATGATACAGCACATTTCTTTGAAGAATAATAATGCCTTATGGAAACAGATGAATTATTGTGAAAAAGTAAACTGATTTTCATGTTGCTTTTCAAGATTTATTTATTTTATGGTCTAATTGGTAATTATCTTTGAAAGAAAAATAATTCTTAATGATATATTTTATGAAATTTGGAAATTTTAAAGAAAATATTGAGGTTAATTACATAATACAAAGTGATTTTATTCAAGTTAGGTATAAGTATAATTGAACGAAAACACGTAATTTTAACAAAGATCCTGCTGATTTTAGTAAGAGCATTTAAAAAGCATAAATATGTTGTGACACCTGAAATGATTAATAGCTTTTTTGATAGCTCACATACTTTCTTACCTAAAAGAGGTTAATGAAGATAGTCAGACTCATGTTCACAGACAACAGAGAGTTGTATTTCTTCGTTAACTCTTAAACAATAAAAGAGAAACTCAAAATATATTAGATACTTTTATGAAGTCCACTGATGTATAATCTCCTTGCATTTTATCTCATTTAAACAAAATCTGTTTTCTTTTCTTAGCTGAAAAACCTGCAAGAGTATCAAGTAAGTACAATGTGTATTAATGATGAGTTCTCTTTGATACATAGCATCAATTTTAAGGTGAACTTCATAAAATATTTCTATTTTTAATGTTCAGAGATTCATTCTAAACTAAACCTTATGACAGGATTTGTTAGCTTTTATTCTCATTTATGTTGAAACTTTTTAAAATATATATATTATTTGAAATTATACCTTATTATGTACAGAAATACCTTATTACGTACTTAAGCCTGAAGATAAAAGTGACTTGCCTTCAAATAAATAAATCTTTTCAGTGATTGAAGCAGAATGAAAAAAAAATAATCCTGTTTCTGCCTTAAACCATCAATCACTAAAAATTTACTATGGATCATGTATGGTCAAACAATCATGTTTTATTTGCTGCTGTTTACTAATCTTCATTAACTTAAATATAATTTTATATCAAGAAGAATGGCATAGTTAAAAATGAATGTAATCTCGTGTAGCATAAACAGACAGAGCTCCCAAGAAACATTCTCTAAAATATCAGATCCAGGTACAGATAGGAATTCTAAGTGTATAGGATACAACTGTAAATGTTCTTTCAGGTTCCTAAAATTTAAAGAAATAAAAATTTTCCTTTCCATGTTTCCATATTTACAAAAGAGAAATCATTCTAAATAAGTGCTATTCAATAAAAATATGTCAGACACATACGTAATTTTAAATTTCTAGTTGATACATTAAAAAGTAAAAAGAAACAGGTGAAAATAATTTTATAATACATTTTATTTAACGCAATATATATAAACATTATTTCAATATATAATCATATAGAAATGTATCGATCATTTACATCCTTTTTTTCTTGTATTGAGAATATGAAATCATATGAGTATTTTACACTTACAGCACATTTCAGTTTGCACTAGTCACATTTCAATTCCTCAAAACCCATGTAGTTAGTGGCTACTGCATTGGACCAAGAAAGTGCAATTTATTGCTTCCACTGAATCCAACACTTTGTGAATATTGAGGACAACATAAGAGAATCATTAAAATATGGTACTTGCCACATATGTCCTTCAAAGTTCTTTGATTGCAAGTAATAGAATCCCACATGGACTTGCTTCAGGAATGTAGAAAAGAAAAGTTACTACATGGATACAGAATTATCTCAGTGATGCAGGGTGAAACTTAAAGTAAAGGTGCTTGGAAGCTACCCTAAACAACACCCTTTTCCTACAGCCAAAGGTAGTGATTGCAGACTTCATGAAGGAGGTAATGTCAGGATTTGTACCTTGAAGAATGGTTAGGATTTGTATAGCTGGAGAAAAGGGTAGAAATGGGTAGCGAAGAAAGCACAGCATGTAGAGACAACCAGAAATAATGGCTGGAGTTGGAGGCTAGTGTTAGAAAGAAGAAGAAGGTGAGAACATTTAGGGTGAAGCTGTGAGGTAGGGAAGATGCAAGTTCAGAAGAATTTGGATTCTGGCACGGAAAGCTATGGTTTACTTCCTAGAAGGAAATAAGAAGTCAAAGAATTACTGAGATGCCTAACTTCAATTAATTGCAATAGTAAGAGTAATAGTAGTAGTAAGAGCAATAGTAGTAGTAAGAATTAGAGAGAGAATGAGTAGTAACTGAAAAGATAATGATATGAGGAAGACAAATAAATCATTTCTTATGAACTTTAATAAAATAAATCCGAGAGACATCATGGAATGGGTCATTTTAATAAGTTGTTTTCTGAGAATATAAAGATGACCTTCTCTATAGCACACACTATTTTTCATCATGCGTTTTTATGGGCAATCATTAAAAACTGCTTCAGGTATTAATGTTTATAAAGCATAGCATACTAAGTATAATTTAAACTAAACAATCATAGTTCTTTTTCTGAACCCTCTTTTAGCATTATATACATGTGTTTTTGTTGTTGATGGTGGTAGGGGTGAGTTTACTTGGTTGGACTTCTTTTTTTGTTAGTCATTCATTTGTCCTTGTCTAAAGGAGGTTCACAAAATAGCTATGCTTTGTGGCCATCTCTCCCTTTCCCCACATGTTCTAACTTTACCCTAGTGCCTCATCTCTTGTCCTCTGGCTGGGACCAGGTCCTCTACTCCTATAGTCCATTTTTTCCACTTGAGTGTAGGATGCACAGAGATTATCCTTCATTCTCAGTTTGGGTGAGTATAGGAGGAGGAATGCCGATGCATAGAAAAGGACTGCCTGAAAGAGAGGGCAAGTATCTTTTCCTAAATTCTAGTGGTTCAGTTTGATTAGAGATGCCTGGAACCTTCCCAGTGGACTGGATTCTCAGATATCTGGGATTTTATTACAGGGATAAAAATGATGCTGATAAGAATTAGCAATGCACTAACTTTTCTCTATGACATACATGAAAGTAACATTGCAAAATCAGGTTTTCCATGATTCACGGAGGATTATGGTTTAAGCAATGTTTGTTTGTGTGGGTTTATTTTTGTGATAGATGTAGCTTTCTAATTTCTAAATATTCATTTTGTTTTTATTATGTATCTTTTGTCTTTGTAGGTATGGTAAATATATAATAAATAATTTGCTTCTTGTAGAGTTTGCAGGACAACATCAAGAAGGAGATATTTTAGATTGTGTTGCATTTAATAATTTTCTTAAAAATTAAAAGTAAAAAACCCACACTCTTAAAATTTAAATAATGCAACTATCTCTACCTGAAATTAATATTTTAAGTCTTTTGAAACTTTTTCTATGAAAAACATATACATTCTAAAACATTATTTTCCAGGAACTTGCCCAAGAGCAAAACATGAAATAAAATAAAAGTCTGAGAAAATACAGTATAAAGGGCAAATGGTGCTGAGGGAAGACTTTCATCTAGATGAGTCACAAAGCTTTTGACATAGCTGAGTAAAGCTAGGTTGACTTGCTCCTCTAAATGAGTATTTCAAATGGAGTAATGTAGTAAGAACATTTCTTGAGCTCATTCCACCTGGAGTTCTAACTTTGCCAACTTTTTTGTAACATATTTCTTTCATAATGAACAGTCGACATTTTTCCTGTTAGCACTTCACAATATTACCTGCATGCGCATACATTTGGGATCATTATAAAGTCTCTGAGATCTATTTTTGACATTAGCCACAGATAATGAATTTACTTTGATATGTCCATATTGATAATCTTTATCTAGAAGTTAATTGCTTTTTTTTATTTCAGCATATTATGGGGGTACAAATATTACAGTTATGTATATTGCCAATGCCCCCCCCCTTGAGGCAGAGCCTCAAGCATGACCATCCCCCAAACGTTGCACATCTCACTCATTATGTAGAAGTTAATTGCTTTTTAATGAAGCTACAACCAAGCTCTAGTAGAAGATTAGCCAGGATTTCCATTTTTTTAAAAAAACAAATGTCTTTATATCTTACTTCTGTGATTTTTAAAAAGCTAACTTTTTATATTCTCATTTATTTTTGGATTCTGTATTTTTCTCATATTAATATGGTAAGAGAAAATAAGTGATTTGCTTCAATACTAGAGTATGCAGGATAATTTAGATGTCAGAATTCAGCTACCCTGGAAATCAGTTTGAAATTTTAAATAAAGTAAAATTTAATAAGGACTCCATGAATGTAAAAGTTAATAGCATTTTCCTGAATTTACATATTTGGTATATATTAGGTCTGAAAATCAAACTCTGAAATGAATATCTATTAAGGACTTTTTAAAAAAGAAAGTAACTAACCATCACTAAAACATCCTAATTGGTATTAACAAAAGCATACCATATTTTTATTGATTATGTGTTCCTGCATTGAAATTTTTCAGTAATTTCAGAAAGCTACAGTTTCCCAATAAGTATGTAATTCCCATTTGAAGGATTATTTCATTTTGTCAAATTATAATGTGACTAGTAATGAGTCAGTAAATTATTAGTATAAAATGATAATCCAGTGGCCAAAAAGAACTAAGTTTTTAAACACAGAAATTCTTAAACACAGAGAGAATATGTTTTTTAGCACTACTTTGAGTTGCTGTTTTAAAATATGCTTTGATTTATGTCGATGGTATCTTTACTTCCTTTTATTAGACAATTATCTTTTCTAGTGTAATCAGATACAAGCTAAAAGTCACTTAAGAGTTAATGCACTTCTAAAATTAAGTAATTTATGTTATCTCAGACTAATTAAGTTGCTGATAAAAATAATGGCCTGTTAGTTAATCAACGGTGACATAGCAACACTTTAACTCTTCAATAAGTGAATCAATTTTTATCACTGTACAACATATGCCAGTCACATTTCAAGCATTGCACAAGAAAATTTAATAGTCTGATTAAGATGCAGTTACAGAACGAGTCTTGGAACACTCTTTGCTTAACTTTACAGAATGAGTTTGAATGATGTTATTCATGCCAATTATATATTGAATTCATTTGTCTAAAATTAGATCTCAATGCTTCCCAAAGAATAAAGTGAATTGCTAAAATGTCTATTAAGTCCCTTCCCTTGGTCTGTTAAAATTGTTTGTGAAAAAGGAAAAATAAACATCTCCATTGCTATAAATATGTAACCATATTTATGGCTGGCTTTTACACTGTTTCAGCTTGTGAAAGTGATTATATACTTAAATCAAAAACAGAAAGAGAAAAAAGAACCTTCCCACTTCTAAAATAATTTCTTTGAAAATGAAGATTTAGGAGAGATTATTATTTTTTTATAATTATTCTATGTATACAAATTAATGTTAAAAATTTAAATTTTCTCTCCTTCTCCATGAACACAAATTATTCCAGTGTTACCTTGTTCTTTAAAAATATCTTATTGGGCGAGGTACAGGTCTCACGTTGTAATCCCAGTACTTTGGGAGGCCAAGGCAAGAGGATCACTTTAGATCAGGAATTGGAGACCAGCATAAACAACATAGTGAGACACCATCTCTACAAAAAATTAAAACAATTAGCTAGGTGTGATGACATGTGCCTATAGTCTAGCTACTCAGGAGGCTGAGGCAGGAAGATGGCTTGAGCCCAGGAACATGGATTGAGCCCAGGCGTTCGTGATTATATTGAGCTATTAATATGATCGTGCCACTGCACTCCAGCCTGGGCGACAGGGCAATACTCTGTCTCTAAAAAAATTCTTTATTGTGTAATATCTGATATATACAAAATAACATATGAAACATATATCTAAGAACTAGATACTACAAATATTGTGGCTTCTGTGATCCCATTCCTTGATTCCTTATCAGAATTAATTACTACATTCAGTTTTATTTTTATGATTACCTTGATTAATTTTTTCTAATTTTATGATATGTGTTGATCTCTGAACTATGCGTGTGTATGTGGTGTGAGTGTATGTGTAGCACATTGTAGGACGTTGAAGGACATATTCTGAGATTTTTCACTTAGTGTTATGCTTCTTAGATTCATCAGGGTTTTTTTGTATGGTTCATTTTGATTGCCATATAGCATATTACTTTGTGAATATACACATTTTAATCTATTCTACTGTTGATGGATATTAGCATTGCTTCCAATTTATTTGAGATTTTTCTCTGTTCCTTTTTAAACATCTTAGTACATATTATTATTCATTTTTTCCTTTCTAATAGATAATTAACATATATAAATTTTCCTTTACTACTTCATCAGCATTGCACAGACTTTTAATGTAGTAGTTTCAATACAATTCAACATTAAGTATACTTTAATTTCCATTATACTTAATTTTTAACTAATATGTATTACATAGAAGTTATTTATAGAATGTATTTTTAAATTTTCAAACCTATGGTAATTATCAAAGTTATCCTCTTTTAACCAAACTCTAAATTAATTTAAAAGTTAGTATATAAACAATCTTCTTTTGAAATGTGTTCACTGCTTATCTTGTGAACTAATATAATAATAGTTTTAGTAAATATTCTATATATGATTTGGAAGAATGTGCTTTCCTTAAATGGTTAGAAGTACAAATCTATATCCATTAAATCAAGCTTAATTGTATTTTTTTCAATTATGCTGTGTCTTCCATAGTTGAATAATCTATGTTGAACTCTCCTGCTATAATGGAAAATTATCAGTTTATCCCTGTAGTTTTATCTATTTTTATGTGAGGAGCTATTTTATATTATATATCTTTAATCATATCTTCTGATAAATTCAATGTCTATTTTTAATAATGACTTCTATATCCCTTATAATCCTCATTTTAAAATGTGGTACGTTTGATATTGTTATAAACATCCTAGTTTTCTTTTGGTTAATATTTTATCTTAATTTCCCATAAACCTTTAATGCCTTTCCATGACATTATGTTTTAGATGTTCATTAAATAATATAAAGCTACATTTTATTTTGTACTTTATCTAGGACAGTGATTCTTACTTTTAATCTGATGAATTTAGACTATTTATATTTTTTGTAATTATTAATTTTTCAAGCCTGGTTCTCACTGTCTTACTTATTGCTTTCTATTTCTCATGCTCTCTCAATGCTTTTAAAAAATAATCTTTCTTATTTTTTTTTAAATTGAGGGTAATTTTTTCTTCTAAGTGTTTTTATTCTTCTATTTTGCAACCTCTACTGGTCTAGAAAGAGTGTGTCTACTTTATTTCTATTACTTTAGTGATTACTCTCGAAATTTTACCATGCACACTGAACAAAGTATAAAGTTACTATAAAACAACTCCTACACAAGAGAAGAATGTTAAGACATTTAAATCCCATCACATCTAATCCTAATTTATATGGTAGCTTTGTTAAAAACAAATTAGCACCAAATTTAGGGTAGAAATACAAATGGTATCATAGGGTTGTGGCTAATACCAGGGAACCTATCTTCAGAGGTGTTTCCACTAGTTCTAATTATGATTTAAAAGTTGTGCCAGGCAAGATGGCTGACAAGAGACAAAAGCTGCCTTTTCGGTAAGAAGGAGAAGTTTTAGATGACAGAGAAAAAAAGAACAGACCGACAAACATAGATCAGATGTGGGTCTGAAGGAAGAGTGGCAGAGTCTGTGGGAGACTCTATGGGAAGAAGTTGCAGTGCAGACAAGAAGGAGCAAGGTATCAGCAAACCCCAACCCCCAAGAGGCTTGGAGTCCAGTGAGAAGGGTAGGTGAAGCGGTTTGTTTCTACCTCCCTTGCATCTCTGACAGTCGGTAGGTTCCCAAGCTGCTGGAGAGACTTTCTGCTCACACGAGTCCAGAGGCTGCTGTCGCCAGTAAGCTGGGAACTTCTTGTGGACAGAGCACAAGGCTCGCAGCACCCCTGGGGCACTTCCACCCCTACAGACCTGAGCTGCAGGGGAGGCCCATATTGCTACTCTACCCACCATGCACCTTTGTCCTCCCCAGGAGGCTTCAACTCCTCAGCTTTCATCTTGCTTGTTCCCACACAGACATTGTCCAACTCTAGCCCAGACCGCAGGAGCCACAGGTGATCCAGTGGGTTGCAGGTGATCTACGTGACTCGAGAGCTTGGACATTCTGAGCAGAATGTTTCCCAGAGAGAAGGACGGACACCACCAGAGCACTAGCTTTCCTCCATATAGACTCTTTTCCTCCCTTTCCCCCCACCCCATTTGGAGATGCTGAGAGAGACTATTGAGTCTCAATACCGAAGCATCCACAGAGAGTATGGCTCAGCTCTTTCCTCTTGGGGTCCTGCAGCAGACTGAGGGGTGCTCAGACTGTGAGCTCCCTGCTTGCTGGCCCTCCCGGGTGCTGTTTGCCTGTTAGCTCCATTAGAACAGGGCATGCCCCGAGGCAGAGGGACATCAATCTTGCTTAGGCACCCCATGGGTGACTCAGAACCAGCACACTTCTCACTGGCATGACCAGAAATTGATCTTCTTGGTCTTGGGAGAAGAGAAAGCCTGTGTGGGCAGATCTGGGGGAGAGTGCAGTGTGGGTCCTAGCTGCAGCGTGCTTGCAGGGCACCTCTTCACCCATGGGAGGGCTGCACTCCAGCTCAGTCCTGGATCCTGGGGTCAGTCCAGGATCCAGTTCAGTGGGGGAGGGGCTCTCAGCCCAGAGCACAGTTGAGGGGAGCTCAGCTGGCTTGGGCTCCTGTCTGCCAGCAGACACTGGGAGAGATGGTGGAGGAGAGGAGTGGGGAGAAGAGCAAGGCCCACAGCAGACTGCCAGTTTGTGAAACTCAGATGGATCTGTCTCCACAAACAGACTTGCTGGTTGGGTGGGGCTCAACCAGAAGTTGGGAGCAGACCTTTGACCCCTGCCGAAACAGCTACATCACCAGCTTTTGTAGAGCCTGAGGTCAAGCTCACCCAACCCAGCACCCACAGTGATGCCACTGCTGTAGCAGAGATTAAGGACTCACTTGGAAATTCCAGGGCCCCACCCACCACCTGGAGCAACCAAGTGCTTCTCCTGAGGGGCTAGAGCCCTAGAGCCAGTCACAGGACACAAAGACATTGCAGCTTTTTCCTTCTGGCAAGTGCCACCTACTGACAGGGAGGTCAATTTGCATGCTGTTTACAGCATTCACTAATTCAATTTTACAGGGTGTATGGGGGACCAAAGAGTGGCCATTGGGGGAGTGCCTATCCTTCCTGACAGTAAAAAAAATGCACTGCTGGATAAGGGTGGAAACAACTCAGCCTAGGGCCTTAGCATACATGTGTTTAGGCCCTTCTCCCGTGAACAGCTCTCCCACTTTGGAGAGCTTGTCATGACCTTCCTACCAGCGGCTTCCCTAGAGGCCAGAAGAGCGACTTCTGAGCCCCGCAGAATTAGGGTCAGAGACAAGGAATGGTGATTAGTCAAAGTAGAATTCAATGTTTTATATCTAAGTGACTAAAGAATGAAAATTGCGTAGCAATAGGTGAATCTCCCTTTGTGATTTGGAGGAGGTGGAGGAATAAGTTAAAGAAGAAGGATATGAAGGAAAGTCAATTGTAAACTTGTATGAACAAAAGGTGAAGTTGGGAGTTGAAAGTGTGGGACCAGAGCTGAAATTATAGGTTAGGCTTCAAAAGAAATTTGGGTCTTCTCCACAAAGAGCTAGATAACAGTGTAGACAAAAAGGCCGGATCCCAACTGAGTAAGAGTGCAGAAGAGTAGGAAAGAGAGCTGAGGATGGAAGAATTCAACCTATTAGCAGCAGAAACTAACACGAAGGAAACTGAAAAAAGTCCAATATTATGAAAGCCATTAGAGGAAACATTTCAAAAAGTGTAGGGGCCCACAATGTGCAACATATCATAGAAGTTAAGAATAGGGGGGAAGTGAGAAAAGTTAATTAAACTTTGCAATTTGGAAGTCTGTGTTACTTAAGTGAGCTATTTGAGGAGAGTGTGGGGAGAAATATCCAGGTTGCATGGCGTTAAAACTGAAGGAGCGAGAGGAACTGCTAGGAGATCTATTTCAGAAGTGTGGCTGTAAACTCAGGCAGAGGAAAAGGACAAGCTTCAAGAAGCAGAAAGGGCAAGGGCAATTTTAGACAAACTACAGAGCAATATTCCTTATGAATATAAATGCAAAAACTCTGAATAAACTCCTAGCAAGCAGAATTCAGCTGAACATCAAAATAATAATCCATCACAATCAAGTGGGCTTAATCCTAGAGATGCAAGGATGGTTCAAGATACGCAAATCTTAAATGTGATTCACCTCATAAATAGAAACAAAAACAAAAAGTGTATGATCCTTGCAATAGATACAGAGAAAGCATTTGACAAAATCCTGGAAATTCTTAACAAAACAAAATAGGCATAGACAGAACATACCTCAATGTTATAAAAGCCATATAAGACAAACCCACAGTCAACATCATACTGAATGGAGAAAAATCGAAAGAATTCCAACTTAGAACTGGAACCACACAAGGTTGCCCACTGTTATCACTGTTACCACTTACGTTTACAAAGTGCTGGAGTCCTAACCAAAGCAATCAGGCAAGAGAAGGAAAGTACAGGTATCCATATGGGCAAAGAAGAAGTCAAGCTATCACTCTTTGCTGACACTACAACCTTATATCTAGAAAATCCCAAAGATTCTGCCAAGAGACTCTTGGAATTGTAAATAAATTCCACAAAGTGTCCAGTTACAAAATCAATGCACACAAATCAGTAGCATTCTTATAAATCCAAAACAGTCAAACTGAGAACCCAATCAAAGACTCAATACTTTTCACAATAGCAACAAAGAAAATAAAATACCCAGGAATGTATTTAACCAAGGAGGGAAAAGACCTCTACAGGGAGAACTAGGAAACACTGAGGATGGAAATCACAGAGGATGTAAACAAATGGAAAAGCATATCATCCTCATGGATTAATAAAATGTTGTATATGTACAATCATCAAGTATTAGTCATAAAAAATGATGAACTAATACCTTTTGTAACAACCTGGATGGAACTGGAAACCATCCTTCTAAATGAAGTATTGTAAGAATGGAAAAACAAGCACCACATTTACTCACTATTAAATTGGAACTAAATGATCAACACTCATGTCTATATATGGTAGTAAAATTCAAGGGAAATAGAGCAGGTGGGAAGGGGGAGGAGAGGATGGATAAATTCACACTTAATGGATACAGTGCACACTATCTGAGTGATGGGCACATTTACAACCTTTACTCAAACTGTAAAAAAGTAATTCAGGTAACCAAAATGTTTGTACCCCAATAATATTCTGACATAAAAAAAATAAAAGTTATGTAAACTTGGAAAAATGACTTAACATTTCTGTGGTTCAGTAGCCTTGTTTTTAAAATTTGGAGTATATTATAATAATATGTACCTCATAGAAATTTTGGGCAGACTAAGTAAGGTAAAATAGTAGGATGCATATATAAAGTGATTATTAACTGGTAACTATGAGAATGAGGATAATAGTGATGATTATGATATGACAAGGAGTTACTTCCTTAGCTAGGGATAGATTTTGATTATTAGGCTTTTGTGTCAAAATGGATAAAACTATAAAATGAAAAAATAAAAAGAAATAACGCCTCATTTATTTTTGGCTGGATTTAAAACAATCACACCTTTTAGAGCAAGGGTAATTAAATTCATGATGATTTTGTTCCAGGAGGAAAAAATGCAGCAGTTACTTTTTGCTGAAGGCTTCTAAATAGATCCCAGCTACTGTAGTCACCACTCTGATCACTTCTTTTGCTAGACCCCAGAGACAGGCTGCATATAAGGCACATTTGCTGCAATGTTTCACTCATTATTAGTCTTTGGGTTCCAGCACCATGGCCTCATTCGTCTATGGGTGATGTTAAGTTGTCCTGACATTGCCCTCAAGACAGTCGTGTTTATCCTTGGAGTGACAGGACAGACACTCAGAAAGGATTGCATACATTTATGGAACACCCTTGGCTTCGCTGTGTGCTGTGTGCAAAATTCCAAATGTGAAATGTCCTTGCATACTTTATTATTCCCTGGAGTCAATTTCAAGAATTCTCAGTGACTGTTCAGTGTAGCAGTTAATTTTCATTAAAACTCATGATCATTTTAAATAATAGCATGTATAGAAGGAGCTTCTCACACCTGAGGGCTAACGTAAATTGTCTTTTGACTGTTGCTCTGAACTACTATGAATTCCTAGGATTTCTTAGGAAAATGTAAACTCTTAGAATGTAATATTCTATGAAACTAATTACACAAATTCAGCCAGTTAAGAAAATAATGGAGCTTTGGGTATATTTGTAGACACAGAGTGATGCAGTGAATTTGATAAAGGAAGAGGGATGAGGAAGGTTACAAAAATGATGCTAAGTTTCTTTTGTGTCTGTGCCTAAGGATCCCAGGTGTTTGCTTCTAGGGATTTCTTTGCAGAAATCAGAACAAACTGCTAATAGAAATAAACATACATCAACTGTGTCGGTATACATCCATGCATTATTTATGTAGCTTTTATTTATTTATAGTGTTTGCTAAGAGCATGCAGAACAGACTGGACACTACACAGAAACATTTTTAAACAGGAAAAACAAAATTAGCAATCTATGCCATCAATGTAGATGCTTTAAAATTCACCTTCTCACTAAATGACAATCTCCTTTAAGCTTTCCCATTCTCCTCATCACCAGCCTCCTATTCTCATATGTGGAAGCCTTGCTTCTCCTAACATTTGTCTTTCCGCGTTCCTCCTTGACTCCATCCTTTCTTGCTTCTCCACATCCTTGCGCCACGAGTCTACAGCTCTCAATCTAAGGGCTCCTCCCTCCTGCTTACAAATATGTACTGACTATTCCTTTGTCTAAAATTGCCCTTGCCCTTTCTGCTTCTTGAAGCTTGTCCTTTTCCTCTGCCTGAGTTTACAGCTACACTTCTGAAATAGATCTCCCAGCAGTTCTTCTCGCTCCTTCAGTTTTAATGCCATGCAACCTGGATATTCCTCCCCACACTCTCCTCAAATAGCTCACTTAAGTAACACAGACTTCCAAATTGCAAAGTTTAATTAACTTTTCTCACTTCTCCCCTATTCTTAACCTCTATGATGTATTCCACATTGTAGGTTCCCCACACTTTTTGAAATGTTTCCTTCATTGGCTTTCATAGCCTTGGACTGTTTTCAGTCTGTTTCTTGGTATTAATTTCTGCTGCTAATTGGTTGAATTCTTCCATCCTCAGCTCTCTTTCCTACTCTTCTGCAATCTTACTCAGTGTGATCATCTGGCCTTTTTGTCTACAATGTTAACTAGGTTTTTATGGAGAAGACCCAAAAGTCTTTTAAGCCTAACCTATCTTTTCAGCTCTGGTCCCACACTTTCAACTCCCAACTTCACCCTTTGTTTGTACAAGTTTACAATTGACCTTCCTTCAGATCCTTCTTCCTTAACTTATCCTCCACCTCCTCCAAATTACAAAGGGAGATTCTCCTATTGCTACCTGCTTTTCACTCTTTAGTCACTTAGACATAAAACATTGAATTCTACTTTGACTAATCACCATTCCTTGTCTCTGACCCTAATTCGTTTGCAAGTCATGTTGGTTTTTACTATTTCTCCTCTGAACCATTGTAGTCACTGCCCATTAGGCCTCTTTCTTAATTCTGTCATCCTTCTGTTTTGTTACCACTAGCAGATTAAGTTTTCCAAAATTTCAAATTGATTAGGCCATTTGTATGAGATATGTTTAAAATATGCATTGAAAATTTAGAATAAACTCTAAATTTCTTACTCCAGGAGTCTAGAGTCTCTGTGATCCAGCCCTAAACTACGTTTAAAATTTTTTTTGTTTCATCATTTTCTATACCCATTGTAGGTTTTAACACAGATGAATGTTCCGTGTTCTTAATATTCCTGCATCCTAAACTTTGGTACTGTCAGGAAAACTCCTCTTTTCCTGGACTATTCTTTCTATTCCTGATTATCCAATTCCCTATGATCTCTCAAATTCTATTGCTAGTGGGTCAGCTTTCATTAAAAATTTCTTTAATCTACATAATAGGAAGTGACCATTTCACCCTTGAAACCATCTTACGGGTTTTTTTTTGTTGTTTTTGTTGGGGGATAATTGTGATATACTATCTTATAGCTCATAGTATCTTATGCATGTTTGGATACTTGTCCTTTTTCTCTTCTTGATTGTAGATTACTGCTAAATAGCATCCTGTTTCCTTTTGGGTCCTTCAGGGAACAAAGCTAAGTGCTTCGCAAGTAGAAGTAGAACAGCTCATTGGAAAATTGAGGGTCTAGAAGTTGAGGAAAATTATTTCCATTCTTCTTTCAACATTTCTTAGAATGCATTGCTTCAGAGAAGTTATTTTTCAAATCCCTTGAGTCTCAAAATTCTCTTATAAAATGGGGGTTTTCTCCATATTTCATAGGTATATTATGAGACCTAAAAGTGAAAACACATATGTAAAATGCAGTACATAGCAGAGTACCTGGCATAGAAAAAGAGCTCATTTTAGTTTTTATTGTGACTGAAAAAGTATTTCTTCAATTCATAAATTACGGCAAAACTTCAAAGTAATATTCACTTTGTAAAACTAGACTGAAAATTTTAAAAATCTGTTTAAATTTTCACTTTTATATTATAAACACATAGGTTACATCACAAAGTATACATGATGACTTGCACCCTTTTTATGAAGAAGAAACTGAAATTCCAACCATCTCTGAAAAACACTATGGATATAAGTTTCCAGTTAATTATTTTGCTTATGTATGATGGTGGTGTTAAATCTATTCCAGTTATCCAAATTTAACAGTGATGGTTTCAATATGGTTTAAAAATTTGATACATATCCCTAAACATCTAAAAAGTTCACTTTTATTGTACATTTCAATACAATTTATAATTTTCCTTCTAATGTAAAATTAACATTAGTTATTGGACAGATTATCGACGTTGTATGTATTCCCACAAAATATATAAGGTAAGGTGGAAATACAACCAAGCTTTTTCTTTGTAATAATTCTTACTTTGAGGAGTCCAGTTTTGCTTTGTCTGTGTTCTTGCTTATATTTTGCATTATTTTACTTTTATTTCTGTGTCAGAGAAACAGCATATGTTTCCTTTCAAGTAGTAACATTTACTTTCTTGTATTCTAAATACTTTGATCTAATATTCGTTTAAATGCTTAGTAAACCTATTTTTTAAAAATAATCATCTTTCCTTTTGACAAGTTTATTTCCTTTAGTAATATGTTGGCTATTTCACAGAAATAGAATTCTTTATCTAGAGTAGCATTTCTCAAAGTATGATGTTGTGGATTGCTGGGGTTCCTCAGGTCCTTGCAGGTGATCTGTGAAGTCAAAACACTTTACATATTACTACTAAGTCGCCCTTTACTTCTTTCACTCTCATACTCTCATGCATGTATTTTGAAGTTCTCCAGATGCTAAGCATATGAGTATACTATTGCTCTATCTCAGCGAATATGTGCTTGGGATTCTTGTGTTCAGAAAGTATCTGTTTTATTTTCTAATATGGTAATTATTGATATAAACAAAGTTTGTTGGATTCCTCAATATTTTTTAAGATTGTAAAGGGTTCCCATGAAGAAAACAGTGAGAGCTACTGTTCTAGAGAATAAAACAAATGGAACCAATATCAGATTGTTTATTGAGAATTAGAAATCCATAATTTATAGTATAAAATTTATACATTTATATATCAAATCCATTAAATTAAAAATATAAGTATCCCTTTAGTAATTATATAACACACCTACCACTGGTACTGAAGCTAGAACCTACATTTCCTTCATGTTCTTGAAATTCCTCTCAGCCAAATTTTAATTACAGTCTATATTTATGCTGTGTGTGTGTGTGTGTGCGTGTATGAGACTGTATATATACGCACAACATATTGGCTCCTTAAATCATGTCAGTCTTCAACCTCATAGAGCCAAGGCTACCCTTTACCCCATGGGGATGAAGATTTAACACATGAACCTTTATAAAGATCTCATATGCTCTGAAAGTCTTTTTGAACCATGGATATTAGGCTTAGAGATCAGTAAAATCTTTCATGCAAAGGACAGGGAGAATTTCTGACTTTTTTAGGATATTACACTTGATCACACATTTTTCTTAAGTATTGAAGCAGACAGTTATGTGAGATGAGGCAGACTGTAGAATTGGATCAAAGGATAAATTCCCTCAGTTAATGAGAAGATACAAGAACTACTTGAAAAAAACAAAATACAGGCCTTTCTATTGCAATCGCTTAATGTTTTCATAAACTAATGACTGTGTCTGTAGCCTCAACTCAATATATATATAAAAGATTTATAGAATTTAGTCCTTGACATCAGCATGTTAAAATATTGAAATGGTGGCCACACAGACAACATGTCCCCTCAGTTCATAATTCTGTTATAGTGGGGGCGTCTGCTTTAGATGGGAGGATGGATTCACTGATATCTGTGTTTCCTTTGGGATCTTTTTCTGTGAAAGTGAAGAATAGAGTCTACAATTCAAAAGTCAAGATAATAAATTTTTATTCTTCATTGCTTGGAATATGATGCCTAAATTTCTTATAGTGGTTAGGTAAACAGAATAGATCTTGTGATTACCTCTTCAATGCCTTTATCATTTTCAAAGAAAACTAAGTAACTTTTCTATTCATCCCCACTGAAGGAGAATAGATTGTCGACATGCAGAGGGACACACTTAGCATCTTCTTTCATCTTAAGAGGTTTGGCAGAATGCTTCCTCTTTCATCTCTGTTCTGCACACGTACGTGACTCATGCAGAACTTGACTCTGTCAGAGCTTCTCAGTGGATATGTGTTAGGCAATATAATGCATGGGTTCTGGAATCAGAGAGAAGTTATTTTAGAAGTCAAGAGGCAGAATGACGTGGTGATTATCAGCACAATCTCTGGAACCATAATGCATGAGTCTGAAGCCCTGTTCCTTCACTTATTATAGCTCTGGGATCCTGATTCTCTCTGGTCTTCAGTTGTCCCACCTGCAAAATAGGAATACTAATGGTATCTTCCTCAGAGTTTTGTTGAGGAGGCGAATTGTGTTACTATTTTTAAAGTGCTTATAAAGTGGCTAGCATATAGCGAGTGTACTGTTTGTGAAACAAATTAAAATCCTCATTTAAGATTAGGGTTCTTGTTTTGCTGTGCCACATACTAGGTCTGGGACATTGTGCAGGACTTAACCCCTCTCTACTCCATCTGTACAGGTGATTCAGTACAATAGTTCCTACCTCATATGGTTGTTGTCAGGATTGAATGTGCTGACATATATTAAATAATACAGATGGTAGGTGGTAAGTCTTAAGAAATACTATGTATTATTGCTATTATTAAAAGTGATGATCTCACAACTCACCTGATTTTGTCCATTAACTCAATGCATATTATTTCTAAACCTTTATAGACATCTTGTCTTCTCTGTCTTGGTTCCTACTAGATATTTGCAACTGCATGAATTTTTCATAACCCCCAGCTAATTAGTTCCTCCTAGGGATTTTCTTGTGGCTGGGGGAGGTAACATTATCTTCTCCCAGACTCAATATATTGTATTAATAATATCCCTTATTGTATTAATCTTTTGCAATCACATGTATTTTATTCTATTTAACTCTCCCTGCAAATCCTTTTCTACATTCAACTCCTTCAGTGATTCCTAGTTGTAAGAATCATTGTAGCTATGTTAAGTATTAAAACACTTTCCAGATTTCTTTCTTTGAATCCATTCTCTCATGTTCTCTAGTCTTACTTATTTTTGCAAAGTACGTTTAAAATATTATTTCTTTCTTGAGCAACCTTCACTAGCTCTGAAATTCAGTGGAGACTGCTCAGCCTGAACTATAAGACCTTTCACATGATAATCATATCCAACCTTTCCAGAACATTCTCTGTACTTCCTGAATATCCCCTGTCCTTTCCTGTCTCTAGTCTTTCTTCATATTGTTACTTTTCCTTTAAACTTGTCATCTCCTTCTGTTGAAATATTATAAGTCCAATTTCAAATTTAACTTCCTTCATAAAATATTTTCCCAATTGTTCCTCTCACGAAAGCAGATCATTCTTTAAAATGTCATTGGCACATTTTGATACTTTTTTCACTGTCATGATTACACCTTTTCAGAGTTAAATATTTGCTTTTTCAAAATGACCACTCACTCAACCAATGCATACACTATAAGAGTAAATGGACTGTAAGTGCCTTATTTCTTTCTTGAATTCTGAGCAGTGATAATTGCAGTGAATTATTCCTAGTACAGTAAATTTTTGCTTCTGTTCCTTTTTTTCACATTTTTTAAATTTCAGCATATTATGGGGGTACAAATGTTAAGGTTACGTGTATTGCCCTTGCCTCTCCTCCCCCCTCGAGTCCGAGTTTCAAGCGTGTCCATCCCCCAGGTGGAGCGCATTGCACTCATTATGCAAGTATACACCCATCCCCTCCTCCCACCTCCCACCTGCCCAACCCTGATAAATG
>VBSM01000361.1:71823918-71836245 GCA_008086735.1 Cheirogaleus medius | reverse complement strand
TTGGATAATTGGCTTAAGTTTAATCCAGGTAGTATAAGTGGTGCTAGCTTGTTGTCATTTCTTAGAATTGAGTAATATTCACTGTGAATATATACCAAATTTTAATAATCCACTTATGAAGTGACGGGCACTTGGGTTGTTTCCACGTCCTTGCAATAGTGAATTGTGCGGCCATAAACATTTGGATGTAGATGTCTTTAAAATAGAATGTATTACGTTCTTTTGGGTAAATGCCTAATAGTGCTATTGCTGGATCGAATGGTATTTCTATTTCTAGCTGCTTGAGGTATCTCCAAATTCTTTTCCACAAAAGTTGCACTAATTTGCAGTCCCACCAGAAGTGTAAGCATGTTCCTGCCTCTCCACATCTTTCCAGCATTTGTTGTTTTGGGATTTCTTGAGACAGGCCATTCTCACTGGGGTTAGGTGGTATCTCATTGTGGTTTTGATTTGTATTTCTCTAATGATTAGAGATGTCGAGCATTTTTTTTATATGTTCTCAGGCCATTATTCTGTCTTCTTTGGAAAAGTTTCTGTTCATTTCCATTGCTCATTTCTTGATAGGGTTGTTTTGTTTTTTCTTGTTAATTATTTTGAGTTCCAGATAGATTCTTGTTATTAGACCTTTATCAGAAGTATATGTAGAGAGAAAATATTTTCTCCCATTCTGTAGGTTGTCTATTTGCTCTAATGATAGTTTCCTTGGCTGTGCAGAAGCTTTTTAATTTGATCAGATTCCATTTGTTTATTTTTGTTGCTGCGGTGATTGCTTTGGGGGTCTTCTTCAAGAATTCTTTGCCTAGGCCAATGTCTGAAAGGGTTTTTCCAACATCTTCTTCTAGGATTCTTAAGGTTTCATGCGTTAGGTTTAAATCTGTTATCCACCTTGAGCGGATTTTTGTGAGAGGTGAGAGGTAGGGATCCTGGTTCATTCTTCTGCATGTAGCTATCCAGTTTTCCCAGCACCATTTATTGAAGAGAGATTCTTTTCCCCAATGTATATTTTTGTCTGCTTTATCAAAGATTAGGTTACTATATGCAGATGGTTTCATCTCTGGAATCTCAGTCCTATTCCAAAGATCAATGCTTCTGTTCTTGTGCCAGTCTCAGGCTGATTTAATTATTATTGCTTTATAGTACAGCTTTAAGTCAGGAAGACTGATGCCCCCCAGTTTGTCCTTTGTGCTTAAGATTGCTTTGGTTATACGAGGTTTTTTCTGGTTCCATACAAAATGAAGAATTATTTTTTCTAGATCTGTAAAGAATGATGGTGGTACTTTGATGAGGATTGCATTAATTCTGTAGATCACTTTAGGTAATATTGACATTTTAACAATATTGATTCTACCAATCCATGAACAAGATTAATTATCTAGGAGTATATTTAATGAAAGATACGAAAGACTTATACAAGGAGAGCTACAAAACGCTAAAAAAAGAAATTGTAGAAGATGTAGACAGATGGAAAAATTTTTGCTTCTATTAAGTTGCTTACACAGAGATTGCATCTCTATAGCAGTTATTGTAGTGTTACATGTTACCTCTGTCCTCGTAAATAGCCCGACCGATTGACATGTAGCTCAGTTCTTGCCAACAGAATACAGAATTAAGACATTAAAGTTTTTATTCTATTCATATTTATTTCTCTAAGGGTAATAAATAAATCCAGAGACTAAGTGTCTTAGTTTTAAGTGTACTATAATCTACAACAATGAAACACATGTTTCTTGTGGACAAGGACTTTGCCTTGTTCTATTTTTGTACAGATTAGCAGACTCATATACAATTAAGATATTATTTGATTTGTTTAGGAACTCTGACATTATTTTTTAAAATATGGATATCAATTTATTTTAAAGCATCATGCATTTACACCTTTCTTTTATTTATAATTGTTGATTAGGCAGTTTAAGATCATGGTAATTTCATCCAGTATTTAATTAAGTCTGTTTTTAAATAATATTTAAAATTTTTTAATCAAAACTTTAATAATCTACTATAAAAAATGCTAGTAATTTTGTTTATTTTCCCCATCTTGTTCTTTTACATAGCAACATTTTCCCATAAAGGTCACATTTCTTTCCTATTAAAGAAAATTTGCATAATAACCTATCTTACCCCTTTTCCATTTACTATAGCTGGTATGCAAAATCTAAATTAATAATACAAAACTGGCCCTTTTTCAGATAATTACAAGTGCTAAAACTTTGCTATAAAAATTAAACTATAATTCAGTTATATTGCATTAGAATTGTCTGTGACTTAAAATTACTTCCACTTTATTCCAACATGTGCCTGTAAGTTGAACGCCCAAAGGACCAAGTTATTTACACAATACAACTCAAGAGTCATTGTTTATGTATCTGAGCTTTAGTTAAAATTTAGTGTCTTTCCCAATTTTATTGAGGTATTATTGACAAATAAAAATTGTATATATTTGAGGTGTACAATGTGATATTTTGATATACCTATACATTGTGAAATCACTATCCAAATCAAGCTAATTAACATGCCCATCACCTTACATAGTTAGCATTGTTGTGTATGTGCGTGTGATGAGAACACTTAAGATGTACTCTTTTAGAAAATTTCAAGTATACAATTTACCTGATATATCCTCAGTAGTGGAATTGCTGGATCATATGGTAGTTCTATTTTTAGTTTTTTGAGGAACCTCCATACTGCTTTGCATAATAGCTATACTAATTTACTTTCCTACCAACAGTGCATATGGGTTCTCTCTTCTCCAAATCCTCACCAACAGTCATCCTTCGACTTTCTGTCAATAGCCATCTTAACAGGTGGGAAGTGATATCTCATTATGGCTACCTGTTAGCCATTTATATGCCTTCTTTAGAAAACTGTCTATTTGAATCCTTTCTCAATATTTTAATCAGGTTGTTTTTTGACATTGAGTTGCACTGATTATATATGATGAGTATTAACCCCCTATCAGTTATACAGTTTGCAAATATTTTCTCCCATTTCATAGGTTGGTTGCCTTTTCATTTTGCTCATTTTTTTATTGTTGTTATATGGAAACTTTTTAGTTTGATGCAGTCCCACTTATTTGCTTTTGCTTTTGTTGCCCATGATTTCAGTGTCAAATTCATAAAATTATTGCCATGACCAATGTCAATAACCTTTTCTTCTTATATTTCTTTTAGGGGTTTATTGTTTCAAGTTTCACATTTAACTGTTTAAATTTGTTCTTAGCTGATTTTTGTGTGGTGGAAGATAAATGTCCAATTTCACTCTTTTCCATATAGACATCTTGTTTTCCTAACACCACTTATGGGAAAAACAATCTTTTCTTTATTGTGTATTCTTGACACCTTTGTCAAGGATTAGTTTACCCATGTCTATGCATGGGCTTATTTATGGGCTTTTTAGAATTGTCAAAAAGGCTAAAATCCCTTAAATCTACAAATAAATTATATAGGTAGATATTTTTCTCTTTATCTAGCCTGCATACATATGAATCCTCTTATCTCAAATTTCTTAAATTCCAAAAGTGATTATGGTTTTTGGACAGAGTTTTAGGAGTCAGATGAGGAAAGACATATTCAGGATGTGGGGGAGGTCACTGCAGGCTCTTCCTTGACCAGCCCCTGACAGCCTGCTGATCACATGGCAGCAGCATCCATGCCCTCCGCATCCTCTCTGCAAGTTGAGATGTGCCTTTTTTTCAGAAAGTTCTTGTTCATGGCAACACTAGATGCTAAGTGTGTAGTTTAATAAGGGGTCTTATGACTTTTAAAAATCTTTAATATGATATTTCCTATTTGTAAAAACTGAAAAGTACACCATTATTTTATATGCTCTTTTTCTACACTCTAGAATATTTTGAAGAGGTACCGGCTCCAAAGAAAGCAAAAGGTGAGTATTGTCTTTGGATCATTTTCAAGTTTCCTTTCAAGGATCTAATGTTTTGTCCATCTTGTTTTATTTAACTATTCTGATCCACTCCTCAGTATTTCTAACCAATATTTACATGGTCAATTTATGTTTTAAATGAACAGCTTTTTACACTATTTTGAAAATATGTATCTCCTTACACACTGAAGACATTAGTTGGGCATTGATTCATTTATAAGTAATTATCAGACACATTTATTGGGCAATCTGCAGAAGCAATACTTCAAACTTATTATTTCATTAAGGATTACAAGAATGTCATGTTTTTATTAAGAACAATTGGGGTAAGTCATTTATATTAGCAGCATTATCATAAAGGAAAGAAGAGAGAAAGGAAGGAAGGAAAGTAGGAAGGGACATATAATACTACAGCAAAGAAATAAATAAAATGTGCTTGAGTCAGATGTGAAAAGGAAAGGATACAGGATACCAGGCTGCTATCTTTCATGGTAAGGATGATCACTAAAAACATATGTCCCTCCAAATTTAAAATTATTTTGACTAAAATATTCTTCTTATAGCCAGATTCCACCCTTATCATATTGTAAATCTGAGCATCAAAGACCTCTTCTCAAGAAAAAAATGTATGTCAGCTAATCCTCGTTTGTCAATATCCAACACATCAGCACCAGTTTTCCTATTTAAACAGTTGCCTGTAGCATGCCATTTTTTTCCATTTTCTCATCATCTTCTGTCTCTGGACCTTCTGTTAAATTTTATAGTGAAAGTATGCATAGAATCTGTATAAAAATCTTAAGTGTACTATAAAAAGAGTAAAAGCCTCCTGTTTCTTTCATATTGTGCTTCTGGTTAGATATTCTCACTCCCACACATATTTATATAATACCTATAAACATACAAGTTATTTATTTTTATATTTTTGTATCCACTAGAAGAAACTGAAGATGTATCTTCCACAAAGAAGCAAAAAAGTAAGTTTATAATTAGTTAAAATTTCTAAATTGTTCTATATTAAAGACATTACACATAAATTTATTCTTTTGATTCTTTTAAGGTCAGTATTAGAAGAAAAAGATTTTTAGCACAGACATGAATAATGACATTAAGGTTGGTCATTTATATTTTAAAGAGAAGGTCCCTAATTTTTTGTGTCAGGCAAGAGGCACGTAGTTGGAGGAATTACAAGCAATGGCTGAAGTGGCATTTATCGCCAACCATTCTACACAGTTCTGATTCTTATTATTCTAACTGAATCTATGCTTAAATATGTGTTACTGTCTGCTTTATGATAGGACAGCTGAAGTAATATGCTAAACTTTTTTAGACGAGTACAAAAAAATGAAGAAATAGATTTTAGCAATTCAATTGCTTGGAAACTCACTTGTAAGATTCAAAGTACTTTTTGATTTTTCTTGATGTATGGCAGGCTCTTATTCAATCTGTGGGATCATTTATTTTAGAATGCAATCAATAGTCATGCAGTTATAAAATTCATTGTCCAAGATTCTCATTATTTCAAGTCTTCCAAATGAGACATTTTTGTTCAAATGATAAAGAAATAAATTTTGGATTTACATGTGCATTAAATAAAGTCATTATAGGGTAGAGTAAAGGAAGCAATTTTTGAAATAAGTAAAACTGAAGTTTGTTTCACATAATGCTTTTAAAGTAAAGAACTAAACATTTATCTGAAGAATTGATGTCTCTAGGTTCTGCAATGCTTCTTACATGGATTTGTGCAGAAAATTACTAAGATGTTATTTACAATAGCAAACGCCTCCTACTTTGTATTAATAGTTAATTCATTGAACAAATATTGAGTGCCTAGTATGTTTCAAGTACTGCTTTAAATGCTGGAACTACTGCAACAGATATGAGTTATACTCATTATATCCCTTTATATAATAAAGTTGTGAAAATATAGGGAATTGCCCAGAATCTTATAATACTTTTAGATATTATTGCAAAATCCATAAGAAAAATAATTATAAATCAATCTGGGCATGTTTTCGATTTATACAGTAACATTTTCCCATTTGTTAACCTACTGGTAATAATTTGTGGGTATGTCATATAAAATCTCTTATTTCATAAATAAATATTAAAACACAATTCAATAAAATAGATGGATTATATCAATACCAATTTTCTAGTTGGGATATTATACTATAGTTTCATAAGATGTTACCATTGGAGGAAATTGGGTGAAGGTACATGGGATCTCTCTGTATTATTTCTTAGAATGATATGTGAGTATACAATTATCTCAAAATAAAAACTTTAACTAAAATGTATAAAATAATTAAATAACTATACAATTATCTCAAAATAAAAATTTTAACTAAAATGTATAAAATAAATAATTTTAATAAAAAGGTATCAGATATTTTAAGTTCAGTTCGGAGATTTATTGCATCAAAAGAACATTTCCTGTTTTCATCTTACTATAAAGTAGTTCTACAGCCTGATATTCATGAGTCTTTTATGTCAGCTCTCAAATTTGCAGGCATAATGATATAATTATATTAATAGCTTATTAATTATATTAATAGCTTATTCAACATCAATTAAACAAATGTGTCAGAACAGAGTCCACCTATGATAAGGTTCAGCTGGAAGGGGTCCTGTCACTGATGGGCTCTTATACTTTTACCACTGGTGCTGCCACTTCTCCTTGGTGCAGTCCCAGCTTTATGGCCGTCTCTTTCTGTAGCCTGTGCAGCCCAGCAAGCTCCAACAACCTCCACAACCTGGAGGGGAGGAGCATTGTGTCACTGCCTCTGTTGGGTTAGAACAAAAGAGAAAATATTTCTGGATGAAATTCAGTGGAAAGGAGAAGAGCTAAATTCAAGATTTCTCCAAACTACTTTCATCCCTGAAAACCCAGTGACTGAGATCAGGTACCATCCAGGGTGACGGAATTAGAATACTCTCTTGTCGTTTTTCTCAGCTCCATCTACCCATGCTTCTCTTTGTTCTACTTCATTAGCCCTTACTCTCATACAGATTTGGCCATCTTTTCCATCTCCCACATAGCACTAACTTCAATTGTCCTTTCTTTCCTTGATCTTCTGCAAAAAGTCTGTGGTTGGCTAATGAAATGCAAATTGATAGGAAGGAAAACAGTGAAGAGTCAATAGGTGCCCATGATCGTGAAGAGACGCTGACTTCACCTCTTAACAAAACTGCTACCTGGGAACACCAGCTCACTCAGTCCACAGTTCATGGTCATAGGCATTGCGCCACACTCCCTTGCTCAGCTTTGACTTTGCTGTGTTGCTTTTACTCGGAGCTGCTACCTGAGAGTACTATAGGCTAAAAGAGTAATTAGGTCACCTCAGAAGAGTTCTTGCCTCCAAAGTAAAGGCAAGTAAGAAAACCTCAAGACTTTAGGAACCACAGGGCTCTCTGTGACATTATAAAAGACACCCACACAAAAGTTTTTTATTTGCATATAAATAATCTCATTAATATTCATATTTTGAAACTTGTTACTATGCAATAGGGTAACAGTCTTTCTGATTGCTATGCACATCCATAGATTTCTATACACTAAGCACTTTGACTTTCTCTGGTCATTTTTATTATCATTTATTAAGGACTTACTATGTATCAGAAAGGATTTTAAGGGCTTCACACCTGTTAACTCATTTGATTGTCACAATATTTCTTTGAGATTTTGTTGTTTTGTTTTCATGCATGAAGAATCTAAGACACAGCGAGGTTCGATAACTTGCCAGTAGCTGCAGAGGCTATCTGACTGCAGAATCTATAACCATATCTGGGGCATTATACTGCCTCACTGTGCTTTAACTGCCTTCCTGCTCACATTCTGCTTGTTTTAACAAATTGTAATGCTCTCTTCCTTAGGTCCCATCAGTTTCTTCCAATGCGTCTACTTGAATGAGTATAATGGCTATGGATTTCAGTTTCCTGTCACTCCCGCACGCCACCCTGGAGAGAGCTCTGGCCATGGAAATTCTCCAGGGCAGAAACAACAAGGACAATAGACACACGTGCATGATCCTTACAAGTGCTTTAAGATTTTGAAAGTGGGATGTTTTGTTTTGTTCACAGTGGCATAGGCAATTGAAATCCTGCAATCCAGAGAATTTCTGTGAAAATGTTTTACACTTCAGCCTGGTATAGAGAAAAAGGGTAGGCAAAAGGATTGAATGATTAGCAGACATGTTGAAGTGTCTGATGCTCAAGAACCTGTTATGTGTGTTTGTTGCTATGTGGGGGTGCTTGTGTACAGAAATTAATTTAAAGTTTACTTATAATGCTCCTTTAAATGCATAATTGGCACAATTACAAAGTAAAATTCCTGGATTCAGCTAGATATTTATATTTTTAATGATAACATAGACTATACTCTAAGTTAAAGGGTAGAGGAACTTATCTAAAAGGGTCTCTTTTGCATCTTCTGGGTATCTGGACTCAATTTACTCAACAAGTTGATGCTTAATAGTTTCATTTTACTTATGCTTGTTTCTATTTCAGTTGTGGCTATGTTCTAAGAATGGGTAACAAATGCACCAAAGAGTGCTATAGGTTTCTTGTGATACTCTTTTAAAGCTCAAAATATCTCTGAACTTCAAATATGATACTACAGAGAATAAATGTTTGCGGAATCTTATCTCTAAGATTTGTCTTGAATTACAATCAGGACATTTACTCCAGTGGAAATACACCACCCAGTTAGGCAGGCCTGGTGAATCATTTGTTTAAAATATAGGCAAATGATATGTAGAATTTTCAGACTTCTCCAGACTGTGTCCTAATGAAAATTTCACTTGGGTGAACTTTTATATCAATCACTAAATTTGGGTGACAGATGCTAATATATTTTCATTTCACTTTAATACGTTCTTTCTCAAAATGGCAAAATATGAATGCCATCAAAGTCTAAGGAAGACATTTTAACCATAAATGCCTTCATAAGATGTTTTACTTGTATTTTAGGTCATTGGTCATCAGTGCCAATGAAATGGATGACAATTTTTAACCTACTTGATAATGTGTCACTGGGAATGACCATATGGTTTTGTCATTTTCCTAGTCATATAAATACTCATGTTCTTTACCACATTTTTTATCAACTCTCAAAGTCACACCTCTGTGACATTTATCATGTTTACAGTTGCAACTGAACTTATGACAATTAACTCAGGAAATAAATTGAGTTACCCTTGCTGGCATCATAATTATCTTGCTGGCTAGGTCTGAGATAACCAGAACCAATACTAGCCAAGTGATTTATTTTCAAGCACTGCAACTAACTATGGTTCTTTAGGACCAAGATATAAAACAGTTTCACTAAAAATCATTAGGCTAGAGCATCAGTAATACATTTTTTACTAATAGTGGATTTTCAGTGACTTTTGTGAATGAAGTTGACATTCATCAGCCAGATGCTGGTGGACCTAATTCACACCACGAAAGTCAATGTTACAATGAACCATATTAATGATACTCTTTATGGGGGAGGAGGGACAACATGAAAGTATGTAATTTCAAGATTGGTCAGATGGCACCATCTTGCAAAGTCTCTTCATGTAGCAATGTAAACTTTTGGAAAGACAGTGGATAAAGTTTATTGCTCAACTGCTCCTCCAGTCTGTTCAACTTAATGATTAAATAAACAGAAAGCAAATATGACAGTTGTTTTAGATTTCATAGAACAGAATGGTTTATCCATTAATTCTTTCATTCAATGTCTATTTATTGAGCACTTACTCTTTCTAGAGCACTGTGTTAGGCACTTGACTGTATAAGAAAAATACAGTGATAAATTCTGCTTTCCGTGCTATTCTGACACAGTGAGTGACCTTGGGAAATTTACTTACACATACTATGTTTATTTCTCCACAAGTAAAATAGGGATTGCAAGACAAATAGTCTAATATTTCACAGAAGTATTGTGGAGACTAATAAAATATCTTAATATGGATATGATGTTGAAAGAAATTTCTGAAATAATACTTTTGGATATAGCATTATTTTTCCTCTGAGTGCTTTTCTGTTTCTTTCACTTTCAATATGAAAAGTATTTGATAAAAATAAAACATGACATACTTTATTGTAATTAGAATTTAGACAAACCAATTATTATGTAAACAATATTAATAATAAATAGATTTGTCTGATTAAAGTTATAACGATGATAGCACTTTAAAAATAATATCTAAACTGTCATTTGTTTGTATGTTTCTATCAAATAAAATATTTCTAGCTCTTTCAAGTTTGATGCCTTACATTTTAAAAGCAAAAGATAAATGGTTGATAAAAAGTCTTTGTCTTCAATAGCTCATTCGTAATTTGTGTTATATTAGCCATAAATATGTAAGCATTTCATAACTGTCTCAGTTCTCTAGTTTGTTCAATTGGTATAAGCTACCTACCTCATACCTCTTCTCTTCCCCACACTTCAGCCCCTCTTAGTAGTTAAAGATCTGTAGAAAATAGAATTGATTTTACCTAAGGTTTTTGATTTATGTTTAGTTTTCATAAAGCCTGATAAATCATTCAAATGAGGCAAGTTTTTTTTGGAATAAACCCCATGAGAAACACCTGTATATTAACACATTCTGGCATATCTTTGTCAAAAATTCTCAAGAAATATTTTAAAACTGGTACTGTATATTTATTTAGATACCCAGCTTATTTTCTTTAGTAATTTTGCCTGGAAAAAAGGCAAAGAGCATAACAAACATTGTTGATGGAGAACTCAATGACAATCTAGCCCAACTGGCATATACAGAAAATAAAACTAATCCTTAGAGAAACTCAGAAAGTTGCCCAAAGTCACTGACTGTTGCAAAGCCAGGCCTAGAACTTTGGTCAGCAAACTCCCAAATGGCCTTGACTACTTTTCAGGGTGTTATTATAAACCATGGCTAATTTTTTCTAACATCCCAAATCTACCTTTCAAATTATAATCAGTGTTAAAAATCTAACCCTATGGGGATACATTTGTTTTTTCCTACTTGAAAGCTGAAAATTACCTTAAGAGCCTATATAGCTAAGGAAATAATCAACAGAGCAAATAGACAGAATGGGAAAATATTTACAAACTATACATCCAATAAAGGGATAATATCCAGAATCTACAAAAAACTCAAATGAACCAGCAAGGAAAAAAGAAAGAAAGAAAGAAAAAGGACAAAAAAGCATTAAAAAATGGGCAAAAATCATGAACAAAAGTTTTTCAAAATAAGATAGAAAAATAGCCAATAAATACTCAAAAAATTTTCAACATCACTAATCATCAGGGAAATGCAAATTAAAATTTCAGTGAGGTATCACCTTACCACAGTTAGAATGATTTTTATTAAAAAATCCAAAAACAATAAATAGTGACATGGATGCAGAGAGAAAGGAATGTTTATACACTGTTGGTGGGACTGCAAATTAGTACAACCTCTATGGAAAACAGTATGGATATTGCTCAAAGAATAAATGTAGACTTACCATTTGACCCAGTAATCCCACTATTGGGATTACTACCCAAAGGAAAAAAAATCATTTTTATCAAAAAGACACCTGCTCCCAAATATTTATTACAGCTTAATTCACAACTACAAAGGTGTGAAATCAACACAGGTGCCAATCAATTTATGAGTGGATTAGCAAAATATGGTATATGCATAACATGGAGTACTACTCAGCCATAAAAGGATGAATATATGCCTTTTGCAGCAATTTAGATGAAACTGAAGACCATTATCCTAAGTGAAGTATCTCAAGAATAGAAAAACAAACACTGTATGAACTATAATAAATTAGAACTATCTGAGGGGCACACACATTCACAGGGGAAGTGAAAGTATTGTAAATTTAGCAGGGGCGAGGAGAGGAGAAGGGAAGAGGAAAACCTACCTAATGGGTACAGTGAACACTATTTGGGTGATGGGCATACTTACAGCCCTATCTCAAATGTTACAGTGCTATACATGTAACAAAAACATTTGTAACCCCTTAATATTTTGAAATTTAAAAAAGAGCGTGTTACATTCACTTGCTTTCAAGATAAAGGGAATGAATCTCAGAATAGGTTAGGTGACATGCCCAGGGGCACATTGCTAGTTAGTAGCAGAAACAGAATGAGAACTTTAATCTTTTTCTAATGCTGTGCAATATCTTCCCATCCTGTGTGATTCCATATAATGCCTCCACCATCATAAAAGCTTCCCTTTGTTATTTGCAAACTCATTAAGAAATGGAAACTTAGCACAAGTTCCCAAGAACTGGCCTCCTTACGACATTCTTTGCCCTACTCCTTTCAGGATTATATCAATGTTACCTTGTACCTTTCCCTCTCATTAATCATATTGGTCTATAAAACGTTTAGATATCTCTGGGATGATTTCCTTTGTGTATAAAAAGTTTTATTTTCCTGGCCGGGCGCAGTGGCTCACGCCTGTAATCCTAGCACTCTGGGAGGCC
>VBSM01000361.1:71743493-71818269 GCA_008086735.1 Cheirogaleus medius | reverse complement strand
ATTATTTGAAACCCAAAAATTTGTACCCTCATAATTTGCTGAAATAAAAAAAAAAAGAAATTCTTCCTTATGTTAAGGCCATGGAGATGTTTTCCTTCATGAATTTAAAGAATCTTTGTTTTACCTTTCACATTTAGTTTGCAATCCAGATGAGATTCATTTTATGTGTATAATGTGAAGTCAAAGTTTATTTTTTTCTATATGAATATATAGATAATCTAGAACCACTTCCTGGGTTCTAGAAAAGGCAATCCTTTCTCTGCTATATTGTAGAATTTCTTCACTGTGAAAAAGAGAAATGTGTATGTGTATGTCTGCTTCTGAATTATGTATTCAGTTTCATCAGTCTATTTGCCTATGCACGTGCCAATATCACATGGCTTAATTATGGTAGTGTTACAAAACGTATTGATAACTGTAGTGCTACTTATCCTAAATTATTTTCTGCTTCATAATAGTTTTCACTGTCACTTCTTAAAATTCTCTATTAGACATTGTTTTAGATTTTATTGATATCTGCTCTTATACTTATAAAAATAGACTTTAATTTTAACTTGTTTTTTCTGACTTCTTAAAATAGGTGAGCAGATCATTCATTTTTACCCTTGATTATTTTTCAATACATATATTAAAGTGTGTGGGTAAAGTGTGTGTGGGTATGCATATATATGATATTTTTGATATATAACATTGTACTCCAAAGGCTGCTTTAGCACTCAACAAATTTTCTGTCATATTTCATTAACATTAAGTTAAAAATATTTTCTGATTTCTATTGTGATTTTTCCTGACTACATAGTTTCTTTAAAGCATATTGCTTAATTACAAACAATTATGAATTTTCTAGCTATTTTTTGTTTGATTGCTAGCTTAATTCTACTATATGACTTAAATCCTTTGAAATATACTCAGGCATTCTTTATGGTCCAGAATATAATTAACTTTACAATAGTTGTATAATCCCTGGCTGGTTAATAAAACATCTGCATTACAAGAGATCTGTTTCTATTGTCTGATTTTGCTCTTTTATTTTTCCCTGTATTTGATCCTATTTCTTACATGACCTTTTCAGAATTCTGAAACATTGTGGAGGCCCTGGCTGTAGAAGATTTTATTTTCTTCTTTTAGGCACACAGACCATGAGCAAATTACTTTGAGATTCAGTTTGAGATTCCAGATGTATTAGAACTGGTTTATTTCCCAGCCTTGGCAGCAGTTACTCCTAGGTTATTGCCTATGTACATTCTCAATGAAAGCCTGGGTCATCTCCACTCTAATGGGACCTGAACTTTACTCTGTATTTCCACAGATCGTTGAAAACTGCGCTCAAATCTTGAGCCTCTCACTTGCTCCATTTTACTCAATTTCTGTGTCTAACCCTGCACGTGGCAGCTCAAGAGTCAGCAGATACCTTTGAGGGGAAATTCCATGTTGAATGTGGGGTTCAATCTTATTCTCTGTGATCTAGAACCTTCAACACCAACCTCGTTCTCATCAGCCTATAGAGACAACTGAAAGCTTCAGCTCAGTTCCTCACCTCATTCCTCATGATGTGACTTGTCAAATCCCTGTGAGGTATAAAACAGGTGGATGTGGAGCTCATCCCAGTGTACTTCCCTTTTTTTCTGCAGTTTTGACCCCTTAATTCTTGGCTACTGTGCTTGCTTTTTTCTTCTTTAAATGGTTTATTTTTCCAACTAGCTTTTATAGTTGTTCTCAGCAAGAGAATTATTTGGATAAAATTACTGCATTATGGTTTTAAGTGAAAACTGTCCTCATTTTTTTATAATTGTATAATATTCGATATGTAGATGTACTGTCATTCATTGAACTAGTCCCTGCTTATACAGACACTTATTTCCAATTATTTTGCTATGATTAGTAATGCTGCAATGAATAACTTTGGACACACTATATTGTTCAACACACATACACAAACACATATGAGGTCAAATTCATTGAAGAGATATTTCTGATTCAAAAATATATACATTTGTAATTTCGTGAGAGATGATTGTTTCCTGATTATGTTCCTCCCAGTTATTTCTCCCTCTGAGGGATCAGAGTTGCTCACAGCAGTTAATATTTTGAGTGAGGCTTTCTCCATCTGGGAATGAATGATCCCTGTTGGATTTTGAGATCTGCCAATGCTAGGTTCCTCCACATTCTGTAATTCTGAGCACTGTTTGCAATTGCCCATGTAGGTTTCATTGGACTCAAGTATTTTGGCTGCACTTAATGGACTTGGCACTTAATATTTTCTTTGTTTCCAAGTTTTGCTGAAGATACATGCTTTTGGATCATTTTTTGTTTGTTTTGTTTTCTTTTTTGTTCATGTAGTTTCCAGAAAATGTTAAGATTTGGAATTCAGCAGCTGGCATGTTTCCCTTAAAATGAGAATGACATTCACTTTAAAAGATTAAATTAAATATTTTAATAACTTGAAAGTAAATTGACAGTTATAAATGGCACTACTACAATGCTAATACCAGTCTAGCGGTAAGTTTTTAGATGACTAAAACACAATATATTGCACAAGCTTTTATAATTATTGATTTTTGCTTCTTTTCAAATAAAGTTTCACTATGGATGAGGAAAGTACCCACACTTTTTTAATAAGTAGGGGAAGAATTTTAATATGTAGCACTTACTTATAGAAATGTAAGACTATTAGGCAAAGATTTTCTAGTAGGTCATTTTGAGTAACAAAATCCTGATGTCTGCATTTTAGAGCTCTGCAAAGAATGCCAATTTTTAATCTCATCATGAGCTATATAAAAATACTTTAAAGAAATCAAAGGTCATGATTCTCGCCATTAACACCCTCAGCTTTATAATTATACCTTTGATGTGAAAATAGTTTTCAGTTCTTAGTTCAAAAGAATCTTTGCCTTAAAATTTATGAAAAATTCCATTCACATCTCATTTTATTCAGTTTTGTTAGAGCTTGTAACTTCTTGTCTAGTGAAGAGGAAACTTACCATATGCATATCTAAAATGACTTAGCTAGGCTGCTTAGCTCTGCTAAAAGCTTCTGCTGTTTAATACAAAAATGCTTAAAATCACTTGAATTCATGGTGTTGATATTCATCCTATTGAAATATGCTATTATAAATACAGTTACAGAATTTTTTTCATCATTAACTACAAATCATTAGGCGGTTGAATGGGAATTGGTGATCATCATTTGCCTCATTGGTGATTTTCCATCACTTTTTACTATAACATAATGCTAACACTGAGTAAAAATAAGACATATTTAGTGTTATAATTATTTAGAGCACATTTTGAGGAATTATATACTTTACCTTTTGTGTAAAATGATCAAAAATAACATATTTAATATGAAATGGACTATCTATTACAGAACATGGGACCACAACACAGTTATATTTTCTGTAATTTAATTTCGGTGGAAGTATTGTTAGTCAAGAAATGGGCAGCTTTTTGAAATAGAGAAAATAATTTTGAAACAGATTGAAAGATTTTTATTCTTTGGTTAACAGAGCAATCTTAGGAATATAAAGATGTTTTTAGAATAAAAATAGATCAGGATAAAGATTTCAGAATCTTAGTATAGATTAATTACTAGAATGCAGACATTCCCTGACTTATGATGGTTCAACTTACAATATTTCCACTTTACAATGGTGTGAAACCATTGCATTTTTGTCATAGCATGTAAGATTCAATAAAGTACATGAGATCTTCAACCCTTTTTATAAAATATGCTCTGTGTTAGATAATTTTGCCCAACTGTGGGCTAATGTAAGTGTTCTGAGCATGTTTAAGGTAGGCTAGGCTAAGCCATTATGTTTAGTAGTAGGTTAGGTGTATTCAATGTTCTTTCAACTTACAATATTTTCAATTGACAATGGATTTATCAGATTATAAGCTCACTGTAAGTTGAGAAGCATCTGTATTTTCGTAATCAAATTGATAATTTAAAGTATCAGGTGCCCGGTTGATAGTTAACAGGGAAATAGTTTCATGTATTTATGGAAAATCCACTTAGCTATGACAAGAAGGAGTAATTTTGGTTTTCCTTCAGAAATAATTGGCTACACTATATTTAAAAATGAATGTTCATATCTAAGAAATTTGTTGTTTAACATTTCCATTTAATGAAATAATATTAATTTGAAAAACAGTTGCTAAGGTAGTTATGAATAGTTTTTAATGCCTAGAGAAAAATCTCTACATGTGAAATATTATAATCATAGAAATTTTGAACTTGAAGAGACAATATTGTAATTTGGCAGATAGGATAATAAAAGCCCAGAGCAGTTCATTTTCTTACCCCAAATCACAAACTCATTAAAAGCAGAGCTTAAATAAGTGATGTGATTTGGGATAATATATAGATAGCAAAATTAGGACAAGGTGATCTCTCTTGTTTTATTAATATTTTCCATAATAATATTGATTCAATAACATCATAATTAAGGAAAATTTAACATATTTTATAAAATTAGCTCATTAAAACCATATATTTATGCCATATTTAAGATGTCCACTGTTTTCTAAAATGTCTTCTGGCTTTTCTAATCCTTTTTATTAAATAATTTTCAAGGATATATTCTTCATTTTCATCTTTAAGACAATAACTCCTTGATATACAGTATTTTTCTATTGGCCTCAAGTTATACATTTTTTCTTAATAATCTTTCAAACAGGACCCCTCAATCAAGCAGTGTTTTACAGTAAAAAGAGTTTAAGAATGCTAGAGATGCTATACATTATACTATCCCCTTGTGGATTCTCCTTCTTATACCCAAAACTGGGTATAAGGCAATCAGTGTAGAGGCAGCAGAAAGAAGAAACTTGAAGTCCCATTACAACTTATTCCAAAACTATAAAGGTTATATCAAAGTTTTGGAAAATAAGTGCTCTTTCAAATTAACATTTTCATACAGATTTTAATGTATGTGATAAAAGATTTGTGTGATTGGGATAGAAGAAGTATGGTTAAATTTTACATGTTTGCAATGTTTCTTTATGTTTTGCAAGATATTTTGATTTTTGAGTCAGTCCTGTGATTCAAATTTATCAATTATCTGGGAAATAACTATTATCATGTTTTAAACATTTTTTGTTATTTTAGCCATTCTAATAGGTCTTTAGTGATATCTAATTGTGATTTTAATCTGAATTGCTCTGATAATTAGTGATTTTGAACATCTTTTGGTATGCTCATTTGCTATTCATATATCTTCTTTAATGAAATATCTACTCAAACAGGTTGCACATTTTTAAATTGAATTATTTTCTTATTGATTCTTAAACATTCCTTACACATTATGTATTCAAGTCCTTTACCAGATATGTGTGTTTTGTGAATATTTTCTCTTTATTTGTGGCTTATCTTTCATCCTCTTGGCAGTGCCTTTCAAACAGAAACATTTAAAATTTTGATGTAGTCCAATTTATCAATATTTTCTTTTATAAGATTTTGTGTTCTTATCTAAAAAATTCTTGCCTGACCCAGATTTACAAAGTTATTCTATTATGTTTTCTTCTGGAAGTTTTATAGTTTTGAGTTTTACATTTAGATCTGCGATTTTGAATTAATTTTATATGATGCAAGATATGGGTCAGAATTCATTTGTTTGCACATAAATTCCAGTTTCTCTAGCACCATTTGTTGAAAAAATTAACTTTCCTACATAGAATTTGTTTTGAAATTTTTCCAAGATCAATTGGTCATATACATGTGGATCTATTTCTGGAAACTTTTCTCTCATCTATTGATATCTATATACCTTTAATTAGATTAATACTGTAATGAATTTGATTTGCTAATATGTTAACAAATTTTGCCTGTAAATTCATAATAGATATTGATTTTTAGTTTCCTTTTCCTATCATACTCTTACTTGATTATGGTATTGGGGTCATCTTTGAAATTTGTGGAGGTTATTTATTTGGCCCACAATAAGGTTATCTTGGTAGATTTTCAATGTGCACTTAAAAAGAATTTGTATGTGAATTTCAACCATTCAGGAAGCTAAGGCAGGAGGATCACTTGAGCCCAGGGTTTTGGAGTTCCGGGCTAGAGTGAGCTATGATCATGCTCTCTACTCTAGCCTGGTGACAGAGTAAGACCCCATCCCTATATAAAAAAAGGATTTTACAAATTCCAATTAAGACACATTTGTTGATTTTTTTTCAGACTTTTTTATCTGTACTAATTTTTGTCTACCTTTTCTATAACCTGAAAGAAGGTTTGAAATTTCCAACTATAATTGTGAATTTTTCCATTTCACAGCTTCTATTTTCAGTTAACAATTTTTGCTCTATATTTAGTAGTTGGTGGATAAATATACTTTAGGATTCGTAGGATTAGTATGTCTACTTGATAAATTGACTCATTTAACCTTGTGTAACATCTATATACCTGCTCGATTTCCTTCCTCTGAAGTCTATTTTATCTGATATTCAAACAGTTACTTTACTTTTCTTTTGATTAGTGTTTCCAGGCTATAATTTTTATTTCCTTTTACTTTTAACCTAGGTATGTCTTTATATTTTAAGTGGTTTTTTTTTTGTGGATAATATATAATGTATCTTGCTTGTTATCAAGGCTGACACTCTCTGTGTTTTAATTGGTAGGTCTAGGCTATTTATATGTAAAGTAATTCTTCATATGATTGGATTAAAACCTACCATTGTGCTCCTTTCAGCTGTTTTTTTGTTTGTTTTCTTTTTCTGTCTACTTTTATAGTAATTGAGTATCTTTCATAATTCTAGTTGATCTCCATTATTGGATTATTATGTATATGTTTTTAAGAGTGTTTTAGTGATTTCTCAAGGGTTTACAATAAAGATCTTCGATTAATGACATTCTATCTTCAAAGAACATTTTCCACTTTCTGTAGAGTTTAGGTACTTAAAACCATACACCTACAATTCTTCCTTCCCATGTCTTACATAATTACTTATTTTTCATTTACATACACTATAAAATAACTTGGAACACTTTTTTCTAGAATATTTTTCAGAGTGTTTAGTGGAAAAAAACTATATTTTATATTAATATTTATCTGGTTTATCTGGAAAAGCATTTATTTTTATTTAAATGTTAAAAATATTTTTGCTGGATACATAATTTAAGGTTGACAATTATTATATGTAATATTCTGTATATATATTAAGTATATATGTAATATGCTTAATTAACAGAAATATACTGTAGTTCTTTTTCTCCTCTGTGTATAGTGACTTGTTTCTCTGGCTGCCTTTAAAATTTACTTTTTTCTTGTTTTTCATCATTTGAATATTATATATCTAGCTATTTTTATCATGTTTGGGTTTCTCTGAGCTTCTTTAATTATGGTTTGGTTATTTTGTGGCCTTTCATCATTGTTGGCATATTTTCAGACATTACTTTTCAAATATTTCTTCTGCCCATTCTCCCTCTCTTCTGTGATTTCACCTGCATGTATTTTAGAATATTTGATATCATCTGCAGTCTTTGAGTATTCTGTCCTGGGTTTCTTTTTTCACTCTTTTTTTTTTTTTTGTATTTTGTATTTCAGTTTGAGTAATTTCTATTGATTTATCTTCAGGTTCATTAATTATTTCATCAGTTGTATGAGTCTAGCAAAGAGTCCTTCAAAGTCATTCTTCTTTTATTTACTTATTTCTATTATGCATTCTCTTTTTTATTTCAAGAATTATTATCTGACTCTTTCTCATAGTTTCCTTGCCTAGGTTGACATTTCCATCTCTCTGCTGTTTATTCACGTTGTCTACATTTCCCATTAGAACTTTATCATATTAATGAGATTTATTGTAAATTCCCTGTTTGATATATTCAACATCTGACTCATCTGTAAGTCTAACTTTGTCGATTACTATGTCTCTTAACAGTGAGTTTTCCTCCTTGCTTTCTTACGTTTCTCCAAAATTTTAAAATTGTTTGTTGGTATAGTGCATAGAATATTAAACACTTAAATAATGGTAGTTTTTCCTGGAAACGGGCATGCCTCTTATTAGGATAGGATGTTAGCAAGGGAGATGGAGTCAACCTTGCCAGCAGTTGAACTGGATTTGAGTTTTGTTGATTCTGTGGTAATTTTCAGTACACCATCAGCTTCAACTTCCTTTGATAGGATTTGTGATTAATGTGCGGATTGCTTTACCAGAAGCTTTTTCTCAATGTTTATGCTCCACCTTCACATTTTTATTTTCCCTGCACACTTCTGCTCTTTCCATGCCCTCACTCTTCTACTACTTGGTGCTTGCTAGCTTGGATGGGAGACAAAAGCACAGGGTTTTCTCTTCCTGACCCATCTGTATTCCTGGTCCTCAGGGTGGGGCTTTCTTAGCTAACTTGCCCCTCCTTCTGGGGTAGAATTATTTTTTTCTTTGGCATTTACTGCAATTATAATCTGTCTTTATCTTTGCCCTGGGAAAGACAGTTTTTGCCCTTCCTGCATTGTCTTAAAGCTTTAAATTTAGGGGCAAAAAGACCAGGTGAGGTACTATGCTTGTCCTGCCTTCCCTGCTGCAGAACTGCATTTCTGAGAAAAGCATTGTCCAGTACTCTCTTATCTTGCCTCAGTTTTTTTCAAAAATACCAAGTGAGGTCCATAAATAAGAGTCTGTGGGGAGGAAGGTGAACTCCCCCCGTGTTTGCTTGTATTTGCGGCTCCTAGGTATTTTATACTTTCATGTTAGCTTATATTCATTCGTTAGCCACTTATTATTTTTTTCTTCTAGTATTATGGTCCCATTTTTCTCCTGCTGCCTCAGTGAGCTAGGACTTACATCTGGTCTCTGCTCGGAGGTATCCATCTTTCCTTGGATTGCATGCTAGTTTTTGCAGGCCTCTGCACAGCTCTGATGGGTGAAAAAGTTATGATTCTATAGATTTTCTGGCCTTTTTCTTATTGTTAAGATGGAAGCAACATTCTTTCTAGCTTTGTATATCTTAACAGAAGGCAAAAACCCTCATGTTTTCTTTACATGATTGCTAATCCAGGTTACACAGAACAAAATAAGTCAATTATTTCCAGAAGATTCTGAAGTCTTCTTTAACTTAATGATAGAATACAAACCATTTAGCCCTTATATCATGCTGTCAGGATCAATAAGATGTAAATGTTTCAGAAGTTGGATTTTTCAAATCAAATAAGGACACTTACAACAAATATCGCTGAGAAAAATAAATTCAAGAGAAGACACTTTTAGTTTTATATTTAGCAATTTATAATAGCTATTTTAAGGTCTTTTTCTGCTAATTCCTTCATTGTTTTTATTTTCAGACATGTTTCTATTGACAGATCTTTCTGACATGGGACACACTTTTATGTTTCTTTGTATGTCTAGTAATATTTGATTAATGCTGGTTATTTTCTACATTGTGGAATGCTGGATTTTTTGCTTTCTTTTAAAGACTGTTTCACTTTCTTTCTGGTAAAAAAATCAAGCTGTATACGTATCAGCTTTTCTCTTTAAGCCTTATTCTTCACCTGGTTTATCCATTACTTTAATCTTTTATTCTTTGTAGTTGCCATTAATTTTCCAAAGTGTTCAGCGAGGAGTCTACACTCTGGTTGGTCTAAATGTACCGTGAGAACTCAGGGAATTGTGCATGTTACAATGCCTTAGTCATCATATACCTTGCATCATAGATTTTCATCCTAGACAAGCATGGATTAGTATTCTGCCTCCATGCATATTTCTGAAAGTCTCCTCTCTAATACTCTGATGTGCAAATTTCTGGCAGCTTAGTCTCCCTGAATCATCTCTCTTCTCAATCCAGCAAACTTTGCATGTTCTGCTGGAGTACCCTTCTGTGTACCCTTACTTGAAAAGTTTCTCCAAGAAGAATAATGTAGTGATCATCATTCCCATTTCCTTTCTTGCAGGGCATCAGTGTTCTGCTCTGTTTTTTGTCCACTTTCTAAAGACTATTGTGTCATATATTTTGAAATCAGTTTACTAGTTGTTTATGGTGCAAGAATAAGTACTGTACTAGTTATTCTATCATGACTGGAAGTGGAAATCCCTAAATCCCTTTCACATTTTTTACAGAGAGTATCTATCAGCATCACCAGCTTCTTTGAGCTTAAATTTGTTTTGTCATAGCCCTAAAAAGCCATCTCAGGAGAGAACTGGCTCAGTGAACAGGGTCACAAAAACAAAGTGGTATAAGGACTGCGTATCAGAAGACATATGGGTTAAGGAAGTGGTCAAGGTACATTGTTTTTTAGGCTGAACCTTTGAGAAACATTAAGGCATGAAAGTGAAATAAGAAATATAAAAGGATTTTCATTTACACTACACCCTAAAGTTTTAGTGTTCTTTAAAAGTGGAGCTAAAAGCAAAATTAAAGAAAATGCATTAAAATAAATTGTATAGGAAAAAATAGAAATTTTGGAATAAAGTCATTTGGCGTAACTATCCATACATACCCTCAAATAAATTTATTGTTCATTATAAGCATATTGGCTTAATAGGAATAGCCTAACTATCAAGAGTGTCTAGCAATTAAAATGTCAAAGAAAGGTATAATGGATTTTATTATAATTTGAGATGTAATAAAAATAAAAATTAATTAGTTTGAATATAAAATTTTGTAGAAACACTTCCTAATTGGTGATCTTTTTCAATGCATTCACTTCAATTTTGACTGAGAGGTAATCAATTAAGCAATAAGACACTTTTATGGTTACTCACTAAACAGAAGGTACACAGGGGAAAAGTGATTTGATCAACTATTCAGAAATGTGTGTTGGATCAACACATAGGTCATGTTGACATAGGTCAACAGCTCCAGGCTGAAGAAGGCTGTGAGTCTCAGTACACAGACTCTTCTGGAGCATACTTAGTGAAGGAAATAGTTAGTGCTGGCTTATAGTGAAACATCAGCCTAAACTTCCTGAGAAAAAACACAGAGAGCTGGTCCTTATTCAGCCACTAAGATATCAAATAAATAGGGATGTTTACACTAGAACTCCTCCAGGCCCCATCACTGTTTGGTTTATTTGAGCTTTAACTATCTACTGCATTAACACTAACATTGAACAAAAAGTCCTTCTTTATAAGATCACTTTTCCAGAAGCAATAAAAAACACAATTTTATTCTAAATACATTCCCAATTTATTTTATTAAATATAAAAATGCCCAAGTTTTCATATTTATATTTTAACATTAATATCTCTGGATCCATATTTGTGATAAGCCCATGTTCAGTCTAATTTTTAATCACTTTTTTGGAAAAGTGGTCAGGTTTTATTTTTTTCAGATACCTTTTTTGTGTTTCTTTTACCTCTTTCCTGCATCTTACTTGGTCAATGTCTTTATGCTATCCCAACCCCTGAAATCACCTGATCTAATAATCTGATGTATCATTCATTTATAACAAGAGCATAATTGGAAAATCTACCCTTAGCCCTATCTTTTCCTCTAGTAGGATATACCCATTTGTGTTTGCAAGCCTTAGATAGGATATGCCCCCTCATTGATTTTTTTCCCCACTTGGAATTATATACCCCAATTACTTCAGAAAACATTATTATATAAATCACTTGGCTTTGAAGTCAGGCAGATTTAGGTTTGCAATCTGGTTCTGAATCTTACTTGCCTTTTGACTTTAGGAAATGTACTTACTCTTTTTGTAAAGTAGTCTTTGTATATAAAACAGATATATTAATAATATTTATACTGCATTGGGTAATGGGGAATATAAAACTATAAAATACATGTATGACTCATTGTAGATACTCAATAAAGGATAGTTTCCTGTATCCTTACCCTTCATTTCTTTTTATTGGTCTTAATTTCCTAGCGCACTGCCTTGTTTTTCAATGTCTAGGTCAACCGATTGTTATTTGATCCACTGATATTCATTCATTGACCATACAACTGTTAATGAGCATTCTGACTTTAGCCAGTCATGAGACTCCCAATATCCAACATCACCTTCTAGGTGTTCTGGAGGTCTGACTAATGCCTGTGCCTGCTGTTCCTCTACCTTCACAGTCTCATTGTTGTACTTCCAAGCCCATCTTTCTTTCCTCCTTCTGATCTCCACAATTACTCTCTTCACTTTGAGAGACTTGAAAGAAAAACTTCTAAGAAAAATTTCTCTCATGGAGATTATTTGTTATTTTGTTTTGTTTGTCCTCAGAGGTAAGAAATAAGAACTCTGCCAAAAATCATGCTCAGGAAGAATAAATTGTTTTGATGAAGGTAGCTTACTAATGTCTCAGAAATCATACACCTAGACTATGTCTACACAGTTACCTCCCTAAGTGGCCCTGTCATGAGAAAGTAGGTCATGGAATCTAGCAACCACTTCCAAAACAGTGCTCAAGAAAGTTTAAGCTTTAGCATCAGAGATAGCCTCCTGATATGAAAAATCAAGGGGAGATAAAGAGAGAGGAGCAAAAACATATCCTCACTAGACTTTACAGATATTTTCAAAAAATATATATAGTCCAAAATATCTTCCTAAAATGCTTTCCTACCTAGACTTTAACTTTCATAGCAGCATGTAGTCTATTTCAGGTTTATAGTGGAGAACAGTACTCTCGGTCTGCTCAAAATATCTCTGAGAATCAATTCATTCCCATCCCTCTACCCTTTAACATTTAGAGTCATTGTATTTGCTCCTTAATTTTTCTTCTCTTTTAACTTCTGAAGGAGCTACCTTCTCTTGTCTTGCTGTCCTTTCTAACAAGCATTTTACCCACTGATGTTTTTTAAGCGAAGGTAATTTAATCAGCATGTGTAATTTTCATCTTCCTTACAATTCATTGTTTCTGATGTAATCTCCCCAAAACACCTTTTCCCCCCATTTAGTTCAATTTCTACAGAGCTGTGGGGAAACCATTATGCTAATGATGAAGACGATAAGTGGTTTACTTAAATTAAATTAGTAAATAATTACATCCAATTACTCTGCAACCATTCTGAACTTAACAGGAAAAATCATTATCAGTACAGAAGATATAAGATCTGCATTTTGCCCTTCTTTGGAGAACACCTCATTTGTGCCAAAAAGTTCCCATCAAAAGGATTAATGGTTGACTGGTGAAAGTCAACTTCCCTAAATTGAAAGCTGGCATAATGAGAAAGCTTCTGATTCAGTCTGTTTCTCAATTAGAGGACTATAAAGTTATAACCCTAGCTGGGTGGCTTTAATTATAAGAATGGTATCCCAAAATAACTACCTATTGCATTTATTTGTAAAAGCTAAGCATTGTCACTCTTTTTAAAGATACCATTACACATTGCTGATATTATTTTTTAAATTGCCTTGGGAATAAATTGTATAAGTTATACATCATAACATTGGTCTTCCAATAAGAATCCTAGGCAATGATCTCACATTAATTCATTTACAAACATTTGGTGAACATCAGTTGTAAGCCAGACCCATAACACAGCCAATAGGGGCTTAGGATACCACAATGAATAAAGTGTACTTCCTTCTTCCACCATCTCAGGTCAAGGAATAAAGACAGATCTGTAAACAAATATAAAACAATGATATCAAGCCTATGAAATGATTACATATCCCTTGTTACAGGAGCCTAGAGGAGGATGTGCTTCATTCTCACCTGGTAGTACAGAAGGAAGGATTGGGAAAAATTAAAAGGAGAGTTGATGGCAGTAAGGTGGAAGGGAAGGCAGTAGAAGGCAATTCAAGACAAGGGGGAAATTCCCAGAAAAGGCTCACGGTTGTGAAAATGCATAATTTGATGATATTTTTAAGGAACAGTCAGAAGCACTGTGCCATGTGAAGGACAGAGTGAGTGATGGGGAAATGAGGAATGTGAAGTAGTCAATCAAAGATTGTACCAAGAAGGCTGTTTTGGTGACTGAGTGTGAAATTCATGGTAAAGAAAATATTGATTGGCATTTAAATTTCAGAAAAGACTACATAGTATCGTTCAGAATGTTTAACCAAGGAATCAATGATACCTATTGCATGATTATCCAAACTGAACTTAAAAATATAAAATGAGAGTTAAAATCACACTTTGATCTACTGAAATTGACACAAATTGCTTTTGATCCTTTACAGAATACCTGATTGTTGAAGACAGCTATGTTGTCATTTATTTTTTTCAAATGATATCTCATGGGAATTGTTCCTGGGGATGAAAACATTCTCATACACCCACAACCAGAGCTGAACTGCACTGAAAAAGCAACCCAACAAGGTGTAATTTATGTAATGCCAGCTTCTCAAGCATATTTACGGACTGCACTAATTTGGCAATGCGGTTATCTTACACTGTTGTGCTAGTGACTGTTTTTCAGTGGAATAGCTCAAAGCCTTGAGTTTTCCATCATCAGGCTTAAGTTTTCTACTAAGTCTTAAAAAGAAAATTGCTTTCACAGATATTGATTCTGGAGCCTGGAATCTGTCTGTGTCCAGGTGTTCTCCCTTATCACTTTCCCTTTCATTCTGAGTTGCTGCCTTCCACACCAAGTTCTGACAATTCTATCTTCTCAGTGTCCATCCACTTCTCTCTATCTCCACTTCTATTTCCTTAGCTCAAATTGCCTACATCTCTCACTGGATAACCATGGTAATGTTCTAAGTGATCTCTATGCCTCCAGCCTCAATCCACTTCCCACCCTGTCATCAAAGTTTCATGTGGAAGTCTAATTATGTCATTCTCCTGCTATATCCATGGGTGGCTACCCATGGAATATAGTCTAAACTCATGTTGCAATTTACCACCCTTCACTCTGTGCTTAGCTTTACTCTCCAGACTTATCTGTTACATCTAGCTCTCTGTAGCAATCCCCTCTCACTCCCCATTTTTGCAATGCTGGAATATTTATAGTTCCTCTTACTCTCACTAGCTTAGACTAATCTCTCAACTTGTAAAATTCTTCCATATTTTCTTGCTTAATTCCTAGTTATCCTTTTAAAATAAATTTCAAGGAAATTGATGGAATTTCCTCAAGGAAACTTTCACTGGGTAGCCACTATGAATGAACTGGTTTCTAGGCTACCTTGGGGGAGACGTTACTGGCATCTCTACCTGTCCTGTCTCTGATCATATCTAGCTCACAGCAGAAAGACTCCATTACAAGATTAAAAACCTTAAGTCACATGAATTCGGATGTCTATTTAATATTGCAGAAAGTTGCAGAAACTTGCAGAGACTGAGCAAAAATAAATACTATCAGGAAAATAAAATAAAAAGAATAAGATCAGAAGTGTATTTTTTTAAATTACTGATTTATTATTTGATCTTATATACAAACATATGAATAATAAATGATTTATTGCTCTACAGAATATGAAGAGACAGTAAATACATATTAAAATGTTTGGAGCATTTTGATAAAAATTAGCACATATTCTTCCAAACAGTGCATTGTTCAAATAGATAATGTTGAAAAAATTTGGGAGTCATATAAAAAGAATAATTTTTTAGAAGGCAAGATGTTGGTACCATTATCTTATTTATTTATTTAATTATAGTGAGTATTGAATTTTTTTCTTTTTCTATTTCAGCATATTACAGGGGTACAAATGTTTAGGTTATATATATTGTGTTTGCCCCACCAGAGTCAGAGCTTCAAGCATGTCCATCCCCAGACAGTGCGCATTGCACCCATTAGGTGTGAATATACCTATCCCCTACTCCCCCCTCCCACCTGCCTGACACTCAATGATCTTACTACTGTATGTGCACTTAAGTATTGATCAATTAATACCAATTTGATGGTAAGTACATGTGGTGTTTGTTTTTCCATTCTTGGGATACTTCACTTAGTAGAATGGGCCCCAGCTCTACCCAGAATAATACAAGAGGTGCTAGATCACCATTGTTTTTTGTGGCTGAGTAGAACTCCATGGTATACATATACTACATTTTATTAATCCACTCATGTATTGATGGGCACTTGGGTTGTTTCCACATCTTTGCAATTGTGAATTGTGCTGCTATACACAATCTAGTACAGATGTCTTTTTTATAGAATGCCTTTTGTTCTTTTGGGTTGATGCCCAGTAATGGGATTGCTGGATCAAATGGTGGTTCTACTTATAGCTCTTTGAGGTATCTCCATGTTGCTTTCCACAGAGGTTGTACTAGTTTGCAGTCCCACCAGCAGTGTGTGAGTGTTCTTATCGCTCTGCATCCACGCCAAAATTTATTGTTTGGGGACTTTTTGATAAAAGCCATTCTCACTGGAGTTAAGTGGTATCTCATTGTGGTTTCGATTTGCAATTACCTGATGATTATAGATGTTGAGCATTTTTTCATATGTTTGTTGACCATTAGTCTGTCTTCTTTTGAAAAGTTTCTGTTCATGTCCTTTGCCCACTTTTTAATGAGGTTGTTTGATTTTTTTCTTGCTGATTTTCCTGAGTTCTATATAGATTCTGGTTATCAGCCTTTTATCAGATGTGTAGCATGCGAATATTTTCTCCCATTCTGTAGGTTGTCTGTTTGTTCTTAGGATAGTTTCCTTGGCTGTGCAGAAGCTTTTTTATTTGATCGGGTCCCATTTATTTATATGTGTTGTTGCTGTGATTGCCTTTGGATTCTTCTTCATAAATTCTTTGACTAGACCTATGTCTATAAGAGTTTTTTCAACATTTTCTTCTAGAATTCTTAGTTTCATGTCTTAGGTGTAAGTCTGTTATCCACTGTGAGTTGATTTTTGTGAGAGATGAGAATTGTGGATCCTGTTTCAGTCTTCTACATGTGCCTATCCAATTTTCCCAGCACCATTTAATGAACAGGGATTTTTTTCTCCAGTGTCAATTTTTTTGGTAAAGCTAAAACCACTCTCTTTCAACTGGTATCTTTCCCTTTGAGCCCTTGGTTGCCAAGCTTCTCTTGAGGTCTTCTCTTCCAATGGCAGCAGCTGGGCTTTGTGCCAACTGCCGGCCAACGCCACCGGGGAAATTTTCTCTGGGTGGAGAGGTGCACTGGCAACTTGCTTGGCACAGGCTGCCTTCTCGGCTGTGGTGTGAACCAGAACCAGTGGCTCAGAGGCCCAGTGGCAGTGCTCGCTCAGGGCTGGGGCCAGGCCTTGGGTGCAGGGAGCCTCCTGTGCCTCTGATGTAGATCCCTGGGTGCTGCGTTGGGGGTGGCAACCTTTCCACTGGGCTCCAAACCTCTCCGGGGTTGATTTCTAGTGAAATCTTGCTCCGTTTTGTTCTACTGCACAACTTCCTGTGGAATCTCTGGTAGTTTCTGGCACTTTTCTCTCAGAATTCTACCTGAGTTATGTTTTCATTCAACTAAAATTCTTCCTTCTTTCTGAGACAATTTGGTGAGCAGTGTCTCTAGTCTGCCATCTTGCCTCTCTCCCAGCAAAGACCTTTAATAGAATTTTTTCTTTTATCCCTATTCCCTTGGGCACCTAATAAGTTAGCCTTCATTTCTAAACTGATTTTTCTCTTGTTCATTTATTCCTATAATGATCTCACTCTAGTCATTTCATATATTTCACTTTTAAAATATTTTTATTCTTATATTAAAATGTTTTATTTAAATTGGTGTTTCATGTTTTTCAATACTTACAGGATTTAATTCAAATTGTCTTGTGGTATTACAGTTTTCCTCTACTTTATGGTTGTTTTAAGGGAGGTAATTTTCAGCAACTAGAATGTTTTGAGTTTTTGTTAATTTGTTTTCATATAGTAACTTTAAGTGAATGTTATATGCCATTGTCTGGTCAATTTGAAATCTCTTATAATTTTCTGGACTAGCTATAATAGATGATATACACATAAAAGAGGGGGTTAGTTGGCTTAGCAGGTGTCCTAATTCAAGAGTATATGTTTGTTCTGTATACAAAAGTGCAGTTTCCTTAATTGACAGTGTGTGTTTGTTTGTTTAGTTGCTTTTGTTTATTTGTTTGCTGAACAAAGGTTTGGTGTATTTTCTAATATTGTGGCTCTGTTTTTATCTTTTAACTTCCACTCCTGTTTTCTTCTTGCCTTTCAGTGCTGAGCTTCTAAGGGATGCCTTCTTTTTCTAATCCACACCGCTTTCCCCCAGAGACAGCACCTTCTTCAGCAGTGTCTCATACAATCCCACATACTTTTAATCACCTCCTTTCAATTCTTTAGTAGCTGGCACTCTGCTGTCCTGGGTATCATACATGTTCTTAATAGATGAGCGATCAGGGTGATACTTTCTCTCTGTAGGGGTGATTGGTCTGTGTCCCATCACCTCTATGGCTTTCTCTTATCTTTTGTTTTTCTTTACAATATTATACAAACACTTTGCTCTGATATGGTTATGAAATCGGCTCTACTACTTTGTGATATTTATTTTTTTAATTACTCTTAATTTTACTTTGTATTATTTTCTATTTTCCTGTTACTCTGTGTGTAAAGATTAAGCTTGGTTTTATTTGCTCCCCTTGTTCATATGTTTGGTTTCTTTGGAGAATGTGTAGTGAAATACACTTAGTTGCTTTTATATTATCAGGTGCTATTTATGAAGTGATGTTTCTAACCTCTTTAAGACTTATGTTAATTTTTCCCACATAAAAGAGTTAATATATAAATATTTAGAAAAATAAGAAAGAGCACAAATGAGATCTTTGCATTTCACTCACCTCTGTACTCTTTTAAATTTCTCAGAGGAAATATTTTTCCTTGGATATATTGTTGTTGTGATTTGTGAACATTATTGCTGTATTGAGGCCATGACACCTTTTTTTGTTTGAGAGATGAAATGCTCCCTGTGCATTGTTTATTAAGCCTACAAATCCCTTTGATATAATTGGAGTTGAGTGGATTGCAAAACGGATGACAAATGGGGCAGAGGTCAATGTTAATAGAACATTCTTTCTCTAAAACTAATGAAAACAGGAGGAATAAGCAGTATGACTCATTAAGAACTATTGTGGGTGGAATTCTATAATTAAACAATGAGAAGAAACATAAAATATCTGCCCTTAATTCTGAAAACTTTTGAAATTTTAAAACTACAATTTATTTCTTTTTACTATTTTGCTAGCAAATGCACTACATTACATGCATACAGCCTGCCAGATGATGTAAGAACACATTTCAGTAAGTTCTAAGTAACTCCAAAGGGAGTTAATAATTGAAATAAGGAATATAAAGCAAAAATGATAAAAATTAGATTATAGGACAAAAATGATTATAAGCAGAATGTAAAGGCTGGACAAAATTAATAAAATCTCAGTTTATATGTTACAAATTAACTTAAAGAGTCTGAATGACAACTTAAATGAGTAATAGGTGAATGTTAGAACAAGAGCACAAGCTGGATGCTATTAGAATATTGGTATTCCCAGCACTCTTGGTATGCCTAGTGAAAGTAAAAGATAACATCAGTGGTTTCAAACTGTCTTAAATTATTTTTGACTTATGGGCTGTATCTCCTGGGCCATTGAAAGACAAAATTTCTTATCTATAAATAAATTTCCACAGAAATTTTATTCAGATAGGTGAAAAATAAAGTCTCATTATTTATCAAACTCAGCTCTCCTTAACTAAAGACAAACCTTAGTCTCAGACTTCAGGCTCTTCTCCTGAGCTTTCTTGGGAATTCTTGTATTTGGAACTCCTCAAAACTATCTACATTTCTTCAAATGTCCAGAATAGCAGCATTATCACTCCAAGATAGTTATCATTCATGATATAAATTTTCTATAATATTTACAGGGACATCCTGTAAGAATGATCTATGTGACATGATTACAGTGGCAGAAAGGAAACTTCAAGTATCTATAGCTACCTGTCATTAATCCTTTTTGAGTTTTTTTAAAGCTTTTGTAATAGGTTTATTTAAATGGAAATCTAAATGGCTAAAGTAACACTTTAATCTCTTATCAGTAATTTATTTCTGTAAACAAAGGATTAAAATGTAATAGTAAAGAGATGAAAACACCAGGTTCTAGGGAGTGGGAAGAAAGAAGGATTAGAAGTTGATAACATCATCCTCAGTTCATGAAGATTGAAAAGCTCTGAGTCAAAGCCTGCATTTCAGTCAGACCAAAATATCTAGATAAAAAGTAAAATGTTCAATTAGTCATCCAGTTGTTTTGTCAACATCATATAGGCCATTTGGCACTATGGAAGAAAAATAATAGTATTTCTAGATGTGTCAGTATATAATCATAGCCATAAACACAACAATTTTTATAATAGGTAGGTAGAATATGTCAGTGTCATAAATTCAAGTTTCAAAATTACAGAAATTAAGAGAAAGGTGATGTTATACTTATTAGCACATTGCTCATATGCATCTAATTTAGATCCCATGCCCCCACTAAACTATAAAGTCCTTTAAAAACATTTTGTTTAATATAATAAGCTATAAATAGAGAGAAAGGAGGAGAAAGAACAGAGTCATGGAAGGCTGAAAGCAAGTGAAAGAGGAAAAGCTGAATTAACAACATTGAGATGACAAATCCTAAGTAAACAGAGGAAAAAGCTCAAAGTTAATTTCAGTTTTTTGAAGAATTTTCAAAAGGCTCATTAAATGCCAACTCCAAATACCTTGTGAAATAAGAAAGAAAAAGACAAGAGATCAAAAAACCAGGAAATCCAATCTAGAGGAAAGCCAAAGAGAATTCCAGAGATGAAGCAAAGGATGTCCCATGATGACAACTGGGCAGGAGACAGAGGACAGCAGAAGTTTCAAGGTAGGACATATCCAAGAAAAATAGCAACATAAGGATGTCTGATGTGATTGACATTGTTGAAAATTGTACTGAGAGGCTACTGGAAGATATGGGAAGAATAAGCAACAGATACAAATAAAACCAAGCAGGAAAAAAGTTAAGTAATATTATATAATAATAGTAAAACATAACATTCAATTATTAATAACATTTTCATGGACATAACAGTATAGACATTGAATAATTATTTAACACAAAAATACTGGTAGTGTGGAGGAGGAATATCTGAGGGTGTGGCAGTTCTTGCAAAATCTACAACCATAAAAATGAAATACGAACATTTAAAAATCCTTGCTGTTACTTTGATTTGTCATTATTGTTACTATTAGTATGACTTTCTTTGTGAAGGAATTTTAAATATTTGTTTGTTAATTAATTTATAATCAGCCTCACTGTATGTTTAGCAACACTAAAAGAAAATAGCAGCATGTTGATATGCTTTGGTATGAGTCTGACTTTAATAGTAATGGATCAATATATTCATAGATTAATGGTACAATTCTAAATATGTTTATTCATTTAACATATATTTATTGAGTGCTGGGTCCTGCCTGTTCTAGATAGAAGACAGGAAAGAAAACAAATATCTTGTTCTCAAGAAGCTTACATTCTAGTGAAGAAAAAACAAACAACAAGCATAAGTTTAATGCTGATAAATGCCAAGAAGAGCAAAAATAGAATAAAGATAAATCAAACACTGCAGGATGTTGAGTATCAAATTACACTAAGAGTAAAGTAAATGCACCACAGCCTGGTAATTAATCATTAATCATCAAAATAATCACGTGGTTAAATAAATGTAGAGAATGTCTCAGAATATGAATATTTGCTGGTAAGTGGTTTCTTATAAAACAAAGCATCCAAATTTAAGATGAACTTTTCAAGTGAGAAGCTTTTTCCCTGTAGGCTCATTTCTACCAGGGCCTGCATTAATTCAAAGGGAAGTGAAGCAGATGATTTATTCTGAGTCTGTGTTAGTTTATGAGGGCTGCTACAACAAAATGCCATAAACCGGGGGGGGCTTAAAAAGTAGAAATTTATTTTTCACTGTTCTGGAGGCTGGAAGTTCCAAATCAAGGCACCTTCATGGTTGATTCCCTCTGAGGGCTGTAGGGGAATAATCTATTCCAGCCCTCTCACCTTGGCTTGTAGTTGGCCATCTTCTGTGTGTGTGTGTCTTCACATTATTTTCCTTCTATCCATGTCTGTCTTTGTGTCCAAATTTTCATTGTATATGGATACTTGTCATATTGGATTAAACCCACCCTAAATGTTTCATTTTAAATTGATTACCTCTGCAAAGTTTATATATTCAAATAAGGTCACACCCTGAGTTACTGGGGGTTGGAACTGCAATATATTTTCTGGGTTTTTTTGTTTCTTTATTTGTTTGTTTTTTTGGAGGGGACACAATTTAACCCATAATGGCATCTTAGGCCTCTCAAAAGGATAGACCTAGAATTATTGTCATTAGTATAGGCCTATGAAGTCTCAAGTTTTTTCTAACATCTACCTTCTAAAAGTAGATGCCTGTGCACTCTACATCCCTCCTGTGATACGGGACCTTCAGGAGAACTAGTCTGTTATGCTAAAACCCTGTTCTACTCCTGGAACTTAGCAGCCTCTCTCTTAAGGCCTGGATCCCATTTTCTGTGTCAACTACAGCACAACAAAAATAAATAAACAGGACTTAATTAAATTAAAAACTTCTGCACAGCAAAGGAAATAATCAACAGAGTAAATATACAACATATAGAATGGAAGAAAATATCCACAAACTACACATCTGACAAATGGCTAATATCCAGAATCTATAAAGAACTCAAAAAAAAAAAATAAGCAAAACAGAACAAAACAAAAATAACCCCATCACAAAGTGGGTAAATGATAGAAACATTTTTTTTCAAAAGAAGATAGACAAATGGCCCGTAAATACATGAAAATATGCTCAACCTCACTAATCATCAGGGAAATGCAAGTTAAAATCACAGTGAGGAACCACATTATCCTTATCAGAATGGCCATCATTAAAGTGCCAAAAAAAAAAAAAAACAATAGATGGTGGCATGGATGTGGTGAAAAGGGAATACTTATTCAAAGTTGGTGGGGAATGCAAACTAGTACAACCACTATGGAAAACAGTATGGAGATTCCTCAAAGAACTAAAAGTAGATCTATCATTCCATCCCGCAATCCCATTACTGGGTATTTACCCAAAGAAAAAGAAGTCATTCAATCAAAAAGATACCTTCACCTAAGATACAATTGCAAAGATATGCAATCAACCTAAGTGCCCATCAACTGAGGAATGGATAAAGAAAATGCAGTAAATATATATACTATGGAGTGCTACTCAGACATAAAAGGAATGAAATAATGTATTTTGCAGCAACTTCGATGGAACTGGAGAAAATTATCCCAAGTGAAGCATCACAGGAATGAAAAAACAAATACTACATCTAAACAAGGGGTATATGGAGTCATAAAGTGGTTTAATGGACATCAAAAACTAAGAAGGGAGGAGATTGGGGGTTGAGGGATAAAAATCTACCTATCCAGTACAATGTACACTATTCTGGTGACAGGTACACTAAAAGCCTTAACTTCAGCATTATACAATCTATCCATTTAACAAAAAACACTTGTATCACCTAAATCTACTGAAATAAATATTAACAATAGTTACATTAATGCTATTATATTTTAGAAAAGAAAAAAGTATGTATCTTGTGAGCAACAAAAAACTAATAATAAGGATAGCATTGTTTAATAACAATGCTAGAAATTAATAGCAAAAATATTTGGGAAGGCTTTTCCTAATAACTTAATAAAAACTTTAAAAAAAATAAGTTTAATGAATGAGAAAATGCAATATTAATTGGAGAATTTCATCTAAAAATTATGGTAAAAACACTACTTATAATATACAATAAAGCAATACTCAAAAGACTGTTGTTTGTCTTAAACATTTCATCAATTAAAAACAAAAGAATTAAAATCATTAATTACATTTTTAACTCAAAACTAGAAGAAGAAAAGTAAAATAAACCAAAGAAAAATGAACAAAAGAAATAGTGAGGACGATAAAAGTAGAAATCAATGAACAGATAATAGAAAATATAAGACTAATGAATAAATTAAAATGCTATTTTAAGAAGTTTTTGAGACACTCTAGTAGTGACCCAATCAATGGAGCAAAAAAGAGATAAGCTAGGCATGAAAAGCAAGAAAGAAAAATGAGGGAATGATCATTGAAATTAAAGAAAAATCACTAGAGACTATATTAAGCAATTATGTGTAAATAAAATTTAAAACCTATGCAAAATAGAAAATTTCCTAGAAAAATACAATTTACTCTAACTGAATGCAATAATGCTAAAATTTAACCAGATCAACTTTCAAAAACAGAAACAGAGAAAAGTGTCAAAGATTACCCCATGATAAAGCACAAATATCAGATGGTTTCACAGAGGTATTCAAGCATATGTTCAAAGATAAGGAAATCTCAATGCTGCTTAAATTGTTTTAAATGTTTCAGATCTTAGGGAAAAAAAGTAATTTCCAATTTTTTTTAATTCATCAATTACAACATTGAAACAAAACTATTCAAGGTAACATCATTGACACCAAAGAATTAGTGGTTGCTTCAGTACTGGAATCCCACTGATACAATTCACTATATTAATGGATTGGAACAGAAAAATTGTATGATTTATATGATTATCTCCATAAATGTTAAAAAGGTTTTTAAAATAATTTAACTCATTTTTTTGTATTTATTTTATTTCAAAATATTGTGAGGGTACAAATGTTCTTGGTTACATGGATCGCTTTGTTATGCTTGAGTCAGGGCAATAAGTAACACTTATTTTATTTTATTTTATTTTACATTTTAAATTTACATTTTATTTTATTTATTTATTTTTCTTTTTTTTTATTTAAGCATATTACAGGGCTACAAATGCTTAGGTTACATATATTGCTTTTGCCCCACCCAACTCAGAGGTTCAAGTGTGTCCATCCCCCAAATGGTGCGCGCTGCACCCATTAGGTGTGAATATGCCCATCACCTCCTCTCCCTCCAAGCTGCCCGACCCCCGATGAATGTTACTACTATATGTACACATAAGTGTTGATTAGTTAATACCAATTTGATGGTGAATACATGTGGTGCTTGTTTTTCCATTCTTGTGATTTTTATTAAAACCCTTTAAAATAGGACTTAATAATATTTATTATCATTGTATATATGTGTATAAAACTAAAACTAGCATTCTGCTAAGTGAGGTAGCACTAGGGTAATTCTCACTAACATGGCATGCTAATTATCACCACTACTATCACTATGTATATAACTGGAAAACTAAAGTTCATTTTAAAATCAATAAAAACAATAAAATACTGCCAAAGATAGCAGAAGCATACATTAACATTCAAAAGTCAACAGTCTTCACATATAAAAACTGTATATCCAGTTACAAAATCAACAACAAAGATAAAATATTTAAGAGTAAACATGAAAATCCTCAGTGGGCAAAGCTTTAAACTATTTCTGAAAGGTATGAAAATAGACTTGAACAAATGGAAGAACATCTCTCGTTGTTTTGTTTTGTTTCTTGTGAGACAGATTCTTACTCCTGCCCAGACTGGAGTGCAGTGGTGTGATCACAGCTCTTTGCAATCTCCAACTTCCAGGCTCAAGCGATCCTCCTTGCTTAGCCTATTCTGTAGTTGCGACTACAGGTACATTCCACCACATTTGGCTGATTTTTTAATTTGTAGCAGAATCTAAATTATTTTAGTAGGGTCTTGCTATGTTGTCCAGGTTGGTTTCAAACTCCTGGCTTCAAGTGATCCTCTCACCTCAGCCTCCAAAAGCACTGGGATTACAGGCATGAGCCATGTGCCTTATCAACATCTCTTGTCTTGGAATGGACGTCTCAAAACATGTTAATATACAAATATACAAATTTAACATGTCCCAATAAAATTATATTTTTTTTCTTGAGGCTAGACAAATTGATTCTTAAATTTAAGTAGAAAACAAACATTCTAGAATACTAAGGAAAGTACTAGAATGAAAAGGGAGACAAGCAATAAAAGCAGATAAGCCCTATCAGATGCTAAAAATATACTAAAAAATAAACATAAAACCTCAATAATACATCATTGTGGTACTGGCACATGCATAAATATGCCAGTGGAATGGAATAAATATTCCAAAAGTACATAAACCAAGTACATATGGATAGAATATGATAAAGGTAGCATTTTAAATCACTAAGTAAAAGATAAATATTTCAATGACATGGGACAACTGGATAGCCATCTGGAAGTGATTAAACGGTGTCATATTTCACACTATATATATTAAAAAACTTAAAAGTATCAGTGATCTAAATGCAAAAATGAAAAATCTCAAGTTCTAGCAAACTCATGGGAAATTCCTTTTTAACATGGTATTATTGCCTTTCAAAGAATACTCAAAACTTGGATACAGTAAAAAGATTGATAAATTAGACTATGTAACAGTTAAAATGTAATATTTTACATAGAAAATTATCATAAGAAAAGTCAAAAATCAATTTCAAATTTACAGAAAATACTGGCAACACATGTCACTCAATTCATTAGCATACAAACCTCATGAGATTTATTTTCAAAATATGAAAACTGATATTTGGGATGTTTCTAGACATTGTTTCTTCAAATATTTTTTCTTCATCCAAGTTTTATCCTAATATCCTTCAGAGAATCAAATAACACAATATTAAACATTTTAATATTTTCCACACATCCCTGAGGCTTTGTTCATTATTATTTCTTTCTTGTCTTAAAATATGATAAATTCTATTTCTCTATATTCATGATTGCTGACTTTTCTTCATTTATCTTTATTCTGACCCTAACCAATAATATTTTTATTTCAGATTTTTCAGTTCTGAAATTTTCATTTGGTCCTTTTTTATAGTTCTTTATTTCTCAACTGAGAATTTCTATCTTCAGTTCATTTAAAATCTGTGTGCATTTAACTCGTGGAACATGGTTATAATAACTACTTTAAAGTGTTTATCTGATCATTTCAACACCTGGATCATCTCGAGGTTAGTACATGTTGGTCATCTTTTCCTTTCAGATTTGGTCATATTTTCAAATTTTGGATTTTATCCTATGCATTTTGAATATTATGATTTTTTCCCATTTTTTTAAATTTCATCTTATTATGGGGGTACAAATGTTGTTAAGTTACATATATTGACCTTGCCTCCCCTCCCCCCTCGAGTCAGAGTTTCAAGTGTGTCCATCCTCCCTCGCATTCATTATGTAAGTATATACCCATCCTCTCCTCCCCCTCCAACCTGCCCGACACCCAATAAATGTTTTGTTTATTTTTTTGACATTTTGGTTACATTTTATATCTTTGCCTCTCCCTAGGAAGGGTTAGAGGTATATCCTTCCCCTCCACAATGCTCACCACATCCCTAAGATGTGGGTCTACTCCCCCACCCCCGAATACCTGGTGAACACTACCACCATTTGAGCACCATAGTTTTAATCAGTCAGTACCAGTTTGATTGCAAGTACATCTGGAGCCCATTTTCCTGATCTTGTGTCGCCTCACTTTGGATAATGGGCTTAAGCTTAATCCAAGATAGTATAAACGGTGCTAGCTCGCTGTCGTTTCTTAGAATTGAGTAATATTCCATTGTGAACATATACTAAATTTTATTTATCCACTCATGAATTGACGGGCACTTGGGTTGTTTCCATGTCCTTGCAATAGTTAATAAAGCAGACAAAAATGTACAATGGGGAAAAGAATCTCTCTTCAATAAATGGTGCTGGGAAAACTGGATAGCTACATGCAGAAGAATAAACCAGGATCCCTACCTCTCACCTCTCTCAAAAATCCACTCAAGATGGATAACAGATTTAAACCTAAGGCATGAAACCTTAAGAATCCTAGAAGAAGATGTTGGAAAAACCCTTTCAGACATTGGCCTAGGCAAAGAATTCTTGAAGAAGACCCCCAAAGCAATCATTGCAGCAACAAAAATAAACAAATGGGATCTGATCAAATTAAAAAGCTTCTGCACAGCCAAGGAAATTATCATTAGAGCAAATAGACAACCCACAGAATGGGAGAAAATATTTGCTCTCTACACTTCCGATAAAAGTCTAATAACAAGAATCTATCTAGAACTCAAAATAATAAACAAGAAAAAATCAAACAACCCCATCAAGATATGGGCAACAGAAATTAACAGAAACTTCTCCAAAGAAGACAGAATAATGGCCTGAGAACATATAAAAAAAAATGCTCAACATCTCTAATCATTAGAGAAATGCGAATCAAAACCACAATGAGATACCACCTAACCCCAGTGAGAATGGCCTGTCTCAAGAAATCCCAAAACAACAAATGCTGGCAAGGATGAGAGACCGAAACACTCTTACACTGCTGGTGGGACGGCAAATTAGTGCAACCTTTGTGGAAAAGAATTTGGAGATACCTCAAACAGCTAAAAATAGAAATACCATTTGACCCAGCAATAGCATTATTAGGCATCTACCCAAAAGAGCATAAGACATTCTATTACAAAGACATCTGCACCCGAATGTTTATGGCAGCACAATTCACTATTGCAAGGAATATTATGCTTTTAATGGGACTTCAGGTCCCATTAAAATCTTTGTAGAATGCTGATTATTTATTTGTTTTAGAAGGCATTCAATCTAGTTAGGCGTGGACCCAAAATTTTGTTGCACCTTCTAAGGGCAGGGTCAGATCAGCTTTTAAATCCTTTGCTATGTTATTTGAACTTGCCTGTCATATGTGCAATGCAGGTATTTTCTGGAACTTGGACAGTAGATTACATTTTACTTTAGTTCCAAAGCTTTGTTTCTATTCTCTGGGTATGTTTCATTTATGCACAGCTTAGAAGTGAGCCCAGGACTTGGTTCAGACACAATTTTCCCCACACTCTCTGGCATCCAGTGGCCCCCTTTACAATTAATAGTTTCACTGGCCAGTAGGTTTTTATGAGAGTCTTAGCATGCCATTTGTTTAGGTAGTTGTTTACAACTGAGGCTACCTTTGGGGTGAAGCCATGAGTGAAAAGAGAAACATTAATGTGAGTTCCTTTCACACCCTGTACAACAGAGGTCATTTTTTGCAGTTTCTCTAGCCAGATGGAAGAACTTTCTCTCTGAGGTTTTAGATGCCCACGACCATCACCACAGAAGCATAGCATTATTTCAAGGTTGAGGTTGGCCTCAGGGTAGGGTTTTGAAAGAAAATACAGATAAACCAAATAAGGATTTATCCTCTCTACACTTTCTGGTTCACGGTAGCTTTTTCCCCAGATGTCTGGCCAGAAAGATAAACCACTCTTTGAGTTTGCTGTGTGCACCTGCTACATGATTTCCCCATTTGGCTACCCTTGGGTCAAAGCTTAGAGATAAAGACAGAGGAAAAGATAGAAACAGGAAACTCTTTACTGCCATGTTCATTATTCTTCAGGTTTCCTTCCCACCCCAATCTATGTGCTATTACCCACTTATCGGAAGTCTCAAGTAGTTGCATTCTGTATTTTACCCAGAGTTTTAAATTGTAACTGGTAGGAGATAAAGGTTGCAGTGGATTTCTTCCATCTTGGTTGGAACCAGAAGTCCAGCTCTTGTGTGCTTTAACAATAGTCATTCCTCACTGAATAGGTGAATTTGTTATATTATAAAATTATAGGGCCTTTGCAGAGCCTAGTACAAAAATTTTAATTCACGTAAAAATGAAATTACAAAAAAATCACATAGTTCCGTATACGTGAGTATTTTGGAAATGGATTTAGCAGATTATTTTAATACATCATTAAATAATTAAAGAGTACATTTTTTTCCTCCTAATTCTGTTTCTTTGCTCACTAAGGAGCCTTTTGATATAACTTATCTCCCCTTGTGTAACTTCTAAACCTATATTACCTTTAATGCTTTATTTTATTTTATTTTATTATTTTATTTTTAGAGACAGGATCTTGTTCTGTCACCCAGACTGGAGTGCAGTGGCACAATCACAACTTACTGCAACTTCCAACTCCTGGGCTCAAACGATTCACCTGACTCAGCCTCTTGAGTAGCTAGGATTATAGGCACATGCTATCATGCCCAGCAATTTATTATTATTATTATTATTATTATTGTTTCTTGTAGAGACAAGGTCTTGCTATGTCACCCCGGCTGGTCTTGAACTCGTGGCCTCAAGTGATCCTCCTCCCTTGGCCTGCCAAATTGCTGGAATTACTGGTGTGAACCACCATGCCTGGCTATTTTCTTTAAAGACAATATCTATCTATCTATCTATCTATCTATCTATCTATCTATCGAGAGTAAGTGCATGAGAGAGAAGCCTTTACCATTTTAAGTGTATATTTCAGTGGTAATAAATACATTTATAGTCTATTTTTCTCTGTCCTCCATCCCCCTCCCCTTCCTAGCCTCTAGTAACCACCAATCTACTCTCTGTCTTCATGAGATCCACTTTTTTTAGCTTCCACATATGAGTGAGAACATGTGATATTTGTCTTTTTGTGCCTGTCTCGTTTTACTTAACATAATGGCCTCCAGCTCAATCCATGTTACTACAAATGACAAGGTTTCATTCTTTTTTATTGCTGAATAATATTCCATTTTGTATATATACAGCATTCTTTATCCATTCATCTGCTGATGGGCACTTAAGTTGTTTTCATAACAGATGCTGGAGAGGATGCAGAGAAAGAACAACCCTTCTACAGTATCAGTGGGAATGTACATTAATGCAACCACTAGGGAGACCAGTATGGAAGTTCCTCAAAAAAGTAAAAATAGAACTACCATCTGATCCAGCAATTCCACTAGTGGGTATTTATTGAAAGGAAAGCAAATCAATATGTAAAAGAGGAATCTGTACTCTCTTTTTATTGCAGCACTATTCACAATAGCATATATTTATTTTTAAGAGGTATTTAAGGTTCTAGAGAGGATGCAATATAAAAAGGTTAAACTGTACAAGTATATTTCCTACATATATGTATATACATACACTCTTTATACTAAGTGAAAATCAATACATTTTTATTCATCAAATTGGGATTTTTATTGTTGTCCAGGAGGAATGCTAAGACACTTTCTAAGTTGAATTATTAAGAAACAAATAATTCTGTAGAAAGGATATTGCCCTACTGAACTACACAATTTCACACTGTATTAAAAACAACAGCTGGATTCTAAGACATTAGAGATGCTAAAAGCCTCTTGAACATAGTTGAATAATAAAATTAAATAAGACACAAAATATTTTATAATTTATGAAGTGCTGAATCAACCTTAGTTATTATTTTTACCTGCTGGTATTTATAAGTAACTTCCTGCTTTAAAGCTCATGCTCTTTCTACTCTATCACACTCCCTTCTTCTGTTTCTTTGTCATCTGAATTTCCTTCCTCCAGACTTGACTCCTTTATTTTCCCTCCACCTTGCCACTATCTAAAACACATATATACTTGTAGCAGTACCCTGTTTTAACATTTCAGTCACCCCCAATTATCAACAAACTACATTTGAGAGTCATAGTATGTAAATGACGCTTTGTCTTTTATAATCACACATATGCCTCTTGTTCTGCAGACATTGAAAATACTTGGAGTTCCAAGTACATCATATGCTCTTGCAAGCCTTTCGAGTTATTACACCCTGTTTCTTCTTCCATCTGATTCTTCTTATGAGCCATTATTTATCTTTGAATATGCATCTGTCATGTTTTCCTTGATCGCCCCAGAGAAAGCTAGAAAACCCCACTTTTCCCATCGTTTCACAAAACATAATTGTGTTTTTAGCTCACAACACATGCTATTCTAATTGCTTACTTTCTAAAGACTTACTTGGCACAAGATAAACAGTAGCTCATGTTAACTGAATGATGTGTGGAGAAAGGAAGGAAGGTAGGAAGAGTGGGAAGGAGGTGGGAGAGAGAGAGCAAGGGAAAGGGTACAACTAATAAGCAACAACAGTACCTGGAACCAGGTAGGCTGTATGCTTAACTAGACAATCTTCTCCTTCATTTAATTTTACTATAAAGCAACAAAAGAGTGAACCCTGCTCTGTTCAAAAAATTCTGTTGGGTCTCTAAATTTGACACTAGATTTGTCACCACTGAAAGGACTTAGAAAGGGCATTCTCACCAGTGGTGATTGTCATTGTTAATAAGATTATATTTTCATAATAGAATCAAGAGCCTGTGCTGGCACTGCTGTGGCTGTCACAAAGCTGTGACATCTGTCTCAGCTGTGGAATTTCAGGGTTTTAAGGTCACTTGTTTCACAATCACCTCACATTTTCTCTCATGATGAATGTTTTAAGTAGTTTCTATTAATATTACACTAACTATCTTTGAGACAGGTCAAAGAAAAGTCTTATTTCATAAGATTTCTACATTATTTGACTTGAAATGTAAATAGGAGATTTTTTAATATAAATGTCTTTGATGAAGATGATGTTAAGATTTTTTTCTTAGCTTATACAATATGTTTTCAATGATGATTCCTATGAGAAATTTCTCAGAATATTGCATAAATGATAACTGCATTTCTCTGAAGCAACAGGACAGCTTTTACTGTTTGCTCACCAAGCATTGCATAGGTGGCAGTATTTTTCTCCTCACTTTCATTGCAATTAAATATGGCAACCATTTTTAACAAGAATATAGACTTAATGATCTGCATTTTGCACATAACCTCATTCCTGTTTACATAATTCAATTCTACTTTTGTTTTTTCAATTAATTTATTTTTGTCCTCTCAGAAACTCAGACATAAAGTCCTTACCAATCAGGTCAGTAGAACATAGGGCATGCAGTCTCTGTACTTTTCTTTTTTAAATCACTCCTGCTCTGCATGTTGAATGGTGCATTAGAGTGCAGTTATTGCATGAAAAGAACGTAATTTGAGGGACTGAAGTAGTCAAAATTTTTCAACATGAAACTCAGCATCTGTTGTGGTCATTTTTAGTACATGGCCTTCTGTTTTCTGGATTATTCCTGTATCATATTCATAAGCCCAAGATAAATCCCAGAATGAATGCATCAGAATTTTAAGAGTTTCTGATGGGTGATTCTTTCATTTTACTTTATTTCATTTATGGAGCACAAATGGTTAATGAATATATTCATCCATAGTAGTTTTTTCTAAGACATTTTGCCAGTTTAATTTTCGATACCACTATATATTCCCCAAGTTTACAGTGGTTATAAAATTGTAGTGTCAAAAATTTAAATCATTATCATAATTGCATTGATATTCATGTGAAATAGGTAGGTAAAAATACATACTATTAATAGTAACTTAAGGTAGTAACCTCAATCCCTTGAGTTCTCTCATGGTTTCCTTGATTCGAGAATTGGAAGAGCTTCTCTTCTTAGGTCCTCAGAGCATCATATTCATGTTTTGTGTTACCTTTAGAGTTTTCACCATCATCTGTTAAGAAGTACATACACACCTAATGGCTGTGGTGTGCACCATCTGGGGGATGGACACACTTGAAGCTCTGACTCAGATGGTGCAAAGGCAATATATGTAACCTAAACATTTGTACCCCATAATATGCTGAAATAAAAAAATAATAATTCTCAATATCTCTGGGTCATGGGAAATTCTGTTCTTATTTCTAATGTGTTTAGTGTTGTCCTGTTAAATCAAACTAAGAGTTATTTGTTATATTGTTAATGAATATGATTTTACCTCACAGTGAATTCTAAATTTTTATATAATTGTCACTTATTTGTGGCATCTAGTTTTTACTAGGTGGCAGTATAGCAATTGGCAATGTAATAATAACAGCATATGCAATATCTCCCTAGATATCTCTCTATATATATGTATGTATTTCCATATTTTAAGAGAGACTTTGGACTATTAGTATGCTTATGGAATTATTTGGTACAGAGGAAACAAATTTTCAATTAACAGGAAGGAGTGTCAGGGAGGTTGGTGGAGGAGTAGTAGTAGAGAATGTCTCCGGGCAGCATACCTGTCAGAGTATATGAGGGTTGCGAGGGAGAAAAGGAAATTAAGTAGGACACATTTTACTCTTAGGATACATGATACACAGAATGTGGGAGAGAAAATTGATGTAGTTGAGAGGCTGTTGGACAACCAGTGTCATTAGTGGACAGACAGTCAATAGAACTCAGGGCAAAACCAGGAAGAAAAGAAGGTGAAGATATGGGGTACTTTTTGAAGGGCTGAAGAGAATTCTAGATGGTCACAAACCATGGTCATAGGAGACCAATGAGAGAAAGAAGATTAGAAAATGTACAGACATTTATGTGGATAAAAAGTCTGATGAGGATAGGTGATAGAGTTTAAGGTCAAGAGCCATAAAGGCAAGGTGGTATTGTTCTTGGTTATTCTGATTACATACTCTCAGTTAAGACTGGTCTTTTATTCAATTTGGAGAGGTGATGTTGGCAGTGCCCAGCATGGTGAAAAGCAGTCTTATCAGAAAACATACAATTTCTAAGCCCCCACAACTATTTACAGATTGCTTATCATAGCACTGATTGTGGCATTGCTAAAGTCAACTGAAAAGTGAGAGTTGGTAGAAGCCGAAAATTAATTGTTAACAAGATATGGAACCCACACTCTTATCTAGAATTAGTTTTCACTTGAACTAGTTCTTTGATTATTTTTTTCTGAATAAAAGTGTTGACAAATCTCATTTGTACCCAAAGTTATTAAGATCTGATTGTCATTACATATGTGATGCTTTTGTATACTACATACAACTACTCACTTGTCCATCTATCTGAAGATATCCATCTATCCTTTTGTTTTCACAGATCCTAGACATTTCATAGTTTAAAACCTCCAAGATAGGTTTTCACAAACTGATAAAGACACTGAAAACTATGAGACACCAAATTGTCCAATGTTTTCAACTGAATAGGCAGGAGGAATCCAGAGGAGAAACTATCTGAAGAACTCAAGGACATGAGCCATCAACATTAGTTTTCTCTCAAGAATACATTTCATTTACCCAGATGTTCTTTGTCTTTATTATCTTATTCATGGAACTAGAGTAACTGACAATGAGTCTATACTGACCACATGATTTTATGGATGGAAATCTTATAGTAACTCTCAGTATAACTCCTCACTGTCCTTAAGCAAACAAGACAGACCACTAAAGATATATTGATGTAGAGGACCCAGGCCAACGGACACTTGCTAGTTTTTAAAACTTCATATGCCACCCCACTTTAACAATATGACTCAATCTTGCTAAATTAATTAATATGGCAGCTGTCTCTTTACCTGCTATCCTAATTAGAAATATCTCATAGCTCTTCCTTGGTTTTTACATCTTCTAATAAGTTTTAAAGGCTGATATTTTGTTTTCTAATTTCAAAATATTAAGGGAGTACAGATGTTCTTGATGCATGGCTTGAGTCAAAGAGAGAGAAATGCTTATACACTGTTGGTGGGACTGCAAATTAGTACAACCCCTATGGAAAACAGTATGGAAATTTCTCAAAAAACTTATGTAGACCTATCATTCAATCCAGCATTCCCACTACCCAAAGGAAAAGGAAGTCATTTTATCAAAAAGACTGATGTTTTCTACCTTCAAAATATCTCTTACCTAAGTATTTGGTCCCCTCGTAAAATAAAATGGTTCATACCTTGATCAAGTTTTATCCAGATATGAAAATTCTCTCTTGGTTGATCTCTCTCCTCTCTTATCTAAAGCACACACAGCCCAGGATAATTCATCTGATGCAAAAGCTCTGATTTTGTCACCTTTTTGATCAAATGTCTTCACTGACTCCTTACTGCTTCAGAAGGAGAGCCAAAGTCCTTACTCAGTCTTTCAGTATTCTTTCTCCTCCATCATCTAAGAGGCAGTCAATCTTAGTGGCTAAGAGCCAAGAATCTAATGCTAGACTACTGGGTTTGAATCTTGTCTCTGAGGCCCCAGGAAATTCACTTTCTCTATACCTCTGGAAATAAGATTCCTCATCTGGAAATAGAATTAATCACATTAATTACACTTCATAAAGTTGTTATAAGTATTAAATGAAGAAAGGGTCACAACAGTTCCTGGCATATAAAAATTTTCTCTTATTTTCTGGACTCAATTTAACTTTTCAAATTTTGGTTGCATCAGTTGAACTATTCTATCAACACAAAGGAAATTTCTTTTTTGTCTTAGGTGGAAAACACTGTAGTATAGGAAAGCAATCAAGTTGTGTTGAAATCCAGACTGAAAAGCTACTACTCTGGGAAAGTTTCTTAAGCTCCCAGCACTCAGTTTATACATTTTTAATATCTACCTTACAGGTTATTGTGCACTTTGAAAGCAATGTATGCAGAGTGCACAGTATAGTCTATGTCACATACTTATGCAGTGAGTGCTATTTTTAACATTGATATACTCATAAAAGAGTCACACTTCCTAGCCTCCATATCTTTGCCTATGCTACTATTACAATGAAAGGCACTCCCATCTTTGCCTCTCTAATCCTAGTCCATTATTAAGCTTGAAGGCCAATGCCTTCTGTTCCTTGAAAGGGTCATGTAATGCAAAGTGGCCCCCAAATGCAGAAGGAGAGGAGAAACCAAAGAACAAGGCAGGCAAATCAGTTTGTTGATAAAAGGGTGATTTATTGGGGAAACTTACAAACAAAAGTATGGTCTTGTGTGGCTGCAAAACAGGTAAATCTCTGCACTGCAGCCCCCCAGACCCAAAGCTTATATCTTTGGGGAAAAGTATATGTGTTCTGGAAGGAACATGCAGGTGAACTGAAAGAATGCTACAGATATTGCAGCCTGTAATTTATGTGATAACAGCAAGGGTTGTTTTAGAGGAAAGGCAAAATTTACAGTGAATAGGTGTTTCTACATAGAGAATGATATATCAACTAACATCGTGGAGGTATTCTCAGACTTGCGGTTAGTCAGGAGTCAACGTGCAGGATGAGCATCCAAGATGGAGTCACTCTTGTCCTCACACCCTCTCTTTCCTCATCAAATAGCTTCTAAATCCTCTCCTGTAAAAGTAATCTCTTCCTCTTCTATAATAAATCCTACTGCATTTTATCAGCACCTCTGTTTTACATCTATTTTCTAAATTGTTTTATATTCGTGCTGTCTCCCTTATTGTACTGAAAGATTCTGCAAGAATGAACTGTGCTAGTTCATCTTTTGTTACCTTGTATTTCTATACACATAATAGGCACTTGATAATTTTTTGAATGGAACATGACTGAATCATTTATTCTAAATGTAGGCAAAAATTTACACAAATCAGCTATCTCAGAGACTGCTCTTCAGTCACATTAGCTACAGGCATGTGGACATACATTAGAGATAGGACACAAATCAGGTTCAAATTCCATTTTTAAAAATAGTATCTAACATTTTAGGAACTATAATGGGATTGAAAATATGCACAAAAAAAGTTGTCTACCATTTGAAATGATCAACATGCTGATAGGCAGTTGAGCAGCAGTTAGGGCTTAATTCAGGAGCTGGACAACACCCCTTACCAGCTGTGTAGCTAAGAGCAAGATATCCTCACTCCCAATTTTCTCACGTGGACATGTGGATAATGATAAAAACCATCTATTGGGGTTATTGTTGGTATTGAGTTAGAAAATGAAGTTTAGATTTATTTTTGCTATTGCAGCCAAGGTTATTTCATCAGAAAGGTTGTAGTCCTTCGCATTACTAAGGACACTACTACAGTACGCTTGAGTCACTGTCAGCTAAACACCAGGCAAGGAGCAAAGCCATATGATCAGCATATTTTTTGTCATGGCCCAGTGGGTCAAATACACAATGTCATGCAACCATATGATGATATTAAATTAGATAATTTTAGTTCTTATTGCATATTTTGAGTGGTTCTTGAATAATATTTTTAATTTTGATACTGAATACAAGTAGGCATTAATATTGTTAAAGTCTGAAACAAATATTTCCTATTACTCCTCTTTAAAATTTCTGGGTCATTTTTAGAAAAATGTATCCTAAAGCAGAGTAAACTGCTAAAAAACCAGTTGCCATTTGCTACTACATATCTGCCTGATTCGTGATTTTCTTCTTTCTTTTTTTTTTTGAGACAGAGTCTCACTCTGTTGCCCAGGGCAAGTGCTGTGGCATCATCCTCGCTTACAGCAACCTCAGACTCTTGGGCTCAAGCAATCCTCCTGCCTCAGCCTCCCGAGTAGCTGGGACTACAGGCACGTGCCACCACACCTGGCTAAATTTTTGTTTCTATTTTTAGTTGTCCGGCTAATTTTTTTTCTATTTTTAGTAGAGACAGGGTCTCGCTCTTGCTCAGGCTGGTCTCGAACTCCTGAGCTCAAGAAATTCACCCACCTCAGCCTCCCAGAGTGCTAGGATTACAAGCATGAGCCACCGCGCCTGGCTCATGATTTTCTTTTTATTATACTAAGAAACAATTTTGTTGCTGAGATTAATAAGACTACAAATATTATCTATAACACAATATTTCATATTTTCATCTATAGAAGCTGCCTCATTTCTCTCCCCATAATGTAATTTAAAATATACATACATACATAATACTATATACATATTTTTTGAACCCTAGTCTTGTATGTGTGTATATGTATATATAGATATATATTGATATCTATGTCTATATCTATTTCTATCAAGAGACAGCCTTAAATGTTATTATGAGAGATCCAAGGAGCTCAGCTGGACTTTACATTTATAGGCTCTGAACACTATAAGTGAACTTGTGGGGCCTGGGTAATACACACAGGCCCAGAAAACAGATGGATTTAACAATCTCCTTCAAAAGTGTTTCTCCTTGGGACAATTCAATGATTCGGAAATCTCTTCTAAGAGTCATCTTGTGTTGACTTTTTTTTCCCCCCTGGTCTGCCTCCTGAGTGCTTACCAGGGCCACAACACAAAGGAAGCAACAATTCCTCCTTGGCTGTCTCCATTGTAGCAATGGAGCCAGTCTGACTTTCTGTTTTCACCTGCATAGCACAGAGGCAGCTCAGAAAACACTGTACAATTAAAGGGGATGCATACCATGTGTCTCAGTATTCCTATAATTTAATAATTGAGATTTTTCTCCCTTTAAGTCTCTACAGTGATTTTATTGATTTTTTTTCTTATTTTCTGTTTATTCATGCTGACTCATTTATTACCTTAAGACAATAATAGGAGCATCACCTGGTGCCCCACGACTGGGGAGCACTGGCACCTCCCCTGGAGGAGGCTCTGTCTCATCCTTCATCCCACACAGATGTTTCTACCCATCTTGTCACAATTGCACCTGAGGTTAGGAAATCAGTTCATACATAAGCATAAGAGGGATAAGATATAGAAAACATGGATATGTTTGTGTTACTTTGAGCCTGTTTTTCATCCTCTTTGTACTTCAGAATTTCAACTATAACAATTGAGAAAATAACAATACTTCTCCCAAATCCCAAGGCATGGTTATCCAGACAACAAAGCACTAGTGACAGGTAGTTAACATCTTCTCGGGGTTCTGGAAAATATGAGAGGAAAATGTGGTGAAGAAAAAGAAAAAAAGAAAGCAGAGAAGGAAGGAGAAAGGGAAAAATGGAGAGGGACTTTCAAAATTATTAATATATAAGCACTGAAAAATTTCCAGATAGGAAGAAAGAAAGTTGTTTTGATGTTGTTTGATTATCCATAGTGTCCACGTAATAACCACCACTACCCCAAACTGGCTAATTTTACTGAATAATTGAAACCTGAACAAATTGCTGCTATTTTATTGTCTGCCTTATCCTCCTAGAACATAGTCTCCACGAGGGTGGGACACTGTTGGCCATATTTCTTGCTGCATCCTTAGTACACAGGAGTTCCTGGCGCAGAGCTGATGACTCCTCAGTATCTGCTGAGTCTGTGGCCAGAATGCAATTGCCCTCCAGAATTCCAGCCAGGAAGGAAGTTCTAAGAGGTGTAATACTATCAGTTACATTTACCAGAGCAATTATAACTTTTCTTTTTTTCTTTTCTATCTTCACAAAAGATATTTATAATCTCAGTATAAATAGAACCAGATTTAACTTCACAATTTATGTGAAATGATTCCATATATTTTTAAGACCATATTATGTTTCTAAAAGTTATAATTTTTCGCTTTCACCTTCCCTACCACTACCTTGCCACCCTAAGTCCATTCGTTTTCTATGAGTCCATTCAAATTTTAGGTTAATTTTACTTTTATAATGACTTTAAAAAATAATTTCATTTCTGCACTATATGAATTGGGAGTTTTAAAGTTAAAACCATGACAAATTTTTGAAAATTAACAGGCTATGTATAAAAGCATTGTATCAATTTATGATTTATTTTACCTAATATATTTATATATGTATGTGTATATATATTTTATGTTCTATACTATCTATAATTATACATCAGGTGGCCTCGTACCTGTAACATATACAAGTAGAAGGAAACAAAAGAAGCATTCATGGAATGATTAATACTAATAAGGCAGATAACCTCAACTATATGGAACGCCAGGAAAATGGAAGTGACTGATAACAATTACAATATCTTTTAACGGTAGCTGGAATATTTCAATGAGGCTATAAATTGTGCATAAAATAAGCTTCATGTAGCAATTTTTCTGGTTCCTCTTCAACACTGCAGATGAGATTAAAATGATATAGCTGTGCAGGTATATTACTAAAAGTATCATTCGCTTGATACAGAGAGAATATGTGATCTATATCCTTTGTATAAGAGTGAGATGAGGATGACCACAAATTGACATATTTATTAATAAACATCTGAAACCTTAATAGTATTCATAAATCACCATTTCCCAATGGTGTTACATAGGGGATATTAGTCCTTTCAGATTCTCAGTGAGGAATGAGTCCCACAGTTAAACATAATATTCCTTCTTCGAGAGTTACAACTTGCATCAGCACAATAAGGGTATTTTAGAGAGCAATACGGCTTCTTCACTTAAAGGCACAGGCTCAGGAGTCACATTTCCTGTTTAAATTCAGATTCTTCCAATTACTAGCTGTGTTACCTTGAGCAAGTTATTGTTTTTTTCATACTTAGATCCTCATCCATAACAATAGATATAATAACAATGGTTACTTCTTAGAGATATCAGGGGAAACTATGTTAGTATACATAAAGCACTGAAACAGCTCCAAGAAATAGTATTTATACAATGACAAGTTAATATTATCATGATAAATATAATTATTGTTACAATCTATGATAAATAATTTGATAAAATCTATTTTGCTTTGTGTAACCCAACATTTCACTGATCCCCAAAATTATTTTATATCACTATGATTAAAATCCCATAATTGTTACTTAAATCACAAAAGTGAATTTCTGCTATTTGGGTGCATTTTGATAAACAATGAGGCAGAGTATAAAACCAAACTGTTTTTCCAATTCTGTCAATAGTACAATTGGAGGAAAAATAAATAATATCTCCAATTTCTTTCAAATGGAAATGAAGAGAGCTTCATAAACACTGATCTAGATCAGACATTTCATTTTCAAAAATGTTATTCAGATGAATTGAGGATACTTATACAATTTTTAAAAACCAATTGCATTTTACAAATGGTTGGAAAGTTTATTTAAATGTAAATGTTTTTACCCTTATAATATTCTGAAATTTAAAAAAAAAATTTAAAAAAAGAAACCTGAGATTCAAAACTAGACAACAGTACTATCTTAGCATAATTCTGTCACTATCCTGGTGCCTACAACCTGTTCAGCCTGTCCAGAGGTGCCACTGGACCTCTCTCTCTGCCACTCTCAGTAGAAACATCACATCAGTTATTAGTTGTATCAGTTAAGGGAGGAGCACATGCACACCATTGACTCAAACATTCTGAGTCATGTCGATCCTCAGGCAAATATTTAATTGCCTCACAGGAAGATAAGCAGGTGCTCAACTAAAAGCAAATGAAAATATGTTTAACATGTTAACCTCTACAACCTGAGATGATATAATTAATAGCCTACGCTTCCCTTACCCTCACAACTTCTAATGGAATTTATACTAACAGAGAAGCTTTCAGAAAAATTAGTGGGTTTTAACTTATGTGATATAGTAAGAACTCTCATACTAAGCAAATATTAAATGTAATCTTGTGAGCTATCCACATGCTTCTTAGTGGTCATTATGTTTTATGGAGACAAAACAAAATCAACACATATACCCACAATCACACACATGCACACAATCATGCACATGCACACACACACACACCTCACATGCACTTTAAAACTCTAAAGATCTATTTCCTTGAATACAAGGCAACCTGATTTTGAACATTTAAAATGTATTCTAGTCAAAATAGCTTTTCCTACATACTCTCTTGGACAGGTTTTTATTTCTCAGCTTCCAAGTATCAACCTGTGATAATATCTAAACGTAATTTAGGTAATTCTGAAATCAAATTTTTTTGGAAAATATTGCTTATTCTCAAACTTATCTTTATAGCTTCTTGATGGAAATTATATTTGCTTTTCTCGAGGCATAATTCAAACGTCTATTAGTTTCTCCATCCCAAGTTTTTGTTTGTGGAAAAGACTGCTTATTTCCTCTAAAAGCATCTCTGAACTCAAATGGTTGACATCTAATCTAAATATGGTTTCTAAAAGGGGGAAAACATCTATGCTGCTGTAAAAATTATTGCAAAGTTAAAGAAATTTTTCTTTAGTTGTGATTCTAAGGATTCTTATTTGAAGAAGGTACATTCAAAATGTTAACTTTGGTAACACAATATTTTTATACAACTAGCTAGCTCTTATCTTGATTGATTTTAGGAATGCAAAAGACATACCCTGATGATAGAAAAGACCAAAGCAATCCGAAGTGAAGTGGCAGAGATTGCTCAAAAACCACCCTCCCTAGAAGCAGTTTCCAGAATAAATCACACCATACATTCCCCTATCCACACTCATGACATACATTTATGTAATAAATTATAGGCTATAAATTGCAAAAGAAGAGAAAAAGAAATGGTAAAAGCAACTGACAAATGTGTGTAAAAGCAAGGAAGGTCATCAAGAGCTCTTGATTTGGTAATACAGTTACAGCAAAAGGGTACAGAGGACAGATAACATTATCATGGTGTAGGAAATCCATATATTTTCATCACTAACTCCTAAGACTCTTTATTACTTCTGTACTGCCTGGCTGAGATAACAGAACCTATGGAAAATTATTCTAACTTTTTCTGCCATACAGACATCTAAAAGGAATTGCATCAGAACTTTCAATGTAAAGGTAATTTTGAATGCTGTTTAAGCCCCAGGGTTTGAGGGCCTAAATATCTGGAAATGGATCATGACTCCACCAGACACTAACTGTGTGACCATAAGATACTTAACATGTCTATACCTCATGTGTAAAATAGGTCTAGTGCTAGTTCCTCTATCAGTAGGTCATTATGAGGATTAAGTCTTATTTATTAGTTTTAATATGACTATTATTGTTGATAACACAAGATGAGGATATGAAATCTAGAGGTGCAGAGTTTTGATTTTTAGTACTATTTTACAAATTAGATTTGATAAAACTAGGTAATTGACATTCTACATAAAGATTATGAGCCTTCCAATTCTTTAGGGAAAAAAAAATCATTGTAAGATATGTTAGTAACCATCAATGAAGACAGAGCTTTTAATTGAGAAAAATTCCAATGCCTGTTACATAGTAAACGATTAGTCAATTGTTCTTTGAATAATGACACAATAGCACCAAGTTTTCGTTAAGGCACTTGTTTGTGAGTCATCTTTGTTGTGGTACATAAATTCTTTTGAGATAGGAAAAACAGCGTTCATCATTTTCGATTTATAGGTGTAAAACAAGTTTCAGAAAATGCCATAATATATTTTTAAGTTCCCAAAGGTCGTCTTTGTTAGAGCTGCAATGAGAGTTGAGTTTGATTATACAACAAAAGTGATCTTTGACTGAGCATCACTGTCCTCTGCCATAAGGAACACAGTGGTCATTAGGAATTAGGAATTAGATCATTAGGAAGTTCTAACTTATTTGTTGTAATAATTAGTCAGAAAAAAACCACGCTAATTTTGTCATTAATTTCTATTGTCACAAAATATAAAATTATAAAATTATTTGACACAATTTTGTAAAATTGTCAATGAGATACAAGGTATACTAAAGGATAAAGGCTGACTTTCAGTTCATAAATTTAGATATGGATCCAGAATCCAACATCCAGTTCACATACAGTTAGAGCTATGAGAAAATTAGAATTATGTAATAGTAATACAGACACCCATCTTGACTATATTAACAATTAGCACTGATAAGGTCTTTTACTGTCTTGTGTTTTCACATGTATTAATATTCCTCATTAGATCAAGTGAGCTAGGGAAGTTGTTCTTACCACTGTACAGATGACCACACTGAGGCTCAGAGTATGCATGTCACTTGTCCAAGGCCAGAAGTCTAGTAAGGCAAGAGAACTGGGATTGAGCCCATGTCTTCCAGGGCTGGGTCCCCTGCTTGTTGATATATTAAGGTGCTCTCTCTCTATAAAGAGAAGCCCTTCATTGCTGCCCATCTGATCTAGTCATGTCACAATAGAGCAGATCTAACTTCAATTATTTGTCTGCAAGGTGGTTTGCTGTCACCTCTGCCAAACACATTATGTGTGTTAAGAGCATGGACTTCCCAATCTAACACCACCTCGTCACAGCAAGATTTCCCTAATGAATTTTCTTTTCTAAACACTGGTGTTGTTTTATCTTCTATTCTTACAACAATTGAACAAAGACCAAGCACTCTTTTCAAATAAATGTATTTAAAGCTTTTGGCATATTCCTCAGTCCCCATGACAGTGCCAAGCAGTGAGATTTATGGTGATATTCAGCAGGTTCTGTTTGCCTAGAGGTTAGTTCAGAATTGCATCTGAGCTGCAAATAGCTCAGGAGAGAATGACCAGGCAAAGAAGGCTCTAAAAATGAAGAGCGAGCACATTATGTATGATTCCTCAGGCTTCTAGAAAATCTGTTGCGGACGTTTATTTTTTAAATTGTCCAAACAGCCTAAAACCCCAGATATAAAACTAAGAATTAATCCACATATGAGTTCTCAACTATAAAATCAGAGAAAATAATAACTGCATAAGTTTTTTTTTTTTCCTGGGCAGAATAGAAAGACAAAATGAATAGGACCAAAGCTAAGATTGTTTGTTTTTTTCCCCCTCAGGGAATTTAGGCTGTTGCTAATATAATGTGGCAATTAAGAACTACAGAGTGGTAGTATTCAGTACATAGGAGGTACTTACCATCATCATAGAGGCTGGTTTTAGATCCCAAATTTGTCTCATTAGCTATATGATAATGGGCAAGTAACTTTATCACTGTAAATGTCAGTTTTACCACCTTACAGAGAGTGACACTAAAGCTTAGAACAGAGATTCAATATCATAAAGCTAACAAATTCAAGAATTATAATGAAAACTAGCCTCTATCTATATGTAAACCTAGTATTTTTTAACTTTATACTATAGGTAGGGTTAACAGAGGGCATGATTTGCCTGAGTTTCATGGATTTTCTAACTTCAAATCAGCATCAATTAGATAGGGATACTTTTAAAGTAATTGCAGGAAGAATTCAAGGGAAAACTGTTAAACCATATGACTCTGAGTGGGAAGTAGATTAATTCTATTTCAGTTAGAATGCCTTTAACTGTAAGTAACATAACATTTGTCTAAAAAGTCTAAAAATAAAGACATCTACTTTTTTATATTCTACATATAAGTGAGATCATGTGGTATTTGTCTTTTAGTGCCTGGCTTATTTCACTTGGCATAGTATCGTCTAGATTTATCCATATTGTTGCAAATGACAGAATTTCCTACTTTTTCTAAGGCTGAATAGTATTCCATTATTGAAAGTAGAATGGTAGTTACCAGAGGCTGGAATTAAGGGTGGATGGGAAAAGGGGAGATGTTAGTCAAAGGGTACAAAGTCTCAGTTAGACAAGAACAACAAGCCCTAGTGATCTATTGAATAGCATGGTGACTACAGTTAATAATAATGTATTGTATATTTTGAAATTACCAAAAGAATAAGTTTTGAATGTTCTCACCACAAAGAAAGAATAAATATATGAAGTGATGAGTATGTTAGTTAGCATGATTTAATCATTCTACAGTACAATGTATATATGTATCATAACATTACATTGTACCTCATAAAAATATATAATTTTTGTCAATTAAAAAATGAAACAATAAAGATATCTAGTTCTTCCAGCATATCCCAATGTATCAACCCAGCAGTGTTTGGAAAGACCTGGTATAAGGTTTTTATATGTCTATATGTATCTATCCTGACAGGAAACATGAGGGCTCTGGATCAGAGAAGAAACTGCTTAATCACAGAGCATCTTGCATGAGGAGTGTCCTTAGGTTTTTATTACACACTACATGTGAGCAGATGAGTCCAAGGGAGATGAGTCTCTCAATCTCTTTGAAATAATTCACAATCTCTAGTTCTTTTGCCATTCAATCATAAAGCCCAGCCTGTGCAGAGAAATATTTGTGGAGCCTTGTTCCCCAATATCTAGACCTTATCTGCTTGCTGCTCTGTCCTCCTCAGAGTATCAGGAAGGCCTTGCCCTCAGGGTTGCCATAGGCATAAGTTTCACATTTTCACATGTCATTTTCCCAAGCACAAAGGAAAGGTCAAGTGGAACAAATAGCGTTCTACTTTTATAGTCACCTCTTTCATCATGAATGAAAATACTTCTCAGAAGAATCCCAGTAGACTCTCCTTGATACCTTAGTGATTGGAACTGGATCATACACTCATTTCCAGAACACTCAAAGTCAAAAGGGAAATCCATTGTCATATTTGGTTCATGGACAAATTGTCAGGTGCAGGGTAAATTGGCATTCAAACAAACTGAGGTTCTAACAGTAATGCCTATTAGATGGGAAGATCTGCTACAACAGCTTGGATTATTTCATTCATTCAACACATGGCACTTGCTATGTACCAAGCATTGATATATAAAGAAAATATAAAAATGAATGAGACAGTTTCCAATTTTAACAGGCTCCCAATCTAGTGGCAATATTAAATATTTATAGATCTTAGAGAGCATGTGGCTACACAACACAAAATAAATATTAAATATTAAGCATTAAATAGTCTTTCAGTTAAAGAATTTTTTATCAAATTATTCTCAAATGTGAATATTTTATAATTGATTTATTGTCCGTTATTTCTATCTTGATGGCAATATTTTAAATTTGACTATATGGTATGCATTTTCAAACATAAAATGATACATACACATGTTAATTATATAGTGTATATAATAAAATATTTGGTAATTATCTGAACAGATATAGCAAATTTGATTGCTCTGACAACAATTGACCAATTCGTTAACAATCATTTTCATAAATTCAAGTGAAGAAGACTAAAATAATCAATGTAGGCCCGTAAATTATTAATGCTCCTAGAATATGAGATAACTTTCATGGGAAGACTGTAGAATGTACATCTATGAGACTATTTCACATTAGGAATGGGTATACCAGTCAGTAAATAAATAATTGCATTTTGAGTGTATCAGGGATATTCTGCCAGAAAGTAGAGGAGGGGCTAGATAATGTCACAAAGTTCCCTTGTCTGAGATCTGATGCTATACTATAAATATATGAGTTCCTTTTGCTTCCTAGATAAGATAGGCCATCAGTTGATAAACCATGCTAATTTGTGGGGAAAAGAGTACAGAAGAAATATATAATAAATGTTACATCTATTGACTTACAATGCTACAAAATATATTAGAGCCTTATGGCAGTCTTTGATTTTACATATTTAAGCTTTCCTGTCCTGAGGAAAACACATGTTCTGGATTTTTAATATTTCATCACTTTTTTTTTGTACGGCACTTCCCTTAATATTCATTTTTTAATATTGATTTTATTAGTGAGTTTGTCGAAAGAGGAATTACAAGACTCAGAAAGAGAAACAGAATGAGCTCCAAAATCATGTGGTGTTTGAAAAGCTTGTATCATTCAGTAGTTGACTTAGAACAGTATTTTCCAAGTTTTGGGGCTTAGAGATAAAGTTGGTAAACAACAACAACAAAAAAATAGTTTTCTTTAGTTAACCTTCAACTCCTTATCATAGATGTTTGAGTATATCTGCAGTTCTAACAAGATTTTCAGGCCCTACTTACTTCATTTCTCTCTTCATGTATGACAACCGCATAACTTTTGATAGTCCTTTGGAGGCTGCACAAGCAATTTCACATTATCTCATTTGGTCTCCAGTCAATCTCATCAGTCAATAGGACAAACATTATTCTGACCTTTGAAAGAAGGAGAAACTCAATCTTAAGACCTCTTCAAAAGCATATAGTAGATAGGGCCCCTGAGCCTCAGACAAAGGCCAGCCAATCTCACTACATTACATGCTCAGGTGGACTCTGAAAGTGCAGGCAATAAAATGGTAAGTTACAAAAGCTCCCTGGCATTATTTCATACTATAGATGATCTTTGAAAAGATTAGTTTATAATGATGATGCTGCTACATGGCCAGTATTAGTTGGAAGGGAAGACATCTGGGCTAGCAGCTATCAGTAGAATATGGGAAGCACAATAACTCAAGAACATGCTGAGATTGTAACCAGATTGTGGTAAGATACTTCATAATGTTAAAAATAACATGTAGCATGTAACATATTATTACTTCAATGGAACACTCATCTTGTCCTAATGAAATTTTATAGGGAAAAGATACATAAAGATGAAGTAAATAGAAATCAGGTGTGGAGTCACAAGTGATCTACTAAACTTCACCTTGGGGAAAGAGTTGGAGAGGAGTTTGAGAAGAATTTGTATCACAGACAAAAAGTGACATCCTGAGAAAAATAAATTAAGTCTGATATAGAATATTTATTTTGAGATGTCAAATTTTAGAGAATTTATGATGTCTTATTTTGCCTGGCCAAATCTACACAGATTAATCATGTAGATGAACTTCCACATTATTTTGCCTGTCGCTGCCTGAAGGGTAGCTTTAACTAAGGAAAGACTTACTCACTCTCTAGGTGACCTGTGTGAATTGTCCTGACAGCAGAGCAATTGGATCACTACTTCTCTGCCCATATATGCATATTTAATAAATAATTTTACCTTATCCTCCTAAACCAGAATATATTACTTTTTAGATAATCAAATAAGTCAAAAAATTTCCTTCTCATTTACTTTGTCATTTGTATAGTAAATACTTCTACTTTTTATTAAAAGTTTATTAAATATTAAAGTGTTATTAAATATTGAGTTTTGTTTTTCTTTGGATTTTATGAATATGTATGTTTATGTGTCTTTGTTAATAAATGTAAATCATACCTGAACATGTGGCAGAATTTAGACTGATACTTCCTTTAATTGTAGGGTAATAGTAAAATTTTTGAAAGAGGAGCCCATCCTCATTCATCTCAAAGTTTGACAGCTCTGTTATCTAAAGCAAACAAACAAAAGCAAAAACCAATAAACAACTCCAGGATTCTTAATATCATATCGCCTCAGGTTAGTTCTTATCATCACTCCCCACCTAGGGCTCCTGAATACAAGCAAAAGGGTTCCAAATTGTAACAATTTCCCAGAATGACCCAGAAATTTTATTCTGATTTTTTAGAGCAGAGCCTGAAATGAGGATTTGAGTGTACATGATGGACTAAGGAAATGTACTTGAGGAAGAACCTATAAAAAAGGAGAAGGAGGAGCCATGCAAAGAGTGGTCCCAAGTGGAGTCCAGCCTTAGTGGTAGACAGCAGGGTGGTAAGGAAAGGGCTTTGGACTTTAAATTCTTCTCCAAAGTTGTCCCAATTTAGAAAAAGTGTTGGTGGGCTTTTGTACCACCTTATCAACCAGTCACTGGCTAAATGGGAGGGTGGTTAATCACCAGGCTTCTCTAGTTAAGGTTGTACCCATCAGTCAAGGGCAAGTCTAGGTCAAGGTCACATGTGCAAGTCCTCACCCACCACAGGCACTGGCTGCAGTGGATAACAGGTTACGAGTCAGGACACCAACGGCATCTACTGTCCTGTTCTTATGAGAGAGTATACAATCTATAAATGTACATTAATCCATTCTTTCAACACGTATTTATTAAGGGCATGAAGCAAATGCTATGAAAGGCATGAGATAAAAATAATATGTGATCCCTACTCTCAAAGTGCCTATAAACAACATCTTGCCTATGAAAGATAATCAGTCTGTAGCACTGGTGCTATAAGTGAGGTTATCAGTTGGGAGAGAGTAAACCAACATAGAAATTAAATAAGCTAATGGGATGGGGAATGACTCAAAAGATGTTGGTTTGGCATGGGAAGGGTAGTCTATGTAATATGGGGGAGTTATACCACTTATCAGTCTGGAGAAGTTATGTAATATATAATAAATCATTCTAAAATTTGAAAAAAATCAGTACTTTAAAAAATCAACAAATTTTGAATTAAACTAGACAGATTAATAAATAAAAATGGGATGAATAAATATAATCATTAAAATAACAAATGCTGTGGTAGTTTAGTGACCAGGGATGCAATACAAGTTGAAACACATGTGGATAACATCATCAGTTTCATCCTGGAGGTTAGATAGAGCTTAGAAACTTGAATTTTGAGAAATAAAGAAATTCTAGGCAGAGATGAACATGAGTAAAAGTACAGAGTAAGCTTTAAGGGTAGAAATTGGATATGTTTGTTCTTGTGAGGTTTACGTGGTCTATGTTTGGGAATAGTGGGAAATTAATGTGGAAGGAAAGATTATAGCAAAATTCAGATTGTGAAGGGCCTCAAACTCAGGTTTTATCCATTAACAATGGATAAAAAGATAAATTTCTAAGGAGAGCAAGTATGTGTTGTTTTAAAAGGATTAAAATATAATAGGCAAATATGATGAAGTACTTAAGTTATTTACAGTTTAATAACATGAATATATTGGATTTTTACATACTACTGAAAAATATAATAAAAAGGTTAACTTTTTAGATCTTTAGAAGTAGGGAGAAAAAATATAAATAGCATACATTGTTAAAATAAGATGGAACTCATATAAAATACCAGGTGAGCATCAGGATAAATGCAGTCAATGTAGATGAATGTCCCACACCTAAATTAACTTCAGTCAATGCCTCTCCTCCAACACTTTTTAAACTAAAAACTCCATTTGTAGTTAGCAAATACTCAATGCTATACAATTTTTGTGTGTATGTCTTTCTTTTTCTCACACCACACAACCAATCCAATAGCAAATCCTGGAGAAACTGCTATTTTGCCTTCTAGGTTTTAATGTTTACAAAGGCTATTTTAAATGAGGATTTGAAAATGTAAAACTCAATACTCCCTCCTTCCAGATCATGCCAAATGCAAGTCCAATATGTATTTTAAAACCAGAATTTGAATACAATATTTTCTACCAACGCTATTTGCTAATGCGTTTGTGAAAAATTGGGTCAGCATCACTGAACATGGTTATAAATTGGGAAGGAATCTAAAACAGTAATTTGAATGTTATTACATGAATGAACTATGCAATTTTATCCTTATTCCTCCTATTAGCTGATAATTAACACACTTTGTAATTGTACTGTTCAATCAGGATAGCACCGGAATGGAATGGCAATTGAATGGAAGTGTAGATGCAGTGAACTGCAGTTTCTTTTAAAGCCCCACACATTAGTTCTGCAATTACAATTAGTTGATTTTAATCTAGTGTCATAATGGACCATTTACTCAAAAGTCAGGAGAGATTGGTTTCTGGTTAACAATTCAATTGAGTTTAACAAATAAATTATTGAGAACCCATTATATGCCTGCACTGGATTAGGAACTGTGTATACTGATAATAAAACAAATATAATCCCTGACCTCAGAGGTGATACAACATAAAAATAATACCATTTGTCAAGTTACAGAGATGTGCTGTGTGTTACTCAGGGCTAAGTAGTAATAAGAGTGATTCTGGAGTTTATAGAAATGGTGTATGATTTCTTTAAAAGATCAGGGAAGTCTTCCATGAGCAAATAACATTTAAACTGAGGTTAAAAATAAGTAGAATTTAGGATGAAGAGTAGTGGCAAGAAAAAAATCTTAAAGGTCCAGAGACAAAACAAAACATTTAATAGGAGCTAAAACAAATGATAAACGGAAGCTCAATACCAATACTTCAGTCTCCAGTGCTTTGACTTTCTCTTTCCATACTCATTTCCTAGGTTATGACCTTCCTGTTTCAGTAATACTGATATGCTGATGGTACTAGAAATTATATCTTCAGCCTAGACCTTAAACTTTGAACTCTAGTCTCATAATCAACTTCCTACTCTAGATCTCTACTATGATGTCTAACAGGTATCACAACCAACCAGAAACTAACCAAATTGCTAATTCCCCACCATTCCCTATCACAATAAATGCCACCTTCATTCACCTCAGTTGCTCAGGAGGAAAAAAATTAGAGAAATTATAGACTCTTCACTTTCTCTGACACTGCATATCTAGTCCATTTTGTGGGTTCTACCCTCAAAATCTATTTTAAAGTTGACAACATTTTGCTGCCATCACCATGGTAGTTTCACTGCAAGCCACCATCAGCCCTCTTTTAAAGGATGATAGTAGCCCTCTACAGGTGTTCCTGATTTCATTCTATTCTCCACAACATTCGAATAATCCTTTTAAAGTGGAAACCATATCACAGTAGTCTTCTGTTCAAAATCCTACAAAGATTCTTCATCTTTCTCTGAACAAAAGCTGAGAACTTTTTCCCCTATATGTCTGCTTAGTCTGTCTTTTGATTTTGGCGTCTGTTCAGGTAGTTATCTTCCCTGATATGCCTCCTCCTAATACACAATCCAAAATACCACATTCTATGTTTCCCTACATTATTATTCTGATTTTCTTTTTCCCATATCACTTCTTGGGCCCCTACAGACAGGAAATTTGGTCTGTTTTGTTGATTACTCTTTCCCTGGTGCCTAAAATAGTTCCTGGCACATAATAGGTACTCAATAAACATCTTTTCTTATCAACAAACAAATGAATGTCATACCTAGAGATGTCAGTGAACAAATAAAATCAGTTAGGAATAGTTTCAACTGATCCCTAGCTATACTTCAGGAGAGAAAAGGGTTACTATAGGTATCATGTCCAGTAGGTTACTAAGTAATTAGCTAATTGATTAATCAATGCCTTTCTTCTTTTATTCAGCAAATATTTATAGAGTTTCATTATGTGTTTGACACAGATAGGTGCTGGGATTTCAAATATTCTAAGGAAGAAAATACACAATCCCTATCCTCATGGAACATAAGGATAATAGAAAGATGGGTGAGCAAACAAACAATTGCAATATTATATAAAAGGTAAGTAACGTAACAGGAGTAAGTCTTGGGAGCCTTCGAGAATGATCACCTTAAGGAAGCTGGTAAGTCAAGGATGACATAAAGAGCCTGTGTGCTCCTTGTTCTCCTTGGGAGACTTGGCTGAGATGGTCTCAACAACCCTTTATGATTAGGAAAATTGATACTTCAGGGATGTCTCTTGAATGTGAGTTGGGACTGGGCTGATGCTTCTCATGATTAGGGAATGATTCCAACCCAAGAGAAATGAGGAGACATACAAAAGAAAAAACAAAAAATACCAAAGTCAAAATGGGAATGAAAAACGAGGTAGAGGAAGATGAAAGCAAAATAAGCAACTGCAATGATCATAGGTGGCACATATCACATAGGATTTATTAAGAGAATACCCAAACTATGAATGTATCCTTTACTTTAGTCGTTACTTTTATAATTTGCATCATTTAATTAGATATTTCCCTAAAAATTTCACCATTCCAAGGTAACATTTAGATAGAAAATATATGTAGATAAACCCCTCAGCTGGAAGAAGAAGGAATGCCTCCTTTTTACCACCATTCCAGCAAAATATAATGCTATTTTCTCTTTTTCTGGTCAACATATTCTAAGATTCTTAACAATGTCACTCCCTTGCATGGCTGAATAAAAAATAATGATGACTTGATTGTTCTGGCTTCCTGCTTTCCCATTTCTGTATAATTTTTTACAAACTAACTTCTTATGACAGCTCTGCTTAGAGGCATATAAACCTAAATAAACTGAAGGGGATTCAGAAACTTACAGATATAGAAAGCTTTGACATTGTGCAAAAAGGCTGGAAATTTAGCTGCATAACTCTAGTGGGCAATAAAACAGCCTGATTCTAGTTGATGCTGAAAAAAGAATGAGGAAAGACCTTCACTGTGGATATTTAGTGAGCGCAGTATAAGACTGAGTTATGATGTGAGTTTGTTCCTTTATTGCTCTTTACCTATGTCCTTCAGCCTCTGTTAGAAAATTAGATTGTGAATGCTGATCTACTGCTTAAGACTTTATGAAAAGCTCTTATTGACTGTGAAGACCTCTGCAATAAAGCTATGTTGCTCCAGCACCTCATCTGTGATATTAATATTATCATAGTTATTATTAACTACATAACACTGAAATTTACTTTCCTGTTTGACATAAAAATGAATGAATGAAAAAGATTTCCTATATATTTCCTGGACTATATTGATTTTTCCTGAATATAAACTATATCTATCTACTGTTTATTCTATCACCACCCCATTTCACAGGGATCCAATTTGTGAAAAATTCACAGCCTCTGTCTCCATTTTTCTCTTGGCTTTTGTGTATATCATTATTCATTACCACATACCAGAGTGTGAACTTCATAATGAAGGAGAGAAACCCTAATAGGACAAAGTTGCTTCTGAAAAAGAATTTTGAAGGATACTGGTGAAATATATTTTTTAAAGATAATTTAAGAAATATAGACATCTAACAGAATAATTGTTAGCAGAGAATCCCTCCAAAGCACTTCTACCAATATGCATTCACTTATCCACGTACAGAAGTAAACTTGAAACAACTTCAGGATTATGAATAATTTCTTAGCTAGTAACACACCTGGCAGTGGGACACAGGGTTCTGTCCTATCAGAAAAATGATTTTATCTACCTGACCAATGTCCTATGAGAAGCAGCAAAATATTTGAGAAAGCTAGCTTGATAATGACAGGTAATCTGTCTTGGTTTGGCAGCATATTGCTTATTAACAGTGTATATTCTAAGGTATGTTTAGGCAAGTTCTGTAGCTTTCAGTAGATATTGATGGGTAGGTAACCAGTAAAATCTCATTTTAAAAGGAAATGAAAATCCTTGTTCAGCTTAAATTTGGACTCATGATTTCTACATACCAATAAATCATTTGATTTTGAAGATTTCATTTTATGAAGCGATGTTATCACTTAAGCTTTGGTAAGAAATCTAGGGTATTCCATTATTATTAATTTATACATCTCCAATAGCTTACTGTAGATGATCATTACCTTTTGTTTCTTAGACTATCTAAGTCATATTCAACAGAGATTGAGCCTCTCCAGTGGACTAACATTGATAAAATATGATATCACATCATAAAGCCACATCAACGCATACTTCTTCCTGTGACATATCTATGATTAGAATTTTTTTTAAAAAACCTGCATGCCAATTAGAGAGTATATATTTGCTTTAAGCCTAGGATAGGCTTAATTCATCATCTAAGCTGGAAGACTTTTGAGATTAATAGGAAGCATTATTAATAATTATGCTGGACAGCAAGCATTTCACTTTTTTAAAAATGAAAAAAAAGAAAGTAGGAAATTTTGTTCAATACTGAAAGTAACATGCATGGCTTACAATCAAAATTAGAGAATGTGCCTGCTACTAAATTTTGTAATTTTCCCTAGAAATATGTGCCATATGCTAACCTAGATATTTTATTTTTCCTCAATACATACTATTATTTGTTCCACTTATAAACACATGATTTGTTATGATCATTAATCAATGAAAAAAATTGATGGACTAAACAATGCTTAACTGAGGTTCAGTCTCCCATATACCAGTCTCTCAATGTACAGTATCATCTGAGCATTTGCTGTTAAAAACAACAGTAATTAACATTGTCATTGCATATACTAGTTACCATTTATTTTATGTATTTATTTATTTCAAGGAAATATGAGAGTACAAACATTTTGGTTGCATTTTATATCTTCACCTTTCCCTAGCAAGGGTTAGAGATATGACTAAACGTCTAGAGCATGATGCTAAATATGTTATATATTATTATCTTATTTTATGCCAAACCTCTGAGAGGAAGATATTATTATTCCCATTTTATAGATTGGAAAACTAAACCCAGAGAGGTTATGAAATTTCCCAGGGTTCCACTGTTAATGTTCAGAACTGATACATATGTAAGTCCTTCAGATTTTGAAGTCTCTGTGAGTCATCTTTTCTGGGCCTTGGATTCCCCATTGATAAGATAAATAAAAGTGGATAGGAGTAGATAATCTCTAAAGTAATTCAATATTTAATTTGATGATTCACTTTTCTATTTAGTATATAATAATAACAACATTCTTGATCTATACAAGTACAAACAAGAAATCTTAACTACTTATTTTAATAGAGCAAAAGTGGACTGAAATTATCCTGCAAAATTTGGTTTTGGATATAATGATAATGTGTTTCTCTCAGTAAACTGACAACTTAGATGCTACCAACAAAAAGAGCAAATAATTGTTTTAATTTAGAATGTAGAGGGATGAATATTATTTTAACATGTAGACATAGTGCCTTTAGGGCTCCCTTGAGGACTGTTTTGAGTTCATTTTTTTTTTAATGATAAAATTATCTGTCATTTAAAATTATTTTAGAGGCATATTTCACAGAGAATAAAACAAAGTGCTACTGTTATTATTCAGCTGGTATTATCTATGCCTGCCTATAATATAATGGGATTATGGGATTAATGAGGCTATATTTTTGGGTGGATTTTGTTGTATTTATTTTTTACTTTTTTGTCATTTTATTTTGCTTTGCATCTGCTGCAAACTTCCTTATTTGAAAATTTTCATTATTTTATACAGTTTTATATAATTTAGTTTCTTCAACAAACATGTACTCATTGTTCTATGCTAGACACAGTTTTAGGCATTGGGGAAGAGTGGTAAGTGAAACAAACAAGAAATTCTGACATAGAGAACTTACATTTGAATTAATAAATGCTTAAGTTTTAATAACAATTAGATGACAATTTTATTAACCAGAAGTTTTACCTATTCCACAAAATCTTTATTGAGAAACTCAGGTCGTATTTATGTTTCTTTCCTTCTAAATATTTACACACCATTTATATTAGAACATTTCAATATGCTGGATTTATAGTTTTCTTAGGTACACTTCTTAACTTTCCAACTACCTAAACTCCATGAGAATAAAACCATATATTACTATATAACTTCATATCCTCTCTAGTAGTGAACATCTTTGCACCTGTTTCTTTCATTCTCATGAGAGTATTTCTTTGAGATTGGTAGCTTAAAGTTAAATGGTGAGCTGAAAGATAGACACATTTCAATTTCAATAGTACCAATTGACCTTGAATAAAGCTACCTAAATCCCTACCAATATATGTGAGTAGCCAGTTTTTCTCACCATAACTATCAGTGAATATTAATAAGCTCTTATTTTTCCTAATCTTGTGAGAAAAAAGTCTCGTTTTTAAAATTTGCATTTCCCTTATTACTTTTCACATGTGCTATGAGGCACTTTTTCTTCCAAGAATTTTCTGATTTTATCCTTCATCTTTTTTCTATTGGGGTGTCTGTGGTTTACTTGATTTAAAGGTTTTCATTTGTTTGGACAGTAACTCTTTGAATTGTATCTTATAAATATTACACATAGTTTGTGACTTACTTCATATTAAGCCTATGCCATCAGTGCAATGATGCTTTCGAAGGATCTGTTATCCATCCTTTCCCCTAAAACACAGTTTATATCCAAAGCATTACAGGACAAAGCAGCTTGTTTTATACATCTGTTCAGACCAAGGAGCTTCCTTGCATTTTACAGGAGTATTGTTCCCTTTTTTAAATCACCTAAGATCTAAGGTCAACATCCTACTTTACAAATGAGATGAAAGGAAAATTTCTCTCTAGTACAAAGAAAACTTTAATTCAGATAAACCTCCCTAATAATTGCCCTCCAAACTGAATAGCATCTTGCCCCACCTCCACTTTAGATCTATTTTCCATATAACACTTTAGGAATTGTATTCTGCAATATATTATTAAGGAATTATTATATTTTGAGAAAACCAACAATTATTATATTCTTTGATAATGTACTTTCTAAATTAAGTTGCTACACCTATCCCCTCTCTAAACCTGTCCTGTTGGAGATAGTTCTCTGTCCTTCTGAATTGACTCACTGTTAATCCAATTCTATCCCACATTTCAATTAAAATCTACTCCAGTTTGTGCCTACAGAGCCTAGAACAGTACAACCACACCAAAGCCCACCCTGCCTCAGATTCCATCTAAGAATCACAGAGTGGCAGAGTTGGACTCTGCCCAGGTCACCTTGTTGTCAGATGCCGTGTGGCTGTGTTCAGGTTCCCAGAATTGATCTCAACTGTTCATTTTTTCTTTTTCCATAGTAGGTATAGGCAGGCACTATGCTGAAACACAGATGCACTACTGAGACAGAAGGAGTTTCAGAACCTTGACTGAATTTACTCAGCTAGGAAGTAGCAACCTGCCACTACAGCCTCTCTGTGGTTTTATTATAGACTTTGAGAGGTAGAGATTTTAGAGATCACCTAGAGATGCTACTGAAAATGGCCCACCTATCTCAGTAAGTTTTTCTAGCTTCCAGTTCAGTGGCATTTGACTATGCCACACTGTGAGAAGAGATTGCGTAAAGTATAATAATCCAAACTTTGAGTGGCTAAAAAATAAATGTTAAAGAGCAAGCATGAGATCTCTCACATGAGGAAGAATACAACTAGAAAGAATTAGAAGACTAATATGAACTCTTTTATGGTGTAGTTTTTAACCCTCTTTTAAAACATTATATTATGAGTTATTTTCCACACCTTTATATCATTTTTATAATGAGTTTTTAGGTACTTTGTATATGCTGTTCCCTCTTCCAGGGCACTCACCGTGACCAGCTACTTCTTACCCTTTATTGCAGAAGCTTCCCTTGTTCTGATACTTAGAAATAGGTTTTTATTACCACACAATTGTGTTTATTTGCTGTTTTGTTTCCAGGGTGTTTGTTGTTCCATCCAACTATGATTGGGATTGCATGCCTATGAGGAAAAGGATCATGTCTCCTATGTTATCCACTCTATTCCAGCACCCAATACGCACATGAGCAGGTGTTCAAGAAATATTTGTAAATGAATAAATGCATGGGTGAGGGTGACCTTAGGTCTTCATCTGGTTATTCCAACTCTCAGGAGCTTTGAGTGACACTCTTATGACCTCAAATGCTGGGCCATGTTCACCTCAGATTGGTCTTGCACAGGTCCCTATGTGCCTGAAGGGCTCTCTGCTTCTTCTCCTCCCAAATTAGTTGTACTAACGGTAAGATTTCAGGAATCCTCCAGGTTTCCATTGCAGTGTAAGAAAATTTTATATATGTATACTAATGGGTACTACGTTAGATGCTTACAGTTTTGAGAGTTTGTGTAAAAGAAGAATTTATTCATTTTTAATTGGCAGGGGCCCTGGGGCAGGTGACAGATTCTCACATTAGTCAATGTTGTTGGATTGGGATACATGTAAACCCCAAGATTCAGCTCTACATGAAGCTCAATTCATTTCAAGGAAAAATTATTTGAGGCCTACTATGTGCCAGACATGGTACAAGATTTTTTGAACTACATTGAAGTAATAGTATGAACACTGCTTTCAAAGAATTGTTATCTCTTGCTTTACACAAACTTTGGAGCAAATAAACAAATTCACTTGACAAAGGAGTTTTGTATTTCTCTAATTCTGATTCTAAAGAAGCTTATCTTTCATAGGATATTTGAGTTTGCTATACGGGTAAGAAATATGTTTTCATTTAAAGAAAGAACTTTCTTTAACAGCCTCTAAGATCAGATAAGACTGGTTTCTGATTCTTCTTAATATTCTCAGAATAAAGTGATTTCATGTTTAGTTTTTGTATGCCCATCAGAATATATTAAAATGTAATAAAATACCATTTATTCTTTGGGCATACTATTGGAAAACTTTATTTATGAGGTGCTAGAATACAAAACAACCTTCAGAATTCATTGTAACATGCCAATTGCCCTCTGGGTTTCTAGAAAAATAAAGTCCAATATAGGCTTATGACTAGGACAATCTTCCTCAATCACAGTTCCATTGGACTGGATGACAACCTTTACAGAAAATTGTGATGGCCCAAATCTTCAGGTAACAGCAGACCAACTGATAGGGTAAGTAGCAATTTGTGGGAGAAAAAATGCTTGTGCTGAGAAAATCAAAGAACTGCTTGAAAATAATGTCACAAATATATTTTAATGACAATTTAGCATTAACAGGAAAATGCAAAGTGCTTTTCCATAGCCATTTAAATTTTCAAAAATTATACCTCTGTGCCTGATAGGGAGCTCCAAAGTTGTTAAAGATTTCTGAGACATATTTACTACAATTTTTTCATCAATAATATGTCACAGACTTTGATAATGAGTTTGCACTAAAAAGACATCTGTGTGGTCATAAGCATTTTTTCCTAGAAATTTAAGTTCTTAAAACTCAAACTTGGTCCTTTAAAGGACCATTATGTGAAGAACATTTCTTGGCTAAAAGCTTGCCCTTTAAATACATGATAAAATCAAGACTAGAATGCTTGGCAAGTCCTTTTTATATGCTTATCACTAATCATATGCTAGTTGAACTGAACTGAAAATCAAGCTCACTACATTAGTATCCATTCTGGGTGATGCAGTCTTCCAAGCTACAGTAATTTCAATAAGCACTGTTCTACAACCAAATATAATTAAAAGATAATTCTATTTTTACTAAATCTCATCAAGATCATTAGAGGAATACAAATGTACAGCATTACTCTTCCTGTTATCTGTTGTTGCATAATAAACCATCTCAAGATCACTGGCATAAGAAAAGTCATTTTATGATTTTCACAGATTCTGTGGGTCAGCAATTCAGAAGGGGCAAAGTAAGGATGGCTGTGTCTATTCCACAATATCTTGATTCTAAGCTGGCTTTGGGCTAGAATCACCTATAAGTTTCTCATACCTGCCACAAGAATTGGTATGACTTGAGATTGTCAATTGGGGCACCAAATTACTGCGTTTCTGTGCAGTTGGGCTTCTCATAGCATGGCAGCTGGGTTCTGAGAGGGATCAATGGGGACCTGAGCAAGTGTCCCAAGAATAATAGGTGGAAGCTCCTTAGCCTTTTCTGACCTAGCCTTCAAAGTCACATAGCATCCCTTGTGTTGTACTCTTGGTCAGACAGCACCACGACCCTGTCCACATTCCAGAGAAGTGGACATATCTTCCCCTCTTGAGGGCATAATGTCAAGGTCACTGGGGATTCAAGAAGTTACAACCATCTTTGGAAAATATAATCTGCCACAATTACATATTCTCTTTCTTCTCCCAACTGTTTCTTGCAGATCCTTTAGTTATTCCACTACTGCATTCTTTGTGAAAGAATCTTCTAAGTTCCTTCAGTTTCTCTTTCTCTTTTCCTCCTATTTTGCTCTTTCTCAGTATTTCATTGCGTATATCAATTTAGCATCTAAGCCTAAATCATTCTGCTTTCTCTACTCTTTGGTGTTATGGATCTTTTTCTCCATGTTTTTATTTCCAATTTACAGCATCAAAAAACCAAAGAATCTAGCCTACATCATATTCAGTGGTGAGAAAGGAGGGAAAGAACGAGCTGAGTAATCAAAGATCAAATTCTTTTTGGCACGCAAGGAAATGGAAAATTTTCCTTGGAAGCAAAGGTGTCATTGTTAACACTTAGTCCCCACTCAGCACTATGCTCTTTCTCCTGCCCAAGACAAGACTTCAAGGGTGTAAGTTAGTGACCATTTCTTTATCATCCCTGAATAAAGCAGTGGGTCATCTCTATCTCCATACTCACCCTTTCCTCTCTATGGTAAAGTTACTTTTGGTCACTACTCTGCCACTAGAAGCAAATCGTAGGGTGCAGTCTCCAGCCAAGTTCCCAACCTGGCTGCCCTCCACCCAAGCCTGCCCTAGCTGCTTACTTGGCACCTTTATTCAAAGGCCAAAATGAGTCAACTGCTGCTTCCCAAGTTCACCTCAGGTCTAAACTTTAAGAGGGGATCCTATTACCAGAAGGTAATAAGTGTATTAATTATTGACTAAAAAATGTCCAGACACAACTTTGACTTAACTATGCATGAACCTCCCAGTTTCCCTCTCCTGCCCCTTAGCAGATGACCTAAGGAAACAGTACATGGTCCCCCTTGGACACTATGTTTAGGGATTTAGTACCCAAGTTCCTGTTACTCACTGCCTTGCCATATATTCATTCTAATATCTACATTTTTGCCTTTGATTCCAATAATAACCTTGAGAGCAGGTACTTTCAAAGTCACATATAAATAATGAATATTTCTGTGAATGTGAACCTGTCCATCTTTACACCATTAATGTGACATGCCCTAGGCCCAATTCAACATTCTTATATTTAAAATTCAGCACACATAGTACATTCTAAAAATATGCCAGCATTTTGGTAGAAACTAGCCTATTTTGGTGGCTAAGCCACCTTAATTGTGAGTCCCTCAGCAGAGCCAAATCCCTAGAGTTGGCATTGTAAATCTGAGTAAAAATCGAAAATCCATCCAAGCAAACCAGACTTCCACTCTCTGTACAAAAATGACTTCAGTATCTCCAGGAATGTCAATATTTGGCAATTGCCTAAAAACAGGCAGGACTAAATTAATTTTCAGCTCATCATGTTAGGAGGAAATGTTTTGATTTTATTCAATTTAGTTAACTTATACACTGCTGCATAGATTTGATCTTCCTGATGTTACATCCAGTCCTGAGTGCTGCATTTTCCTAGAACTGACAATTTTCTGCCCTTGGGATCATTTTCCCAGTGTCTTTTTAACTTAGCATACACATTTCAATGGCCATCATGGATCAAGTTCAATTAATCTCTTTCCTTTGCACCATTGTTCCCATACACAGGAGATCATAGGAAAATATGCTTATGTGATTATGTTAGATTCAGAATTTCAGATAAGTCCCCTCAAATGTATAAGCCTCTCAAAGTAACTTTTTTGAATCAGGGACCCATATAACCTCGTACTAAGAATGTTATATTCAAGATGTATATTTGAACAAACAAATTTAATTTATAGGAATTTATTGTTCACATGGCTCAAAAACATAAAAGGAGATCCAAACATACAATGTATATTTCCTTTTGTGTTTTATCCATTTTCTTCACATCCTGCAGATTCCCTCTACATCTCTACTTAAAGACTGAAAAACTTCATTCATCATTACCACCCTGCCTAGATCCCTCTGTTTCTCTCTTTCCTACTTCTCTCACACTCCATTGTGTACATCAATGTAGCCTCCAGGTCATAGTTTCTTCTCCCTCCACCCCGACTCTCTCATTTTGTCTCCATCTCTCCATTCTATCAGTTTGTCCACGGAAACATTAAGAAACAGATGTGAAGTCTAAACTGTCAAGGGTATGGGGAGGGAAAAACCGGCCAGGCAAGTGGCAGATTTCTTTTGTTCACAAGTGGATTGTAGACCTGCCCATTAATAATTTTTAACCTGTCCTCCAAAGCAAATATTATTCTCTGCATAATACTATGCATTTTTAAATAGGTTTTGGTCACAATCTATTATGTATATGTGTGCATAAGCCATATGAATGTAATGGCAATGGTCTTTTTCACTTCCCTGCTTTGCCACAGGAAAGATAATTTAGATATGGAAATAGAGAGAGATTAAATGACTATATTCCAAGGAACCATTGCCCCAAGAAACCCACTTTAAAAAAGGCTGCCATAAACTCATGTAATATATTTTGAATACTATAATTCAAAGTATGCATTCTTTAGGGACATGATGGCCCCAACTTGCTTTACATCAGATTCACCTAGAGGAATCTGTAGACACAGATTCTCTAGGCCTATACCAAATTTGTTAGATCAGAATCTCAAGCGGTGAGTCCCAAGGATAATTTCCTGTAAAATGTAAGGGGAAATATTGTCTGATAGGAGATTCTTATGATCAATTATGTTTGAAAAATTACTGAGTAGGCTCAGGGTTCAGTAACCAAGAATATGGTTATAAAGAACATAGTTTGATATAAAGGATGGCCATTTCTGGTCATTCTGATTATCAGTGACTAATTTTTTCTGAACATTTTACTTTATTTTCAAATAAATGTTTTACAACCTGTGCGTGTTATCATTAGGAGGAAAAAATAGTTAAAATTAAGTATGATTTTTAAGGATTATAAAACATAGGAAAAGCTTTATACATTCAAACTTCTTGGAGAAAAAAGTCTACATTAGTTGCATTTATTTCTTGTTCTTCAAGATTCTGACTTCCCAAATTATCTACTCCAAAGAGTCTAACAGCTACATACAGATGATTCTATAATCTGTTCTCCTGAGCTCAAACCCACACATCATTTCCACTTAAATATTCTACCAGGGCATCAAGTACTACATAATCAAAAGAGAACCTATCATTTTTTGTCTTAAATCTTCTCATAGTTCTCTATTCCCTGGGAGGTAACATCACTATCTCCACATTTGAAACTGAATTTGTTAGGGAGTCTGTCTTGTCACATTCTTCAGCCTAACCCAGGAGATCCTGCTTTACAAATCTTTGCCATCCCTTGTCATAATACCTATCACATTGGGTTTTTTTGGTTACTTAGGTTGTCTTGCCCACTAGGATAAGCTGAAGAACAGGAATTGTTACTTTAATCTCAGAGCCTATCACAGAACATGTTTTTAAAAAGTTAATGAATAAATAGATGAGCAAAGTAATTCTGTTCATGAGAAAATATGGGAATTCTTCCCATCTACACACCAACTCCTGCTATAAATACATATATAAAGAAAGTAGCAAATAAAATTAAACATTTTAAGACTATAAGTAGTCTAGATTTAGGGCAAGGTATAAAAACATCACCAGAGACCAGAAATAAAGAGGAAACTAATAACAGTGAAATAGACATGACACTGTGTGACCATGGGGTACCTGGACTTAACATATGCTTTGAGGTTTTAATACTAGTTAGTGCAGAGATAAGAACTGAAGCTTCCAGTATAAGGCAGGGAATAATAAATTTTCATGCAGGATAATTGAGAAGCACTGCCATAGATAAGAAACCATATTTGTAAAATACCTTAACTTGGGCCTAAATAATCATTAAGAAATTAAGTTTAAATTTTCATTTACCTCAAAGTGTGCAAATTCCAAACAAACAAATTAATGAAAAACTGTTTTTTGAACTCATAAACACATTAGGGTCCACTCATGGGGAGGATTCAACAAGAAGGCATGCAGCAGAGGAAACTGATTGAATATTAACTCAGAGACAAAAATTGTGCAGCACATTAGGAAATTCAACAAAGGGGAAAACAGTCCACAGATCTAAAAAGTATGGTAAATTTCACTCCCGATATACTAAAATAAAACATAAGAAAGGGATTTTAAAAGAAGAATATGCATATTAAGATAAAAATCAATCTGAAGTTCTAAAAATAAAATTACACATTTTTATCGAAGTAAAAAGTAAGAGATGGTTTAAAGAGTAGACTAACAATAGCTGAAAACAAAATTAGTGTTTGGGAGTTTAATATAAATACAAAACACAAAAGAGAACTAACATATGGAAAAAGAAATAAATAAACATAGAAAATTGATTGAGATGATCCAGGAGGTGAGAAGAGAAAGAATTCAGTAGAAGTGGTACATATGAAAAAACAGTTTAGAATTTTCCAAAATTTATTACAACATATGTGCATTTAAACGAAAGCAAACAAATGATTCTAGATCAAGATATGTACCATTGAAATGACAGAATATCATAAAAAGGAAATTTTAAGAGTTACCAAAAACATAAAAAAGACTGAAAACAGTTCTTCTGACATTCAGACTTTTAATCAGCAACTGAAGACAGCTGGACTTTGAAATATTATCTTAAAATACTGAAAAAAAGCAACTGCTAATAATGTATACTCACCTAGAGACAATTTTAGACAAAAAAAAAAAACCTTGGGAAAGAGTTTACCATCTAAAAACACTCACTGAAATGATTACCTTCAGTAAGAGAAATGGATCTGGGAGAGTGTTGCTTGTAGCAGCAATGATGAACAAAGGAGTCAATTCAAAAGCCTTATCATGGCCCCTCCCTTCTTGGAGATATCATTTGTAACCCATTAACAGGCCTAAGGGTATGTAAGGTAAACCTGCAGGTCCTCAATTTACACAACAAATGTATGTCCCTTGGCTTATCTCTAATTAACAGCTCCTTATGTTAAAACATTCCAAGCCTTTTGATAAAGCTTCAGGTCTTTAACCAATTACAAGTCAAAGAATCTTTATTTTTTTATTTTTTTCTCCTTTTATTTCATCAAATTATGGGGGTACAAATATTGTTAGGGTTACATCTTTAAACCCACCTATAACCTGTAAGCTGAAGACCAAACTTTGCTCACTTGCCTGCTGCTCACCTCCTGCTGAGCACCGCACCCCCCCCCCCCCCCCCCCCCCCCCCCCCCCCCCCCCCCCCCCCCCCCCCCCGTCACACCTCCTCTCCATTTCCTAAGTTTCATGGAAGACAATTTTTCCATGGATTGCGGGGTGGAGCTCTACAGCCCGGTCCCTAACAGGCCACAGAGGAGTACCAGTCTGTGCCTGGAGATTGGGTTGCACAGCCATAGAGTACTTTTCAACTGTGCAAGTATAAAAAGGAATTGAATAATATCTTTTGCAGCAACTTTTATGGAACTATAGAACATTATCCTAAGTGAAGTATCTTAGGAATGGAAAACCAAACACCACGTGTTCTCACTAATAAGTGTTAGTTAGATGATGAATACATATGGTCATGAAGTGGTGTAAAGGACATTGGAAACTGAGAAGGGGGAGAGTGGAAGGGGTATAAAGAATAAAAACTTATCAGGTACAATGTACACTATGCTGGTGATGAGCACACCAAAAGCCCTGAATTCAGCATTATACAATCCATCCATGTAACAAAAACACTTGTATCCTCTTAATATTTGGAAATAAAAATTATTTTTAAAAAGAAAAAAACAGTGTCTCTCTCTCTCTCTCTCATACACACATAGAGTAGAACAATATAGAATTTAAATTTGATCCCATCATTGTCACATACAATCATTAAAGCTGTGCCCAGCACAAAGCTAACTAGCTCAGCAGGCAAATGGGGTTGGAATCTACCCATACCCTGCTAGCCAAGCCTTGTTCCAACCGTGTTGACTAGAGGAGAGATATCTTTTTTATTTTTCACAAAGGCATCATTTATGAGCATATAGCCACCTTGATCAATAGTTATCAAATAGCAAGAACATAACTAGGATAACCTATCAGATTAGAAATTAGAAATCAGAAATCAAAAATTAAAAATGAACAATCCATTGAGCTGACTTAGAAAAAAATGCATAATAATGAGTAAAAATTCTTATTTTTGTGCCAAATAAATTCTAATTTTATGCAAATGGGGACACATGTCAATTTATGTTCTGGCACCTAAAGCTCATGTAAAAGTTTGCAGTTGATAAAATATAGGGAAAATGTAATTTGAAGTTACTCACTAGGTTTTACTTTGGGCTAGTAATTTTACCTCACTTAATCTCAATTTTCTCATCTACAAAAGGAGGCTGAACTTCAAGGGCAATTCTAATTCTAAGATTAAGTGATTTGCTTATCTTTTGAAAAGGCAAGGTCCTTGAAGGCATCTTTCTGTCCCCCAAATCAAAAAAGTTCCTTTTGAGATATTTCAAAAGCTATTTCCAAAGAAATCTGAGAAAATGGTTCCATCTGGTCAAGTAGTTATATGTCTTGTGAAAGTCCTGATCACTTGCTGTTGCAACTTTAATCACTAATCCATTTTTTGTTAAATATGTCATAAATAGCAGTGAAAAGCAGCACACATATTATAAAGGAGATATTAATCTTTTAAGCATTTAAAGTGGGAAAAGTCTAAAATATTTTAAATGCATGATATTGTGGCACAATATTTCCCAATGTGGTATGCACACCACAATTAACATGCCCAATAGTTTCAGACAAACATTTCTTATTCTATATATTTTATATATTTAAAAATTATAGATAGATAATATCACATCAATAATTTTATAGAAATCACTTAGAATAATGCTATGTAAAGAATTTGAACCCATTTAAAATCAAATTAGAGGCTCCTGGTTCACACAGATTGCATTAACTTGTTTTCCCCTGCTACTCCCAACTAAGTATAACCATTCCTGAAAATAAAACAAGAAGCAATCAAAGGATGATCCTGAAAGGTAGAAAGAGGAAGGTGGACTAATTAAGTACTCCAGGGCTGGAGGAAAAACATGGCAGCATGTTTTATGACCCCACTCAACAGCTCAAGGCAACCTAGATCTGGAGTCTTTTTGGCTTCCAATCCAGCAGCAGAAGGCACTCCAGGTATGCACATTTCACTTTAGATCAAACAAATTCTACCACCAACAACAAATTGCACACAAAAGGGTGAATAAATCAGCAGCCAGGAAAAGTACTCACCTCATATACTGATTCTGCAACTCATCTCCCTCTTCTACCTAAAAATCACCCATCATACTAAAAAGCAGGAAAATTACAACTTAAATGACAATCAACTGATACCAACATCAAGTTAAATCAGGGATTGGAGATCATTGCTGCCTACTTCATCAAGTTTTTCCTTGTTGTAAGGGCAGGAGTGAAATCTTCCCAGTTCTTTACAATTTGGGGCTGCAACTGGAGGCACTTACATCACCACCACCTCCCTAGCTCTTGGGAACACATACATTTCTATGCTTCTTTCACAAGGTCCCTGTCCTGTTTCTAAGACATCCTGATAAATAAGGATCCCTTTCTACTACCCTCCCTGTACCTTTCAGAACTGAATTTAGGAAAATATTCTGAGGACAGAGAAAGATGGCAGACGAGAAAAACCGCCAGCCAGAGTGTCTCTGCAAAAAAGAGAGATTTTAAAAGAAAGTAGAAGAAATAAGCAAGCAGACAAGCATACATTGGATGAGAGTTGGAAGGAGAGGTACCTGAGACTACAGGAGATACCACGGGAGGAGGTTGCGGAGGAGAACTGGAAGAAGAGAGATCCCAAGAAGAGTGGAGACCAGTGACAAGAGTAGGTGGAGCTGTTAACTTTCCCCTCCCTTGCATCTCAGACTGCTGGTAGGCTTCCCAGCCGTTGGAGAGACCTGCGGACACCAGCCCAGAGACAACTGCCGCCAGTGAGTGGTAAGCCTCTAGCAGACGTGGCACCAGGCTCCCAATGGGGCACCTCCATGTGCACAGACCTGAGCCGCGTGGCAGGTGCCATATTGCTACATTCTCCCCTCCCCCTTCCCTATCCACAGCTGCCAAGAGAGACAATATAGCCACCAGCCAGAGGCATCTCCAGGGAATGGGACCTTCCCTTTTGGGACCCTACAGCTGAATGAGGGGTACTCAGACAGTGAGCTCCCTACCCGCCAGCCCTCCCAGGTGCTGCTGGCCTAGTGACTCAAGGAGAACGGAGCAGATTCTGAGGCTGAGAGACATCGACCCAGCTTGGGCACCCCATGGGGGAATTAGGACTGGCACTCCTCTCCCTGATGGAGTCAGGGATTGAATTTTGGGGCCCAGAGGTCAGACCTACAGACCAGATCCTGTGCACCCAGGTCTCTCATTGCCCAGGGCACAGAAGGGTTATTCATGAACAAGCCTACTATGGTGTGTGTGCTGTCAGGGGCAGATCAGCAGGCGTGAGGGCAACCCTCCTTCCAAGGGGGGGCTGTGTGCCCAGCCCAGGCTGAGATACTGCTCAGGGAACCTCCCAGCCCACATCACATCCAGGGGAGACCCTCTGGCATGAGGTCTGGCCTGCTGGCAGATGCCCAGGAGAAGTCACTGAGTTGGGGAGGGTGGAAAGGAGCGAGGCCTGCTCCAGACTTCAGGTCTCAGACAGCCCCACCCCCACACACAGACTTTCTGACTGAGTGGGGCCATTCCAGCCCCCCCAACAGCTTTGCCTAGAAGCAGAGATCAGAACTTTGACTCCTGATAACAGCATTTGTGGTGCTTGATGGCAGGCTTACCCAGCCCAGCTCCGACCAGACTCACTCCCAGACCAGCCCTCACTGAGGTGGAGAATAAGGACACACCTGGAAGTCCCAGGGCCCCACTCACCACCTGAGGCACTAGAGTGCCTCTCCAGAGGAACAAGAGATGGTTACAGGACCCCAAAACAACAGTGTAGCCTGCTCCTCCAAGCAAGCCCCAACTACTTACAGGGAGGTCATTCTGCACACCCTTTTACAGCATCTACAGACTCATCATACAGGGTGTGGTCGAATCTCACCCACAAACACCACCTACTGGCTCAGAGACTAAAAAGGGCATGTCATTATCCAAACAAAAACCTAAAGGTAAGAAGCAACAACAGATCCAGATGGGAAGAAATCAGTGAAAGAACTCTGGAAGTATGAAGACTCAAACGGAAAGCACACTGCCAAAGAGGAAAACCAGCCCCTTGAAATGGACATCAACCAAAATCAGAACACTAAAATGACAAAAGAAGAATTTCGAACATGGATTGTAAGAAAATTCAATGACTTGCAAGAAAAATTGGATAACCAACACCAAGAAACCACAAAAGGATTCCAGGATCTGGAAGAAAATCCACTAAAGAAACTGAAACAATAAAGAAAAATCTAACCAAACTCCTGAAAATGAAGAATCTATTCAGGGAACTACAAAACACAGTGGAAAGCCTCAAGAACAGGGTAGATCAAGCAGAAGAATCTCAGAGACTGAAGATAACACCTTCCAATTAAATAAGTCTGTCACAGAGATAGAGCAGAGAAATAAGAGAAAAGAGGAAAGCCTGCAAGAAATGTAGGATTATGTGAAGAAACCTAATGTGAGGGTTATAGGGATTCCAGAAGGGTAAGAATAAAACACTCAAGGGTTGGATAAGCTATTTGAAGATATAATAGAGGAAAATTTCCCAGGCCTTGCTAAAAATCTTGATATCCAAGTACAAGAAGCTCAAAGGACCCCTGGGAGATTCAATGCAAACAGGAAGATATCACAACATGCAATCATCAGACTAACCAAAATATCAACTAAAGAGGCCCTTCTATGAGCTGTAAGGTGAAAGAAGCAAGTAACATACAAAGGAAAGCCAATCTGAATAACGCCAAACTTCTCTACTAAAACCCTACAAGCAAGGAGAGACTGGGACCCCATTCTCACCCTTCTGAAACAGAATAATGCCCAGCCTAGAATCTTGTTCCCTGAAAAACTAAGTTTGGTTTATGAAGGAGAAATCAAGACATTCTCAGATAAGCAAAGACTGAGGGACTTCGCCAAGACAAGACCAGCCCTCCAAAAAGTACTGAAAACAGTGTTACTCACAGATCAGCACAATAAATACTCACAAATGTAAATCCACTCAAAAGCTAAATATCAAAGGCCAGATGCCACAATGGCTCAAGAGAGAAAACAAAGCAACAAAGTTCAACCCATCTGAATGAACAGAAATCTGCCCCACCTATAAGTTCTCTCAATAAATATGAATGTCTTGAACTCCCCACTCAAGAGACATAGGCTGGCCAAATTGATTTAAAAAAATACAAGCCAAGTATCTGCTTCCCTCAGGAAACACATCTAAGCTGCAAGATTACATTTAGACTAAAGGTAAATGGGTGGAGAACAATATTTCCAGCAAACAGAAGCCAAAAGAAGGCTGGTGTGGCAGTTTTGATTTCAGATAACTTAGTTTTTAAAGCAACAAAAGTAATAAAAGACAAAGAGGGTCACTATATAATGGTGAAGTGCACAGTTCAACAACTAGACATAACAATTCTAAATATGTATGCATCCAACTTAGGTGCACTTAGATTCATAAAGCAAATTCTACTTGATCTAAACAAATGGATAAACAACAACACCATAATAGCCAGAGACTTTAACACCCCTCTGACAGCACAGGACAGATCCTCCAAACAGAAAATTAACAAAGAAATAATGGACATAAACAAAGCTCTAGAACAAATGGGCCTAACTGACATTTACAGGACATTCTACTCAAAAACCACTGAATATACATTCTTCTCATCAGCTCATGGGACATTCTCTAAGATTGACCATATCCTGGGACACAAAGCATGTCTCAAACAATTTAAAAAAATAGAAATTATACCATGTATATATTCAGACCACAGTGGAATAAAAGTACAAATCAACCCTAACAGGAACTCTCATTTCTACACAAAGTCATGAAAACTAAACAACCTTCTGTTGAATGATCGCTTCATAAATGAGGAAATCAAGATGGAAATCAAAAGATTCTTTGAACTAAATGACAAAGGAGACAGAAGTTTTCAAAACCTGTGGGACACAGCTAAAGCAGTCCTGAGAGGAAAGTTTATTTCCATAAATGCCTATATCAAGCAGTCGAAAAGATCACAAATAGACAACCTAATGAATCGACTCAAAGAGTTGGAAAAAGTGGAACAGACCAACCCCAAACCCAGCAAAGAAGTGAAATCATTAAGATCATATCAGAACTAAATGAAATTGACAGCAGGGAAACTATTTGGAAGATTAATAAAACAAAAAGTTGGTTCTTTGAAAAAATAAACAAAATTGACATGCTTTTGGCTAGACTAATGAAAAGCACAAAAGAAAAATCTCTAATAAGCTCCATCACAAACAATAAAGGAGAAATTACAACTGATGCCACAGAGATACAAGATATAATTTATGAATACTACAAAAACCTTTATGCACTCAAACTGGAAAATGTGGAGGAAATGGACAATTTCTTAGAAACACACAGCCCCTCTAGGCTCAACCAGGAAGAAATAGAATTCCTGAACAGACCAATATCAAGTACTGAAATTGAAACAACAATAAAAAACTTTCCAGAAAGAAAAGTCCCAGACCAGATGGTTTCACATCCGAATTTTACCATACCTAAAAATATCTGGTGCCTATCCTACAGAAATTATACCACAATATCGAGAAGGATGGAATCCTCCCCAACACATTTTATGAAGTGAAGATAATCCTGATACCAAAAACAGGAAAGGATGCAACAAAAAAAGAAAACTACAGAGCAATATCCCTTATGAATATAGATGCAAAAATTCTCAACAAAATTCCAGGTAATTGAATCCAGGTGCTTGTCAAGAAAATAATCTTGACATTATTGACATCTTAACCAAATGTGCTTCATACCAGGGATGCAGGGATGGTTCAATATACGCAAATCTATAAATGTAATTCACCATATAAACAGAAGCAAAAGCAAAGACCATATGATCCTCTCAATAGACGCAGAAAAAGCATTTGACAAAATTCAACATCCTTTTATGATAAGAACGCTTAAAAAAATAGGCATAGATGGGGCTTACCTAAAAATGATACAAGCCACATATGACAAACCCACAGCCAACATTATACTGAATGGGGAAAAATTGAAAGCATTCCCACTTAGAACTGGAACAAGGCAAGACTGCCCACTATCTCTACTTATATTCAACATAGCGCTGGAAGTCCTTGCTACAGCAATCGGACCAGAGAGCAGAATTAAGGGCATCCAAATGGGAGCAGAAGAGATCAAACTCTCACTCTTTGCTGATGACATGATATTATACCTAGAAAACCCCAAAAATTCAACCAAGAGACTCTTTGAAATGATAAATGAATTCAGTAAAGTCTCAGGATACAAAATCAATACACAGAAATCAGAGGCATTCATATATGCCAACAACAGTAAAAGCGAGAACCAAATCAAAGACTCAATTCCCTTCAAAATAGCAACAAAGAAAATAAAGTACTTAGAAATATATTTAACTAAGGAGGTAAAAGACCTCTACAGGGAGAACTATGAAACACTGAAGAAGGAAATAGCAGAGGATGTAAACAGGTGGAAGAATATACCATGCTCATGGGTCGGGAGAATCAACATTGTTGAAATGTCTATACTACCCAAAGTGACCTACAGAGTTAATTCAATCCCTTTTAAAATACCGTCATCATTTTTCACAGATATAGAAAAAATAATTTTATGCTTCATATGGAACAAGAGAAGACCCTGTATAGCAAAAGCAATCCTAGGCAATAAAAACAAAATGGGCGGTATCAATTTACCAGACTTCAAACTATACTACAAGGCTATAGTAATTAAAACAGCTTGTGATTGGCACAAGAACAGGGACATTGACCAGTGGAATAGAACAGAGAACCCAGATATAAAACCATCCTCATATAGCCATCTAATCTTTAACAAAGCAGACAAAAACATACACTGGGGAAAAGAATCCTTATTCAATAAATGGTGCTGGGAAAACTGGATAGCCACATGTAGAAGACTGAAACAGGACCCACACCTTTCACCTCTCACAAAAATCAACTCACGCTGGGTAACAGACTTGAAACTTAGGTGGGAAACTATTAGAATTCTAGAGGAAAACTTTGGAAATACACTTCTAGACATTGACCTAGGCAAAGAATTTATGAAGAAGACCCCAAAGGCAATCACAGCATCAACAAAAATAAATAAATGGGACTTGATCAAATTAAAAAGCTTCTGCACAGCCAAAGAAACTGTCAAGAGAGCAAACTGACAACCCACAGAATGAGAGTAAATTTTCACAAGCTACACATCCAATAAAGGGCTAATAACTAGAATCTATTTACAACTCAGGAAAATCAGCAAGGAAAAATCAAATAACCCTATCAAAAAGTGGGCAAAAGACATGAACAGAAACTTCCCAAAAGGAGACAGAATAATGGCCAACGAACATATGAAAAAATGCTCAACATCTCTAATCAT
>VBSM01000361.1:71662728-71729357 GCA_008086735.1 Cheirogaleus medius | reverse complement strand
TTTTTTTTTTTGCTGATATGAATAATCTAGTAAGAAGAAAAGATGATGATGCAAGAAGGGAAAACTTCTGGAGTGAAATCCTTGACCCTGAGTAGGGTAGTGGATATCAGGATCCAAAGCACACAGGGAATCATGTTAAGAGCATAGATAGTCTGACTTGGACACATCAGGAATAAGGAATGCTAGGTTTTCAAGCTCCTGGAGCAAAAGTGAAGCTCGTATAAACCACCCCACAGAGATAACTTTAGAGGCTTACTACCTGAGTTTGATTCCAAGACAGTGAGCTCTGAGCTTACAGCAGCCATTTTCTGAGCTCCACTACAAGTGAAGCAAAGACCACTGTAGATAGACCTTCTTACATGGACTAAGGAAAAAATGTGGACATCTTAGTTGATGCTAGGGTGGATATTAATATTTCCTGGGCAATATCGTTCACTTACAAAAGTTCAGCTACCACTTATATGCATAAATCACTCCCGTCTTAGTTCACATGCATATATAATTTCGGAAACACATTTACTATGTAAAATAAGTTCCGCATGTGTTATACTTCCCATCTTTTAATCCTAAAGATGCCCTGTTTTATGTGCTCAAAATTATTCTCCATGGTCTAGTTCCAGTGCAGTCAGTACTCCCAAGGGGTAAAAATTGAATTGTCATGACCTTGAGAAAAACAAAAACCAAAAATTTATTTGGGTCTATTTTACAGCTAGATTTTTTTCCACTTACACCTACACTTAAAATTTCACTTTTTAAAAATACATCAGATAGCAGCATAACAATTTTAGTGACTATGAAGATAACATCTGATGAGGTGACTTATAAAATAATTTCACAAGTTTTGTAATAAAACAAATTGAATAATTGTGGAAGTGATTTATTCTTGGAGGCTGTATCTGCTTCTATGGATAGTAGGAGAGATCATCTTGGATGATATTAATACATTTAGAAGAAAAGATTTTACCAAATGTATACTGTTAATTTTGTTACATGGTTCAGCTTCATTTGATTGCATTTCTCCCAGAAGAATATTTTGTTGAAGTTATTCCCTACAGCTATGAACAATTCAGATTATAAAATCTTATAATGCACTTGTTTGTAATTACAAAGTTACATTTTTGATACTCTTGAACCTTTAAAATATATTCTGTGTATAACTAATCTATTTCAATCTTACTTTTGAATTCATTTGGTATATTCCTTACTAAAGGTCAGTAATATAATACTGATTGGATCAAATTCCCTAAAGCACATTCTCATATCCTTCTTATGTACAACAAAATAAAACAGCTTCCACTGTAGACACAATAGAAGTCTAAAAAATGAAATAAGATCAATAATGTTGGATATTTCTAAAATGCTTTAATGATCTTTTCACAGAGATGCTTCCTGTGGCTTTTTTGTGTTTGTTTTTGTTAATGTGGATTTATCTGATCATTTTAACTAAAACATTCTTTTTAAAAAGGATTTTTTTCTATTTTATAAATATTTTTCCACCCCTTAATAATAAATTATAAACTACCTATAGTCATTTGCTTATAAATAATACTTATAACTATTCCTGGGAAAAGCACAATACCAACATCCAGAATTTAATTCAGCCACCAGGTACAATAGGAATTTCCCTTCCTATTAGTGTTTGTGGGATAAAGTACTTAGGGACAAATTGGGGTTTCACTTCCTTTTAAAATATTTATTGTTAATAAAGAGTAGCTCCTTTTCTATACTTTTTATGCAGGATGTAGAGAAGAGGGTCTGCACACAGCATCATCTTGCCCCTCTTCTCCTCGCATCACCACCTCTTTCCCTGTTCCCTGTGTTCTGACAAGGACCTATGAAATATCCTTGTCCAACTCTCTTAGCCAGAATTATCAGCCTCTGAGATATATATGTGAATACTTAGATAATCTTTATGTATGTATACTAAAATACATAAGCTTTCCATAAAACATTTGAGTTTGATCAAGTCCATCCACTACTATAACTTTAAAACATAGAGACTATATGAAAGTAGAATGGCAGAATTAAGTATTTAGTGCCAAAACGTACCTTACACTTGTCTATGAGCCATCTCTAAGGAAGAGAAACCATCTTGCAATGAGCAGCCATTGTGCTAAGTAATCTGTATTTATTATTCTAATTGGTCCTCACAATAAAACTAGAAGTTATAAATAACCCCATTTAATAAATGATTAAAGTAAGCCTCAGAATTGTTAAGTAATTTGTCAAAGATCAAATTGCCTAGTTGGTGAGTCAAAATTTTAACCCGAGTGTACCTTACTGAGAGTTCACAATGTTTCCATTTATTAATCCACTCAACAAATGTGTATTAATCATCTATTATGTGTCATGAACTGTGCTAAGGGCTGAAATAATGAATGAATAAGATAGATATGATCTAGGCCTTCATGGAGTTATAGTCTAGAGGGATAAAAATGTATTTTAAAAAATACCAAAGTAATAGCACAAGGACAAATCCTGACTACAGGTATATTTATTTGTTCTGCATAGTATTGACCTGGAAAGTGTTTTTATTATTTGAATTTTTAATAATTAGAACATTTATAAATCAGAAGATTTCATGTTCCTACATTGTCTCAGTCAGTTTGAACTACTATAGCAGAATACCACAAATTGGGTGACTTAAACAACAAAAATTTATTTTTCACAATCTGGAGGCTGGGAAGTCCAAGAACAAGGTGCGGGCAGATCGGGTGTCTGGTAGGGACACTCTTTCTGGTTTGCAGATGGCTGTCTTCTTGTATCTTCATATGGCAGAAAGAGTGAAAGAGAACTCTCTCTCAGGTCCCTTTTATAAGGGCACTAATCTCATTCATGAGGGCTCCACCCTCATGACCTAATTACTTCCCAAATGTCCCACCTTCTAATACCATCACATCAGGGATTCAGGCTTCAACATATCCATTCCATGGCAGAATACACACACACACACACACACACACACACACCTCTTAAAAAAAGAAAACTGGATTCCTGGCTTATATGGAAAAATTGGGTAGTAGATAATAAGGCTTGCTGAGCCAGAGTTCTGTAAGGCAATGATTAACTAAAGCTAAGGACAGTTAGATTCTTTAGATGGCCATAGGCCCTCTAATTCATCACATTTTCTACACTCTTTACTGTCATTTTATTCATTAACAAAACCTGCCAGTTACTGTAGGCATTCTAGCTCATGAGCCCCGATTTGATTACAGTTTTTGTAAGTGTTAGTGTCAACTAAGATTAGCTCAAATAAAGTTACATATCCAAGTGAGTTAAACAAAATTCTAAGACGAACTCCAAAGAGTTGCACCCTTGAAAACCCCATCTCTTCAGTTTGGGTGGACCTGTGAATATGATAGAATGTTACTCCCTTAATTAGGGTAGTTTGTAAAGCAAAGATAAAGGGATTTTGTAGATGCGATTAAAGTCCCTAATCAGTTGGCTTTGAATTACTTAATGGGGAGTTTTCCCAAGTGGGCCGCCTGTACTAATCACGTCAGCACTTTCAAAGACATAGAGTTCAGAAGCAACAGAGATGCTGTCCTGCTGGACTTGAAGAAGCAACCTGCCATCCCTGCCATGGAGAGGCCATATGGCAGGGAATGGTGGTGATTTCTAGTCCGATGCCCCCATGGAACTGAATTCTGCCTACAACCAGTGAGCTTGGAAGTGCACCCAAATCTTACATGAGACCATATCCCAGGATTATATCTTAATTGAAAACTTGTGAGCCCCTAAGCAGAGCACTCAGCTAAACTGTGCTCGGACTCTTGGCTTCTGTAAACTATATTGCTTTAAGCTGTTGAATTTATAGCAATTTGTTATACAGCAATAGAAAACCCATAGATATTTTCTAAGAACACAGATGAAGAGAACATTAAGGATGGGAAGAAGCAGTTTATGAAAGGCACTATGGCAGAGGTGTGAATAGGCAGCAGATAAGTGTGTGTATAAGACAGGGAGGGTGGACAGGAGATACTGGGGCCCAGAATGTGCGGGGTCTTATGCCCCACAATTTGTGTCTAATCTAAAAGCATTAGGAAGACTTCCTTGGAAGGGTTTTAATTTGGGGATTGGTACACTCAATCTTGTACTTTAAAATAATGAATTAAATATTGAAAACAAAATAAAAGGTTATTGAGATAGTCCATAAAGCTGGGATTAAGGAAGAGGATATAGAAAAGTGAATGGATTTGAGAATTATTAAGGAGGCAGAATCAACATGACTTAGTAATTGGATTCAAGGTTGATATCAAGAGAGGTGTAAGCTAAAATCCAGGTACTGTACTTGTACATAATGATATGGAGTAACAGCGACATTTACTTTAGGATCCTAAAGGTATTACTTATACCTAATCATTCAAGATTCTCCCTTTTTGGAAACAAAAGTGGGCCACTGATAGGCCAATGACCTTCTCCCTAATACTGACTCCTTTTTCTAAGCATATATAAACTTTGTCATGTATTGCTAACTTATGTCCTTCACTCCATTGTATACTGGCACCATTGTTCAACTATGTAATTTCTCTGCTAGGATGAAGAAAGGAGATGTTTTCTTTATGCTCTACCTATATTTACTTGATTAGAACCATCCAGGCTCTGGCTATACAGGAGTCCCTTATCTTCCTTTTCTTTAAGAATAAAGTTCACTTAATCCATCAATTTCTTCTTTCACATTCTGTTTCATTAGATTTAGCAAACATTTGGGGGTCTTCTAAGTATATGACATTTAAAAAGCTAGCAGTTCCATGTGGGAAAAATTAAGCATCTTCAGTACAATGTGAAAAACAGTATAACAAAGAAATACACAGGTTAGCACTGAGAAACATAAGAGAAGAACTAATCTAGATTCAAAATGTTCAGGGAAGGCTTCCTGGAGCAGATGATATTTGAGCTGAAATAATAAATAATAATTACCCAGCAAAAGAAAAGTGTGTGTGTGTGTGTGTGTGTGTGTGCATGTGTGTGTGTGGTAGGGGGGAGGTGGTTAGAGGAAAGTCTATTCTAGCAACCAGAATGGTTGCACAGAAGGAAGAAAGCACAGTGAATTCAGATCCCTGCAACTCATGCTGAAGACTGAAGCTGGGGGTCCACGTAAAGAAGTGCCTTGCTGGTACTTGCTGGTAAGTGGGACTCGGATTATGAGGGCCACTGTGTGCTGTGAAAGAATCTTGATACTGCTATCATTAAGGCTAGAAAAAGTACCCACTCTGACTCCTGTGCCTAGATTCGCTGGCCTCAAGGGGCAAAGGACAGAACAATGACCTTTCAGTGTTCATTCTCATTCCTGGTGATAAAAATTACTCTCCAAATTTTCCATTCTCCCATGTTCTGTCTTCTACTTTGTTGGTACTCCCAGATAAATGCACTTCTGATTAAAATATAGCCTTATGAAAAGCAGGTTTTACACATAAGGAAAATGCAAAAGAATTTGATTAAAAGAAGAATAAATGGATGGAGATGGTTTCATCTGTAACTGAACTCAGATCCTGTCAGCTTCTGGTTTGGAAGCCTCTGCTTGTTTTCCACCTTCTACAGCATAAAAGAGAACACTGTTATCCGTCACCTCCCTTCCCACCCACAACCTGCCCCACTTACCCCACAACCTGTTCGCAGTGTGCCTTTCCATCTTGCTTCCACCCTGCTCTCACAAAACCTCACTCTACAGCCATTCCTGGTGGGTCACTACTACTAAAATATGTCACATGCAGGTCCTCTGCTATACCTTTGTGCATGTACTTTCCCAGGCTTAGAATGCCTTTCATCACTGGCCTGCCTGGAAAATGATTTTCTCAGGCTTTAAAACTGAGCACAAATATCACATCCTATCTGCAGCTTTCTGTAATTCTGTTTTCATTCCCAACTTGACTCTCAAGCAGAAACAATTATTCCTTCCTCAGTCCTCCCGTTGTACTTTCTAATTCGACAACTTCTCATGCTGCATTACACTCACTTGTGTTTGTGCCTCTGTCTCCTTTACTGGGTTCGAAAGGCTCTAAAATGTAAAAACTGCTTCTTATTTATATTTCTATCCTAGTGACCAGATGGGGCCCACCAAATATTAGATATCCAATACATGTTTGCTGAGTTGAATTGAAATGAATCTTGTCACAGGAGAAACAACGCACTGGGTTCCCATCCCCACCGGTTTCATTTGTTTAGATATCCTATGGAGCATTCAGTCATGCACATAATTCCCTGAGAATTATACAGCGATTCTTGAAAGGCTGGGTGTGCGGGTGGTGGTGATGAACTTGGGTTGTTCACATGAAAGAGAACTGTAAAGTAAACCTCATGTGCTAATGTCTGAGGTGTGGTGTTTTACCTGCATCTACTTGGTGGCTACTTGCCTAATTTCTTTCTTTCTGCATGTAGATCAGAAGCCAACAATGTCAGCTATATTCTCTAATTCTGAGTCTGTGGTCTTTTTTTTTTTTTTTTCCTGAGTTCCGGGGATAAAATGGTAACCAAGTCAGTGAGTCAGTGACCATTTCCTGTATGGCTATTATTAGTGTGAGCCCTGAATAAAACACTGGAGCTGTGTTACTGTGTGAACTAAAAGGAAAGTGAGGCTAAAGATCTACTACTTTGTAATAAATAAACTCTTAGAATTCCTCCTTGTCTGCATTGCATTGAAAGGAAAAACTGTGTCCCTAGCACCAAATCATTTCCAATGTGGTGGAGGCGTGGGCCGAGTGGCTTCTCTCTATAAGCTTTTTACTAAATGAAGCCCTTCTAGCTGGGAATCTCATCCTGCCTATCTGACTTTCACTTTGGAAAACATGTTTATCAACTAAGAGATGAATCATTACTGCATTTATGCTAAATAGATAAGCCAGAGCTACATAGTTATTTTCCACTGCTATGGCAGCCTTTCTTTTCTATTTACATCTGAATCTCAGCCCACTCCTGTGGAATAGAAAGCCTGGCCTCCTTCCAGACTTCCCAAATCTGATTATGGAGTCCTCTGAGGATAGGTTTTATTGGTATACACTACCTTGAAGGCCAAATCCAGCTCAGTGAGAGAGCTGTTTCTCTGGTCTAAATTGGTGTGTTATGGAGATGTCAGCCACTCTGAGTCATCAGCAAACACAAGTTGGTGTACAAGGTGTCCTGAAATAATGCAGGGCAAAGCAGAGTGAGTCTTCAGCTCTGTTCTTTTCTGACTGCTGGTAATGCACAAGAGATTTAGGATTATGAAGCTTCTTGTTGACTTTTATAATTCTTTAAAAAAAAATTGTGAAGCAATATGTTACAGTGGTTAAATACTGCTATGTTCTGAATGTTTGTGTACCCCCAAAGTTCATAATGTTGAAATCTTTATCCCCAAAGTAATGGTATTAGGAGGTGGGTCTTTGGGAAGTGATAAAGTCATGGGGATGGAGCTTTCATGAATGGGATTAGTGCCTTCATAAAAGAGGCCCTAGAGAGACTCCTTGCCCAATCCACCTTGTAAGGTTTGAGTGATGAAACAGCTATCTACGAAGAAGCTGGCCATCACAAAACACTAAATTTTCTGCCACCTTGATCTTGGACTTCTTAGCTTCCAAGACTATGAGAAATAAATGTCTTTTGTTTATAAGACACCCAGTCTGTTGCATTTTGTTTTAGCAGCCTGAATGGACTAAGACAAAGGCCTAGATTTATGAATCAGAAAGAACTGGATTCAGATCCTTGCCCTTCTAGCTATGTGTCATTGGGCAGATAAGTTGATGTCACTAGATGGCAGTTTCCTCATGGGAATTATGGCTAATCTTATTATCTACTCTATTGGGTGGTTTTAAGTATTAAATGGTATAAAGTATATAAAAGGCAAAGCATAGACCCAGATGCAAGATAAGGGCTCAAAAACTGGTAGATATTATTATAGGTGTTATATTAAATTATCTTATTTCCAATATTAATTGTCTTATTTCCATAATAATCCAATGTTATTTTAGCTGTCACTACCATCATTCATTGTTCCTAGTTAGCCATTCCTTTGAATTAATCCTCCTCAACATACCCCTTCATATCATATCTTTCCTTTCAATTGAAAACTATCCATTCATCCAAAAGGAATAAAGATAAAATGTCACGTCTGATAAGAGGAAGTAATGGTCAGCATTAATATTACTTTAAAAACTCAAAGACTAAGATAGCTGAAATGAATTGAACCCAAGGACTATTTAGGACTTTGTTGTGGTGTTTGTTTTCATTTATTTGTTTGTGTTTTGCTATTGTTTATGATTGCTAATAATAGAAATAGAGTTAAATTAGGTATTTGGGCACTAAGCTTTAGAGTATTTACTAATATGCTAGAATTGATAGGATATTGTGTTAGAAATAATACAAATATAGTATAAAACTCAAAGCAAAGAAAGAGCTGAAACAAAATCTATTTGTACTTGCAGACATGGCTTACATTTGAGTTTTTAGCCATGTTGGCAATCACCTGATGTTAGAACAAGGCCATGGCCCACTTTGATACCTCTGAGAGATTTCTATCTTAACCAATCTGATACCACCAATAGCTCTGCTGAAGTGGCCATTCACTGTTCTTTTGATCTCTTCTGTTTCATAGATTAATTAATTTTCCTTCTTCTGGTCTTTCATCTGTTTCCAGGCCTCCAATCTTATATATTCTGTGCTATAGCAGTTGCATTCATTTGCTAGGGCTTACATCCCACAAAATACCATAGCCTGGATGAATTAAGCAACAAAAATTTATTTCTCACAAGCAAATTGATTGTTTTCAATGTGTTGGCTATTACAAACAATACCACAAAGAGGATATTTGTACCTAATCTTGTCACTGTTTTGGGGGCTGGAAGTCCAAAATCAAGGTATTGGTAGGTTTGCTTTCTCCTGAGGTCTCTCTTCTTTGACAGCCTCTGTCTTGCAATGATTTTTTCTCTAGATGTGCATATATCTCTCATGTCCCTTCTTCTTAGGATTAAGGACAGCAGTCATGTTAGATTAGGGTCCCACTCTTACCACCTCATTTAAATTTAATTACCTTGTAAAATACCTTATTTCCAAATACAGTCTCACTGGTGTTAGGGCTTTGTAATATGAATTTTAGGGAAACACAATGAAATCCACATCAACAGGCTTGCAGATTATCTGATGAGGATCACCCTCTGTGGCAGGGGTTAGTGGAACACCAAGACAGCTGAACATTATTCTATAGGCAGCTTCCAAGGAGTAGGATGCTCCTCTTAAGTGGGGCCTGGGCCTAATGTAACCATATTATTCACATAATTCTTTTAAAAGAAATATAATATTACAGTTATGTTTGAAGCTACTCTAAACCCCTCCTGGATCATACTTCTCTCTCTTCTTCCACACAGGTAATCAATTTTGCAAGTTTGATATGTTTTTATATGTCTGCTTCATATGAATAGACTACAGTTTTTCTTATTATTAAATTTCACAAGTGGCATGATAATATAGGCATCATTCCAATATTTCGTTTTATACATATATCGTGTCTCAGAAAACAATACACCAAAATGTGGCACTTTGACATGCTGAGCTGAAGAAGTCTCCAGGTCTCTCTGACCTCTGAAATCCCTCCCACCCACCCCCATCTCTCAATCCTCTGTCTTTCCCAAAGCACAAGATGAAATTGTCGTCTGAAGTTCCTTATCTGTCTAAAGTCTGTTCCAGACCTGCCAAAGAAGAAAGTAATTACCTCTGGTTCCTTCCATGAGTTTTCATTAACTGAACTCATATCTCAGGAAGAAAGACTGAAATCTGTCAACACACCTGGATAGACTTTTGTCACAAACCATTGTCTGCTCTGTGGTCCAACAGACTTTGTCCCAGGCCATTATATGTTCTTCAAGCCCATTGTATTTTCCTAAAAATAATTTACTACTCCCCTAAAATCATTCATACTTCCCCATCTCTCTTTTCACCTACTAAGAAGAATATATAAGCATCTGTATCCCATTGTGTGGTGGGGTTTTCACTCTGCAATTTTTCCCTGTTTTTTCTATTAATCTGCCTTTTGTCAGTTGATTTTCAGTGAACCTTAAGAGGGTAACGGGGAAGTTTTTCCTTGGCCCCTACACATGTAACATCAGTTATTTACTTTAAATTGTTGTATAGCATCCCAAGATAGAATATATCACAATGTAACCACTCTTCTCTTGGTGGATATTGAGATTGTTTTCAATTTGTTGGCAATTACAACCCGTACCACAATAAGGATTTTTTTTTACCTAATCTCAGAGTTTTGTTCACATTCAAAGTTTTTCTAGAGAATGCCCCAAAGAGTGAAGGATTTTATATTTCCATTCTTATTAGATATAGCCAAATTGCTCTCCATAATGGCAGTACTAATTATCCTCTCCCAGCAACCTCACAAAACTTAGTATTATAAAATATCTTCAGGTTTTTCAATCTTCAGTTGTGTGATATTTTCATGATGTTATTTTAGCTCACATTTCCCTGATCTCTGTTGAGTATCTTTTATGTAGTTTTTGGCAAGTTGGGTTTCTTCTTTTTCTCTTATATCTCTTGTCCCTTTTTCTACTGAATTTTCTACATTTTCTTAATGACTTTGGCAGTTATTTATGTATTTCACACTGTTGGATATATTCATTGCAAAAAGGATTTGCTAATATTTAACTTATCACACATTTATATGGTATCTATTGCTGTAGAAAGAATTTCAATTTTAATATAATTGAATTTTTCTCTCTCTTCCTTTTCAATTATTTGGAGAAAGGAGTTAAGGAATCCCTCTCTATCCTGGCATCAGGTATTCTTCTATATTTTCTTCTGTAATTTTTAAGTTTTATTTTCACATTCAAACCCTCAATCCACTGAATGCAGAAAAGATGTGTGAATCAACGAAGAATGTTGAATAAAAAAATCGGTAGGCATGCTTACCTATTTTGTAATCATTATTTGATAGTTCTAATATCTAAAATGTTAAAGATGACATGCTTTTTACAGTTTGTTGTATCTGATGATTATTGCTCATGGTAAATTTGTTCCTTGTGGGTTTTAAAACATTGTACCATGACCTTCTCTTCAAGAAGCTTTTCTATATGGAGTGAATCATGGAAATGTGGGTTTGGTATGTCTCTCCAGAACTATTGTACTTTTGCATCTGTCAGGCATTCCATAGGTACTGTTTTCTAGGACTACTTTTTAAATGTTATTTCAGTTTATGCATTTTTGGACCACTTATGCAGTGTAAATTGGGACCCCCAGTTCATATGAGAGAGAAGGAGGAACATAGTTATGAATTCTCAGAGGAATCTCTCTCTTTTTTTTTTCACACCAGAACCCAGACTGCAATTTGTCAGAGTCCTTATGAGGATGAATTTTTTCTATTTTACTCTTTTAATAAAAGTACAGCCTTTTGTGGTGCCTACTTTAGTGTAGGATCTTAGCTCTGATTTGTCACCCCTTTTTTGAACCCAAGAATAGCAACTTCCTCCACACACTTTCTACCTCTTTATTCCATAAACCCACCACTTAATGTAATTCAAGTGCTTCAGTGCTTTAATTTTGTATCTTGAATATTTCTTTTATTTTCTTGTTTGCTCAGCTATGCATTTAAAAAATTTAAAAATATTGTACTCATTCTAGTTGTTGTGTTGCTTGTGTTGCTATAAATGGATGTCCTGCTTTTCTGTCAATAAATATTGTACATCAAATAGATCCACCTATGATTCACTTTAATTGAGCAAAGCAGGATTTATATTCTAAAAAACATTAATACAAACTCTCTGTTCTTTAGTTTCTGTTTTCAGTGTTTGTATACATTTTTTTTCTAATCATGGATCACATGGGTGACATATTAAAGGCTTTAAAATTAGGATTAATTGCTCATAAACAGTACTGCACCATGAATAGTTTGCAGAATTTCCATTGATTGGTTATCAAATTACTGCTGTCACGTAAATTGCAAAAATACCCAACTGAGAGATTGTGCTATCAAGAAATGTTCCTCATCCCCACCACTTGGGAATGAAAGCAGTGCCAATTTAAATTTTTCCAATTTATGCCATAAAGAACATCTCTCAGCAGTTTCTCAGCTGATCTACCCCTAATATCACTTATATAGCTGTAGAGAGACTCAAATAATTCAGTTTATATAATGTTTCAATTCTCATTCCAGAAGTCCCCATCCAGAATTTTAAAAAAAACAACCAAAATTTATTTTACATATTTCTTCATCTCTTTATACTTTCTCTTATGTACTTCTTTAATCTTTCCAAAACCTCTCTGCTCATTTACTCACAGGAAACTGGTAGGAGACATACGGTTTCTAATCAACCAATCAAAGGTCTGCCTCAGTTGTTAGGGTTCCCAGAAATCTACTCAATATCTCTTTTACTATGTCATCTCAAAGATTGAGTTATATGGTAGGATCAGACAAACAGAGCCAAAATAAGAGATTTTTTTTAATTAAAGGAGACAAGGATGAGGATGAGCATTTCAATGCTTCTCGTGCCATGTATTTTGGCCATTTCACTCACTGAGCCTGTCCTGTTGTCCCAGTGTCTATGCAACAGAGATCACATGAGCTTAAGTAAACTCACTTGTTTATGAACAGTAAATCATTAGGGAATAGTTTTCTCACATGTTTCTTCTTTCACAAAGTGATTTTGCTTAAAAAAGTAAATCTTTAAAAAGTTCTAACACAGATAATACATGCCACGTTTGTTCTCAGTTATCATTATACAAAACATTAGAAGCCATTTCCCTGTGATTATTTCCAAGTAGTTTGAATTTAATATATATTTTCAATATGAATCTCTTTGTTGAGAGTGCCTATCCTTATTTTTGACTAACATTTTTCACTTAGCTTTGCCTCTGACATAGAAATAATGATATTCACACACCAGAATTTCCATATCACTAGTCACTACATTGTATTAAAAATCTACTGACATATGTGGATGTTACTGCTTTATGACATAAATCTTGCTTTTACTGACATGTTTTGGAAATGTGTCAATAGTGAAAGCCACAATACACTAAATAAACATAACAGAGAGGAATTTTTTATTACTATAAATGGCTTAAGATCAATTCCAATAGGAGTTAAACAACTAATCTAATATTCTGGATTACAAAAAGCATGTTATATTAATATATAACATGTTTGATATGCACATTATGACACATATACTGCAAGTCTCTATTAATTAGAATTCTGTAAAAAGCAGAATATTCTGATTAAATTAAATTCTGGTGATATCAATATATATATTTAAGTAGCAGAAAGCTGTAGTAGAAATAATTAGGTATTAGATAACTAAATTTTCAAATCCTGCTTCTACCACTTACTACTCTGAATTCATATTCAGAAAATCTTTTCTTTCATCAAAATAAGTATGGGTTAAAAACACTTTCCTTTCATTAAAAAAGTACTTGGTATATAATATGTTCTACCTATGTTTATTAAAAACACTAAAAAGTACAATAAGCTATATATTAAATAATAAAGTAATATAATTTAGCATTTAGTGACAATAGTTAATTGATAATCATTCATTTCATTGTCTGTACTGCTAACAATACATGGTAAACATATGACCAATATTATTTCAATATTCATTACTATTTTGAGATTTTGCCATAATTTTCAATGTTCTTTTCTAATACTTATCTCAAACTGAAAAAGCCTTAAGTTAATTTAGTAGGGATAGATTCCTAAATCAACCTATGGGAAAGTCTCTCTCCCATGTAGTACAAGAGCTCTCTGAAATATTGCATGATGGCTTGGCAGGTGTAGTGATAGGAAAAGTCTCCAACATTCTAGCGTTCTACTTGCCTTAAAACATTGACAAACGTACTGAAGAAAATGACAAGATACCTTGAGTAGCTGTGTCAAACTGCTCCCTTTCCTGTCGGCCAAATGAAGGTTATTTGCAAGGGAAAGTGAAAAGGGTTCAGAGAAAACATTTCTCTTCTTAAAGTTGGGGAGTACTTGCTTCTAAACAAAAGAAAACTGGCTTCACTGAGTGATTATCATTTGGTTTAGACATAGGTCTGATGAAATCTCATCTTCCCACTGAACCGGGCTCATTTTAAATCCACTGATTGCTAAATCCTGAAAGGCTGGGAATAGTGGATATGTACAATCTGTTACTACCGTAAAGATCCCTGAGCGTTGTCCCTCATTGCATTTGTAGATGTTTATTTAATATAAAACTGATGGAGAATGCTAAGCACAGTTAATGATCTAGAGAAAATGAAATGAGGTCATGTGCAAGCAGAACAGAGTTTAATGGAAAAAAATTTAGAGGAGCAAAGGGAGAGCTCTTAAAAGCAACAACAGCATTACTAGACTGGGTGAAATCTTGGTTCTAGTGCCAGCATTTCTCTTAATTAGTTGTGTGACTCTTACCAAGAAAGGCCTTAGAGATCTCCAATTTATACACTAATAAAATGAAAAATTTGGATTACTTAATCTCTAAAGGATCTTCCAGCAGTAGCAACTATTATTCTCAAAGAAAGTGAGAAAAGAGGAAGCTTTTGATTGAGGCGAGAAATAATAAAAACATTTATTCTTTTTTTTATTTTCTTAGGTATTGATAATTATATTGAAGAGTTATCAAATTTTCTCACAATTATTCCAACTTTAAAAACATATATGCTTAGGTATTTCTAGTTTTTTAAAAAATATTGCATTTTTCTTATAGTTTGTGTTGCTATTATTTGTTTTTAAGATACACTCTTACTCTGTTGCCCAGGCTTGAGTGCAGTGGCATGATCATAGCTTACTACCGCAGGGTTGAACTCCTGGGCTCAAGCGATCCTCCCAGCTCAGACTCCTAAGTAGCTAGGACTACAGGTATATGCCACCGCATCTGGATAAGTTTTTAAGTTTTTTGTAGAGACGAGGGCTCAAAAATGTTGCCCAGGTGGGTCTCAAACTCCTGGATTCAAACAATCCTCTGGCTTCGACCTCCCAAAGTACTGGGATTACAAGCGTGAGCCACTGCACCCAGCTATTTTACTATTTTTGAAGAAATTTTGTGAAAACATATACAATGCCCATTAAATGACAAAAGAGGAACTGTGGCAAAATAAAGTTTAAAATTCTTTGCCTTAGAAAACTGTTTTCATACACTTTTAGTAAATAAGTTGTGTGTAAAATCATAATTCATTATTTTTCTTTTTAGAGACTGGCTTAAATCTTCAGTACATAGTCCACAAGAGAAATAAATTTATAAAGAAATCAGTTTGTTAAAATAGGCAATCTGAAAGGTGTCTATATCTTCCTGCCTCCAGAAACAGGATTCTTTATTATGACTGTAACAGATGCAGTATTTTTCCCTTTATAAACCTAATGAATCAATTATCAATGGCCTGAGATATTCCATTATAGAAATTGGTATTAACGGATCAACACCTAAGTGGACATGTAGGAATAACATTTGTCGGGTGTTGGGCGGGTGGGAGGCGGGAGGAGGGGATGGGTATATGCAGGCATAATGGGTGAGATGTGCAACGTGTGGGGTGTGGTCATGCTTGGGGCTCTGCCTCGAGGGGGGAGGGGGGCGTGGGCAATGTGCATAACCGTAATGTTTGTACCCCCATAATATGCTGAAATAAAAAAAAATTTAAAAAATAAAAGAAATCAGTATGTGAAAGGAAAATCAATTTTTATGTTCATTAATTAACAATGGTATCCAGCCTGCACTAACATAGATACTCTCCTTTAGTGAATTGTTTATATGAGTAGAAACAGAGAAGTTCCATGTTTCCTTAAGACAGATGTTGTTTCCTGGTTGTTTTTTTTTATTATTTCATAAAAGAAACTTTTATTTACTCCTAGCTCCTCCTAGATGAGTTATAATCAACATTCAAGGTATTCTACTCTGCCCATACTTTGAGACTTTCTCATGATGAGTTTCTCGAGAGATATTTTATAATATGAACTCTTTACAAAAAACAAAAATTCTAATTACACTTCACATACCAGCAGGAAATTATCCTTTTAATACTGCCTAAATTAGCACCTCTGAAACCATAATGGTTGGGGCTTTCATTACCTATATTACATAAAATATACTCAAACCCATCAATAAAAAACAGGGCTTTGCGGTTCTGCCTGTGGATAAGGGAAAATAACATACTAAATAGAAAGATTAAAATCTATCAGTTTTCTTTTTTATCTTTGGTTCTTTTCTGTCTTCTTTTCAGATAGAAAATCAATGTTTATTTTTTAGTTATAATGAATTAAAGCAGTATGGAATTTACCTTAAGAGAAACAAAATTGTGCAGGAGCCAGCATCTCAGGATGACATTGAAAAGCACCGATTACAGGATGCATTTTCCCTGAACATCTACAGCCCTGGCAAACACTGTCAGCTGTGAGCAGAAAGACAGAAACCATAAGACCCTAACAGCCATCCCCAAAACAGCACAGATAAGAGATTATGTTGGGTTTTTCCATGAAAAGGAAAGAGCCAAGTTGTCAAAAGGATACATAACAAAATCTAGCTCATATTTTTAGTACAATTATTGCCCCATTATACAGATGAGAAAACAGAGTACCAGAGGTCACACAATTAAACCGGTAAATCTTTATCACACTGGCAACACTTTGTTTTTTGTGTGTCTTCTCCACTAGAATGCAACTTTTAGAAGGGCAGGGGCTTTGTATTGTTTACTCCTATACCCTTGGTACCCACAGCAGAGCTTGGGACATAGTAAGTGCTCAATAAATTTGTTAGTGTAAAAAATGAGATAAGCTCAAGTAATTATTTAATCCATTCCACTGCTTTAAGAGGAAAATGTTATAACTGATACTGTCTTGTATCTAAGTTCTACCATCCTAGAAGGCAGAAAGTTCTTTCTAGTGATTTGGAATTTATACCAATTTTATCAAACATATTCGATCAAATCAACAACAAACTCAAAATAACATTATAATATAGCCATATATGTTTAAAGTCAGTTTTAAAAGAATTTTATATTTCTAAATACTAATATCAATTTCATATGTTTCCATTTTTTTAAATTCTTTTTTATTACTTGTAGAGATGAGATCTTATTGTGTTGCCTGGTTGCCAGGCTGGACTTAAACCCCTAGGCTAAAGCTATTCTCCCACCTCAGCCCCCAGAATAGCTGGGACTACAAGGTCTCCATATTTTAATGACAAATTTATTTATAGCCATTTGATATGATGTTTTCTAAATTTACAGGAATTTAGTTTATGATGAAAAACTGAAAGGGCATATAACTCACCCACATTTCTGAATCTGAAATTTCATTTAGTGATGTTTTATTTAACAGAACTTTATTCATCCTCAGAAATAAACATACACAATGAAATAGCTCCTCTTTAAAAAGGAAATAACACATTAATATATGGTTTTAAGAATATAATAAAACAATGACCTGTTTTATAAAATTTCTAAATCTGTTATAGAGTAGACATAATTAATAAAATATACCAAGGAGCATATTCTTAGAGTTCAGTCATAAAATTAATCATGAAAGGAAACAAAATTCAGTGTAAGAGAACATGAACTATATATCTTTCATGTACTGTGTATACTTGAGCTTGAACTCTTTTATTTCTGAAGTGATGCTAAACACATTCTTAAAGATAGGCAAAAAAGGATGTCATAGAGGCAAATGGCTTCCACTGCACAGACTACAAAGGAGCAAATGGTAAGAAACACAAGAAAATTCTGCCTTGTTCCTGAGCAAGAGCCATTAATTAATCTTTTCTCTAAAGAAAGTCTTTCAAACTGTTAACCTTGATTGCCATACATTTGTGTAACTGATAAGAAACATAATCTATATTGATTAACAATGTGGTCCATAGTACACAAAGAGAAACACAACCCATACCCATCACAAAGCCAATAAAAGATTGGTTGACCTCTGAAAACATTTTCAAATATCTATCCATATTCTTCAGGTTATAATTACTTCTTCAGTACCATCTCCCAATCCTTTATTTTCAGTATCTTCTTACTAGACAGCATGGTAGGATATTATAAAACCAGAGGCTTGAATTACAACAATGTAGGGAAAGGCACAACAATGTAGTTAAGGAAAAGAAATAATATAGTTTAGGTAAAAATAAAAAGATAAACTGCAAAGGATAAAACTCAGAAACCCATCACATCAAGAACCAATATCTAGGATATTTGGTTACTGAAATTATGGGGAAGTCAGTCCAAATACTATTTGGAATAAAATATGAGAACTACTTTTATGAAATAAAAATGAGATAGTTAAGAGCAACTGTGACTGATAGTAAGGCTCTGAAAAAGATAGCTGGACTTAAAGTAAAGAGGAGAAGGAAGAAAGTTGGAAAGCCAGCTAGAATATATGAGCATGAGTAATTCCTAAACTCTTATGTCAGATAAGTTTTCAAAATAAGAAAAATGTAAAGATATCAAATATAAAACCCAGTTGATATAATACTTCTGTCGCTGTAGTAGATTTCCAAAACCTGGAAAGATAGAATAACCAAGATACTTCCTCGTTCATTTTATAATTGTTGCAGAGAAGAAATGATCACAATTTCTGTCTTCCTCCTCTTCTTTTCATTTCCAGTAAAGTAACTATATAGGCTTTTCTCTTAAACTGGCTTCCAATATTACAGAAATTGTGGTGTATTAACTCCCTGCAATTTTTTAAAAAATTGGAATTAACTAGAATAATCAATAAAGAACAATTAACATCTACACCCATACCTCCCTGAATGTGCCCGATCTTGTTTGATCTCTTGAAGCTAAGCAGGGTCACGTCTGGTTAGTATTTGGATGGGAGAACAATTCGCTATGTTTTTAATCTCAAAATGACTTTTCATCTGAGGTATCTTATACTCTCTCAAAGAGTAAGCCGTGTATATGAGAGATGTAGAACCCAACAACCTTACAGTAAATTCTAGAGACAAAGCTGAAACTGATGTGAAACCCAGGCTCTGGGATAGAGGGAGACCAGTGTTGGGCAGAGAGTGATATAATTTTTGATTCATGATTCCATCATCATCAGAGAGGGTAAAATTTCCACTTTGAAGATAAATAAGAGGGTTTTTTTTAAATTAAGGAAACAAAAATTCTCCTTAAATGCATACTACTGGCTACTACCTAACTTGCTGAAACACATTAAGATCTTCATGAAATTTTTTAGATTTGTTACTAAGTTCCAGGCACTGATCAAGGCACTGTTAATGCAACAGTAAACAGACACAAAAATCCCTGTCCTTGTGGAGTTCATACATTATTAGGGGGAAATATCAAATAAAATACATAAAATATACAGTGTGTTAGTTGATAAATGCTATAAAGAAATAGAGCATAAAAGGAAAATATGAAGAACCACAGGGCTCTTTTATTTTAAATTGGGAAAAAAAAATTTCCTCACTAAGAAGATGGCATTTGAGCATGGACCTGAAGGAGATGAGAGAATAAACTATGTGGATATCTGGGAGAAAGAGGCAAAGGGAACAGAAATGAGAAAGTCTTGAGGTGGAGCCATGCTTGGCAAGATCCTCAAACAACAGAATGTCGGTTTGGCAACAGAATATAGAGGAGTGATTCTTAAGAGACGATGTAAGAAGAGTCAAGGTCAGGAGTGAGAGGCCTTCAGAAGCAAGAACTTGAAAGTATTTAACAACTACTTTTACATTGCACAGGCAAAAATGCTGGCCCGATCAGAAACTATGCTATTCTGCTATACTGGTTCTTACTGACTTTATATCAGCCCTTCTCATACACCGTTATAAGTATTTTGGTTTTCCTTCTTTCAGAGGGTTTTGAGAAGAATGAAAGGTCTGAGCTACATATTAAGAGACTCACTCTTGATAATGTGTTGAAAATTGGCTCTAGGAACTAAGGGCAGAAGCATATTCCAGGTGAAAAATGTTGAAGACTTGGATGAAGGTAGTGACGATGAAGGTTAGAGAACTGGTCAGAGTGTGAGAATGTGTGAGAGACACACGCACACACACATATATTAATATTTTTTTGAGACAAGGTGTTGATTTGTCACCCAGGCTAGAGTGAAGTGGCATTCATAGCTCACTGTAGCTTCAACTCATGGGCTCAAGAGATCCTCTTGCCTCAGCCTCCCCAGTAGCTGGGACCACAGGCACAGACCACCACACCTGGCTAATTTTTCTTATTTTTTGTAGAGATGGGATTTTGACATGTTGCCCAGGCTGATCTTTAACTCCTGGCCTCAAGTGATCCTCCTGCCTTGGCCTCTCAAAGTGCTGGGATTACAGGTGTGAGACATCATACCTGTGGGTATATTTTGAAGGAGAGCCAACAGTATAGGGTAGCTGACTGGGTGTAATTTGGAAAGATGAGAGAAAGAGATGACTCCAACGCTTTTAGCCCAAGAAACTGGAAGATTGGAATCGATATCAGTGAGATGAGTAGGCTAAAGGGGAAACAGGTTCAGAGTGAAAGTAGAGAAGTTTGATATTTGTAAAGGTTAAATTTGACATGTCCATTCGACAACCAATTAAAAATGTTAGATATATGAATGCAGAGGAAAGGATAGTACCAGTCTTCTCCATGAATCCCAGACACAAAGAATACAATAATTTTCTAGCACTAAAACAATATAATTATATTTTTAAATATAGGTAATAATTTATAAATCAGCATACAAATATTCGATCGTATGCAACTAAGTGCATTATGTTCATATGTGCATAATATAGCATTTTTTCCCCTAAAAAAGCAACAAACAAACTGGTATGGTTTCTGTCTGACACTTTTATGATATCAACTAGAAAAAAGGGAAAGAGAAAGCATACTTATTTTTATTTTTAGAGGAAGAAGTGGTGCTCAGAGGTATGGGTTATGATACCAACTAGATAAAAGGGAAGGAGAGAGCATTCTTATTTTTATTTTTAGAGGAAGAAGTGCTCAGAGGTATGGGTTTTTGACGATGACGTTGCTGTGTAGAAACACACTTCACGACAGAGACTGGACAGTCACTTCCCCATGGCGTCTTTTCACTGGCCAAGTACTTAGCTCTTGAAATCAGAAACCCTTGGCATTTTGAAATAGTTTCCTGTTTATAATTTAAAACATTTTCTCTCTGATCCCTGAAGAAGGAACACAACTTTTGGTAACAAGAAATGGAGACCGTATCTCTGGCTTCTACTGCACTTTCCGGTTGCCCGGGGCTTATTCCCACTGAGGATACTTTTGCTGGAAACGTGGCTCCTCCTGACGTGCCTTTAGGAAGAAGTAGCAAAAATGATTCTTGATAACCTCAAAAGCTATGTACAGAGAAGTCATCTGAGTTTAGACCAAAGAAATTCATAAAGTCCATTGTACCAGATTCTAGGTAAATGTAATTGAGTTTCTTTTACCTCATTGGATGACTTTTCACCCACAGACAGGGTAAATGAGGGAAACTCACAGAACATACAAATGTGTATTTGTTGAAGTAAGTATTCTTTCTCAAATCAAATGGGATGTTTTTATTTTACTTCATATTTTGACCTGGGATTAATTTCTTAAGGATTTATTTAAATCAATGCTCTTTTTTCTAAGTCAAATTTCTGAATTTAATCTCTTGTCTAATCCAATAATTTCATGTGGAAATGTGAAAATCCTAGTTATTTTATTTATCATCCTACTTATTTATTTTATCATTCCTCTCCTATATGTAATTTAAAAGTTAGTTTACTTCTTTCAAACTGTCCTCTGAAAGTTTGTCTAGAAGTTATAGAATACTAAAAATGCCACTTTGATGAAGCAAATTACTATGTATTTTCCCCTTTAAGCCCCAAACATACAACTATTAGAAAATTTGAGGTATTCTAACCTAATAAGCTAACCACAGTTTATGTCAAAAAATTATTGTTGTCAATTTTTAGAACTCTCCATTTTACAGATAGATGCAGCAGACCCAGGACTACCAAATTCAACATCAACCATACGTAAAATAAATGCTTTTTAAAAAAAAACCAGAAATGCATACTTGTTCACAAATGTTATTATACTATTTATAATATTGTATTGGAATAAATAACTCCCTCAAAAGGCTAAATAGTAATCAGTGTGTAGTATTGACTAAATATTGTATAGTTGTAAACAGGAAGAGTATTTGAGCCAAATAGTAAATAGTGTACTTAGTATTCTTCAAGAATTTGTATAATTTCCTCTTACACATTCTTTTTTTTCTCTGGACAGTTTTGAAAACAAAAACTATTTGGTTTTATAAATTTTATTTATTTTTTAAACAAATGTGAAATTTAAGAAAGCTGGATTAGAAACAAGACAATGCTTTGAATCTCTATTATATTTAAATCAATGATAGCCCATTGCAATTTTTCAGGATAACTGGGAATTTTTTCATTCTTAAAAGTAATGTTAAAATTTATTTTGATTTTCAGCTAGATCCATCTCACTCATCGCAAAAATAATTTTGACAGAATAAATGCACTGATATCATTAAGGACAGAAATACCTGCATTGAGACTTGAAACTAACTCAAATGCTGACAAAACACCTTCTAAATTGTAACAACTTCTATTATTTACCATAAAAGTGCATTTATTATATTTAAGTTCTATAATTATTTATTTTCTAAGCAATCTTTTTTATTTCAAAAATATCATTTGCACTCCTCCTCCTTTGGGAAAAAAGGTCCAATTTGAGTGTTTCAATCCACAGAATTGCTATTTTATATTTTTCCCTACAGTCCAGAAGAATTCATTCCCATATTTAGTACATAATAGATTTCATAGCACTATTTTCATGTGTGGGGTTACCCTCCAGGTAAATAAAATAAAATCCTGAATTCATGAAAAAAATATTATATTCTCTAAGTCATTAAGATCAGGATATAATAATGTTACAAAGTCAAACCTCTTTTGTACTTTTACTTATTTGCTTCCTTCAAGTAGTAAATAATGCCAAATACTTCTAGTAGTTCTAGTAGCATATGGGAAGCTGTTTTGTCAAGTAAAACTAAAAACCACAAAATAAAAATCCTTTTCATTACTGAAGATAATTACACACAATGGATATTTAACCAATCTTCTTTTGTTCCAAAACATTCATATATAATATACCTGTTCTTGTAGGATCTAATGGCCTCACGAATTTAAAATGCACTACCATGTTTTAGACTATGTATCTATATAGCAGATCTAAAATGGAATATATGCCTATGAGCTTATTGATGTAAAAAATGTAAATACCTTATCTGAAAGTTCGAATACCATGCCAGAGCTCTGCTCATTTTCTTTTTGTGTTGAAAATCTCTCTGAAATATCCTCATGGCTAATGGCAACTTTTCAAGTAATCATTAATAAGTATACACACACACACAAAAGAAGCAAACAGATATTATTAACCAACCAAAGAAGGTAGACCTTTAAATAAAACAACAGAAGAGTATACAGCCTCTCAGCAAGTTTTCTTAATATAAAGGACCACAGACATGTCCATAAACCTTTAGGTTGTTTGTAGAAACAAAGAAAGCTTGTCCCTGAAGAAATACTCCATGGCTCCGAAGGTTTCCTTTTGTGAGGTCATAAACAATATTCCTCAATGTCTAAAACCACTCTTCATTTTCTTGATGCAATAGAAAGACTTCTGTTTCCTCAGGAATATTACAGAAACTTCAAATGTTTAATTCAACAATGTGACCTAGTTAACAATATTAAAAGAACCTAGATGCTTGGCTTTCCCGCTTATGAATGTATGAATTTTTGGTAAATACTTATTTATAAAGTAAATAAGCATTTTACATGAAAAGACTTAATGAATGACTCTGTCTACACTTATGCAAACTATTATTGAAATGAAAGAAATCATGCATGCCCACTTCGAAAACTTGCTTGCAAAACTCCATTTAATACTTGAATATTGTTTTAGCATAGTGCCAGGTTTGTTATTAACATGTATTAAAGTTACTGAATTTAAGTTAGACAGAGACTTAGTACTATATGAAAATACTCAAAGCAAGGCCTCAAATATCCTTCTTCAAATGATATCTAAATTTCACCTTTATAATATAGATGCATGTACTTACTAGAACAGAGTACAAATAAAATCCATATGCCAGTATTATTACTACTTTATTCTATTTTTAAAGAGGCACTTCTTCATATTTCTCAGAGTATATTTTCCTGATGATCTCTTCCTTTTTATATAGCAGTCAAAAATGTGTGCAAACATCACTGACAACATAATAAGAGAAGTTATTTATTTTTAAGCCAGCTTTGGAAACAGCTGCTCCTGAACAACTGGACGAAAGAAAAGATCTCATAAATAGAAGGTAGAGGAGGCAGGCTGAGAAAAGTTAATGGACTACTGGCCTATTCCAATTCAAATGTGGTAATTCTTTGAAATCCACAAAATTTCAAGTGAAAAGAGAACTAGAAAAAGAAAAGCACAGCTCTCAAAGTAGAGAGGCAAATTCATTAGGGCAAATAGTCTAGTGTGTGTTTATGTGTGTGTGTGTGTGTGTGTCTAAGTGTGTGTGAGTGAAGGTGTACTACTGCAATTAAAATAAGGAATATATGGGTGCTCATTTAGTAGGTTATGTAATAACACACTTAGCTACGTGACACAGAGGAAAAATCCCTAAACAGTGCTAGCTAGCTGGTGCTGAGGGGAAAATTTATAAAATTGAACGAATATCCCTTGTCTAAGCAGCTTCACAAACATTACTAGAAAATGAGTTTATTCACAGACTGAACTAGATATAGCAATTTCAAAAGGCAACATCCTTGTAATTTGTTCATTCATTTTTATATATTTTACACAATCTAGCCAACTCTCAATTGCTCATTTGAAGACGAGAAGCAATGCAATGCAAAGTTTCCAAATGTGGGGCTGGAAGACAGTGTAAATGATACTTATAATTAGACAGGCATACATATGAAATGTGCCATTCTAGTTATTTTTATATATGACACTAACTTTATGATAATGGAAAGAAGCTGGCTATATTGGAAGAATTCTGAAAACTGGCAATAAATGTTGCACATCAATAGAAACTCATGAGAATGGAAAGTTGACTGCTCTTCTCTACTTACATTGTTTCTATTTTATTCCAATGGCTCACATTGTTTAAGACTAATTTATATTGTCTATAAAGCCCAGGGCTATGGTTAGGATTCTTGCAAAGATGAGAGTTGCTGTGGTTTTTTCTCTCTAATTCCTTCCAATCTTTGTAATAATTATTTGATAGCCATTCTTCTGCACGTGACTGGAGGTTGGCACTCTTAAGGTATCTTTCACTCATGCTAATTAATGTACTTTTGCACACATTAGACAGTCCATTGGTATACTGAAGATTGGTGAACTGATCTTGCTTTTAAGATTTTTGGCTGTAGAATTATAACTGGAATTTTTGAAGCTTTTGGCTAAAAAATGTAAAGGCTGCCATATGCCTTTATTTCTGTTGGTTTCCAAGTGTTCTTGGAGATATGTTTTTTCAAAAGAATATTTTAATGGCAAATTCTCAATCTCAAGGTTTATCATGCTTAAAGGGTGATAAAAATCTTGCTTTCTCATTTTAAAGTTTGAAATTTAAAATAAGATTATTAAAATTTGCTGTAATTGTAGAATTTTTATGAAATAAAACTTTATGAATTCCAAATCTAGATATAAACTACATGCTATCTTTCATGCCTTCAGGTGATTTCATTATATCTTCTGGACATAATGCATTCTTTTAATGTTTTATGAAAAGAAATTGTATACATATAGAGTCACTAGGATAATTAACTCGAATTTGAGAAAAAAATATTTCACTCTTTATCACCGAGTAGCACCTACACTATGTTGAGACCTGTTGCTTCTTTGAAGAAAAAATATAGTTTAAATAAAATGACATATTCAAGATTGCATTATAAATTAAATTGAATTCCCTTAGATAGGTATACTGAATGTCTGTTTCACTATTTCTCATTTTCATTAACTTTAGTGAAGTTTTCCAGAGTTAGCATCTTATGTAATCATTTATAACATCTCTAAAATCATTTAATATGTGTGATTTATTTTATAAGCCTGTCACATCAAGGATTTATTAGAGCTTAGAAAAAATATATATGGTGCATGTGAATATATATATATATATTTTTCCAACCAGTGCACAATAATTAGAAATTATCCCCTTATCTGTAAGTGTCAAAATTTTATGTTCAAAATTAGCTGTTAAAAGACTACTCACATATAAGTTCTCATTCTCTTGGTCAAAGCATTTTGAGGGAAAATGTTCTTAGAGCACATCAGACAGAGGGCACAGTGGGGTCTTGAATAAAGAGTGCATTGTGAAGACAGCAGTTTAAAAAGAATCCACTCTCTTTCACAATTCTACATCTTAATTAGGATAACACATCTTTTCATGAGCTTCCAAGAATTAAACAACATAGAAGAGTTCAATTAAGTGTTTGTTTTACCAGTTCATCTGCCATTCCTTATCTCCAAAATCCAAGGCCAGTTAAAGTTGCTAAGACATGTTTTCTCTGAAATGAAAATCACTAGACAGGATACATTAATTGTAATAATTTCCTAGAATCATTTAGTTCCCTGTGCCCATTAAAAGTATGTTTGAATACCGACACAGTTTCAGAGAAAAACAACGAAACAATCACTATGATAGCTGAAATATGGCTTCATAGGAAACAGGGCTACATTTAATTAGCTTTGATTGTTTGTCTTTTCTGCTTTTTGTTAGAGTTCATATCACTGGTATAGACTTTTGAGCCAATCCTTTCCAAATTAAATTACTACCAAAATTTACAAACTTGACATGAAGATTACATTATATTTACAAATAACTTGGCACTTACAGAATAAATTATTGACTTTTTTAAATCAAGCCCAGGGCACCCATGGTTCAGGCAAACGGGAAAGCCTGATGCCTTATTATATATTATGCTACATTAACATGAATAAATAGGTTTCCAGCTGATAATTCCTCCACAATGCTGTCCCTGTTGCTGAAAACCAGTACCTTCCATTTCTAATCCGTGAAGGGGTGTAGAGAAGTTATTAATCCAGAGAAAGCAAAGGTTGCATGTTTTCTTCCTCATTTTTATCCATGCGTTTTAGTACTGTAGGATCCACTACTGATTGGGATCTGGAAAGGATAAAGCCAATGTCAATGAGTTATTACCAAATAATCATCCAGATGATATTCTCTTCTCTGTCTTTTCTTTGTCATTACTTCTCCCATGGATGTGGAATATGTTCCCCTACATCAAAGAATTTATGAACTGTGGATGTTGCACATTTAGGAAAAAAACCACTTATGGTGGTGTTTTGCATTGGAGTGAAGAAACAATCCCCTCTGGCCTCTAAATAGAATGGTGAGAAGCAAAGATTCTTTTCTTTGAGATATTGAGAAGTTTTAGTGTAGGATCAAAGTTTTCCAATAAACATTTCCAAATGGAACAAATACTATAGTGAAATAATTATTAGGAGAAATTAAATAGAAATGATAGGAGGCTTAATCCCTGACTTAAAGGAATCCATGAAACAAAGTCAGCATGAATGTGCATTTTTCTTTAACCATCATTTTTTATTTTAATGATGATATCAACAAAAAATCCCAAATTTGTATGCAATTTTGTTATATTTCCCACTAGAACATTCAAATAAAATCAACTTTACTCTTGAACCTTTCATGAAATGATTAAAGAGTTTTAAAAAGAAAAATACCCTCTTGTTTAGGCAGCAATACTTTATGATTAGGAAAACACATAATTGGAAAACCCACTTATACATGCATTTGATAGCAGGTGGGAATTATATCTCAATTTATCATTAGGAAACAACATGAAAGCGGGAAGGAGGAAAATCAATGAAACATGCTCCCTTTGTGGCAGGAAGCTGCCATCTTAATAGCTATAGCATTAAGGAAGCAGCTGCCCTTTTAAAATTCTCCTCAGTAATGAATTCTTCCCCTGCTGCTGCATTCCAGCCAATTGGCTTTGCTGTGGCAATATGCCTCTTAACAGACCTCATTAACTTTCGAAAAGAAAGACTATAAGCTAAAACACAACTGCACATGCTAATGAAAAAGAACAGCAATGGAACTAATTATCAAAGAAAAAAATAATTACGGGATTAACTGATAAATTGATTCCTTTATTTAAATAAACTTAAATGCATGCGTTTCTAAAGAGGGAATGAAAACGAAGGTGAGAGCATTAAAAAAAGGAAAGATTTTGTTTCCTAAATCTTTTACACTATTTTATCTCAATGTTAAATAGACATTAGAGGCCTCTCTCAGCAAAGGGACTGACTGAAGTTTTTTTTTGTGTGTGTGTGCATTTTCAAGAGAGAAAAAGAGAGAGAGAAGGAGGAGAGAAGAGGAACAGAGAGAGAGAAAAAATGTTTTTTGCATCAATTTTAAATGCAGTAATACATATTTATTATCTTTTTTAAAAAGTTCAGGAGTAAAATACCTTTTAAGAAAGTGGACAATTGCACAAAACACTAAGTAATTAGACCTTTAACATTGTTTTTAGGTAAAACCCAATGGAGAAAATGAGTTTCCCAACATGAATCCCTGTTAAAACAGAAAAAGGTTCATTTAATGTCCTTTGCTAAAACATTAACTTGACAACTGGTACACACTAGACTGTAAGTTCCATGAGCAAGGACTTTATCAGTTTCTCTCCTTACTGTGAACACAATGTGCGTCATAGTAAGGATGCACTTCTATCAATGTCTTAACTTCCATCCAGTAAATAATGCCCATATTAAAAGAATTTCGGTATTAAGCATTTGAAATGAAGAGTAATGAGGATAATGGAGAAAACAATTCTTTGTAAAAAATAAATTTTAAAATTCTCATAAAGTTAAATCTACTATATAAATGTTGAGATACGTCATGATAATATTCCCTAAATAAACACCAAAGCTTTTCAGACAGCAGGAGGTAATTGAAGTATTTGCATTTGCCATAATATTCTATTAAAACATACATCATACATACATACACACAAATACATACACATTCTTCTAAGTCCATGTTTCATGACTTTGTTTGAAAAAATATCATTTGAGGATATGACAATTTTAACAAAATATTTTAAATTGCAGTGTATTAGTCAACCTGGGATTAGGTCCCCAGTTTACTTTTGTCATGCACTATAGATATCAGAATTGTTGGGTGGTGAATGTTGGTTCCATATGTGGAACAATTCTTCAACAACAGAAAAAAAGCCAGGCAGAGAAAATTTATGATTAAGATTTTTTTAAATATATAGTTGTCCCAAGTATACTATTTTTTAGTCCCAATTTTTTGTTTTTACTCTCTGATATGAAAGAATGGATCAAAACTGTTAATGAATTGGTTTATTACGGCTGCAATACAGAAAGCCGCCTATTAATAACTCATACCACATATCAGGGGTCTACACACAGCCTCTACTGTTTTTACAATGAAACACTTCTTTTTTTTATTTTTTGAAAACCATAATTTAAATTTAGGCATCCAGTACTCATCGTTTATTCATTTATTATGCATCTACTATATTGTGCTATACCACAGTGTTCAGAGGCTAGATTTTGGACAGAAGTAGATTCCAATTCCAGTTGCTAGTAATAGCAATTTACTAACTCTGTGATCATGGGAAGGCTATGTAAACTTCCTAAAATTTTGTTCTCTTATTTGTAAAATGAGGAAAATAACACCCACATTATTCAGATATAATGAGGATCAGAAGCAATAATGTATAAACCTCTGCACAAAGTCTGGCATATGGAAAATGGTAATGGTGAAGGAAATAGCTCATGGAATATTATGGCCTATGTACAAATATTAGCATTACTACTTTGTAGTTATGCAACATGTGGAAGTCACTTACCTTCCCTGTGTCTCAGTCTCTCCATCAATAAAATGGGGATAGTACTACCCTATTAGTTGCTTTGAGAAGCAAATGAGTCAAAATATACAGAACATTAGAATAGGGTTTGGCATGTAGTAACAATAAATGTTTAATATTTTTCAAAAAAATATATTCAATATTCAATAATCAGAAATTCACATCACCACAATAACATCAGAATTATTGCTCACTACAGTTATGTGCTAGCACTAGTATAGGTACTGAAGACGTAAGGTAAAAGATACTCCTTAATTCGAAAATGCCCGCAAAATAATGAACTTTGTGTCTTTTCACATGACTATCCTATTACTTCATAAATTTACATAGGAGCACAAAGTTGTCTTCTTACGGTATAGCTAAATTCACCCAAAGGAAGAATTACCCACAGCTCTTTGGTGAAGGAATGACTTTTTCCCCTCTCAATCTAAGAATGACATAAAACTGCAAAAAGGAAAAGGGCCAAGGGGAGCCAGGGTGAAATGTAGGAGAATCTCCCATCCTAGATGGAGAACTGCCATTCCCTCCCCAACAAAGAGAAAAAGAGGATCAAATGAAACAAGCACTTTCTCAATATCATTCTTCAGGAGTTTTCCAATGGAACCACAAATGTTTCATATGATGCCAAACGTACACCAAACAAACGATGTCTGAAATTCTAGTCAGCCCATCTCAGAAGCTAGAAACTCAGGGTTGGGGCCACTGTTGTGCTGTAAGCAAAGAAAAATAGCCTAACTAATTGGAGAAGAGAATCGGGATCCAAAAAGACTCCAAAAGGTGGACAGAGTGAGCCAAATCTAACAAGATCAATTAAAATGATTGGGGGGAAAAAAAGCTAAAGACAGAAATAAAGAATTAGGAGGATATGGATTGATAAGTAAAGAGACTTTCTATATTTAGGAAGCCAGATATGAGTCAGCAATGTGCTTTGGCTGCCTGAAAAACAGCAATAGTGACAACATCAATAGCATCAAAAGAAGCCAATGAGGTCTATACTGCAAAGCCAGAGTTCTGGAACCTAAATGCAAGTAGTAAAGCTGGGGTCAGACATCACCTAGTCAGTTACAAATACTGCACTTAATGGGGGCCACTGACAGACAGCAGAGCACTCCTTCATTCATTCAACTGGTATTTAGGGAGCACCCTCTGTGTGCCAGAACCTTCTCCAGGCACTGGGGATTCAGAGGAGAACAAGACAGACAAAATCACTATGGTCTCTATTCTCTATGACGCTTACATGGGGAGATGGAGTGCAGATATGAAATTAAATAAAATCAATCATTTCAGAGATCACTAGGTGCTATGAAGAAAATAAAGGATTGACAGGGAGTGACTAGAAAGAGAGAGAAATAGAGCTAAAGACCAGGCGGGTGATAAGATCAAAAGACTCTCTTGAGGAGTTGAGCTTTGATTGGGACAAGCCATTTGAAGATGAAGGAAAAGAGCATTCCAGGCAGCAGTAACAAACATAAAAACCCTTAGATAGGAACAAGCTGGAGAGAAGCTGAAGGAACACAGAGGAGGCTATTGTAGTCTAAAAAGTAGGGGAGGAGGCAGAGGGTGGGTTACACCTGGTGGAGAGAGGGAGGCAAGGTAAGATCAGGTAGTGACTTCTAAGCTATGAAAAGGAGTTGGTTTTATTCATTGTATAATCTGCAGTTATTTAAAAATTTAAAGCAAAGATGTGGAATTATTTGATTTATACTTTTAAAAGATTTTTAATTGCCATATGGATAATAAATGGAGGGTAGGGGAGCAAGTAAGGCTGGAGATAATAAAGGCAGTTAAGAAATTTTGGGAGTGGGTGCAGGTGAGCAGACTGTGGGTGATGGTGGTATAACAAGGTTGTAGAGTTTATGGAGAGAACTGTGCTCTCATGCTGGGACCGTGTGAGTGAACATGCCACAGGAGGTATAGCCAAAGGAAGAGACCCTTATTAGGTAGCAAAGAGGAAGACTAATGAACACTGATGATGGCTGTCTCCAAATCCTTCACATAGCTCAGTTCCGGAGTGAGGAAGCTCAGTGCCATGCCATCATCAAGAGTAGACAAGCTTTATGTCAACAATATGAAAGACTCCACACCTCATGGATTAGAACCCTGCTCTACTGCAGACTGCTTAACATTGAGGATACAATACCTGTTTAACAGGGTGCCGTGAGGATTAAATAAACTAATGTAAAAACAAAAGGCATCTAGTAAGGGCCTAATTCATGATAAGTGCATAGTAAATAACAGATTATAACTATTATTATTAGGATTATTATTTTATTAGATGAAAGCTATTCTTAGGTAGCTGCATTTAACCATTTTCATTTTGGAAAACTTTTTGAGAATTTGATGAAATATATGTATTTTCTCCAGAAAAATGTGCAAAATATATATAGTACATTCACACATATACACACAAGATTTTACATACAACTTTTAGCACTTAACGGAATCCTTTAAGAGCCCGCCCATGAATCCCTTAGGTTAGGAGAGAATACATCTCAAGAAGTTCTGTTCTGAGAGAAGGGAGTTAAGAAGCCTAAAGTTGGTTTAAATATAAGCTTGCTGAGTAGCAAAAAACCATTTCCCCACAGTGTTTTGCACCAGAGATGGTTAGACCTTTAGACAAAGACATGGCAGAGATATTGAAAAGGGACCACAAGTTTTGACCATGGTGTTTGAACTGAAGTGTTTGTGTTTGTGTGTGTATATGTGTGTGTGTGTGTGTGTGTGTGTGTGTTGGCTGATTTCTTCAAAGGGAATCTTATAGAAGTCTAATAAATTGCTTAGATAGGAGAGTTGCTCTCATCACAGTGGAAACAGGCACTCCCCATACCCCACTGGTTGGCCTGAGCCACCATCAAAACCTTTGGTTCCTCAGGATATGATATTAAAACCACTGGATCTGGTGACTTCTAAGGGTCCTGCTAGATTGTTAATCTGGAACAACACTAAGTTGAGGTTGTCTCAAATGACTTTATCTTTGTCTTAATTGACAATCACATATATTTATGGGGTACAATGTGATGCACAAATACTGCATGATCTCACTTCTATGTGGAATATAAAATAGTTAAACTCACAAGAGTAAAGAGTAGAATGGTGGTTACCAGGCACTGAGGTGGAGGGTGGAGAGACACTGGTCAAAGGGTACAAAGTTTCAGTTAGAGAAAAGGAAGTTCTGGGAATCTACTGCACAGCAGAGTGACTATAGTTAATAATGTGTTGTATACTTGAAAACTGCTGAGTAGGTTGTAAATGTACTCACTACCAAAAAAACCGACTTTATCTTTGACTCAAAATTCCTAGATATCCAATCATGGGAGCATGAAAGGCTTTAAAATCTCACCGGAAAAAATATATACAGAAAAATATAAAATTTGGAGTTTGCCTTAGGATACCTTCCTGAACCCTGGCTCCAGCCCACTTCCCAATCCACTTCCAGCATACCTCTTCATGGACTTGGGGGAGAGTTCCTTTTCTACTTCCTTCACGGGCATGCTGTAGGAGTCCACGTTGTACTCACTGTCATCATCATACTCATGGTCTAGCAGTGTTCTTGCCCAAGTTCCCATGTCATAAGGGGGCAGCATTCCTCCAAACTCAGAGGGCAGAATCTCGGGATGAATTAGTTGGTGTAGACTGTTCAGGTTGTTACCATGCAAAAATATCTATAAATGCAAGAAGAGTGGAGGGAAGGAAACACACAGAGGAAACTAAATACCATTCAAATGCTGGGAGGAGGAAGTGAGCATTGGAAGAGCAAACACAAGAGTTGTCCAAGTCTGTTAAGATTTTTAAGATCCTCATCCTTTCTGTGAAACAGTTAGGGCTGGTACTGTTATCCTAATATTTCCTATCAAAATCCTGAGGTTCAGAGATTTTAAGTAGTTTCTGGAAGTTCAGATAATTGTTGGGTTAAAGGGCTGGAACCACAAATTTGGTTTCCTGCTTCATAGTCAGGGGCATGAGCAGAATAAGATGTGCATGCTGATCTGTACACATCCTGGTGTTAGTTGTGCAAACTTGATGATGTGCATAATGAATGCTGTGAAAACAGACCCTTCTCATAAGGGACACATCAATTACAGAGCCTATCCAAGATATTATGCCCAAAAGCTGTCACCAGCATGGCTTTCTCTTTATCATCAATGAAAATAAGAATACTGCAACCACTAAATTACCATTTTATAATGCAAAGTGGGTGATGTAAATAATAGAAGTAGATTAGCATCATCATAATGAAAGGTTGAGTGAGGTTCCTGTCCCAGGGGACATTATGTTCTGTAATGTTGCCAGCACCTTCTCTACTAAAGATTTCCATACTTATCGTCCAAATAGAAAATGAAGCAATGGATTGAAAATATAAAGCTGTATGTATACATTAATTATTGGTATAATTGTCTACATTGAGCTTTTATTCAAAACTTGAGAAATATTCAAGCCACAAACTCAAGATTTGTTTCTACATAAATTACTACCTTTCCTCCTCTTCTTTCATTTCAATCTCAAAACTGCAGCTCAGCCTTCTATGATACATCATTGTTGTCATCTCATATACATTTATGTAATGTTTATTTAAAAATTATAGTTTATATGTAACTTAAAAATAATTTCATGCTTCAGCCTCAAGAAGAATAGGCAAACACATTCATATTTGCTTTCTGTAACTTTAGAATCCACTGAAGTAAATATATAGGAAAACAAAGAAAGATTATTCTACAACATCAAATAAAATTGGAGGATGGCAGTCACCAATTAACAAGCATTTTCAACAAATTATGGAAGAGTAAAAGCAGATAACAACAGGTCACTGGCCAAATGGCTGCTGTAATACATAATACACAGTATAACAGGTTAATTTCAAACTTTACACATGCCCACTGTTGTCTGAGAGCACAACAGCCAGTATTTATGTCCAGGAAAACACAAACACCCCCAAGTTATTCTCATAAGAAATGGAAAAACAAATTCCCTGGGAAAGTTAAGTTCTGACACCTGAAACCCTTATTTTTTATGTATATAACCTTTATTTTATCAGATGTGTTTCTTTATGTAAGAAATCTTCTCCTTCAAGTCATGCAAGAGTTATGGTAATAAATCCTTAGAGCAGCAAATGTAATCCTAGTACACTACTTCCTCTCTCTTCTCTAACACTGTAACTTCCTCCCTCAACAGAGCTTCTAGCTTAGGCCCTGCTTCCACTTTCACCAAGAAAATGGGACAAAGAGATGACATCAACCCACCCACAAACATATGTGTCCATGTGCTTTGGCTTCACTGTTAGTACAATGGAATGATAAACGCCACAAAGGCCAGCCTCTCCACCTGCACACAGAATTCATCCTCTCTCCCCTACTCAGTGATATTTCTCAACAATTCTATCTTGCCTCTCTCACATCATCAAATTTCCTCTCTCTGCTGGATCTTTCCCATCAGACAAAAAACATGCTGACTCCACTACTCCCATACAGACACATAAAACCTTTCTTGGCCCTACTTTCACTTCCAATTGTTACCCTATTTCTCTCCTCTCCTTTACAGCAAAACTCAACAAAGGAGCTGTCTATATATATATTCATTGTCTGAATACTCTTTCCTCATTTTTCCTAAATCTAATCCAAACAGGTTTTGTCTTCCACCACTGCATAAAAAAGCTCTTGTCAAGATCCTTCTCATTGCTAAATTCAGTGTCCAAATCTCAGTCCTTGTTTATCTTGAACTCTCAGTAGCACTGGCTATAGATGACTCTTCTCATGGAAACATTTATTTCAGTACCTTTTGCTTTTTGCCCCCCTTCCTAGATACTTCTTTAGAGTCTATTTTTCTGATCACCCCAACATCTTAACATCAGAGACCCCCAGGTCTCCGTTCTTGGAGCTATTCTCTTCTTTAACTATACTCACTCTTCAGTGATTTCATTCATTTCATTGCATTCAGTCAGTAGCTTTAAAATATTGTCCATATACTAAAAAGGAATGTCTTGCATCCACACCTCTCCCTTAACTCGCTATTTGTATTTTCACTCTCTACTTGACATTGCCACTTAAATGTTCAATGGGCACCTCAAATTCAACACGTCCAAAATTGAGCTCACAATCTTCCCCCTAAATCCCCTTCTCCCTATTCCCAGCATCAGTTAATAGTATGACTGTCCTTCTAGTCTCTCAAACCAAAACTTTCCACTCATCCTTCACTTTTCTCATCATCTAAGTACTCAGTAAATCCTTTTGGCACTATCTTCAAAATGTATCCTAAGTTTAATCATTCTGACCAGCTCTACCCCTACGACCTTAACAAAAGCTTCTGTTCTTTAAACTGTATTACTGCACTAACCTTCTAGAATAACTGCTCTCTACTTCCTCTCTTCTACCTATACTTTATTCTCAACATAGCAGCCAGAATGACAATGTCAAAATATGTCAGATCATATCATTCTGCTCACAATTCCCCATCGAATCCATTTTTCTCTTAGAGTAAACCCTATAAGGCCCTATACAAACTACTTCTTTGAACACATCTTCTACTACTCACTCCCTGCTGAAACACACTATGCATATACTTGTCTTAGAACATTTATAATGGATTTTTCTTCTGCCTAGAGATTTCTGTCTTCCAGATGTTCCCACAGCTTGTTGAGCCACATATCCTGCAAACCTTTGCTTGAAAGTCCCCTGATCAGTAAGGCCTTCCCTGCTGAGCCTAAGTAACACTGCAACCCAGCCCAACCTGGAAAGCCCTATCCACTTTCCCTGCATCATATTTTTCTACAGCACCTATGTTATCAAGTTATGCATATATTGCCTTGATGATTCATAAAATATAATACCATTGTTTCTCCAAAACCAAGATTTGTTGAAAATAATATTATATGAATATTATATGTTAGAACTCTTATATATGAATTGCACCTCTGGGCTGGGCAATAAAGATGCATTGCAATTGCCTAATTGTTAAGCTTTTGCTTTTAGATTTTTCTTTGTTTTGACTTAGTTCTGTGTGTGATAACATCATTTATTGATGTTTTACTATTTTTTCTCCTTGTATTTTTTATCTTCCTCCATTTCATGCAAGAGGTATGGTCTTTGTGGGCTCCTTTGCCTCTGAATATCTTACAATTTTAAGAATTATCCTGAATAATACTTCCATTTTTTATTTCATTTTTCTACACTGTGCCATTAAAGAGTTTATGTTAGGTGATCTGGAATGGAAAGAAAGAGGATGAAATACTTTTGAGAATCAGCAAGGAGCAGAAGAGAGTCCACCATACTGACATATTAAGGAAGAAATTCGTGCCAATTAGTAGGGGAACCTATTTCCCAGCAGCTCTTGGTAAGAAGTAAGACCACAACCATGGACTCACTGAAAATGTACTGGGGTCATGGCTGCTCTGGGGTTTTAGCTTCAGTAAATATGCCCATTTTTCACAGACAACCTGGGAGCATGAGGAGACCTTAACTGAAGGAACTAATATCAGTACGAACAATGAGGATGTCAGATAAGGCCATGATGGATGGGAAGTTTGACTCTGCATGAAACATTCCAGATATTGGTGAGATTTTGTGGAGAAAGGCCCCCTATTATACCTAAGGTGGGTAGCCCTACCAGCCTATCATGCTGGAGATTCAAAGTCAGATTTAATTTAAGAAAATCAAGAAACAGATGTTTCTTGCACAGCTGAGTTTGTGAAAAAAGGATCCACGACTGCTCCTTAGGTTTTCTTTTACCAGTTTTTCAGAACATAGGCTTATAGCATCTGAAGTACAAGGTATTTGAGTAATACTGTGATGCTGAGTCATTTGGAATATCAGTAAAGATACGATAGCTTTGAATTGTATATTGATTATATAAGTAGAAATTAAGAGCATTTTAACCTATAATTATTTTCTCATATGAAAATTTCCAATTCATATAATTTTAATTAAAATAATAAAGTTAAGGTACCTCTCTTAGACCTAGGATCATGCTAGCAATGCATTCTTCTAAGCATTGTCAAAATTGTCAAATACCATCACAAAACCCCCAGGCCTGGTGCGCTCCTTGTTTTTTAGACTTGATCTTCTTTAGTCTTTTTCAACAGAGGAGAATCAGGTTCAAATCATGTCATAACAAGTCACCCCTGTATTCAGTATGCTTCAAGGGCTTCTCATTTCACTCTGCTGAAAGCCCAGATCCCTGCAATGGCACAGGAGGCCCTGTGTGATCTAGGACACCATAGTCCCTCCTAGCCCATCTCCCACTCCCTCCTCCATAGTTCATTCTGCTCCAGCTCTTCTGTCTCCTTGCTGCTTGTCAAATACACTAGGCATGTTTCTACCTAAGCACCTTTGAAACCTTCTTTCCCATAAATCCACATATCCAGCTCTACTATCTACTCTCTGTGATTCAGAGCAAATGGGTTAATTTTCTGAGCCTTATTTTTCCATCTACATAATGAGAAAAATAACAATACTTGCCCTAAAGCGTTGTTGTGAGCATTAAAAGAGTTAACATACATAAAGTGCTGAGAACAGCATGTGGCACAGCGGAAATAATGCAGAAGCATTGCTAGTGTAATTTGTACTAAAAGCCCCAGCAGGTTTTCTGGATCACCTGATCACCTCTTTATGCAACAAAGCTTGATAGTATCTGTGAGGCACTTCTCCACACTTTCTCAAATCTAAAATATTTGATTCTTAACAGTAGAAATCATTCTTAATATAAATTATACTTGTTTACAGAATTGTTTCTCCTGAACAACTGAAACATTTTCAACAAAGTCATTTACAGTGAACCCTATGTTCACTAATGTGTGATATGAACACACACTTATAATTACTGCACTTTCACACATACAATGAGGCCTCTACAACACGGAAATACCTGAAGTGCCTTCTAGGTCACTGAGAAACATGACCCGGAATTATCTTCCGTATAGATTTAGAATTAAATATATTTTACTGTGGAATTAGTCATTTGGGAATTGGATACAGCACAAGAAAGTAAAACAATTTTAAATGTGAAGCGGGAATATTTAGGTTTGTATATTAGCTCTAAAACTTTTTGCTCTGTATAGATGAGTAAGCAGGGTACTTATCCATCCTAAGACTTACTTTTCTTAGCTCTGAAATAGGAGATAATGCTTACTAAATTTACTTTTCAGGGCTGTTGTGAGAATTAAATGATATGTGAATTAAGATGTGTTTTTACAATCTATATTTTAATAAAAATGATAATCATGTTCAGTATTTATCATGTACATGTACTATGCTAAATGTTTTACGTAAATTATCTTAATCTCAGAAAAATATTACTTCATTGTATTGTACTTTGGTCATCTTCATCATTACTTAAAACTGAATCTTAAAGATAATTCAAGTAACTTGTAATTTAAAGAAATATTAAAACTTCTCTATATTAGCATTCTCTCCAATATGTGTGATTGATGATGATAGTCATTACAAATTTATATTAGATATTGTAAAATTCACTATATTTGGTACAATACATATTGCGAAATAACTACAACTCATCAGCATATAAAATTATAACTTTTGTTCAGAATTTTACTTGAATTAAGTGTACCCACTGCACTATAGTAACATGGCATAAAAGAATATTTTGACCTTCAAATTGAGGCTTTAATATATAATGAATGTGCTAAAGTGTCTTCCCCTTTTGTGAGAATATAGAAGAGCTAGTTTTAAAATGTTTCTTTCAGATACACTGTTCAGAATTAATCACAAGGTCACTAAGAATATAATGATGTCTTTCATGTTGAATATTTATATGCAAAATAGAGGTACAGTTTACTATAGCCAATATTGTATATACACTGTGCAGTCTAATTCATTGAATGAGGGAGAAGAAAAGATTAAAAAACAAAGAAATACCCTTTTCCGAGTCTTCTCCTTAAGGAAAGGTCGGATCACGGTGTACAGGGCATGGATATACCACGGCTGATTAACAAAATGAATTCCTCCAAATCGTGCTGGAAAACTATCCTAGAGTAACATGGAGAAAACAAAAATCAAAACATGCTTTAATATACTGAGAAGGTTTAGGGAAGGCTATATTTTATAAAAATTTGTTGTTCCACACACTTGAGATTATCTGTATAGTTAAGGAGAAGAAGGAAGAAGAAAGAATCTTAGAATATTAAGCATTATAAATTTCATACAGTAACTGAAGCAATGTGTGATAAAGCAAACCCTTCTCAATAAAAAGGTTATTGATAAGAATTCCAGCATTTTTAGGAGGGTTACATTTTAAGCCTGCAAATTGTTAATAGTCATCAAAAGCAAAGGAACAAAAATAAAGGTTATTAGAGATATGTCGAATAAAGTATTTATGTTGAATAAATGTTTATTTAAATTATTTATATTTATTTAAAATATTTTTAAATTAGAACATTGTATTAAATTCCAATACAGTCATCTATAATGTGAGCAATGACAGATATCAAAACTCACTTTGTTTTCTCTTTATCTTATTATTTTATCAACATTGTTATAAACATTCTCCTTTCCTTATTTTAACTACAAAAAGGGAAGCATGCTTAAGCAAAATAAAAACCCAGAATTATATTGTAAGAATCCTGGAGATTTTTTTGCTAGGTTAAATGAAAATCAAAATACTCTGAGCTCAGTGAGATTGGCCTCTATCAAAAAATCCCAAAACAACAAATGCTGGCAAAGATGTGGAGAGACAGGAACACTCTTACACTGCTGGTGGGACTGCAAATTAGCACAACCTCTGTGGAAAAGAATTTGGAGATACCTCAAAGAACTAAAAATAGAAATACCATTTAATCCAGCAATAGCATTGTTAGGAATCTACCCAAAAGAGCAAAAGTCATTCTATAATAAAGACATCTGCACCCGAATGTTTATGGCAGCACAATTCACTATTGCAAGGATGTGGAAACAACCCAAGTGCCCGTCAATTCATGAGTGGATTATTAAAATTTGGTATATGTTTACAATGGAATATTACTCAATTATAAGAAACGACAGTGATCTAGCACGGCTTATATTTTCCTGGATTGAGCTTGAGTCCACTATCCGAAGTGAGGTGACACGAGATCAGAAGAATAGGTTCCACATGTACTCGCCATCAAATTGGTACTGACTGATTAACACTATGGTGCTCAAATGGTGGTAGTGTTCTCCAGGGATTAGGGGTTTGGGGCGGGTAGATGCACAACTGAGGGACATGGTGAGCATTGTAGAGGGGAAAGGCATGCCTCTAACCCTTGCTAGAGAGAGGCAAAGATATAAAATGTAACCAAATGTTTGTACTCTCATAATTTCCTGAAATTAAAAAAAAATACTCTAAGCTCATCCCACAGGAGGAAAATGGAACTATCATGATGCCATTCTCCTCAAGTAAGAACTCACCTTGTGTAAGCTCTGAATCTGAAGTGATGCAGAAAGGTGCTTTCTTCCTACACTTGATTAAAGAGGTACATACCTAACCCACTCCAAAATATGAAGGAATCTTTAAGCCAAATGAATGGCAACATTTGACATTGCACTTGAAAATGTCCAGAATCTACAAAGAACTCAAGGTAATCAGCAAGAAAATATCAAACAATCCCGCTAAAAACTTGGAAAAAGGTATGAACAGAAATTTTTCAAAAGATATGCTAATGGCCTATAAACATATGAAAAAATGATAAATGTCACTAATCATCAGAGAAATGCAAATCAAAACCAGAATGAGATATTACCTAACCCCAGTGAGAATGACTCTTATCAAATAGTCCCAAAACAATAAATTCTGGCATGGATGCTGGGAGATAGGAACATGTATACACTGTTGGTGGGACTGCAAACTAGAGCAACGTCTATGGAGATTCCTCAAAGAACTAAGAGTAGACCTACCATTTGATACAGCAATCCCACTACTGAATATTTACCCAAAGGAAAAAAGTCACTTTATCAAAAAGACACCCGCAGCACAACAATGGCAAAGATGTGGTTTACTGCAGCACAATTGACAATGGCAAAGATGTGGAATCAACCCAAGTTGCCATCAGTTCATGAGTGGATTAATAAAATGTGGTATATGTATACCATGGAGTACTACTCAGCCATTAAAAAAATTAATACCTTTTGCAACAATCTGGATGGAACTGGAGACCATTCTCCTAATTGAAATATCTAAAAATGGGAAAAACAAATACCACATGTACTCACTATTAAATTGGAACTAACTGATCAGCACTCATGTGCACAGATGGAAGTAAAACTGAACAGAAATCATGCAGGTGATAGGCAGAAGGAGGGAGGGTTGAAATCATACCTAACGGGTACAATGTACACTATCTGCATGATGGGCACACTTACAACTTTGACTCAAGCAGTACAAAAGCAATCCATGTAACCAAAACACATTTGTACACCTGTAATATTCTGAAATCTTAAAAAATAAATAAAATAAAATAAGGATTCCAAATAAATGGACCTAATAATTGCTACTAGTTCAAAATTCCACATTGAACTGACTACAAAGGTCTGTTTTAAAAAATAAATAAACCACTAGAAGTGTCTCTCCAGTGGCATCATAATACTTGGCAGTCTTCTTGATTCTATTTAGAGCATGAGCAGGAACAAAAGAAAAGCAAAGGAGCAGGAATAATTGTAGATTTTTTTTAATTTAAATGTTCCCTTGAATAAGCAGTCTGGTCAAAAACATGCATGGCATAACCCCATTAAAATATTTTGTTTTCATTTGGAACACTTATGAGCTTTAGTGAATTAACTTAGTGTTTTCACATATTGATTTGCAGAGCTGCTGAACAGTATTTTGCAAAGTACTTTTTATCTCTGAGAATAGAACACTATACTGCAACAGTACTTGAAAAAATAAATTAGTATAGCTGAAGGTACAACTTTTCACCCTTTATGCCAGTGTCTTATTTCTTTTATAAATATGTAGTTTTCATTCATCAAGAGGTTATTATGATAATAAAAATGAATCAGACAGAAATGCATAGTATGTCTTTACGTTATGAAATTTTTATACTTGAAAAGAAGATAAATAATGTACATATAAGCAAAGAGAACACTAAGACAAACCCAGGTATTTTATTATTATTATTATTTTTCCACCTGAATATGAGAAGGATAGAGAGGTGTGCTTAAGGATTTCCTGTCCAGCAGGAGTTTTCCTAGCACAACCTTCCCTAAGGGTGTAGAGCCTGGAGGAGTGCAGCGTCTCACTCCCACTCTCACTCACTCCCACCTGCCCTCAATCTGTGCAAGCCTAGTGTCTGCTCCTGAGCACTCCACACCCCGAGCAACCAATATTCTCTAAAGTTTTAGGTTCCTGCAATTAACAGTTGCCTGCAGAGCCTCCCAGCCTTCACCCACCCTCCTGTCTTTTTTTTTTTTCTTTCCTATAGATTTCTGTGTGTTCTTGGCTCAGAGGGACTTGTCTCATGTTCCTGAGAGTTCAGCAATGCACCTGGAAATATTTTTGTTGTGAGAGAGCTAACATCTTGGTACTTCATAGTAGGAAGATCTTTAAGACTTTTTAACCTCCTGTACTGCCTGAAGCAGAACTATTTAATATGTTTTTAAAATATATTCCTGAATGAGCATTTGATCTTTAGAACAAAACTGAATGAACACCAACTATCAAAGCTATTAAGCAGAAAGTCTCAGTCCAAGTGATTCTTAAACCTTGAGAATCATACGAAGCCATGGTTCTTCTCTTCTGAAAAATTGAATATACACACACGCACACATAACTTGCACACAATGTCATGGGCTTTCTTAGACACATCTTTAAATATGCAATGGCTTGATCAGTACCAAATCATGGCTGAGGCAGAGTGAAGGAACATAGAAAGCCCTGCCTTTGCAACCAATAGATCTAGTTTAAAATTCTGACTTAATTCCACACCTCAAGAATCAAAGTCCAAAACAAGAACATAATCCTTGATTAATTTCTTTCCCTTACTGTGATCTTCCTCAATTTCAATCATGTCCCAAGTCTTGCAATATTTACCCCATGTCTCTGGGGAGTTCCATATTTACTCTCTACATGATGCCAGTGCGATCCCAGTAAAACCCCAAACCCACTCTCTCTGCACATGTTACCCCCCTGCGTCTCCTTCATGTCTGTGGTTGCCACAATGTCTCTTAGCTTGTTGACTTTTTTCTCTTCCATATGCCTGCCATAGCCTTCCCTCCCTTTTTGCCTTTTTGTAAGATCTACTCTTTTTTTTTTTTGAGACAGAGTCTCCACTGTTTTGCCTGGGCTAGAGTGCAGTGGTGTCATCATAGCTCACTGCAACCTCAAATTCCTGGGCTCAGGTGATCCTTCTGCCTCAGCCTCCCAAGTAGCTGGGACTATATGCACATGCCACCACGCCCCCTAATTTTTTCTATTTTTAGTAGAGATGGGGCCTCACTCTTGCTCAGACTAATCTTGAACTCCTGAGTTCAAGCTATCTTACCACCTTGGCTTCCCAGAGTGCTAGGATTACAGGCATGAGCCACCATGCCCAGCCCAATCTACTTTTACTAATCCCTTAAGACTTATATCTGGGAATATCATCTCCAGAAAGCTTCCTGTGAGCCTCTCTCTCACTTCTCACCTACTCCTTACCCATAGAAGCCCATTCTGTGCTTTCGCTAGCACAGCACTAGAGTCTGTCACGGCACTTTGCCACGTGACCCTGAAATTGTCTTTTTATTTGTCTGCCTCTACTACTAAACAGTGACATCTCTGAGTGTAGAAGTTGTATGTTCCATATGCTCTAGTGGAGTCTGGCCTGGAATCCATTTCCCCTCATGTCATGCCCCACTCTACAGGGCAGAGGATGGAAGGTTAAGCATATGATAGTTCTGCCAATGTGATACACCTGGGCAAGATTTAAAGGCCCAACAGGAGAGATTGTTTTCAGCAGTCAGTCTCTGGACCCCACCTTCCTCTTTCTAGGAGGTGTCACTTAGGAGGTGAGTGGCCTCTGGGATAGCAGCAGCAAAGATGAACACGATAGTTTCTTGGCCACTGAATCACATCCACAGGGGTCTGACCTCAAAACTAAGGGTTCGGCAATAGTCCCCGCAAATTCCACTGCTCCAGCTCTTCCAATGTAACTGCCTGTACTAAAGCCATTTGTTCTTAAATCATCCAGACAGATTTCTTTTTTGTATACTGAACACAGCCAGACTGTACCTGATTTACCTTTATATTGCCAGCATTTCAAAAACATATGTGTGTTTGTCCCAGAGCAGAGCTAGATGAACGTTTATTGAGTAGACTCTGTTATTTACAATTTAAGAAAACTAGTTATCTTCTCAGAGCCACAATTTCTAATCTGTAAAATGGAAACAACATTTAATGGAACTGCTAATACTCAACAATATCCATTAATTATTGAGCACACTTCCTAGATACCGGGCTATTATGTTAACCACAAGCCGCCCCACTTTACAAATGTAGAAATGACCATGGAGGTAATTTTATAGTGTGGTTTAACTGGTAATCATTTGATCCTAAATAACACTACAAAGTAATGATCAAAATGACAACATACAATATGCCAATCGTTGACACTGTTGGCTACGCCACTCTTCACTGGAGATAATAAGATAGAAAGGTCCTGGCAATCAGTGAGAGTACAGCCAAGATGGGATGAAGAGAGGTAATAGAATTCCTACCTTCCAAAGCTTTTGCCAATTCACTTGCTCACACTCTTTTTACCCCTGAGCCAAACTCTTTGTGCTCAATGCACAGAGTGCCTTGCCTGAATGCTTCAGTTAATGGAAAGTTGGCCTGCCAAGGTTCTAGTGGAATTCAGCATTTCTACAAGCTTCTGTTGACATTATACACAAATAAATATCTTTCTTGGGAGAAAATGGGTTTGGAAGTACCTTCTCTGCAATATCTGAGCTTCCTTAAGGGTAGAATTATATGGAAAACAATTGTAAAATGACATTCAATCAGAATAAATCTCCTACTTTCTCCTCGTTGGCACTATAGACACTGTATATGGGGTAAATACATTTATAGGTACCATATATATGTACATATCAGTGAATTATTCATATATTTCTAGGAAAAATATGTTTGCCTCAAATATATAGCTACTCAAGAAGACAAACTGGAGAAATTAACTATCAAGTATACTACCCAGCTATTCAAGAAGAAAAACTGGAGAAATTAACTATTGTGTACAATGAATACTATTTGTGTGATGGGTACACTAAAAACCCTGACTTCACCACCATACAATTAATCCATGTAACAAAAAACACTTGTACCCTAAATCTATTGAAATAAAAATAATTTTAAATAAATTTTGATGAAATATAAAAGTTGTGTTTTCAGATAAATACTATGACACATAATATAGTCAGATTTGCAAACAAAAAAATCATTATAATTTCTGGTGCAATCAGGATATGGTACAGAGCCACAAATGAGAGCAAATGAATTTTTCTATGAGAAAGAAATCCACAACTTTGGTCTTGTTTCACAATAACACTGTCTAGAGTTGCTAAACCAATCAGTTGTGTTAAGAAGTGTCCTCAGTATGAACATACACAGAAATTGTATGTGTAACCCACCTATTCGTAATTAAATCTATCAGGCTTTTTAAAAAAATGTTTTGTTTTCCTTTTCTCTCTTCCTTGTACTTTTTAAAACACTTAGTTTCAACTACTATATGCACCATAGCAAAGTGGATATAGTGATAAGTTGTACCACCCAGCACCTAGAAATTACACCCGTAATCCCTTACCTCCACTCATAAAGTTATACTAGGACCCAAAACATTGCATTGTTCTTGTATGATGCCTTTAGTATAAATATAAAACATGCTTATTATAGAAATTTTGAATATAAAAAAGTATATTTAAAAAAAAGAAGTCACTCATAAGCTTAGCAACCAGAGACAAAAGCAATACTTTAAGCATCTTGGTGTATTCTTCCAATTTTTTAAGTTAAGTTTTATATAGATAACAAGAAACTCTCTGTAGCAGTCTGGAATTATGATAATATTTATAATGGCTTATATATAATATCACTCCTTCAAAGTGTGCTTTGATATAGAAAGTACAATTGATTATTGTAGCAGCTGGTATAACTGGTTCCTTCAGTAGTGTCACTATTGGCCACCTTCAGATATGTTTAAATTTACTAAGTTTGGTCTGCCTTGACATGCTAACCTGTGTTTCCTTAAATATGTCTTTTGGGAGTATCTTTTCTAGATGGTATAATGGTATTTATATACCTCACAACCATCATTTAGAAAGTCATATTAGCTATTTGTATGCATGTCCTACTTATCTTCTAGAAGATTCAGTTTCCTGAAGGAAGTCATGCTTTTCCTAGTTCCAAATCCCTGCTTCCATTTCCCACCGCTAGCATCATTTGCAGGATCTGGAACTGAAAATAATGGCATTATAGTTGTAATCCCACATATTTAGTCTCATCATTAGAAGACAGACAGATCCATACAAGTCATTCACTTGCTTTTATGAGGAAAGCAAAGATTTTTACCAAAACATTCCAACTAGTGTCTTCTGCCAAATTGAGAAAAGACAGCCAGAAAACTATTTAATTATCAGCTAATTGGAATGTCTTTTTCTGTGCCTCTCTTATAACTGGTAATGAGCCATACTTAAATGATTGCAAATAACAGGTTGAAAACAAAGAATTTTGACCCTTGCACAGAGATAAGAGTTTAAATTAGAATTATAAGCATGCAGGAGGCTGCTTCACCTCCATCCTCTTAACTTCTAACTCCTCATTAAAATCTCATGCTATCTGGGTAGACATACAATAAAGGAACTTGATTAGAAGCAAAGAATTATGCAGAAGCAAAATTTCACCAAAAAAAGTAATCTGCTATGTAGGGAAACAATAATGAATATTTTTTACATCCAGGTTACTTAACACTTAGGAATTTGCTATCAGAGAAAAGAGAAAAAATTAATTGAATGGCTAAAGAAAAGAATAGCTAATTTTGTTACAGGAAGTAAGTCAGTATATATACAATATATAACATTATGTTTCAAAATAAGCACTTAGCAAGGCTTTCTATTTGATGAACAATCTCTAAAGCAAAATGCATGTAAATCACATATTTAAATTTTCATAATTCTTCAGAAAACAGTGTCTTAATTTTAATAAATGTTTTAAGAAAGCAGCATGGATTTATCATGATAAATCATTTAAAAGGGTGATTTAAAAATACAATTATATCCCATTAATGTGTGGCTTGGTAGGTAAAATTCTTACTCAAATTTTCAAGTTTAGAAATACGCAAATATTTTGAAATGATTTTCCCTACTAAATGTTAAAATCCTAAATCTAAATATGCACTAAAATGTAGGCAACTTTTTAGGTTCAGTTTTTAAATTTGAAAACTGATGTTCTAGGTTCACACTTACATAATGTTACAGTATCTGTTTCAAGACACTTGGCCAAATATCAGTTACTTTTTAAATTGTCTATCATGAATAAAAGTGTGTCAACAAGTATTTCTCTTTAGACAACATAATGTGTCCTACCCAAAGGCATACATATTATGTCTGACAAGTCTATTAAAATAAAATGACTCACCCATCCTATATGCACTAATATTTGGCTAAAGAAATCTTCACGACACTGCAATGCCTAGAAAATCTCTCTTTTGTCTTGCTCTGTTACTCTCTTTTAGGGAATTTAGTTCCGATTTTTGAGATGTGCTAGCTTTGCTCTTTTTCTGTTCTGAGGGTGTCCTCTTATTGGTTTGTTTGTTGTTGTTTTCATTAGAAATGATGCCCAAATGCAATGATGCTGCCTGTTTCTACCACAAGCTACACAGAGAGACTTAATGGAGGGACATATCTTCTCCGTGCACACTACTAGGCAGTCTGCCATGGGAGTCTGAGGTTTCAAAAACTCGTGTTCTTTCAACTGTGAGTAGGCAGGCGTTGTAGGGGGAGCAAATCTCTCACACCAACATTTTGAAGGCAAAGAGATTTGACTGCATTGCTTTGGTGATTCCACAATCAGTATTTATAGTTTGAACAGGGAAAGTTTCCAACTGCCACTCAAGAGGACTAGGAGGAATCTTCCTAGGCCACTCAGAACACAGGAGTGGTCAGGGCTGCCTCAGTTTATGAAGCTACAGGCCCAGAGAAAGACACAGAGCTACCGCTTCCTCATCTGTCAGGACACATGATTGCCATCTGTCCATGGAAAAATGAGACTTTTGTGATGTTATTATCATGGTTGTAATCTTAATGCAGACTATCATTTCTCAATTTTAGTTTTATTTTTAAAATATGAAGGCCAAAAAACTGTTAGTATAGTTGGTTTGTCTAAATCTATAATGAATAACTGCATTTCCTCTTTTACCACTAAATTATCACTTTAAATAACAGTTATATATTGACTCCATAGGGGGAAAAATACAATGTTATCCCTTTCTTTTCATTTCCTGCTATGTTTTGAACACATGTACCGAAATAATCTATAACTCCCTTGGCTTCTAGGTTCCAGTGATAAATCCACTTAACTGTTAGATAATGTGTCTCTGTCAGCAAAGGTACCCCTATCTCTCCCTCCCAGCACATACACAGAATTTCCAAATAGACCAGAGGGATCAATGTGCAGAGAAAGCTGACTAGAGTACATTGTGATTATATGCTCAGGGTCTCTGAAATTTGTGGGCTAGAACTCATTAGGCTATCTCAAAATATCAGGTATATGTTAATTCTTGACAAATCATTTTTAATTTTTTTTCTGTGTCCACAGTTAATCACTTGGTGCTGCCATCTATGCTTCAAATACAACGCCCCCCCAAATACAACCCCCCAACACAACCTACCGCAGGACTCTGGGACACAATGTTGACGTATTCATATGAATAGACCCCTATACCTGGATAAAACTCTCAGTTTTGGTGATTGTTTTATTGGTGACTTGGTGCCATCAACCGTGCATATAGAAGGGAATATCTAAGTCTGGAGTACAGTAAAATATAGATGAATTAAAGTGGAATATTATATGAAATGCTCTCCATGGAAAGAACTCTACCTGGATTAAAAATTATTTCCCAAAATAAAACCGACACTAAAAACTAATTTGCAATGTTTAGTCATCATAACTGCATGGACAAGATCTCTTTTTTGTGAGCAAAACAGATACGGTTTTCTCACCAGTTGCTTTTTCTGTCAGAGAAGGCTGATAACAGATTGAAGCAAGGCACAGCCACGCAGCCTCAACGTGAAGACACAAGACTTATTTAAGTCAGCCGCTGCTGGTGTGTGCCTGATACAACCCGGGAGTGAGACAGCCTGGAGAACGTGACACAAAGCCATTCTCACCCAGCTTCACAACTTGTGAGGTATTGATCTCAATCAAGTGTAACAGCAGGAGAGAACGCAAAGCAAAAACTACTGCCTCAAAAAATGTGACATCATCATGTTCCTAAGTCAGGCTCTTTTATTAAAACCGAATGCACAGCAAGGAAAACAAATAACTGTGCCACTTGTAAACAAGAGAGAATGTGTAGTAATTCTCTATGAACTGCTTTAAGGCTTGTAGCACCAATATGTCAGCTGACAGCAGGAAGGCCTTACTATTACCCCAGCCGGTATATCATTAATAGATTTGGTCTCCCACTTCGTTTTTAAATGGATTTAGATAACGCAAATTTAGAAGTGCTGACATTCTCAAAGTCAAATTTGCCAAAGGGGAGTTAAGCAGCAAAACTTCAGCTAGCAGAATCGAGAAGAAAAAAATTATAATAATAACCAGGCAAAAGTCCTTTAATGGATATTTCATAACACTTCTGCCTGTATCAGACATGTGAAACTAGGCAAGATTGATTTTAATGATGAAACAATGTTACAAGGGTTTGTCAAGACAGGAACTGCCATGTTCTGTGAAGGGAACATAAAGTAGTAAAAAACATTTCTGAAATAAACTTCAAAACATTCTCGCTATATCCCCTAATGTTGCTTCTAGAAGTCAATTATAAGAAAATTGTCATTTATTTTGGCAAAATTTTATGTGCAAGATTGTTTGTTTTGTTTTTACATTTTGTAATTAGTCAAATACAGAAATCAATTTAAATTTAGTTCAACAAAAGAGTGAATAAATGAATAATGCATTTATAATATGTAACACTAAAAAGCCATTAAAATGGCATTTTCAAAGAATTCCTAATGACAAAAAGTAATCAAAATATATTAATTTAATAAATAAGAAAAAAATTATTTTAAAAAGGAATGTAAAAGAAAGGACTTGGAAGATACATTAAAATATTAACCTAGTTAACTCTGTGGCATAATAGATGACTTTTATTTTATTCTTTGTACATTTTATATTTTGCAAATGTTCTGAAATGATCATGTACTACACACATGCACACATGTATATAGACTAGTAAATATGTATAATAGTAAAATATCACACACTTTGAAAACATCAGCACAAAGACAACAATATATAGCACTCTAAGCATCAATTAAACTTAACAAATGTTTACTGAATACGACCCGAAGCTGGGAAATGTAAAGGGAATGTGAATTAAGCAGTCCTTGCCTTAAAGGAGTTTATAGTCTGCTAAAGAGAATTAATAACATAAAGCAAGGAAAGATAATTTCCACGATATGGTATGAGTTATAAAGCAGTGAAAGAACGAGAGACTGAAAAGTTGGAGGGATGAGGAAAGAACTCACAAAAGAGGCAGTATTCAGAATCGGTCTCAGGGGTGTCAATGAGAATCTGGTAGAAGAGTGTTCCAGGGAGAGGGAGCAGTACAAGCAGAGACAGGGAGACTGGGCAACCTTTAGGATACAGTTGCCAGGACAATTTGTCTGGAGTTGAAGGTAACTATGAGGAAGTCTTGGCAGCACGGCTGAGAAGACAATTTTGAGCCTACCTGGACAGCCCAAGCTGTCTTGCAGAAAGGTTTGTTTGGATGTTAGCACTGGCCATTCTTGAGAAGGTAGCGGTGTGTTGAAGGTGTGTTGCTGGAACAATTATTTAGCAAGGGTATGTAGCTTGGTGTAGAAACTTGACATTTTAGTATTTACATTTTAATGCGAACAATCTAATGAGACATTCAGTCACAAATAAAGAAAAAAATAACGATAAGAAGTAGAGTTTTAGTTTAGTTAATATTTTTTTAATGACTAAGTAATGTGTAAGGCAGACATCCATACGCCTGGTGCCGCCACCACTGGGCAGCAGGGATGAGGTAGTGAGGCCCAGGGACTGGTCAGAGCTGGAGTAAGACTTGGGAACTGACAGAGAGGGGAGTAGAACAAGGGTCATGGATGTCTCTGGTGCACATTTCTTGGAATAAAAAATAGCGACTTTATGTTTTGACCTGCGCAGTTTGTTTGATGGAGACTTACAAAATTTCCTGCTTTACTTGATTTCAAGTAGAGAGAAAGCAAAGCTAGAGACACAAAGCCAAAGCTGTTAGCACTGTACAGGAAATCAGAGCCTGATTGTCAGTCATACCAAGGTGCTTACTGTTAAAGCCAACTAAGGTACACGTGTTAGAAATGTGAGGAAGACAGAGGCTATACAACTTGACCAATGGTTGGATGCAGAGTGGGCCTAGGAGAAAATCGCTGAAAGCAGTTTGCTATATTTTAATCTGGGTTAGCTGAGAGACCCACTAATTCTGCTAGAAACTGAAATAGGAAAAAGAACATATCTGAGAGTAAATGTGATGTGTTGAATTTCAAGTGTCGGTAGACTATACATATGAAGATGTCCCCAAGCTGGGATAGCTCAGGCTACAAGAGATGATGAAAAGCAAAAACACAGCAAAAAAACAAAAACAAAAACAAAAAAAACAAATTTAAAAGTTTCATGAATACATATTAAGTCATTTTAAAATGCTAAGATAATCTGTATATTTTAAAATAATAATAATATGCGTTTTTCTCCCCAATTTCAGTTCTTGACTAGTGTCATAGTGCTGGCTGGAGTAAGGAGTTGGGAGAGAAGAGGGAGGTTACTGAGCCAGAGTGATAATTTCCAATCATTTGCCAGAACACTTTTAGCTCTACCACCTCCTTCCAGAACTGTGTGGTGTCCATATGGATTGTGAGGCAGTAGATTATAAAGATAGCTTGAGAGGATCTAAAGATGTTTCAGGCACATGTTCTTCAAAAAAGCACACATGAACAACAGCAAGTCTGAGGCTCAGTATGTAGGCAGCCCTTTGGCCTGACACTGCTGATGAGGAACTCCCATTCTAGACAGGAGATATTCTAAATGTCTCCCGCAGGGATGGCGGGGAGGGGGCTGACGCCTCAGTTTAGCTAATCTAGAAATATTTACTTTCTCTTACCCGTTAGTTTTATAGCAAGAAGGAAGCAAAGGTTCAGCTTGGGATAATAACCCCCTTTCCGAAATCCAGAAACAGTACCTCTAAATACAAAAAAAAAAGAACTTCTAATTCAATGCTTCAAAGACTTTATTGTGCTCTTCTTGCATTTATTACAAAATTTTATAGATACTTATCAATATTGGTTAATTTGAGAAGATTCTAATTAAACCACCAGGAAATGCATATGGCCCGAGTAGGATTCCTCTTCCTTTTGCTTTACCTCCTGTGACTTTACTGGCAAGTAATGATCACTCAAAGCTATTCCCTAGAAGTTTTCTTTCATATTGCTGCAAAGTCTTTCTACAAATAAAGCTTCTTAGGAAGTAATATTCAACAAGTTGTTGAACCATGGTGCACTTCATTCAAGCAGAGATGTGGATGATTAACACCTATTGTCTGCTGAAAGCATTATTGTGCATTCAGTGTCTCGATTCACTCTTGAATTTTATAATGGAATTGGAGAGTTCATATTAGTCTTTACCAATTTGCATGAACAAAATATGCAAGCATCCCTATTTGTCCAAGCATTCACATCAGAGCAACCACACACACAATGCAGTCTTTTCCTTCTACAATCTCAGTCACATAAAAAAAATTCCATTGTATCTGATGGAAAGTTTCATTTTAAGGTTCAAGTATTAATTCTACAAAATTTACACACTTAAAAAAGTCACCAAAAATTACTTCACATGTAAAAGTTAGCAATTAGGTGGATTTTACTCTGAAGAGTTTTGCTTTTATCTAATATTCTCTCTGCCATATAGATTTAACCAAAACCAAAATAAAACAGCAACAAAATACCTTATTTCTTTTAATGATGCAAAATAAAAATGCTTTCTAAATATAATCCTATGGTGTTCTTGAAGAGAGATAATAAAAGTAGTTTTTTTCTCATTCAACAAGTATTTATTGTGCCTACAATATACTATATTGACACAATATTATCAGTGAGATGCCTACTGTGATAGTTTTACTTTTTTCACCATTCAAAATGTACCTGAATCTACTGACTCACTGATTTTTTTTAATTCTGAAATAATTATAGCCTCACAGGAGGTTACTAAAACTGAGCTGTATGGTCTCATGCACTTCTCACCTAGTTTCCCCTAATAGGATACTTTACTAGAATAACCGTCAAAATTAAGAAATTGACATTGATACGATCTGCAGAGCCTACTCACATACCACCAATTTTGCAAGCACTCATTTGTGAGTGTGTGTAGGGGTATGTAGTTCTATGCAATTTTATCAACTGTGGATCTCTGTGTAACCACTACCACATTCAAGATACAGAAATATTCTATCACCACAGGGCTCCCTCATGTTAACCTTTCAGCTGTTGGCACATCCAACATATCTGACCCCAATTCCTAACCCCTAGCAACCACTAATCTGTTCTCTATCTCTACACTTTAGTTGTTTGGGGAATTTTATGTACGTAGATGATATAGTATGTTACCTTTTCAAACTGGCTTTTCTTTCTTGCCTAATGCCTTTGATATCCATCAAAAGTGTTGTACGTATCAATAATTTCTTTGTTTTCACTTTTGTTCCTTTTTATTGCTAGGTAGTATTCTATGGTATAGATGTACCACAGTTTTACCCATTCACTCATTTTAGGACATTTGAGTTTCTTCCAGTTTGGGGCTATTACAAATAGAGCTGCTATGAATATTTGTATATAGGTTTTTATGTGAACATAAGTTTTCATTTCTCTGTGATAAATGTTCCAGAGTCATATGTTGCTGGCTCATATGGTCTCATGATAACTTTTATAGGAAACTGCCAACTGTCTTCCAGAGTGGCCGTACTATTTTACATTCCCACCAGCAATGTATGGAGAGATCTAGTTCCTCCACATCTTTGCTCGCATCTAGTATTTTCACTATTTTTTTTTATTTTAGCCATTTGAGAGGTATGTAGTGATATCTCAGGGTGGTTTTAATTGTATTTCCCACATCTTCTCCACTACCATAACTATATATATACTCCTTAGTGAAATGTCTGTTCATATGTTTTACCACATTATTAGATTTTTTTTTCTTTTTACTGTTGAGTTTTTAAGGGTTTTTTATATGTCCTACCTTAAAAGTCCTTTCTCAGATATGTGGTTTGAAAATCCTTTCTCCCAGTTTGTGGCTTGTCTTTTCATCCTTTCAAATAGAGTGTTTTACAATGCAATTGCTTTGTTATAATTTTGATGAGGTTCATTTATCAACTTTTTCTTTTATTGATTATGCTTTTGGCATCAAGTCTAAGAACCCTTTGCCTGACCTTAGATCCCAAAAATAGTCTCCTATTTTTTCTAAAAGTTTTCCATTTTTCTGTTTTACATTTAAATCCATAATCCATCTGAGTTAATTTTTGCATAAAGTTTGGAGGTTTGAGGTCTAGATTAAAGTTCTTTTTCTTATTTTTTTATTTTTTTATTTTTTGCCTATAGATGTCTAATTACTTCCAGCAACCTTTGTTGAAAAACTATACTCTCTCCATTGAATTGCTTTTGCACTTTTTAAATTATCCATTGGACATATTTGCATAGGTCTATTTCTGTGTTCTCTACTTTTTTCATTGATATATATATCTATGCCTCTATTAAATTCTAATATTTATCTCTCTCTAATATTGTGATATAAATTAGAAAAAAACAAAATCTACTTCTTTTAAGTATGTACATTAAAAATATTTTCCAAATATTATCCTATGTTGTTCTATGAAATATAAATAAAAGTTGATTTTTAAGGAAACAATTCCTTCCCCAGAAAAAGTTGACAAATTAGCTTGTCTTGACTTTCAATTTCATGAACCACACATGATTAGTTTGAAATGTTTCCTTTAAAACAAAAAATGATGAATATTCCAACATGAAAAAATAAACCACAATCTCAAGCTGTTGTTAGTCAAGACAAGCATGGACTAATCATAGTTTCAAATCTACTGCTTACTATACTTGGCTATAATATTTTATTCACTGGTAAGTAGGAAAAAGATCAAAATTTGAATATTAAAGCAGAGCTTTTTGCTTAAGATTGCTTTGGCTATACGGGGTCTTTTCTGGTTCCAGACAAAACATAGAACTATTTCTCTAGATCTGCAAAAAAATTATGTTGGCAATTTAATACAGACTGCACTGAATCTGTAGATCATTTTGAGTAATGTAGACATGTTAACAATATTGATTCTGCCAATCCATGAGCATGGTATGGTTTTCTATCTGTTTACATCCTCTGCAATTTCTTTTCTCAGTATTTTGTAGTTCTCTTTTTATAGGTCTCTCACCTCCGTAGTTAAATATATTCCTAAATATTTTATTTTCTTTGATGCCATTGTGAAAGGTATTGCATTTTCGATTTGATCCTCAGCTTGACGGTTATTGGCGTATATGAAAGCTACTGATTTGTGTGCATTGATTTTGTAATCTAAGACTCTGCTGAATTCATTTATCAATTCCAAGAGTCTCTTAGTTGAATCTTTGGGGTTTTCTAGATATAATATCATACCATCAGCAAAGAGCGATAGTTTGACATCTTCTGCCCCCATTTGGATACCCTTGATTTTCTTCTCTTGTCTGATTGTTCTGGCAAGGAAGAAAAATCAACAAGAAAAAATCAAACAACCCCATTAAAAAGTGGGCAAAGGACATGAACAAAAACTTTCCAAAAGAAGACAGACTAATGGCCAACAAACATATGAAAAATTGCTCAACATCTCTAATCATCAGGGCAATGCAAATCAAAACCACAGTGAGATATAACTTAACTCCAGTGAGACTGGCTTTTATCACAAAGTCCCCAAACAATAAATATTGGTTTGGATGTGGAGAGATAGCAACACTCACACACTGCTGTTGGGACTGCAAATTAGTACAACCTCTATGGAAAATAATATGGAGATACCTCAGAGATCTAAAAGTAGCCATCCAGCAATCCCACTACTGAATATTTACCCAAAGGAAAAAAAGACATTCTATAATGAAAACATTTGCACTTGAATGTTTATAGCAACACAATTCACAATTGCAAAGAGGTGGAAACAACCCGTGTGCCCATCAATACATGAGTGGATTAATAAAATGTGATATATATATACCATAGAGTACTACTCAGCCATAAAAAAAACAACAGTGACCTAACACCTCTTGCATTATTCCAGATGGAACTGGAGCCCATTCTTCAAAGTGAAGTATATCACAAGAATGGAAAAACAAGCACCACATGTACTCACCATTAAATTGGTACTAACTGATCAATACTTAAGTGCACATAAGGAAGTAACATTCATCAATGTTGGGCAAGTGGGAGAGGGGAGAAGGGGATGGGTAAATTCACACCTAATGAGTTCAGTTTGCACTGTCTGGGGGATGAGCACTCTCGTAGCTCTGACTTGGGTGGTGCAAAGGCAATATATATAACCAAAGTACTTGTACCCCCATAATATTCTGAAATTTAAAAAAAGAAAAAATAAATAAAGCAGAGCTAAGTATCACATTATATGAAGAATATACTCCACATACTTCTGTAGCAAGGATGCTGCTTTACCCCCTCTACAACCAACACTCACTTGGATAATTTTCTTAGTTTAAGATATATACAGATATATATATAATTTATAATATATTAATTTAATGAATATTTATCAAATTACTTTTTTTTGCCATTTCCCTTATGATTGTAAGGCACCATCCTTACCACCATGGATTTTGCCATCTAATATAAATCATATTTTTATACTCTATGTTTTACCATAAAGCCTTTGAGTGGCTTACAATGATACATAAGTATCACTGTAAGTTGGTGAGTATTTCTAATTTAAAATGATAGGCTAAGCACACATACTTGTCTCCTCTACTCCTGAGACTTCATTGAAAAATGATAGGAAAGGATATTTTGTAAAGGAAATAAAACCATAAATTGTGAGAGAACTGGAAAAAAAATCATCAGCATATAAATTATTTCAAAGCATTTTTAAAATAAGAAAAGAAGATAAAAGCCTACTGAATAAAAAAGAGGCAATATAGGTGTGAAAACCAGGGGGGGAAATAGACAAATTAAATAAGAAATGGTAGATTTAAATCAAGAGTTAAGTGAAAAACAATCCAGGATGTTAGCCCTGCAGCAATACTAGAAAGCGTTTAGACAAATTAGAAAAGAAAGTGACTGAGCTAAAAGGGAAATTATTTTGAAAATAATACAAATAATTTTCTAAACAAATATTATGAAAAGGTAACTATACAATATTGGCAGTAACTAGTGGGAAAATGTCTTTTACTTTTAATTATAAGTTCTATTTTATATTTTATGAAGAGGTAAATATCTCACTTGATATAATATTAAATCAAGTTGAGTGTAAAAGAAGGAAAACTAAGACCAAGAGCCTCAATAATGAGGCTAATATAATTTTTTTAAACGTACTACTGGTAGACTTCAAATATATCCCTATGTGTTTTAGCAGAAGAATTTGGAGTTTTACTCTAGGACAATCTTCTGGAAACAGCCTCTTAAAAGATCACTGGATTCTTTTTGTCCTCTCACTTTATTGAGGTATAATTGATAACAATTATATATATTTAAAAACCTAGTGTTTTGATATACATATACATTGTGAAATAACCACTATAATCAAGATAATTAACATATCTATCACCTCACATAGTTGCCATTTGTGTGTGTGTATGTGTTGTGAGAACACTTAAAGTCTACCCTCTTAGCAGATTTCAAGTATATAATACAGTATTATTAACAATAGTCACCATGTTGTACACTGGATCTCCAGAACTTATTCATCTTGCATAAATGAAACTTTATACCTTTTGACTAAAATCTCATCTCTCCCTCCTTTAGCAGATATATGAGGTGGAGCTAGAAGTGGCATTTGCTTATGCAAACAGAAGTGGGCCTCACAGAGACACCTAACACCACAGAAATCCATCCTTTCTCCATTCTTTGTTGAACTGAATGATAACCTTCAGAGAAGACTGAGATTTTCCTTACAAAATTATTTGAACTCCACCCTAATGCATGGCAAACAAATTAGCATTTAAGACCCTAGGATTTACTCCATTTAGTTTGGCTGAGTTAGTTTGGGTCTGGGATGTTAACATGAGGAAGAAAGTATGTGCTGTCATTTGATGATCTAAACAGCCTAATTCCACTCCAATCTTACTTAGATTGCAGAGTCCAGTTTGGAGATATGGAAAAAGACAAAGGGAAGCAGATCAGGTGAAAATGTTACTGAAGATAGGGATGACCTTTATGCTTAGCCAGCAGGGAGTGAGCAACTCCCCAAGCAAGCAATCATAGGTGAGTCTGAACAACATAGAGTTTTAGGTAGCATAAAGCTTGACTTCAAAACGACTCATTCCTGCTCCTGACTGCTAGAGCACTGAGAACATTAAAACCGAACATTAGACAAGGTTCTTGGATAACTGGGACTCCACTGAAGATTACACATCACACAATGAATTCAAGAATCCAGTCTCTTATCTGTCGCTTATAATAGCTCTATAGGACCAGAAAGGAGATCAAAGATCAGACACAGTTAGAAATGAACAAGAAAAGAATTAAATTTGCACACTTTTATTAACAACCCCTTTAAAAGTCTATTTCAAAGAAATAAGGGGAAAATGACATGAAAGGAGACAAGGCAATATTACAGGACAACACTGTGATGGGGATAAACTGTACTTCTTTTTCTGACAGTCGGAATTTGCACAGCTTTTACTCTGCTCTCTCTGTCTGGCTTGCTAAATATCCAGTGTGCAGAGGTTATGAGCATTTCTCTAACTGAGAGCAATCTATCTTCAGGTCTAATAGCCATTCTACATGTGGGATGATTCATGAGAGCTAGTCACACAGTACCTTCGACAAAAACTGCTTCATCAATCTGTTTTAATACTCAGACTCCTTGCTACCTATGAATTCCATCATCATGCAGCATTTGTTAAAAATATGGCTGACGATATGCTCAAAGTTCACTGGCATCTTAGTCAGTTTGGGCAACTACAACAAGAATATCATCGACTGGGTTGTTTAAACAACAAACATTTATTTCTCACAAATCAGGGTACTGAGAAGTCAAAGATCTGGGTGGGGGCATGGTCACATTCTGGTGAGGGCCCTCTTTCTGATTTCCTCACACGGTGGAGAAAAAGAGAGAGAAAGTAAGCTCTCTTGTGTGTCTTGTCTTATAAGAGCACTAATCTGATCACGAGGGCTCTACCTTCATGACACAATCACCGCCCAAAGGCCTCATTTCCAAATGCTATCACATTGGAGATTAGGGTTTCAACATATGAATTTGGGGGGGACATGAACATTCAATCTAAAGCATTAGGATAAAGTGACAAAATGTAGCGAATTTAAAAGGTGGCAACCAGAATGATACACTATTTAAAAACTATGTCATGAAGAGAAAGGGATGGAGGAATAGGTCTTATGTATTTGGAGAAAAATAATATAAAAATGAGAAATGCCACATAACTTCAAGTGCTCAAAGGAACAGACCCCTATGTCTTTGAAAATTGTTACAAACAAGACAAGTGCATTAAATGGAGTGGCACTAATCCTGTGTTCAAGAGTTGGTACAAGCACCAATGGGTGATTCATAGGCCACTGTTAACTGAATTTAGGAAAGACCTTTGTTGTCAAACTCTTGGAAATGAAAAGGCCTGCTCTGTAAAACAGGGCACTAGCGTGCTCCAAATGTGCAAAAACAGAAGCCACACACCATCTATTAAGATTTCTGTAGAAGTAATTTGTACATAAGATGATTTGCAACTTCTAAGTTTCCTTCAAATGCTAAGATTCTAAAATTCTAGACCTGTCTACACTAAAATTTTTCTTACAGAATCTGACATAGCATGTACTTCTGTGTTGTGTATCTGCTAAATCTAATTTAGATCTATGTAGCATAGCCAACCGTTCCATACAGAATTACATAAAATACGAAGAAATAGCATCTCTATTAGATGGAAGAGATCACATGAAGGTGCTCCCTGATACTTTAATACTCAGTTTACCATTCACATGCACTTATTTATTAGTAGAAAGTTTATAGGGAAAAAAGTGCCCAATAGTAAATTTCTAACCCTTAAAAATTTAAAGTATACAAATAGTTGTTTATAATTTACCAACATTTGATCAAATTTTAGAGGAAAATGAATGTTATTATTAAAAAGCCATATAGTACATTATGCTATTAATGTACTTCTCTGTAAATGCATAGTACATTAATATAATAAACATAATTTATCATTAGATGCTGAGCAAATGCAAATACAAATCTTTTCAAGCAAATCTTTTCCACAAGAGATTTTAACATGCATAACAATTTATTTCATTGTTTTCAAAGAATCTCTTTAAACAGCATTCTAAATTAAGTTCTATACTGTTGTCTTACCAAAAATCCTACTTTATTTCATTTAAGGTCAGCCTGATGAGCTCTGGACATGCACAGCACAGCAGACCCCTCACCTTTTTGTCTATGCAGAGGGTACAGGTAAGCAAGCCCATGGGGTTGGAGAGAATGACTGGTGAGAGACTATGCTTTAAAAAGATAACTGCATTCACTACGCAGCGTAGGGACTGGATAGTGGCAGGCTAGGGGCAGGGCCACAATTTTGTCCTCTGGGATAACCAAGGTGACATAGAACAAAGATTTAAATGAAGTCAGGGGGGAAAAAGTGGATGGGAGAGGACATAGACTTTCCTTTCCATTTCATTATCACTGACCTGCACTAATGTGAACTTTCAGTATCTCTGGGCTGGATTGCTATGAAAGTCTCTGAACTTCCTACTTTTCAAACTTCTTTCTTTAAAAGCATTCCACTCATTGAGTATTTGTGAGATGAAAGCATGAATAAATGGATGGTGTCACCTTAATTTTTATATTGTCCATTTTTCATGGTTTGTTCTTCTACTCAAAATATTCACTGATTCTCCATTCTTCATAAAATACAGTTAAATTCAAAGTTCATCCCATTTTGACCCCTCCATTCTTCATAAAATATAGTTCAAATTCAAAGTCCATCCCATTTTTACCCCAGCCTTTCAGATGATTTCTTCACCTTATCTTGCCTGCCTTCCTTAGGTCAACCCTTCACATCGGACTGCTTAGATGCATTGCCATACCTATACTGCAACATATGCATCTTTACCTCTCTAAGTTCATGCTGTTTTTCTCCCTACACCTCTCCACATACTCAAATTGTGTCATCCTTGAAGACCTAGCTCAATTTTCAACTCTTTCATAAAAGCATTCTTGCAGTTTAGTTCATGTACCCTCCTCTGAACTATTAAACAATTTCTGTCTGTAAAATTTATTTTTACCATTTGTTGAATTGATTTTAATAATGATATAACTGATAAGCAGAAGCAACATATACTGTTTAAAAACATGAGTGTCTTTGTAAGATGAAATTTATTTCAATTTTTTCTTTAAATCATCCATGGCTATCTTATTTCAGATTTGCCTAAAAATATTTTTTAAATGGTGCTTATTGATGGCTATTGGACTGAATTCAACTTCCTTCTTTCTTCCTTCCAAAAATTGGTTAGTACATGCCAGGTATAATATTAGCATGATATTTAGAGTTTTATATCAGTCTCATGGCTTCATAAAACATTCTTTTTTAAGGATGTCTGATCTTTTTCTCCAAGTCATATTTACATTTCCACTAACCCTGCTTCCCTGAATCTTTCTGGAAATTTCCTTTGTGGTCCCAAATGTGACCCATCACAGTTATAGGTACTAGAACTGTATAATTTTCTTAAGATGCACAGCTGCAGCTGCCTGATTCCATTCATCTACCCATCAAACTAAGCTAATATCATTTTTTAAATAGAAACTAACCTTTTTAACATGTGCATTATATATTTATTTGTTAAATATTGCTTCATTTTTTTAGTGTATATCATAACTGTTTGAAATAAAGATTTTATGGTAAAAATATTATGTTCCAAATGGCAAAATATGTCAAATGAAGAAAGTAGAAAAAATACATTTTTACCACAATCCTGCCATTCTCACAGTCATTACATCCATTCCAATCCTTTCCTTCTCCTCTTTTATGACTATATTATTAATGTAAATGTGACAATATTTTACCTATCACATATATTCCTTAACATTATGTTAATAAATAACCATTTCCCATATTATTACAAACTCTTTGCAAACATTACATGGAAAGATCATCCATCACAGAAATCTGTCTCAGCCTACCTGAATATTTCCTTTCTACATGCCTGTTAGGTAACTCACTTTTTAGCATTAAAATTATTATGATCTATTTTATAAATTGATAATAAATACCAAAAATAATGCTATGCAAGAAGCTCTGGAGTTGGGGTGGCCTTTCAGATTTGTCCAGAATGGAGGAAAGAGGACATGTTATTTGTTGTTCTGCATTGAACTAACACTTATTCTCACTTATATTCCCTGGGGGCATAGTCTGTGGCAAAGTAGCTGCCTTTAAATGAAGGCAATTTCTAGAGAGGGACTCAGCTTGAGCTATCAGCTGCTAACACTCCTGGCACCTGGGAGAATAACTGCCTTGTCTCTAAGGGAGGCATTTGGGCAGCACACTATATTATCCATTACAGTTCACTCCTTGTGCCACTCAGATACACTTGCTTCATATAATAAGTTCATATTATTTTCTCTTTGGGAATTTAAAACAGGAAAGTTAGTGGGAGAAATGATACCTTGTACTGCTGCTACTGGTCTGAAAGCACTTCCTTCTTGCAACAGATTTCTTCCCAGCCAAGGGAAATCAGCCCAAGATGGGTCTGTGGATCCAGTGGACCCACTGTGGTTCAGATCTCAGCTAGTACTCCATTAATTCATTTCATTGCCCTATACCCTCCCACTCTAATAGGGTGAGGAGAGGGTTTAATGATGGTGCTTAGGTCCCTAAATATCAATGTTGACTTGGTTCCTGTGTCCAACAGCCTTTGTAATAGCTGGATAACCCCCTTACTCGAGGATACAGATACTCAAGAAAATTGCTGTGGGGATCTTTGAAAAATAACTGATTAAATAATTGTATATACTTCGTGTTGCAGGGTCCTTCTTCATGGGAACATATACTCTTCTTCAGTTCACAGATTTGGAGTCTGAGAATTGGCCCAGATCAGGAAACTAAGCATGGTATTCTAACTTTACACTGGGATAGGTGCCCTCATCCTTTTGATTTCTTTTGGTTGGATATTTTAAATAAAACCTTTATTGCCTTCCCATCTTTCTCATAGGAACACATGATTTAATAGCTATATCTATAGCTTTCTGAGCACGAGGGCCTTATGGCTGCCACCCCAAGTGTGCCATTCAATTCAGTAATTGTACCCAACATACTTCTGATGTTTAAATGCCACTATTATTTCCAAATCCTATCATCCCCATTGCTCAGGAAGGTCTTTATCTAGTACATTAGCTGTCTTTCCCAAAGTCCTTCTGATTACCACTTCTGAAGCTTTCAAATACCTGAGATATTGAACCCTCCAGTGTATGCACAGTCTCTCAAGAAAATCCCATCCTATGTTACATCAGGTGAAATTTTTAAGAATCATAGCTCTGCAATATGCCTTTGGTCCACCCTCCAGAACCAGTGGTATGGTCCTCCCTGCCAGCTGGCTGGTAAGTTAGCTGAATTGAGTGTTGTTCTTGCCATTGAGGATGTCATTATCTAGTTGAAAGTAGTGAGGAGAGGTATGTATATTAACCATGCCTATACAAATCTCTTCATGTGGTTTTGGCAGAAAATATTCATGATATTCTCAAAAGCGAAAATCCCAAGTCTTGGATCCTAGGAATAAACCAATGAGTCCCAATGTTTTATAAAGAGCAAATACTTGTTACAATTATATTCAACCATTACCTTATAACCTGGAAGACCAGAGGCAAGGTCTATAAACATCTAAGAAAAAGCTGCCTGTGGTTTTTTAGAAGGTGTATTATTTGCAGAAAATGTTGGGGAGGGGGGTACTTTCTTTACATCAAAATTCAGTTGCTCAGTCTTGTATGACCTGCCAAATTTTGATGATTAGTTATATTATATAAAAATCATATTTTAGTCTAAAAGGTTAATCTTGTTACATAAGTTTACTTATATTTTCTTCTTGAGCACAGAGCAGACAATAAATGTATGGGCAGGAGTGATTTTAACCTACTTTGACTATATGCCATCTTGTTCAAACCTTATGATAATACCAGGTGGAAGGTATTAACACCATTTTTAGATGTGATAACAAAACTGAGATCAGTTAAGTAGTCTATTCAAAATTGCAATCTGGACAAGGCAGAGGAAAGATTTAATCCTAGGAATGCTTGAATCTAAAGTCTCTGACCTATCCTAGCAGTTGTCAGGAAAATAGAAAAATTTGCTTTGACTATATCCTGTATAACTGTTCTCTAAACAACTCTGTATGTAAAAAGCAAGTAAATAAACATGATTTTTCCAGATGTCTACTTGGATGAAAGCAGAAAATTTCCTTCTTCCTTACATAGCCTCATGATGAAACACAAATCACAGTACATCACTCTCTTCCTATATATTATACAACTTAAAAATGTTTTGTGTTTGTAAATTAGTTTATAAATAACATTATGAGAAACCCCCGAGGGGAAAAGAAAGGGAGAGGATAATTCTGCTTTCAATAATAATACATGAGCTTCCAGTAAACAATTCCATCCACTTCAAAAACAAACAAAAAGAGCTATTTATAAATAATGAAGGAAAAGGAATCTTGTAGGGAGAGCCTTGGCCACTCAAACATTAAATTGCGAGACTCAGGGGAAAAGGAGAAAAACCCTACTTCTGTAGTGACTCAACCTATTCTAAGTTAGAGGGGCCTAATTTAAAGGCCTTTTTGACTAGAGAAAACCAGAATGGGAAAGCGGAAAAGGACAAACTGCAGGAACTGAATTCCTGAGAGCTCTCCATGGTGCTGCTCAAGTCAGCCTAAGCCTCCTTTGATGGTTTCTAGGCAGCACTGAAGTCACTTTAAATCTTCTTTGAGTTAAGGATCTTCCCAGTTCTAAATATTTATGAAACTGGAACACAGTTTTCTGTTATTTACAGAAGAGTGCATTCACTCCCTTTTCCCTAAATTACCTCTCCAAGTTTAGTAGATAGCAGGAAAGTTCGTTTTCAGTCCTGTAAGAACCTCTTCATTGCCCTATGTAGAGCAGAATGTACCTTCCCTTGGCCATCTTAGGAGAGATAATGGGCTGACAGCTCTCAGAGGTCTTCTTTAAAAACCAGGTGATAAAGTTGCCTATCTGCCTGAATCATTACCCAGTTGTGGCTTTCTATGCTTTAAAGTTTTACATCAGGTGTTCCTATACTGATTTTCCAGGAATTATGGGCACATCCCTTGGAAATTTGATTTTGGGGAACAAATTTATTCTATATTTTATACCAAAAATATCTCTCTGGGTGTAGCAGACTTGCCATATAATTGTGCAGCTTAAGAATTGATCTTGGGGGA